>JANUWF010002977.1:0-637500 GCA_026120185.1 Voacanga thouarsii
TGATTTGAAGAAGTATATATATTGTTTCAAAGAGAATTATGATATAATCTTTTGTATTTTCACATGTATAAATTCCGCTTAGCAACGCAAGTTTATGTGGATCGCATAAATAACTAGCATCGCATATACCTTACCAATCGCCGATGGTTTTACTCGACACAACTGATCCGAGACCAATTGTACATTGAGATATCGAAGGACTTGTTTAATTCCATTCCAATGTCGTCAGTCAGAAGAACTAAATCTTGCTAATAAATTGACAAAGAAGCAATATCAGTCGTGTATTATTAGCAAGATACATCAATGCACCAATTGCACCGAGATATGGTACTTCAGACCAAGGAGTTCTTCATCATTTTCTTGAGGCCTGAAAGGATCTTTATCCACATTTAATGATCCGACGATCATTGGAATACTCAATGGATGTGCTTTGTCCATGTAAAATCTTTTTAGCACTTTCGTTACGTATATGTTGATTGATGAATAAATATTCCACTCTCCAAATGTTCAATTTGTAAACCAAGGCAAAATTTGTTTTACCAAAATCCTTGATTTCAATTCTCTTTTAAATAATCAATTGTTTCTTGAGTTTTCAGAGTTCCAATAAGATTAATATCATCAACATATATACTAATATCACAAATTTAGAACCGCATTTCTTAATAAAACGCATGGATATACTCTGGTCATTTTTAAATCCCGCTTTCAATAAATATTCACTAAGACGCGTGAACTACATGCTCCGCATTGCTTCAAAGCCATATATGATTTCGCACTTGATGGAGTAATGTTTCACGGTGATAATTTAAGTATATGCTTCGTGCATATGAAATTCCTGCGATTTTCATGTAAACATTCATTTTCTAAATTTCCATACAGTGAGTAAGGATAACATCTAATAGGTACATCTATCTTTCATGTAGTCGCCAACCGACAAGATATCGGAATGTAAGCATCAACAGAGCAGGATAAGTTTTCATCATAACAATACTCGCCTGTGTGAAAACCTCGGCTACATGCTCGCATACGTAATCGATTTCACTCTTTTCGATTTCATGACAAATATCCATTCATTTGTAGTCAACAGTTTTAGCATCTTCGGTGTTTCGATCAGACCGGTACTCTCACTGCTTGTCACAGACTGCTTGCATTGCAAGCTTTCCATTATTGAATCGCATCTTTTCCATTGATTCTAATCACTTCTATGCCGACATTCGATCAATTGAGTCTTCAGGATCATCATTATCCCGCGTAACATCAAGAGATATATTGTATGCAAATATATCATCAATAACGGCTTTATCCGAGCTCCAACTTCACCCGAAGGGTATAACTGATAGAAATTTCGTGTTACTTTCATCAACTCGTTCTTCGTCATCGCTTCTTCTGTCTTTCTATCATTCTTTTCTTCAATATACTTCTCGATCATTTAATCCTTTCTTCGAGGATCTTTATCTTTAGAACTAAGACCGGGCCATCGCTCGGGCGCAGTTTGACTCAAGAATTATAGTATAATATTTTGTTCGCCGATTGTAATAGAGTATTTATAGTCGAATATGCCGCATTCTGCAATCTTTCGGAGTGCCGCCAACATTTGATTTGCAATGCTTTGCAAATGAATTATCTTTTGAACTCAAGGCCACATCGTTGCGCGCGATCAAGATAATTTAATGATTGCCAGCAAGATCCTTTTATGTCGTTCCTCCCTCACCTAGGGAATAATGACAATCGTCAGTCTTGCCGCGGAATGATCTTCGCTCAGTGTCCACATACTCGATAATAGAGGAGAATCATATTCAACGAGTATCTCTTTCTCTTTGAGTACCCATTCGTACATTGGCCTGCGCATCAATATATACTAGATACCAAAATTCTTAAACGAGTAATATTTGGTTCTCAATTCCAAGTGCCATTGCAAAGGAGAGAATTTATGATAACTAATCGTCTTATACGCACAGTTTGTAAAGATGTAGAATACAGTATGATGTAGATTTGTTTCATTATAATGGTCTAGCAATTAATTGTAATCGCTTAATGCTTAAAATTCACAAGACCATTCGCGTGTGAACTGAACATGAGCTACAGATGTTCAACATTAATCCCAATTGACATGATATGTATCAAAGCATGCGATGAAAATTCACAAAGCATTATTCAAACGATATTTTTAATGTGATAGAAACGTATTCTTAATTTGCTATCTCTGGTCAGTACGAACGCCAAAGTCGGTAGCAGATAATAAACATACATATGGACCATCGATGATGCACATACTAAGCACTCATAAAATATGTGAACACATGGTCCATTCATTAGATATCCCGCTCGGGAAATGTAGACTTTCAAACTCTCTACTTTTATCGGGTGATGGTTTAACAATTAATTTTCCTAGGGGAACATGCAGATATGTTAATTTTCTCCGATGTTAATATCCTTTATTTTTTAAAGGATGACCATGTGTACTCTCAATGTTTCTTCATCATGATCTCTGATCCCACCGTCATGCCAAATGCTATAATAGGATCGCAAGAAACCTCGTTTACTATGATGATGAATTTCAATTGACAGATTTTTACAAAATATAGACCGAAAGAGAAAAGACTGCAGTTTTTTTTAATATCGCATTTCCTACTCAAATGCATTTGAGTAATAAAAGATTGCTCAATCTCCATTTTTCATTTGTTTCAACATGTCTATTTCATGATATCTTTAAACTCAATAAATTTCTCCGATTTTGAGGAAAATAGTGCCTTATCAATAATAATTGTTGTTCTTCTAGGCAACAATATACAGTTTTCCGAAGTTCAATTACATTTGCACTAATCACGTTTATCGCAGTAAATATTTATTTTCCCATTTTGAGATCAGAAAATATTCTCATTTTTTAGTATGGTGTGTAGTTCCACTATCAATAATGCATACATCATCATACAACAGTTCATCAACACAAATATATATGTAAACGCAAATATTATTAGAATAGAATGAAAATGAAAATACAAAATAGTCGCGGTGATTTAGTTCTTTGGATACACGCTATCACCAATTAAATGGTCTATCCTATCGTCCGGCGTAAAAATCTCGATACATTCATATGGGTAATATTGATATTAAGATCTCAGATCACGCATCCTCAACATTATTTATTGGATGTTGAGAAAATTTACTTCCACATTTCTTATTTTTCAATGAAGTTTGATACAATTCAATCTAAATGCTTAGCCAAGCAGACAGAGCTTTCGCACAATGACCTTCATCTATAACATTATACTCATGTTTTTTCAATTTCTTTTTCTTCCTTTGATCTTTTCGCTTCCACTTCGTGGCCAAGATTTCTCACGGTTTGATTATAATTGTATACACGCGGGTAATCTAATTTAATTGATAATCAATTTAATATATTAATTTTTACTACTAATCTTACTCATCAATTATAACGATGGCTTCTCGGCCGAGCTGGGTCAAATATTCATTCGGGAAAGGTACGTAGGAATAAATTGGTTAGTTTCATACTTCTCAATAATAACTCATTATTTTTCTCACGGTAGCAACCTCTTCTCGATATTACGCAGACAATATTCTAGCATATTTTAAAGACAAATTAAAATAAGAATAAAAATACCTATAAAATAATATTTTGTGTATATATAAATAATAATAAAAATATCTTATGCATATAATATATATATTATAATTAAAAATTTTAATATATATAATTAGGCTTGTTAATTCATATACATACACATATTATATATTTATATATAAAAGAGTATAGATATTTTGTGTTCATATTATTTATCAAAACTACGTATTTTTACGTTATTCTATTTTGCCCTTCATTTTCCTGTGGAGGAAGATAAATAGACCTGTAAAGAATTTTATTTCCGAAGGGAAAGGACATGAAATCACTCGCCACTTGCCTACACATTTTCCTTTTTTTTTTTTAACTTAGAAAAAAAATTGGTATAACTTTTGAAATCTTTTTTTAATAAATTTAATTTTGAGGATCCCTAAATGTAATTGGTGGGTGGGTGGGTGGGTGTGTGTGTGTATTATACTAAGTATATTACTCTTGCAATTTATGATATAAAAATATTCGAATATATCTTTTTAAAATGATATAAACATAAACAATTCGTAATAGCACTTTTTGAATAATATACAATATCATTATTTGATTTGATATGCATAATCATAGTATGATTACTACGCTCAATTTGGGAATCCTTTCAATTCCAGAAAATTTAATTTTAATTTATTGAATTTCGAAGTTATTCCCAAATATAGCCTCAATATTTTTATATAAATATAAAGTACAATGTTATTGTTTAATTACAATGATTGAATTTCACTTTTAAAAAATGTGAATTAATAGGCATAACATATAAATTAATTTTGAGTTTTTTATATAGAGATTATACTAGATTATGTAGTAAAATATATCTGATTAACTTCAAATTTGGTTATAATACATTTTTTTATAGCAATTCTAACAAATTTAATGGTTGGATCATTAATTTGATACGTTTATCTTTATAAATATGTTAGGTTTGGGCCGTTATGTAGAGATGACACTAGATCATGTAGCAAAATATATCCAATTATCTTTAAATTTGGTCACGATACCCTTTTATGCAATTTTAACAGACCAAACAGTTGGATCGTTAATGTAATATGCTTATCTTTAAAAATGTGTTAAGTTTTAGGCTGTTATATAGAGTTTATATTAGATTATGTAGCAATATATATCCAATTACCTTTAATTTGGTAACGATACTTTTTTTTAGTAATTTTAACAAATCTAACAGTTAGATCGTTAATTTGATACGTTTATCTTTATAAATACATTAGGTTTTGGGCCGTTGTATAGATACTGTGCTAGATTATGTAGCAAAATATATCTAGTTATCTTCAAATTTGGTCATGATACTTTTTTTTTTTTACTAATTTTAACAAATCTAACAATTAAATCATTAATTTAACATTGTTATCTTTATAAATACGTTATGTTTTGGGCAATTATATAGAGATTACACTGGATTGTGTAGTAAAATATACCTAATCACCTTCAAATTTGGTTATGATACTTTTATTTAGCAATTTTAAAAAATCTAATGGTTGGATTATTAATTTGATATACCTATCCTTATAATTGTGTTAGGTTTTGGGTCGTTATATAGAAATTATACTAGATTATGTGGCAAAATCTATCTAATTACCTTCAAATTTGGTTAAAACACCTTTTTTTTAATACTAATTTCAACAAATTTAATAATTGGATTATTAATTTAACATACTTATCTTTATAGATGTGTTAAGTTTTGGGTTGTTATATAGAGATTATACTTTATTATATGAAAAATTATATCCGATTACATATTTGGTCATGATATTTTTTTTTAGAAAATTTAACAAATCTAATGGTTAGATCATTAATTTGATATGTTTATTTTTATAAATGCATTAGATTTTGGGCCGTTATATAGATATTATGCTTAGATTATGCAGCAAAATATATCCAATTAATTTGAAATTTGGTCACAATACTTTTTTTGAAAACAATTTTAACAAATCTAACTTTTGAATCAATAATTTGAGCTTCTTATCGTTATAAATGCAATAGGTTCTAGGCACTTACATAGAGGTTATGTTGTATTATGTGAAAAAAATATATCCGATTATCTTCAAATTTGGTCATAATATGTGTGTGTGTGTGTGTGTGTGTGTGAAACCCTACCTAAAGCCAACCCTAAAGTAAGGGGGGTCAGGATGCATATCATATTTTCTTACATGAATATATATATATATATATATGTTTGAATGATTTTATGTGCTTTAGAATTGTGATTTATAGTCTAGAAGGTTTAGTTATGCTTATTGAGCAGGAAGGGTAAAATGGTAATTTTGCTTGAGGTCAAAATAGGAAGATAGCTTGAGGATTAAATAGGAAGAATATTTGGGAGAGAAAATAAGAACAACAGTTGTTGTGGATTAGTGGTTAGAGATTTGGAATTAATCCCTAAGGTCTTGAGTGAAAATCCCATCATTTAAGTTTTATCATGATTGTTTTTATTTTATTTAAGGTTCAATTTTTCGTCCATTGCATTCTATAAGTAGAAATAGGATTGTTGTCCTAGGGGAGACATGAAGGGAATGCCCTAATCCTATTCTTATGTCCTAAAAGAATTCTTAAGGGGTTCATGTCATTTTATTCCATAGCTTACCTTAAATTCTTTACCAATTAAGTTTGTTCAATTTATCAAAATCAATATTTTAATTCTAGAAAATTCAGCAAGGTTTATTGACCTTGGAATTTTGAAAATGGCTCTTAGAGGATAGTGTTTTGACTAAAAATAGGGAAGGAGTAAAGGAAGGTGCCCAAGAGAATTAATCTCCATGGTTGACCCATCAAACTCCACTCCATAGTGTTCATCTTCTTTATGGTATAAATTTGAAATTTTTCCAGATTCTTGGGCAACCTAACTTTCAAAAACTTCAACCATTTTTCTTACTCAAATGCTGCCAGAAAAATGGCCAACTTGTTCAGCTTGAAGACTGAAATCCTTTGCCAAAAACCGGACTGCACAAAGCAGTGCAAACCAGAAAAAAATTCTGGACAATTTCGCAGCATAGCAGGCCAAAAATCAAAGCCGTTTCTTTACCTTCAAACTAGTAATTTACCTCTACTTTTCCTCCATAAAGAAGGCTGGAAACCAGCCTTAAAGGACCCTCAAATACCTTTTCAAACTCTCTGTAAGTCGGTTGGAACATTGCAGAAAAATTGCACAGCAAATTCCAGCAAACCATTCGAAACTCAAACCAGAAAAATTCCAGCATTGCTCTCTCTTCAAGCCTTGTCTGAAAACCACCTCAAACTTCTATGAAGTTAACCTTAGTCTACCTTGAACTAAACTCCATTACCCTCCTCCACCTGACATGCATGATTGGACTCCATAGTCACTCTTCAAATTCCTCCATTAATTACTCCAATCAAGCTTTCAATTGAAGTTCAAAAATTCCAGCAATTGCTCCATGAAAACTCTCATGGATTAAGCTTCAAACAACCAGAAATTCTCCAACCATTACACTCAGAATTTTGGCCAACCTTATAGCTCCTTCAACCCTCATTCATTTCAGCAAAACAACAGCAAACCAGTCGGCCATTGCAGCTTCCAAGAACCTCCATCAATCAAACAACATTACCATATCTTCTACCTTAAAACACTCCATAAATTATTCCATTTGAATTTCAAACGACCAGATTTCCCTCATCTCCCTAATCTAAAAATCAAATCACAGAAATCCCTCAATGATCTGGCCAACACCTTCAGCATTTCGTCCAGCCTTCTCTCCAATTCTCTCCATTTCACCAAGAACACCAAGAACACACACTACTTTTCTTCAAGCCTAAAACCACTCTAAACACCTCCAATCCGTTCCAAAAACTCCAGATCATGCCTACTCACTCCCTATTGTCCATTTCTTGATTTTATAACATCGAATCTTAAAAACAAAAATCTGCAATCGGATAAAAAATCAGAATTTCTCTTGAAGTCTTAAGAACACCATCAAGGTAACTAAGAACAATTTTGTTCATCTTCTTTCCTTAAATCTTTAACATGATATACTAATACTCTCTCTCTCTCTCTCTCTCTCTCTCTCTCTCTCTCTATCTCTCTCTCTCTCTCTCTCTTGGCTGAAATAGTTGCTATAACCATGGCTGTTTTTCTTCTTCTTTCTTGGTCGGTTCAAGCCTCCCAAGCATGTGGATCTCTTTAAACCTTCTTCAAAATAGTTATCAACCAAGTATTTCTCTTTAACCTTCTCTTTAATTCTAAAGTCATGTCTCTTAGATGTTGATGGAAAATGATAGAATATGATTAGGGTTTGAGGATATGCTTATGTATGAAGAAATTGAGATTGGAGCATGAGAATGTTTGGCCATGGTTATGTTTTATGAAATTTCTTGTGGATCGATGCATGTTCTTCATGTGTTAAGTGAGTATGAATGTTTAAGAATATTAGATATTATGTCACCTTTGGTGAATAGGGTATTATGTTCTTGTTTTCATTGAAGCCCGGAATATGATTATGCTTAGTAGAGATTTGGCCATGTGATAGTAGGTATGGATTTAAGCCTTTATTCATAAATAGAATAGTTTGTTCATTAATGTTGGAGTTTATGTTCATGATTCTTGTTAGCAACAGGAAAATTATGATCATGACCTTGTTAATCCTAAGCTATTTTAATTGGCCAATTTTATTACGTTAATTAAAATTAATATTATGATTTCCTCCAAAGATTTCGAAAACCCTAGGAAGTTGGAATTAGAATATTAAATGGAATAGTAATATTTTAGCCAAAGAAATGACATCTTTTATTAAAGATAATATATGTATAAATATTTATATAATAATAATAATAATAATAATAATAATAATAATAAATAAATAAAGCCTTTTATAAAAATAATAATAGGTAAAATATTAATCTTGTAGGCCATATATTCATAAATACTATTGAAATTTATTTATTATCTATTGATCAAAATTTAATAAAATTTATTTATTATTAATTTTATTTACTATTTTCTATCTATTAATTATTAATTAAGAGATTATTAACAATTTATTATTTATTTTAATAATATCATCTACGACTTAGGATTCTTCATCAATTCAACCTTAGTTTATTTATTAATAACAACACTCAAGATTTGTATTTGAACCTATAACTTATTAGTAATTATTTTACAACCTCTAGTTATTTTTACTTATCAAGCTAGACTTATTTTATAAAACCCTTTATCATATAGCCTTAAAGCTTAGGACATTAGGGTCATGATTGTAATAAGTTGAACTAGGATTATTTATGGAAGCGAATATAGCTTAAGTATAACCATACGACTTGTGTTTACCCCAGGCGGGGTTAGGTCAGCTTTGGAAGATTTGTGAATTTGCAAGAAAAAGATCAGGTAAGCTCCTGCATAAACTTATCTAATGACAAAAGGTTACTATGGCATGCTAAACGTGAAGTGTAAGGACACTCATTTTGTAAAGGCAATTACGAACTATTTCCTTTCTTGTTCAGTCAAACAAATCTTTTGAAAACCAAAAAAGTTGTTTTGTACAAACACTAAACTATTTCTAAAAACCCACTTTGACATGAATTTTAGAAACCCTTAATTGCTATTTCCAAGTAAAGTAGTGTTTTATCTGTTTTCTCCCAAGTGGGACAATCAACGTTGAGTAGTCAATAAGGGTAGGCTAGTAGTATTAGTTTTGAAGAGCAAGAGCGAGTCTTTTGACAGAAGGCCACCTCTAGAAGATGAACTCAACTTAGAGAAGCGATAGTACTACTTAGTCATGCCGGTCCGAGCTAGCAAGTTTCAGTAAAGTGGACTGTGTATTTCCAGAATGGACAACCGGTATGTTTGGGTGTAGAGAAGGAGGAGTATCTTAACCGGTAGGCTAATCACCTACCTTTTTGTAAGTCTGCACAAAGTGTGGCATTCTAACCGTTATATAGTCATGGAGCCCAACGTGTGGTAACCCATGGCTACCCATTCGAGTTGTTGTATTTATTGCACACATGTATGGTTTGAAAAGCAAAACGCCACTCTTTATTTTAATCATTATTTATTGCTTGCCAACATTTTGTTTTATACAATTTTTACAACTTGCATACATGAACTGTTTTACCTGAAACACTCAAAGAACACACGAGTTTACTGAGATTTTTATCTCATCACATTTTATGCCATATTTTTAGGTCGATCCTACTGGGGAGATAAGTAGCTAGATTGTTGCCTGATTTGAAGACTTTGTGTTATTTATTTTATGTGTTGCTTTGAGAGATGATAGCGAACAATTTATTTTAGATTTGTTCTTGAATTTTTGGGTTGTAATAAGTTCAATTTTTAAAGTATTGTTTTTAATTTCGTTGGTATAACCTAGTTATAAAGACCCTTTGTCCTTTGGGTCAGGCAACATCCTCGACCCTGTTGGGCCTAGGTATTGGGGTGTTGTTACAAGTGGTATCAAAAACTAGGTTTAGGCAAATATTGATATTATATGTTCTATTTTATTAAGTTCAAATCTTTTATCTAACCTGTCTTGTTTATACTGTCGAATGGTAGAATGCTTAGAACCTCAAGAAAAGGGCAGGAATGGCATCATCCCATCCCTATCTACCCAGAAAACCTACCAGTGCCTGGCTCCACAGCCAATTATTCCCTCGGATGATAGCAGTGACGATGAGGTCCCGATCAATGAGCCACCTACAATACCTGTGATAGACTTGGTTTTTGATAGTGAAGATGAGGAGATTGATATGGAATATGTTCCCCACCCTCCTAGTCCCGTAGTTGACTTGTCAACTGATAGTGATGATCTAGGGAAGATAGATTATGAATCTCCACCTAGACCTTTCTTCATACCTCCACCCAATCAGGTTGAGACCGGAGAGATTTCTAGGCGACCAGGGAAAGAGCCAATGGATGGGTTTGCAAGTGGGGCTGGGATAGACTTCACTAAGAATTCTGGGGGATGGTTATATGAGGCCGACTTTAAAGACTCTGATGAGGACTAGGGAGGCTAAAGACCGCTATGATTAGGATGTTTTAGTTACTACTTTTGATGAACTTCTATGTTAAGGATTTCTTTTCTGTTTACTGCTTTCATTTCAAATTTATGCAAATAAGAGTACCTGAGTACTCTAAGGTTTGAGAGAAATTTATATGCAATTCTTTATACAAAACTTACATAAGATTTCCTTTTATGTAAATCTAACTATAAATGCATGCTCAAAACATTTTAAACATTGAATGCATAAACTCATCATTTGGGTATGGTTTAGAATGGCACCCAAGCGCCATGTAGCCACATCAAGCAGAAGAGTTTCGGAGGTAGAACCTGTGATACCGGAGGTTGAAACGACCCAAATGCAGTCACCTAACCAGGGAAATGAGAGTGAGCCAGATTTTTAGAAATGTGGTCAGAAGCACCTGTTAAAGTGATAATGGGGCAAGCATTTATCAAGATGGCCAAGATTCTCCAGACTTTGACTGAGCAGAGGAATCCTAAGGGAAAGGACGAAGCTTTTGGAGCGGTTTTTGAAATTTCAATCGCCCATCTTCTTGGGAGAAGCTGAGCAGGATCAGAAAGCTGAGCATTGGATGGAGCAGATGGAAGATATATTCACTACGCTTTAGTACACTGAGGAGCGAATGGTGATGTTTACTACATTCTGATTGAGGGGCCCAGGTCGGGCATGGTAGCATCAGGTTCAGGATGACTGGGAGATGATTGATCAGGACTGGACATGGGCTAATTTTTTGGAAGCATTCAGAGCTAAGTATATCCCTCAGTGGATAGTGGAGAAGCGGGAAGATGATTTCCAAAATTTAAAGCAGGGAGGTATGACGGTAGCTTAGTACGCGGCACGATTCACCCAACTATCAAAGTACTGCAAGAGACTAGTGGATATTAAATAGAACAGGATAAGAAAGTTTGTCAAGGGGCTCAGGTAGGAGTTGAGAAAGGACGTTAGCACCTTCTCCACAAATGACCTACTTAGGGGTCGTAGACACAGCTACCCGGACAGAAAATGAGAACCGTAGCAGAATGGCACCGAGACCTTTCTAGCCGCCAAGGCAACCGCAAAGACCTTTCCAGAGGCAGCAATCCAATAAGCACCCCATCAACCAACAATGGCAGAATCAGGGAAAGCAAGCTCGGACAACACCAGTTGGTCCTACGCAGAACCTCTCGATATGCCGATAATGTGGGAAAAGGGGCCACATAGAGAAAAACTGTTGGTCCAAAGGAGGTGAGCGAAAATGTTACCACTGCGGAGACCCGAAACACCTGCGGAATGCCTGCCCTAAACTTCACCGAGTCGGGTAAGAAAATCCAGCTCAGATCCCGTGGGCCAATCAAGCCGATGCTATGGGAGCATCCGGGAGTGGAGCACCAAAGCCTTAAGTGAAAGCAAAAGTTTTCACTCTCGATCGAGAGGAGGTTGGAATTGATGCGACAGCAGTGGAAGGTACGTTTACTATCTAAAGACGTTCCGTTAATGCATTGATAGACCCCAGATCTACCTATTCCTATTTAAGCAAGAACTGTGTATATCATTTATGTTGGGATGGAGTAGAACTATCTCTTACTTTGTTGGTGAGTACACCATTAGGGAAGATGGTGCAAGTAGATTAGTATATGCGAAATTATAAAATTAAAGTGGGGAGAGAAAACTTAGAGGGAGATTTCATAGTACTGGATATCGATGATTATGACTTGATATTAGTAATGGATTGGCTAGCGAAACATGGGGTTAGGGTGGACTGTAGGAATAAATCAGTTCCGTTCATTAGACCAGGGTGTGATGTGTTGGAATTCAACGGCAAGAGAGTAAAGGAATTGAAGTATTTGATAGCTAGGACTAAGGCCTGGAAATTGTTGAAGTAAGGATGTCAAGGATATTTAGCTTATGTGATAAACAAGCCGAATGACCAGTACACTCTGGAAGATACCGAGATAGTAAAGGATTTTCCCGATGTGTTCTCTATGGAACTCACTTCTCTACCTCCCAGCCGAGAAGTTGAATTCACCGTTGATCTAGTTCCAGGAGCGGAACCGGTATCCCGGACTCTATATCGGATGGCACCAGTGGAGCTGAAAGAACTAAAGAAGCAGCTAGAAGAGTTAGTGAAGTAAGGTTATATCAGACCTAGCACGTCACTCTGGGGAGCACCTATGCTGTTTGTGAAGAAGAAGGATGGGACTCTGAGGCTGTGTATCAACTACCGGAGCTTGAACAACCTGACGATCAAGAATAAGTATCCCCTACCGCTGATTGACAAGTTGTTCGACCAGTTGCAAAGATCCAGTTGTTACTCCAAACTGGACCTGAGGCAAGGGCACTATCAAGTGAGGATAAAAGAGGAGGATATCCCCAAGACGGCCTTCAACACAAGATATGGTCACTATGAGTTCGTGGTGATGCCATTCGGGGTAACCAATGCACCAATAGTATTTATGGATTTGATGCATCTAGTGTTCCAACCCTACTTGTACAAGTTTGTGGTTGTCTTTATCGACGACATACTCATTTATTCCAAGAGACTAAAGGATCATGCAGAACATTTGAAGCTGGTTTTGGAAAAGCTAAAAGAGCACAAGCTTTTCACCAAGTTGAGCAAGTGTATGTTTTGGCTAGATAGTGTGGCATTCCTTGGCCATGTGGTGACCAAGGATGGAATCAAGGTAGACCTAACGAAGGTTGAAGCAGTTTCAGACTGGAAGCAACCGGAGAACATCACTAAGATTCGAAACATCTTGGGATTGGCTGGCTATTATAGGAGGTTTATCAAAGGATTTTCAAAGCTGCATCGCCTATAACCCGACTGTTGACAAAAGACGTACCATTTGTTCGAAGTGAAAAATATGAGAAGAGTTTCCAATAGGTGAAGTGGAGATTGATGACAACAACAGTGTTGAGTCTGCCAGACGAAGGTAAGCATTATGCACTGTATACCGATGCTTCGAAGGAAGGTTTGGTAGTAGTTTTGATGTAAGACCGAAACGTGATCGCCTCCGCTTCTTGGAAGTTGAGGCCTCATGAAGTCCATTACCCCACGCATGATGTAGAGCTGGCTGCTATTGTGTTCCCTTTAAAGAAATGGCGGCACTACCTGTATGGGGTTGACTACGAAATGTTCACTGATCACAACAGCCTGAAGTATATTTTCACCCAAATGGACTTGAATCTGAGGCAGCGAAGATGGATGGAATTTTTGGAAGAGTACCATTATCTAATCAACTATCATCCCGGGAAGGCCAACGTTGTTACTGATGCCCTGAGTAGAAAAGTCAGTATAGCTAGGCTAAGGGTATAAGAGATTCAAGAGGTTCAGGATGTGTTGGATAGGAGAGTGGAAGTGCAAGGGGAGAAAATTATTGTTAGCAACCTGAAGTTCATACCAGATCTAAGGCAGGAAATTATCGAAGCTCAGTAAAGTAATGTAGAATTTCAGCTTTTCAAGGACAAGGAGCTCAAACGGCAAGGTAGTGAATTCTAGCAGGATGAAGCGGGAGTTTTGTATTTCAAAGATCGGTTGTGTGTACCCGAAGAGCACCAATTGAAGGATAGAATTTTGGAAGAGGCATATAAGAGCAAGTATGCCATTCATCCGGGGGAAATTAAAATATACCAGGATCTGAAAAGGGCCTATTGGTGGCCCAGAATGAAGTGGAACGTGGTTAAGTATGTCTCAACATATCTCACCTGTCAGAAGGTCAAAGCGGAGCACAAGAAGTCAGCAGGACTATTGCAACCGTTGCCAGTACCTGAATAGAAATAGGAGGAAGTGACCATGGACTTTGTTACCAGACTTCCTATGTCAAGGACGCAAAAGGATACCATATGGGTAGTGGTGGATCGACTAACCAAATCAGCGCATTTCATACCAGTGAAGGTAAAAGATTCCATGAAAAAGTTAGCTCAGACCTATGTGCGAGAAATAGTCCGATTGCATGAAGTGCATTCAAGTATTGTGTCTAACTGATATCCAAGATTTACATCTCGATTTTGGGGCAAGTTTTAAGAAGCAATGGGGTCAAGTCTAAAGTTCAGTACGACGACGCATCCGCAAACCAATGGCAGTCAGAAAGGATATGCTGAGAGCGTGAGTACTGGATTTCGAAGATAAATGGATCAAATGTGTGCTGTATACAGAGTTGTCGTACAATAACAGTTATCAAGCTTCGATTAGAATGGCTTCGTATAAAGCACTGTATGGGCGCAAGTGTCAGGTACCGCTATATTAGAGTTGGTCAGAAGATGGTCATGCGAGCAAGTCGGGAGAAATCTATGTTTAGGAAATGTTGGACAAGGTTAAGTTAATCAGGGAAAGGTTGAAAGCAACCTAGAGCCGACAAATAGCTATGCAGACAATAGGCGAAGAGAGTTAGAGTTTCAGGTCGGAGATATGGTATTCCTAAGATTGACACTGAATAGAGGAATCTTGAAGCATCCGAAAGGTGGGAAGCTGAATCTGAGGTATTTGGGACCGTTTCCGATAAAGGAGAGAATCGGGCCGGTGGTGTATCTCTTGGATTTGCCAGATAGGTTCATAGGAATGCACGACAGGTTTCATGTGTCACAGCTGAAAAAGTACAATGTCGATCTCGGTCATTTTTTGATTGATGAGCTGTTGGTGTTGTAACCCGGCATGAGCTATATGGAGAAACCCGTGAGGATATTGGACCGAAATATCAAGACTCTCTAGAACAAGCAGATTCTGATGGTAAAAGGTCAATGGGAGCATCATGACATGCAAGATGCCATATGGGAATCAAAAGATTGGATAAAGCGGAAGTATCACGATCTGAGATAGAGGTATTCTTGAATTTTGGGGTGAAATTCTCCTAAGGAGGGAAGGATGTGAAACTCCATCTAAAGTCAACCCTAGAGTAAGGGGGTCGGATGCATATCATATTTTTTTGCATTAATATATATATTTTTGAATGAATTTATTTGCTTTAGAATTATGATTTATAGTCTAGAAGGCTTAGTTGTGCTTATTGAGTAGGAAGGGTAAAATGATAATTTTGCTGAAGGTTAAAATAGGAAGAAAGCTTGAGGATTAAATAAGAAGAATATTTGGGAGAGAAAATAAGCACAAGAGTTGTTGTGGTTTAGTAGTTAAATCTTTGGAATTAACCCCTAAGGTCTTGAGTTCAAATCCCATCATTTAAGTTTTATCGTGATTATTTTTATTTTATTTAAGGTTAAATTTTTCATCCCTTGCATTCCATAAGTAGAAATAGGAGTGTGGTCCTAGGGGAGACATGAAGGGAATGTCCTAATTCTATTCTTATGCCGTAAAAGAATTCTTAAAGGATTCATGTCCTTTTATTCTCTAGCTTACCTTAAATTCTTTATCAATTAAGTTTGTTCAATTTATCCAAATCCATATTTTAATTCCAAAGAATTTAGCAAGGTTTATTGACCTTGGAATTTCGAAAATGGCTCTTAGAGGATAGTGTTTTGACTGAAAATAGGGAAGGAGTTAAAGAAGGTTCCCAAGAGAATTAATCCCCATGGATGATCTTTCAAACTCCACTCCATAATATTCATCTTCTTCATGGAAGCAAACTGAAAATTTTCTAGGTTCTAGGACAGTCTAGCCTTTGAAAACTACAACCATTTTTCGTACTCAAATGCTACCAGAAAAATGGCCAACTTGTTTAGCTTGAAGACTAAAATTCTTTGCTGAAAACCAGACTACACAAAGCTGTGCAAACAAAAAATAATAATTCTGGATAGTTTCGCAGCATAGCAGTCCAAAAACCAAAGCTGTTTCTTTTGCCTTCAAACCAGTAATTTACCTCTACTTTTCCTCCATAAAAAAGGCTGGAAACCAGCCTTAAAGAACCCTCAAATACCTCTCCAAACTCTTTGCAAATCGGATGGAACATTGCAGAAAACTGCACAGCAAATTTTAGCAAACAATTCGAATCTCAAACCAGAAAAATTCCAGCCTAGCTCTCTCTTCAAGCCTTGTCCGAAAACCACCTCAAACTTCTGTGAAGTAAACCTTAGTCCGCCATGAACTGAACTCTATTACCCTCCTCCTCTAACCTACACAATTAGACTCTATAGCCACTCCTGAAATTCTTCCATTTACTACAATCAAGCTTTCAATTCAAGTTTAAAAAATCCCAGCAATTGCTCCATGAAAACTCCCTTGGATTAAGCTTCAAACAACAAAAAATTCTCCCACCATTACACTCAGAATTTTGGCCAACCTTATAGCTCCTTCAACCCTCATTCATTTCAGTAAAACCACAGCAAAACCAGTTGGCCATTGCAGCTTCCAAGAACCTTCATCAATCAAACAACATTACCATGTCTTCTACCTTAAAACACTCTGGAAATTACTCCACTTGAAATTCAAACAACCATATTTCCCTCTTCTCCTAATTTGAAAATCAAATCATAGAAATCCCTCAATCATTCGGCCAACCCCTTCAGCATTTCGTCCAACTTTCTCTCCAATTCTCTCCATTTCTCCAAGAACACCAAAAATACCAAGAACACACATTACCTTCCTTCAAGCCTAAGACCAGTCTAAACACCTCCAATCCCTTCCAAAAACTATAGATCACACCTACTCACTCCCTAGAGTCCATTTCTGAATTTTATAACATCAAAACTAGAAAACAACAATCTGCAATCAGATCAAAAACAAGAATTTTTCTTGAAGTCTCAAAAACATAATAAAGGTAACCAAGAACAATTTTGTTCATTTTCTTTCCTTCAATCTTTAACATGATATACTAATACTCTCTCTCTCTCTCTCTCTCTCTCTCTCTCTCACGGCCGAAATGGTTGCTACAACCATGGCTGTTTTTCTTCTTCTTTCTTGGTCGGTTCAAGCCTCCCAAGCATGTGGATCTCCTTAAACCTTCTTTGATATAGTCATCAACTAAGTATTTCTCTTTAACCTTTTCTTTAATTCTAAAGTCATGTCTCTAAGATGTTGATGAAAAAGGATAGAATATGATTAGGGATTGAGTATATGCTTTTGTATGAAGGAGTAGAGATTGGAGCATGTGAAGGTTTGGCCTTGGTTAAGCTTCATGAAATTTCTTGTGGATCGATGCATGTTCTTCATGTCTTGAGTGAGTATGGATGTTTAAGCATGCTAGATATTAAGTCACCTTTGGTGAATAGGGTATTATGTTCTTGTTTTCGTTGAAGCCATGAATATGATTATGCTTAGAAGAGATTTAGCCATGTGATAGTAGGTATGGATTTAAGCCTTTATTCATGAATAGAATAGTTTGTTCATTGATGTTGGAGTTTATGTTCATGATTCTTGTTAGCAATAGGAAAATTGTGATCATGACCTTGTTGATCCCAAGCTATTTTAATTGGCCAATTTTATTACGTTAATTAAAATTAATATTATGATTTCCTCCAATGATTTCAAAAGCCATAGGAAGTTGGAATTGGAATATTAAATGGAATTGTAATATTTTAGCCAAATAAATGACATCTTCTGTTAAATATAATATATATAAATATTTATATATAATAATAATAAATAAAGCCTTTTATATAAATAATAATAGGTAAAATATTAATCTTGTTGGCCATATATTCATAAATACTATTGAAATTTATTTATTATCTATTGATCAAAATTTAATAAAATTTATTTATTATTAATTTTATTTATTATTTTCTATCTATTAATTATTAATTAAGAGATTAGTAATAATTTATTATTTATTTTAATAATATCATCTAGGACTTAGGATTCTTCATCAATTAAACCATAGTTTATTGATTAATAACAACACTCAAGATTTGTATTTGAACCTATAACTTATTAGTAATTATTTTACAACCCATAGTTATTTTCGCTTATCAAACTAGAATTATTTTATAAAACCCTTTTATCATCTAGCCTTAAAGGTTAGGACATTAGGGTCATGATTGTAATAAGTTTAACTAGGATAATTTTTGGAAGCGAATATAGCTTGAATATAACCATATAACTTGTGTTTACCCCAGGCAGGGTTAGGTCAGGTTTGGAAGATTTGTAAATTTCCAAGCAAAGGATCAGGTAAGCTCCTGCATAAACTTATTTGATGACAAAAGGTTACTATGGCAAGCCAAACGCGAAGTGTATGAACACTGATTTTGTAAAGGCAATTAAGGACTGTTTCCTTTCTTGTTCAGTCAAACAAATCTTTTGAAAACCAAACAAGCAGTTTTGTACAAACACTAAACTGTTTCTAAAAGCCCACTTTGACATGAATTTTAGAAACCCTTAATTGCTATTTCCAAGTAAAGTAGTGTTTTATCCGTTTTCTCCCAAGTGGGACAGTCAACACTGAGTATTCAATATGGGTAGGCTAGTAGTACTAGTTTTGAAGAGCACTAGCGAGTCTTCTGGCAGAAGGCTACCTCCAGAAGATGAACTCAACTTAGAGAAGCGACAGTACTACTTAGTCATGCCGATCCGAGCTAGCAAGTTTCAGTAAAGTGGACTGTGTATTTCCAGAATGGACAACAGATATGTTTGGGTGTAGAGAAGGAGGAGTATCTTACCTGGTAGGCCGATCACCTACCTTTTTGTCAGTCTGCACAAAGTGTGGCATTTTGACCGTTATATGGTTATGGGGCCCAACGTGTGGTAACACATGGCTACCCATTTGAGTCGTTGTATTTATTGTGCACATGTATGATTTGAAAAGCAAAACGCCACTCTTTATTTTAATCCTTATTTATTGCTTGCCAGCATTTTCTTTTATACAACTTTTACAACTTGTATACATGAACTGTTTTACCTGAAACACTCAAAGCACACACGGGCTTACTGAGATTTTTATCTCATCACCTTTTATGCCATGTTTTCAGGTCGATCCTGCTATAGAGATGATTAGTTAGATTTGTTGCCTGCTTGGAAGACTGTATGTTAATATTTTATGTGTTACTTTCAGAGATGATAGTAAACAATTTATTTTTGATTTGTTCATGAATTTTTGGGTTGTAATAAGTTCAATTTTTAAAGTATTATTTTTAATTTCATTGATGTAACCTAGTTATAAAGACACATTGTCCTTTGGAAGGGGCAACATCCTCGGCCCTGTTGGGCCTAGGTAGTGGGGTGTTACACCTTCCCTTTTCTTTGGATGAGCCTTCATGCCCTTGATGAATCTCATCATTTCCCTATTCTTGAAGAGAATTCATCTTTGAACAAATGTGCCGTGTTGCTCGGCTGTGTTTCCCTACATAAGAATTCAAATAAGGGTTGTATGATGAAGGTAAAACTTTAGGAAATTGTTAGTCAATTCTCAACCCAAATTTTCTTTCTTATTTTGTCTCCTTTTTCTCTTTCTATACTATTTTTATTATCAACCCCCCCAAAACCTAATAAAAAACTCTCATTTTACCTCCATACTCCCTTCTTGGTTGTGCATGCTGTTGGATTTCTATTCTCTCATTCTCATTTTTATCCCTCATCACATTTTCTCTTTGCTTAC
Organism: Voacanga thouarsii; assembly: GCA_026120185.1. NCBI lineage: Eukaryota > Viridiplantae > Streptophyta > Magnoliopsida > Gentianales > Apocynaceae > Voacanga > Voacanga thouarsii. The sequence goes on from JANUWF010002977.1 coordinate 20,062, forward strand.
ACTCTAGTTTTGTCTGCTCTTATTTTTCCTTATCCTTTTACTCTCTTTTCTTTTTATCTTGCTCACTTAAAATATTTTGATCTTTTACAACATAACTGGGGCATATGTTATTAAGTGTGAATTTCCTTCCATCTTTGCACAAGGAGTTAGTGTTTTTCTTTCCATGGTGAATTACCTCTCTGTCATATTGCTAAGGTCTTCCCAACAACAAATGCCCAATATACATGGAAAATACATCACACAAAATTTCACTCTTGTACTTCCCCATGACAAAGTCTACCTTGACTTGTTTGTTCACATTCACCTCATCATAATTATTCAACCATTGAACTTCATAAGGTTTAGAATATTTCAAGGTCTCTCTTCTTAATTCCTCCACCAATCTAGCACTAATCACAATCTTACAACCTTCCATCGATTATCAAGCTACATGGCTTTTGATTGATTTGACACATTGAATAGAAAATATTCACCCTTTGTAAATCCCCTTCTCTTTCAACCAAACAATCATCTACAATCTCTCTAATAACCTCAATTAATGCACGAGATTTTCCAACCTTAATTCCTTCTTTTCTATCCACTTTAAATTCATCACTAGATGTGTTGTTGTTTTGTGAAGTTAAACTAGATACTTCATTCTCACTAACTTTATTTTTTCTCATTTGCACTTTCACCACCATAGCCAAACTTCTTTTTTTTTCGGCTCTCTTACTTCTCAACAAACTTAACTCATCCATCCTTTACTTCTTCATTTTCATTTTTTCTAATACCTCTATTGAATGTTACTCTTTCTCTCAAAAGAATAGTATATTATAGTACTCTTTAGTCATATAGTGCATTAAATATTGTTAGCCCTATGGGTTTTCTCCTATGTTTTGACTTATGACAAACATTGATGTGAACTAACTTGTGTAATCTATATGTGATAGGACATGTTTGACCTCTATTCTTCTAAGGCATTCAGATATGATTGTTAGGCAACTTTTCAGTAAAGGAACTCAAGTATGGAAGATCAAAAAGAAGATCAACGTATATGAGGTTGTATACTAAGAAGTCCTTATAGAAGAACTTAATATTAGGAAGTGTTACTAAGGTATTTCTATTAATTCTTATGTCTCTTTACCTTTTGGTTCAAATTCATTTTTACCTTGAATCATACAAAGAAAAGATTTCAAAGTTTTGAAAATCTCAAAATTTTGGATTGAGTAATTTGGATGTTTTTGCATCCAAAAAATTCGTCCAAAATCCTATAAACAGAGTTGAAACATTTTTACCTAAAAAAGTGCCTTTTTGGACATACATTTTAGATGCATCGTCGTTCGAAACATGAGTCCAAAACGCAGATAAATTTAACAAAAAAATTATAGCCATTTTATAGTCATTGGCACTTCACTTTTTAGCTCTATAAATAACCTCTAAATAGGATTAGACATAAGATTTTTGTGACATTCTTTTAAGAAACACTATTGCTCATCAGTTTACAAAAATCTCCTTTTATCATGTGCTTCAAAGTGAATTCATTTTATGTCAAAGGTAAAAGTGTTTGTATTTTGTACCTTAGTGATCATCTTCTCAAATAATTGAGCTTTTACTGTTCTGTTGATATTCAATCTCCTTTGTAGGACAAGGTTGTGGTGTAAAACCCACTTGGAGTGAACCTTGTTGTGATTGATTGATTGAGAGGTTTTGTAAAACCTAGTGTGGTGATCCTCTCTTGTATATGGTACAGTTTGATTTCATTAAGTGGTGTAAATAAAATCTGGTTGAAAATCCTTAAGTGTGAGCTGAAGGTAGTGGACGTATATCTTAGTAGATCGAACCACTATACATTCTGTGTCTCATTTCTTTTCATTAGTCATTAACTGCTTCGTGTTTCTTTCTTTGTCTAAATCTAGATATATCTCAAAGAGTTCTTGGATAACCTTCTTTGTCACCATAAAGTCGGTCCAAGAAACTTGATGTTCTTTATTATTCTGTATATTAGACGAGTCAAAAAAATTTTAGCTTGCCAAAAACCTTATTCACCCCTCCTCTAAGGTTTTTCATTTGGTATCAGAGCTTAGTCTACATATTCTTTGTTTAACAACCTTGTAGAAAAGATCTTCATAGCAAGCTCATCCTCTCTTCCATATGTTGAAGGATCTTCAACAAATCGTCCTCCTTTGTTCAATGAAAACAACTATACATTCTAGAAAAATAGAATGAAAATTTATGTGTGTTCTATCAATATTGAGTTATGGAGTTTGATAGAAAGTGGTCCTTTTATTCCATTAAAAATTGTTGATGGCATAAAATTACCTAAATAGAATGATGAGTTTAGTGTGGAAGATAATACTAAGATGACTTTAAATTTTCAGGCTATGAATATTTTATGTTGTGCACTAGATACGACTGAATACAATTGAGTTAGTGGTTGTGATTTAGCCCATGAAATATGGAGATTACTTGAAGTCACCCATAAGGGAACAAACTAAGTCATAGAATTAAAATTGGGGCTTCTCATTCATAATTCTGAATTATTCATAATGAAGATGAATGAAAGCATCACTGATATGTTCACGAGATTCACTCATATCTCAAATGGTCTTAAAGCCTACGGGAAGGTTTATTCCCCTGTAGAACAAAACTGAAAAATTTTAGATGCCTTACCAAAAAGCTAGCAGCCGAAAACTCTTGCAGTAGAAGAATCCAAAGATTTAAATTCTTACCAATCGAAAAGCTAATCGTATCTCTTCTAACTCATGAGATGAAACTTAAAAGGTTTCATGAATATAATGATCATGATAAAGGCAAAAAGGGGATGGCATTGAAAGTTGACAATGAAGATGAAGAAATAAGTTAATCGGAAAGCAGTGAAGGTATGGAAATGGAAAATGAAGATTTGGCTATACTAACAAAAAAATTCAGAAGAATATTCAACAAAGGGAACTACAAAAGTGGAAAGAAGTTCGTGAGAAAGAAAGGACAAATCTCAGCATTCAAACCTCAATATTATGAATGTAAAAGCACTGATCACTTCATTGCCGATTGTCCTGTTGCAAAAGGTAAGGAAGGAAGAACGTTTAAAAAGAAGAAAGAACTGAAGGCAAAGAAACGTAAAGGATTGATGGAAACTTGGGACTTAAATGGAACTGAGTATGAAGATGAAGATTTTGAGAATGAAACTGCAAACATATGCTTCATGGTCTTGGAGAATAAGGTAAACTATTCTAAATCTAATTTCATGCCTAATTCGCTTATATCTATGACTGAAAAGCATGATGATCCGAATGAGTTGTTAATTGATATGTTTCATGAACTAAAAAAACTGTCCAAAAAAATAAAGAAATGAAGTTGAAGATTAACTATTTGATGGAAGAGAACGAAATGTTGTTAAATGATAACAAAATGTCTCCTAAGTCACATGTGAGTGCTATTATTGAAAAAGATGTGATCATGACTGCTTTACAATATGTATCTCTGGAAAATAGAAATTTGTGTGATAGAATTCAAACTCTTAAAAGTATGGTTAGCACTTTTAATGACATGAAAAATAGAGTAAATGATCTTACTACCTGTATTGAAAAATTCACAAATGGTAAAAGAAATCTAGAAAAATTACTTAGAACTCAACATCATGTTGGAAACTGAAATGGCTTAGGATATAGACATAAGGATAAGGGCAAAATTTACGAGCCTAGATTTGTTAATGCTGGAAATCGAAATGGCATAGGATATGAACATGAGGATAAGGACAGAATTTACAAGCCTAGATTTGTTAATGCTGGAAATCGAAATGGCATAGGATATGAGCATGAGGATAAGGACAGAATTTACAAGCCTAGATTTGTTAATGCTGGAAATCGAAATGGCTTAGGATATAAACATGAGGATAAGGACAAAATTTACAAGCATAGATTTGTTAATGCTGGAAATCGAAATGGCTTAGGATATGAACATAAGAATAAAGACAAAAATAACAAGTTTCAATATGTTAAATGTGCCTTATGTTACAAAACACAAAAAGCTTGCACATATTGCGAAAAAATCGAGACATATAGTTTCAAGATATCTTATTAAAAGAAAAGTGGAATCCGGTGGAATAACATTCTGGAAAATCAAAGGAAATATTACTAACCTTTATAGACCCAAGAATGTGTGGCTATCAAAAATCATTCCACTTTCTCATGTGTAGGCACAGTCTTTGAGCTTCACCAAGTAGTTCTTGGATAGTAGTTGTTCAAGATACATGACTGGAAACGCAGCTTTGTTAGAGGATATACAGACCACAAATGAAGGATTCGTTACATTTGGTGACAAGAAGAAAGGAAAGATTCTTGGCATTTGTAATATTGTAAAGGTTCCTTAACCATTATAAAATAAGTTTTATTTATTGATGATTTGAAATATAAGTTACTTAGCATAAGCCAACTATGTGATAATGACTGCAAAGACTTCTTTGAAAAGGATTCTTGTTCTATAATGGAGATCGCAAATCTTGAAACAATTTACTGCCAAACGTATTGGAAAAGTATATGTGTTCTATCTAAATAATCTTATAGCTAATGGTATTAGATGTCTATCTATACATGACAATGATGGTTATCTTTGGCATAGAAGATTAGGTCATATATCTTTTGATTTGCTAAATAAACAGTCTTCAAGAGAGGTTGTTAGGAGATTGCCAAAAATGAAGTTTGATAAAAGCAAAATTTGTGATGCATGTCAATTTGGGAAACAAATCAAAACCTCTTTTAAACCTAAGAAAATGATTTCAACCTCAAAACCACTTAAATTAATTCATATGGATTTGTTTGGACCAATGAGGACTGTCAGTCTTTGAGGTAAGAAGTATACATATGTACTTGTTGATGATTTTTTTAGATTCACTTGGACTTTATTTCTTAAAGACATGGATGAAGCCTTTTCTGAATTTTTGAAACGGATTAAACGCGTCCAAAACTCGATTGGATGCAAACTGATTGCTATTAAAAGTGATAATGGCAAAAAATTTTGCAACAATGAATTTACTCACTTCTGTGATGAAAATGTAGTCTTTCACAATTTTTCAACAACAAAAACCCCTCAAAAAAATGGTGTTGTTGAAAGGAAAATTTGCACTTTGCAAGAAATGGCTAGATCAATGTTTTGTGAAAATGCCTTTCCAAAATATTTTTGGGCTGAAGTTGGTAATACAGCTTGCTATATAGTAAACCGAGTTATGGTAAGACCGTTTTTGAGAAAAACTTCATTTGAACTTGTGTTTAATAAAACTCCATCTATCTCTTATTTTAAGGTGTTTGCCTGTAAATGTTTCATCCTAAATACCCAAGATAATCTTGGAAAATTTGACAGCAAGTCCGATGAGACCATATTTCTTGGATACTCTTCCAACAAAAAGGCATATAGAGTGTACAACAAAAGAACTCTTTGTGTGGAAGAATTCGTGCATTTTGTGTTTGATGAATATAACATTTATGCTTCAAAAAGAGATGATGTAGGAAGTTCAAAGGAAGTCAAATTAGATCAACTCAAATCTCCACCGCTAGATACTCAAGCAAAAAAAGAAGAAATTGAAGAGCTGTAAGATAAATAATACTACTTAAAGTAAACAAAAGAAACTGTAAGATAAATAATGCCTTTTATTAAAATAAAATGTGTCATATACAATGTACAAGTGATTGCCTCTAGGGCACAACACTAACTAAGTTGGAACTTGAGAAGAAGTTATCTTCAAAATTAACTTCTTTCGACCCGATTGTGGAACATGAAGAGGCACAACCTCAAGAGCCTGAACAAATGGAGCTCGTCATAGTAGGAGAGTATCTAGGGTTCCGGAGAGGTGGACTGGAGAAGCTTTCGAGTTAGTCTCCGACCATTAGGAACAAGACCCCACTAAATACGAAGAGATTATTACTGATCCTGATGTTGATGCAAATCTATGGCATGAAGCAATAAAAGCTGAGATTGAGTCTATATACATCAATCAAGTTTAGAATCTTGTAGCTTCACCTGAAGGGATAAAACCCATTGGGTGTAAGTGAGTATACAAAAGGAAGAGGGGAATGGATGGGAAGGTGGAAACCTTCAAGACTAGGCTTGTGGCAAAATGGTATACTCAGAAAAGAGGGAATCGATTATGAGGAGACCTTTTCCCCGGTAGCCATGCTTAAGTCCATCCATATTCTCCTTGCCATCGTATGTCATTATAACTACGAGATATGGCAAATGGATGTCAAGACGACATTTTAAAATGGCCATCTTAGAGAAGACAACAATATGTCCCAACTGAAAGGCTTTATTGCTGAAGGCCAAGAACATATGATTTTCAAGTTTAAGAAGTCCATTTTTAGACTTAAGTAAGCATCAAGAGCATGGAACATTCGTTTTGATGGGACTGTAAAGTCTTATGATTTTATTCAAAATGAGGATGAACCATGCATGTACAGGAAACTTGAAGGCATTAATGTAGTTTTTTTGTCTTGTATATACATTACATTCTACTCATTAGAAATAATGTAGAGTCATTGTCATCTACAAAGGTTTGGCTATCTAGTCAATTCAGTATGAAGGATTTGGGAGAAGCTAGCTACTTTCTCGGGATTAGGCTTCTTAGAAATAGGAAGCAAAGAATGTTAGGATTATCCCAAGTGGCATACATTGACAAGATACTGACCAAGTATAGCATGTCCTCATGGAAGGGAGCAGTAATTCCTTACAGACATAGGTTTTCATTTTCTTCAAGGGACTATCCTAAGTCTTAAGAAGAAAATGACAGAATGAGTAGGATTCTCTACGCTTTGGCTGTGGGAAGTCTCATGTACGCCATGCTATATACTAGGCCCAGATATCTGCTTTGCCGTAAGCTTGGTTAGCAGATATCAGTCAAACATTAGGGAGGTTCATTGGTAAGCTATAAAGTATATTCTTAAGTACCTCAAGGGAACGAGACATTATATGCTAGTTTATAGGTCTGATGACTTAATTCCTACAGGATACACAGACCCAGACTTCCAGGCAGATAAGGATGAGAGAAAGCCACTAGTGGATATATCTTCACCTTATCTGGAGGAGCTATTTCATGGAGGAGTATCCAGTAATCTTACATTGTTGACTCAACTATGGAAGCTGAGTATGTGGCAGCTTCGGAGGCATTCAAGAAAGTAGTCTGGCTCTGGAAGTTCCTTACAGAACTTGGAGTCGTGCCACACATGGACAGGCCAATTGTGATGTATTGCGATAACACTGGAGTAGTATCACAATCCAAAGAACCTAAGAACCACAAGAAGGGGAAGTACATTGAGAGGAAGTACCACCTGATTCGGGATTTCATCTAGAGATGGGAAGTCATGGTGGAATAGATTGCCTTAGAGAATAATCTAGTAGATCCATTCACCAAGCCTTTGGCTGAGAGAGTCTTCAAGAGACACTTAGACACCATAGGGGTGGGCACCTACGGACTTACTTAGTCTTAGAGTGCAAGTGGGAGATTGTTGGGAAATATACCCTCTTAGATTAGGTTTCTGATTTAAATATCGAATGTTTTAAAAATAATAATTTATTTTCAGAAATTGTTTGTGAATTTATATTTTTATTTGTGCACAATTACGTTTGAAAAAGACTCATTGTGTTTAAGTAAGTGGTCCATGTGAATTGTGGTCTTTCACAATAAGGTATGGATCACGAGTTACTTAACACATAAATATTTTTTCTTAACCGATTGATGAGAATGGGAATCTCATCACGTCTAGGTTATTATATTGTGAATTCCAAATGGAAAATGGCTTACCTTTAGCCAGTGAGTAGTCCACTCACTCTATGACATAAGCGTATTTCGAATACGTAGAATAGGACCTGTAGTAGTGGTTTCTTAAAGTACTATGTGATAGAAACTAAGACTACTACTGCTCCAGCGTGGACTAGTACTCTACGACTTGAGTATGAGTTGGTGGTTTGATGAAGTTGGAAGCAAGTACTTTGATATGCTGCAGTTGAGGTTCTATCGTAGAACCAATATACTCAAATGTTGGGTATGTCTGGCTAGTCATTAAGACAGACTTGTACAAGATACTTTCTATACTATATCACCCTTGAGGATGTCTGAATGATTTAAATATTCAGGGCCTTGGGAAATATGACTTGGATGTTTGCTTTAAGGTAGCTCCCTTGGAAAGCGGAAACAATGTAGGAAGTCATGGATCATTGGACTAGAAGCGTAAGGACGATAGATGTTATTTAGAGAGGTGTTAGTACATTTTTTCCTCTCTAAATGTACGGCGTTGTATAAAGGGGTATTTTAGTCATTACTCCAGTAGGTCGGAGACTTTGCTAACGCAACATTGTCCTTGCAATCAGTATTTTCTTATAGTGATATTAGGAAATATTTAAAATGCAAAATACAACTATTTATATGGCAAGGGTATTTTGCTTATTTTAGTAGCTAAGGCTGTGTGTCTTTTGGTCCCCAATATAGACCGTGAGTCCCAATTAAATACAGGCTAAGGAATGGGTCTTCAATTAAATTAAATAGAATTTATTTTATTTAAGTAGTCTAATTTAATTATTGGGCTAGAATAAAATAAAGGCCCATGGAAAGAGAGAATTAATTAAATTAGTTTGTAGATTAATTAATTGTTTAGGGCTTTAGCCCAGTTTGAATAATTAAAGATTAACCTTGGACTAAACTAATGTAGAATTGTTAATTGGACTAGTTTATTTGGGCTAAAAAATAATTATTTATTGGGCCATTTATTTAGTTCTAATTAGAATAATTAATTTAAGTCTAAAAAGCTAAACTAAGAGTCTAATGGGCCAATCCAGTTTAACTTAGGGTTTTTTTTAGGTTAAACAGAAAAATAGATAAGTATGTTGGTTTTGGGACTACCTCTTCTCTATGTCTGGAAAGAACATTGTTTTTCACTACTCCTTCTCTGAGTAAGAAAAATGTACAGCCTCTTTCTCTCTTTCTTGAAAATATTCCTTAGCCCTGTGAGTTGTTCACTAAACGGGATTAGGTGGGCCTTATACCGAAAAATCAAGAGGTTGGCGTTCATATACATGCAAAGATGGAGTAGGAGGCTTACAGGAATCACACCAGAGGTTTCCACCAGTGCACCTACCCTAGTCCCACACATTTTGATCCAGCCATTTTTTAGAACAAGAAGAAAAGGTTAGTTTTTTTTTTTTTTTTTTACCTCAGAATCCGTCCAGAGCGAGACCGGCGTCGGCTCCATTCGGGATTCTTCTATTCTTCAGTTTTTCCAGTTTAAGTTTTTTGCTTCTACTGTGTGCCTTATTTTTCCCCCTTTTTAAACCTCCACCAAGCCCATTTGTGCTTAGTGTTTTCGGCTATTAGGGCTTTTTCAAGCCCTAAGGCTAGCAGAAATTAAGGTGGAAGAGAGGAAGAAAACTAACGTGGTTTTTTTTCTTGAGCTCTCTCTCTCTGTGTACCAGCTGTTCCTCTTGTTCTCATCCTTCTTTTCTTTCTCTCTTGGAGATATTTTGATTATCTAAAGATGGAGCTTTCACCAAGCTAACCCAAGAGCAAGGTAGAGACATATTCCAAAAGATGAAGAGAGAAAGCTTGGAGATGCTTAATGCGTAGGAGTAGAAGATTGGTAGGAATATCGGTCGAACCATGGGCGTCTTATTATCCCCTTCCAACACAAGTTCCATTGCAACCTGACCCTTCATTGGTTAATCTACGATCGAAAAGGAAAAGTAAATACTCTCTCCTAGATGTGGCTCGGAAAGTTAAAAAGTTTTCGCTACATTTTCTTTGATGTTTTCTGTGTTGATCTTTCAAATGGTATTAGAGCCACGATTTTCATCTAGACGCATGTACTAGGGTTAAAAACTAGAAAATGTGGTTCCTTTACTATTAAAAATGAATCTTTTGTGATTTTATGTGATCCCTCATACATCGATTTCTACAGTTCATGTACGCCTGAAGGTTAGAGGTATATGATCATGTATTCTAATGGTTTTCCCATTATTTTTCTGGTTTTGAGTAGATGCAATATACGCCTCATGGTTAGCAGTATAGGTACTTGTAAAGGCATGTTTTTGGAACTGAAGAACATGATTGCTGGAATTGTTGAGGGGTGAAAAATGGCTGAAGAGCAGGAATTTTCCAGAACAGACTCGTCAACAAGTGGCCTGATCAGACTAGCGCTAGGTCTATACTGCCCAGTCAGAGGTTTTGGAGGAACAGTGTAGACTCAGCTCCGGGTGGGCCTAACGGACCTGGTGCCAGGTCCATTCCGCCCAGAGACAGATGTGCGGAATTTTTGTCCAAGAAAAGGGAGAACACTGCTGAAGTTCTGTACCTTAATTTTTCCTTGAGGTAATCAGGTTTTGAAACGTATGAGGTCCATTTTTTGCAATAGTTTTATTTATCTTTAGATGAATAATTTGCATGAAAATGAGTAGTAAATGATGGAACCACCTTAGGATTAAATAAGATCATTAACTTTTAATTCATGATGTTTAATCCATTGTTTGGTCACTTAGGAAAAAATGAATAGTTTGAGCATGAACATGTTTACTTTTGTTATCATACTTATTTCATATTTGTGATCAAATGTGCAAATTCTTGTGAGACTAAAGTCTTACTCGATAGAACAGTTTTTTTGATAAAAACGTTTAATCCATGAAACTTTAAATAAAAGAGTTCATGATTTATTCCCTTTATGTGTTTACTCCTTGACATAGAGAATAATATTGAACTTAAGGCTATTTAATAAAGTTTTACTTAGCCTTTAACATAGAATAGTAAAATAAATTCATAGTTTATTCTCTCAATAGATTTAATCATTGACATAGAGAATAATTCTGAATTTTAGTTCTTACTAAAGTTAATGTAACCATAAGATTGTAGAAAACATTTTTGGGCCTAAAACTTTATTTTCAATAAAAGATTAAGTGGGAGAGGGATTCAAATGACCCTATGGCTTCCATCACAACTTTCATTAGAGATAGTGGATTTTCTCATGTCATTCTGAGCATGACACCCTATAGGATGGATTTTCACAAGTATCTAGAACTAATGAAAGAGTAACATTAAAAAGCGTAGGGTATTTGCTAGGATCAACCAACTTATGTTGAAGGTTTTTAGCACTAGATTGCCCGTAGGTGGTGTGAATCAGTGGCCATCCTATCAGTGAAATGTTTTCTAGACCATTACCTATTTAGGAAGCTTTGATTCGTGATGGTTATACACTTAACTTAGAATGCTAATCTTCTTACAAAACTCTGTTAGCTTTTCTAAGAGCCAAACTATTTATATTATTGATAATGGTTTTAAGAGGTATCTATCAAAGAAAGAATATAAACAATATGCATTTTTATTTCTTTCAAACAAAATGAATATATTTCATAATATTTTAGAAATGTCGTGTTTTAATCCATTGTCAATCGTTCTTAAGGAGAATAAGTTGACAGGCCTGAATTATATGGATTGGAAATAGAACTTGAACATAATACTCATTGTCAAGCAGTACAAGTATGTTCTTATAGATTCTTGTCCTAAGATTAGGGATGAATTCACTAATCATGAGCAAGAGGCTGAGAAGGCATGAAAGAAAGCTGATGAGATAGTTAAGTGCTATATGTTGGCTTCCATGTCTATTGTGCTCCAATCTAAATATGGGCATATGTCCACTGTGTAAGACATAGATTTGTCATTATGCACCATGTTTGCTGACAAGAGTCAGCCCGCAAGACAAGAAGCTCTTAAGGTAATCATAAAGAGTAGGATGGCTAAAAGGGCATCGGTTCAAGAGTGTCTACTTAAGATGATTACCTACTTTGAGAAGGCCAAGGTCTTAAACGCAAGATAGATCTTGAAGCCAAATTAACATGGTTCTTGAAACTCTGCATAATTTATATTCTCAATTTAAGTTGAACTACAACAACAAGAAGTTGGATATGAATCTCACAAACTTATGAAAGAGCTCCAGGCGGCAGAGAAGATCATGAAACCTGTGTCAAGGGTTTTGGTCTGTTGTTCTACTTCTTCTTTTGGAATTAAGGTAAAGCCTAAGAAATTTAAGAAGATGAAGGTCCAGAATAACACAGGGGTCCAACCTAAAGTAGTTGGTCATGCCAAGCCCAATGGGAAGCCCAAAGGCAAATGCTTCAAGTGTGGAAAGAAGGGGCATTGGAAGAAAGATTATCTGGACTTCTTAGCTAAGTTTACTTCAGGTATTACTCTATACTTAGAGTCTATTTTGAGGGTTAGATTAACATCTTCCTGGATTGTTGATTCCAGAGTCACTGCCCATATGTGTGACCCTTTGCAAGGGTATAGAATGATAAGAAAACTCAGCAAGTGTGAGCATAGACTTGAAGAAGGCAAGAAAGCAAGAATATAGGATGAAGCAATAGGAGATCTTGAGCTTATTTTTTATTGTAATAGGAAGTTAATTTTAAAAGATATTTTATATGTTTCTTGTTTGAAACAAAATTTGATTTTAGTTTCAAAATTGATGAATCAAGGATATTATGTTTCTGCCCATTCTGGTACTTCCATCAGTAGATATGGTAATTTACTTTGAACAACAAACATGTATGAAAATCTTTTTTATATACATCCTATTAGAACTCAAGTAAATAATATTCAAACTAAACCCGATAATAAAAGGGAAAGGCCATATCGAATGACTCGTATTTGTGGCATCTAGGATTGGGACATATAAATCCCAATCGGATTCAGAGTCTAATCCATGATGGGTCTTTAGGTTCATTGAGATTGGAAGAATGGCCTTAGTGTGAATCTTACCTTAAAGGTAAAATAACCAAAAGGCCATTTACCAAAAAAGGTAGATAGAGCCATGAAAATGCTAGCACTAGTTCATACAAATGTTTATGGTTCGATGACTACACTAACTAGGGGAGGCTACAAGTACGTGATCACTTTCACAGATGATCACACTTGTTTTGGTTATATTTATCTAATGAGGTGCAAGTCTGACTCTTTTGAAAAATTCAAGGAGTTTAAGGCTGAAGTGGATGGTCAAACAGGTAAATTGATTAAAACTCTGAGATCGGTCGTGGTAGAGAGTTCTTCCTCAGTAAGTTTAAGCATTACTTGCTACATCATGACATAGTATCTCAATTAACTGTACCTGGGACTTCCCAACAGAACAAAGTAGCTGAGAGAAGAAATAAAACTTTGATGAAAATGATCAGAAGCATGATGAGTCATGCGTCTCTTCCTATTTCTTTTGGGGGGGAGGGGGTATGTCTTAGAAATGGCGAAATATGTTTGAACTTGGTGCATTCCAAATCAGTAGCTAGGACACCCTATGAAATGTTAGTTGGACAAAAGCCCAGTTTGAACCATCTCAAGATATGGGATTGTCCAACTTATGTGCTGACAAAAGGAAGTAAGCTAGAATCAAGATCAGAGTTATGCTACTTCATTGGGTACCTAAAAAGAACAAAATGTTGATATTTCTATCATCCTCAAGAGTATAAAGTTCTTGTTAGCACTAATGCTAAATATGTTAGTGTTATGCCCTAGTGGCAATCATTTGTACGTTGTATATGAGTCATTTTATTTTAATAAAATACATTATTTATCTTACAGTTTCTTTTGTTTATTTTTGTGTAATATAACTATTAGATAAAGTCCCTAGTAGAACACTGTGTTAAGGAAATCATGATAGAGATCATGATATGAGATTCCTACTACACTGTATAGTGCTAGTACTTAAATAGTCCTTAGTCATAGTATTAATGAGACTGGACATCATTAATGCATTAAGACTAGCATGTGTTGGACATCCTGATTTGATTAGGTGGTGGTTCTCATATCCGTGAGTATTGAGATACTCAAAGTTAACATGTAGATGCTTGTTAATGAAACAAGTTCATTGGATGACCTAGCTATCGGATAATCACAAGGATAACTATTTAGTGCCAGTGATATAATCTCATTATAACAAACGTGCAAGTATCCTTAGACTTGAGATCTCTAAGGTACTTTATTTGCTGAGAAATGTGCTTTAATTTCAATCTTTGGAACCAGATCGAGGGCTTCCTATGGGATGGATATTGGGTACATTGTGAGAAAAACGAACGTAGTTGAGAAGGTTAATAAAGTATTCAGCACTCCTAACAGTAGGGGTGAATATCTGACGGCCACTTGTATGAATTGCTACTTGAGAAGTCCTTGGCCAAAGTGACTGTGTTTTGGAAACAATTCCAATTGATACACATCTAGAGTAGTAGGTTCCTTGTACAAGTACTATTATATTCAGGCCATAATTAATATATTCTAGAGGGAGTTGGCACCAATTCTGTACTCCAAACCGAATGAGATATTGGATGGTGAAAGAAGTTAATTGCACTGTAGTTTGTTATTGAAGGGTTCATGTTAAGCCATTTGACTTCCTGGACTCTTGGGTAGTCATGATGTGTTGCTAGATACCGTTCATGATCTGTGAATATGAGTTTATTAATTGATGAATTAATAAACAAATCCTGATTAGAATAATATGATTAATTCTAATTAATTATGAATTATTAATCTCAAAGATATTTGGATTAATTCATGTTTGCTACCAATTGACTGGGAAACCAAATAGGTCACACACAATAGAGAATTTTATACTCAAGATATTTTTTGATAACATAGTGGGATTAATAGCGAGAAAGAGAAGTTCTTGTGGCAAAATTATAATTAGTTATAATTTGTGGTCCAAATTGTAATTGTGAGAACTTGATTTTTCCAATTACAGTTAGGGAATTCTAACTATTTTAGAATTCTAAGATGGAGTATTTTTCAGCAAGATTTTCGTGAGATATATATGATATGCACGAAATTCCTAGCGTGAAAAACACACGAAACAACTACAAAACCCTAGAGGATACTCAATCTCCTCCTCTTCTCTTTCTCTGTCTCGTTGATCTTCTCTAACCCTAGACGCCATCTTGGTTTCTACTAGAACAGAAACATCTTGGTGCTTGACAGTGATCCTCCGTGTGGATTTCTGTTAGAGATAATCACACACTGTGATTATAGTGGTTGGATATTGAACTCTTTTGGTGTTTTGATCAAGAGGATTACGGGATCGTGCCTCGATTTGAAGAAGGAAAAATTTTCTTTTTCAGACGCACAAAGAAAGGTAAAGCTGTTACCTTTGTTCTCTTTATGTCTTCGTTTTCCACACATGCAGATCCTGGGTTAGTATCTCGTTTTTATATTTCCGCTGCGCCATATATAATATGTGTGTGAGATACCCAACAAGATTAAGGATGAACAAGCTATTTCCACTATAGGTTCAAGTAGAATAAAGTTAGAAGAGAAGTTGATTAATGATTCAACTTCAGGTACTTCTAATACCCCGATCAAGGAACCAAGAGAAACACTACCAGATGTTCCTATACAAATTGAGCCTTGTCATAGTGGGAGGATCACAAGAGTTCCAGAAAAGTAGATTGGAGAGATCTATGATCTAGTCTATGATTATCAGAAACAAGTTCGCACTAGATATGAGGAGACCATTTTTTATGCTGATGCAAATAAATGGTAGCAAGCTGTGAATGCTGAGATTGAGTACATGTATCTCAATCAAGTCTGGAATCTTGTCACTACACCTGATGGGATAAAACCAATTAGGTGTAAGTGGGTATACAAGAAGGAGAGAGGTGCGGATGGAAAGGTTGAAACCTATAAAGTAAGGTTGCTTGCTAAAGGTTATACTTAGAAAGAAGGGATCGATTATGAGGAAACATTTTCACCAGTAGCCATGCTTAAGATTATCTAAATCCTCTTAGCCATTGCATATCATTATGACAATGATATATAGCAAATGGTTGTTAAGACGACCTTCGTAAATGGCCATCTTAGTAAAGATATCTATATGTCCCTGCAGAAGGTTTTGGTATTAAAGATCAAGAACAAATGGTCTATAAGCTTAAGAAGTCCATCTACGGACTTAAGCAAGTATCACCAGCATGTAACATACGTTTTGATTAAACTGTTAAGGCTTATGGTTTCATTCAAAACTGTGACGGTTGTTGGGCATACCCAAGCCTACTTGACATTGAGTATGTTCAAGTTAAAGAATTTAATTCCTGATTAATGAGTTGGGTTTAACCAATTTCTTTTATCCAAGTTGGGCTAACCCAAGCATTAATAATATTAGAGGCAAGGATGGGATAGTATTAAATACTTTAATAATTAAAAGATATTAATCACCCAAAGACACAGTAGTTATATTTGATGTAATTGGTATTGGATACCTACCACTGAACTTATGAGTGACTTGTTGGGCTAACCCAAGGTCATTCTTAAAGAATTTGGATACTGGTCCACTAGAAAAGCTTCCAACGAGCTTTCTTGAGTTAATAGTGGGGGCTATTTATTTGAATAAAATAGTGGAATAAAAATGTGTTTCATTAAAGACATTATTACATGCATATCATGTGCATATACATGTTCTAATTACTCTATCTTTACATTTAGGTCACTTGCATCATGTCGACAAACCTAAGCTTACGTAGCATCTTGGAAACAAATAAACTCATTGAATCAAACTATTTGGACTGCTATAGAAACTTGAGAATCGTTCTGAAGCTAAAAACGTTACTCTACGTGCTAGATGATCCTATTCCGGCACCTCCAGCACAAGATGCTCCTGCTGATGAGCATGATGTCCACAAGAAACACAATGAGGATAGTGACACTGCATTATGTATTATGATGGCATCAATGACTCTTGAGTTACAAAAATAGGACAAGCATATGGGTGCTCAAACTATTATTTTCCATCTTAAAGAGCTGCTGGATAAATAAGCTAGAACTTAGAGATATGAGATCTCTAAGGAACTATTTCGTTCTAATATAGCTGAGGATGCTTTAGTGGCCACTCATGAGCTGCAAATGTTGGGCTATATTGAAAAGCTTAGGTCTCTTGGGTTCATAATAGATCACGATTTAAGTATTGACTTTATTCTACAACCATCAACTAGTAGTTTTTCACAATTTGTGATTAACTACCACATGAACAATGTTGAGACCACTATACCTGAGCTTATTAATTTGCTTAAGACTGGTGAATCATCCATGAACAAGGATGATAAGGCAATCTTGTTAGTAGGTTCTTCGTCTTCTAAGAAAAAAGTTCACTAGAAGAAGAAAAGAATCCTACCAACCCCGAAGGAGGCGTGAAGAAGAAGGAAGCAACCACTAAAGGCCCATGTCATCATTGTGGCAGGATGGGCCATTGGAGGCACAACTACAAAGCCTACTTAGAGACTGTGAAGGAAAAGAAGGAGAAGGAGAAGCTTGCAAGCACTTTTTCTTCTACTCTTGGTATGTTTATGATTAAGATTAATATTGTCCTTAATAATGAGATATTGTTATTGGATACCGGTTGCGGATGTCATTTATGCAATAATTTGTAGGAATTAAAGGGCAGTAGAAGTCTAGAAAAGTGTAATGTTGACCTGCGAGATGAAAATGTAGAAAAAGTTGCTGCACTAGCTGTGGAGATTTATCATCATACTCTACCTTATGGATTAGTTTTAGAACTTTAAAACTACTATTTCGTACCACTTTTATTGAAAAACATTATCTCAGTTGCTTGTTTAGACTTATTTAGATTTTATTTAAATTTTAAGAATAAACGTTGTTCTTTTTCATTAAATGATGTCTATTATGGTTCTACAACTTTGGTTAATGGTTTATATGTTCTAGACATAGATAATTCAATTCTTAATATACATAAAAAGAAATAAAGAAAAGATAACTCAATCTCATCTTACTTATTGTATTGTCGTTTAGGCCATGGAAATGAAAATGTGTGTCTCAGTTATACAAGCTATGTGACTTGGGGTCGTTTGATTATAAATCATATGACACATGTGAATCTTGTTTACTTGGTGAAATGGCTAAAACTCCATTTTTTGGAAAAAGAAGAAAGGGCTAAAGAGTTATTAGAACTAAGTTGTAATACATATAGATGTATGTGGCCCAAGCAAGAGAATGTTATCACTACTTTAAAACCTTCATCGATACTATTCACAATATAGGTAATTGTATTTAATGAAATATAAGATTGAAGCATTTGCCAAGTTCAAAGACTTCAAGAATAAAGTAGAGAAATAACTTGGTAAAAGTATTAAAACTGTTAGATTCAATCAAGGAGGTGAATACTTAAGTTAAGAGTTTCTAAGTTATCTTAGAGATAATGGGATATTATCTCAACAGACTCTACCATATACACCTCAACATAATAATGTATTTGAGAGAAGGAATCAAACCCTTCTAGACATGGTACGAAACATGATGGCTTTTGTAGACTTACCAAAATCGTTTTGGGGATATTCACTGGAAACTTCTACTTATATATTATATAGAGTTCTATAAAAAATGGTTGTATCACTCCTTATGAGCTGTTATTTGGTAAGAGACCAAAGTTATCTCATTTAAGGATTTGGAGTCACCCTACTTTTGTTAAAAGGGCAATGTCAGAAAAATTTGAAAGTGAGTCTGACAAATATTTGCTTGTTGGATATCTGAAAAAATCCTTTAGATATTACTTCCATCATCATTCTAAAAATAAAGTTTTTGTTTCGAAACATGTTGTCTTCTTAAAGAAGGAGCACATGTTTAAAGGAGATAGTAGGAGCAAGCTTGAACTTAGTGAAGTTCAAGAAGAACAAACAAATATTGATCAACCATTTGAACCCACACCTATTAATGAACCTTCTAATACACAAGAGCCTTGTAGGTCGAGTAGGATATGAGTGGCGCCTGGGAGAAATGGATTTCTCATAAGTGACCACAATGACGTATTGCTCATAGAAGAATATGAGCTTACTACTTACAAGGACGTTTTGAATATTCCAGAATCTGACAAATGGCTTGAAGCCATGAAGTCAGAAATGGATTCCATGTATGATAACCAAGTCTGGACTTTGGTTGATCCACCCGAAAGAATCAAGCCTATAGGGTGCATTTGGGGTTTTTAAGAAGAAAACACATGGATGGTAATGTGGTTACCTATAAGGTACATCTAGTTGCAAAAGGTTATCGACAACACTAAGGTATTGACTATGATAAAACTTTTTCATCACTCGCTATGCTAAAATCCATAAGAATACTCCTAGAACTTACAGCTCATTATGACTACGAAGTTTGGTAAATGGATGTCAAAACAGCTTTTCTTAATGGAAACCTAATCAAGGAAGTGTATATGACACAACCTGAAGGTTTCACATCCAAAGATCACACAAAAGTATGTAAGTTGCAAAGGTCCATTTATGGACTTAAGTGAGCATCTAGGAGTTGGAACATCCATTTTGATGAGATAATTACAGAATTTGGTTTAATTCAAAATATGAATGGACCTTGTGTGTATAAGAAAGTTAGTAGGAGTGCAATTGTTTTCTTATTTCATTATGTAGACGATATATTGCTCATAGGAAATTATGTTTGCGTTCTTCAATCTGTAAAGATTTTGCTATCCAACATATTCTCCATGAAAGACCTTAGAGAAGCAATCTATATTCTGAGAATAAGGATCTATAGATATAGATAAATGAGGTTGCTAAGTGTTTCACAGTCTACATATATAGATAAAGTGCTGAAGAGATTCAACATAGATCAATCCAAAAGATGATTCTTATATATGACGCATAGAGTAAGCATTTCCAAGTCAATGTCTCCAAATACATAAGTTGAAAGGGATCATATGAGTAGAATTCCACATGCTTCAGCAATTAGGTATATCATGTATGCTATGATATGTACTAGACCCGATGTATCATGTGCTCTTAGCTTAATGAGTAGATACGAATCTGACCATGGAAAGAGTCATTGGGTGGCTGTAAAGAATATCCTCAAGTATTTACGAAGGACTAAGGATGTATTCTTGGTATATGGAGATGGTAATTTGGAAGTAAGAGAGTATATTGATGCCAACTTTCTGTTCGATAAGGATGACTACAAATCACAATCTGGCTACGTGTTCACATTAGGTGGTGGGGCAATAAGTTGGAAAAGTTAAAAATAAGAGACTACTGCCGATTTAACAACTGAAGCATAGTACATAGTGGCTTCCAAAGTAGCTAAAGAAGCAGGGTAGATCAAGAAGTTTGTCACAAAACTTGGAGTTATGCCTAGCATTGTAGATACGATACTTTTGTATTGTGACAACAACGGAGCCATTGCACAAGCAAAAGAACTACAGTGTCATCAACAATCGAAGTATGTACTTAGACGTTATCATCTGATTAGAGAGATCATAGACAGGCGAGATGTAAAGATAGAGAGAATTCTCATAGATCAAAACATAGTTGGTCCACTCACTAAATCACTTTCCCAGAAGAAACATGATAAATATGTTTAGGAATTCGGTATTTGATATATAAATGATTGGCACTAGTGCAAGTGGGAGATTGTTAGTGTTGTGCCTTAGAGACAATCACTTGTACTATGTATATTGCATAATAATTAATAAAAGAGGCATTCTTTGTCTTTTAGTTTGATTGTTATATCTTAATATGTGTATAAACTGTTTGATAAAGTCCCTACTACAGCACAGTGTTAAGAAAATCATGATAGAGGTCATGATGTGAGATTCCTACTACACTATATAGTGTTTGTGCTTGAATAATCCTTAGTCATAGTATTAATGAGATGGGACATTATTAATACGTCAAGACTAGCACATGTTATATATCTTGATTGGATCAAGCGGAGGTTCTCAATATTAATATGTGGATGCATGTTATATGAACAAGTTCATTGGATAACCTAGCTATGAGATAATCACTTGGATAGATATTGAGTGTCATTGAGAGAATCTGATTATAGCAAGTATGGAAGTATCCTTAGACTTGAGATCTCCAAGATATTTTGTTTATCAAGCGTTGTATTTTGATTCTAATATTTGGAATCTTAGAAGGACAACATATTGGATGGATATTGGGTACCATGTAAAGTAAATAAAAGTAGTTGAGAGGGTCAAGAAATGATTCTCTACTCCTAATAGTAGGAGAGTATATCTCAAGGCCACTTATAGAAATCATTACTCATAAAGTCGTTGGCCAAGGCGACCATGTGTTGGAAATATTTCCAAATTGATACACATATTGAGTAATAGATTTCTTGAACAAAGTCCTAAAATATTTGGGCTAGAATTAATAATATTCTAGAGGGAGTTGGCACTAATTCTATGCTCTTGCCTGATCGAGGTTTAGAATGGTGAATAGAGTTTATTGCACTAGTTATTTGCTATTGAAAGGTTCATGTCAAGCCACTTGACTTTCTGGACTTTTGGGTGATCAAGATTCATTACTAGAAGTCGCTCTAGATCTGCTTAATATGAATTTATTAATTATAGAATTAATAAATTAATCCTATATTTTATTTAGAATAATTAATTCTAAGGCTGTTAGAATTAATTCATATTATACTACCTGTAGGACCAGCAATCCTAATGGGTCATACACAATAAAGGTTTGAATGCTCAATATGTTTGTTATAATTCATGGGACTTGATTACAATTATATTGTAGGGTTAATTAAGAGAAGAAAATATATTTATAGGTGAATTATAAGTTTGTTATAATTCATGGTACTTGGTTGCAATTATATAAACTTCAGGGGCCCAATTGTTGACGTTGATCTTGTAGCACTTAATTGCGATTAACACAAATCCTAAAAACCATAAATATAGGAATCATTCCCTTTCGCAGAGAGGATTTTGAGAAATCGTTTCTTCTTCATCCCTATTCTTCTCTAATTAAAACCTTGCCTCTCCTCTTCTACTAGCATAGTTTTGAATGGGTTTTGTGAGAAATTCAACCTCGTATGGATTACTGCTAGAGACAATCCTACTTTTAGATTGTAGTGGTGCGATTGGACGATTAGAATAGACCGAATTGGTTCCTGGGTTGCTGATCAAATTTCTATCTGCAAGAAAATTTTATTTTTCTGGTACAGAAAGCAATCTTTGTTTCCTTCCTCTATTCCTGTTTTAATTGCAAATGCCTGATCCTTAGGCATGGATTTCATGATTATTTTTGCTACATTCTTATTTGATAAGTATGATAAAATCCAACATTATCTACATCCAAGTGAAAACCTTTTCTTAATCCTTATTCAACCTTCATTCAGAATCTCAGATCTTAAGAAGACAATAATAACCTTAAGCAATGATTTTCTTTTATGCATATGCAAATGAGAGTTTTATGGGGAACTAAGAGGCCATCGCCATCTCTAACTTCTATTTCTAAAACCAGAATATTGATCATTAAAAAAAAAAAAATCAAATCATATAAAAAAGGTAAAGCTATTAGATCTTCGAAACCCTCATTCATCTCTTTCATGTACTTTTCATATATTTCTAATCCGTATTATCTAGTAATTAGGCTATCCACTTCTCTTGGTAGTTTTTCATCTACTAGAAGCTTCTTTTTTCTATTTATGAAATCTCAAAGATAACATCACTATTGTTCTTTTTTTTCGACTATTCCTGATTTGCGAATGACTACTTCTCTACAAAGGACAAATGTGAGTTCATACTTCAAGTCTCTAGAAAGACAAGAAAATGGCCAGTTATTTTTTGACTCGCTAGCAGAAGAATAAAACTATTTTTATTAGCTGAAAGCCGAGAAATGCCAGAGAGTTAGAAAATAATTGGACATTTTCTTGTCTTTCTGGAGACTTGAACATGAACTCACATTCATCCTTCATACTGAAGCAGTCATGCGCAAAAATAGCAAGAACATACTAAAAAAAGAACAAAAGTCATGTTATCTTTGAGATTTCATAAATGACAAAAAAAAGCTAGAAACAGATCAAAAACTGCCAAGAGAAGTGGATAGCCTAATTGCTAGATAACAAGGATAAAAAATATATGAAGGGTACATGAAAGAGATGAAGGAGTGTTTTGAAGATCTAAAAGTTTTTTCTTTTTGATATGATTTGATGATTATTTTTTTTTTTAACGATCACCATTCTGCTTTTAGAAATGGAAGTTAGGGTTAGCGATGGCCTCTTAGTTCCCATAAAAATCTCATCTGTAGATGAATAAAAGTTAAACTAATCATATCGGCATAATATTTTGTAAATGTTTCGAACTCTCTATTCTGCAATAGGATGATTGATATTATTTATTAATTTACATGCCTGGACCCCTACAAGTATAGGGTGATCATTCTTCTTGGGTAATGGTTGATTATCCTCATGATAGGTTGCAAAGTTACATTTTTGTGCATGTACGGAAGTTATAGTTTGTATGTAAAATGATGTTTATTCTGTCTAATGGTGCAAATATAGTGTTGATATTGTTGTGGTTACAATTTGAGTGGTTGTAAAGCCTAGAAGTTGTCCAACAATAAGGGGAGATTCTGTAAAAAGTTTTTAAAAAATTTGTCTGCATTTACTTTAATAAGGTTTTTAAATTGCCAATGGTAAAAACAAGAGAGATGGATATTTTAGACTTCCCCCTCTCAATTTCTTCTTTCATTTCCTCATTTTTAGCATTGTCCACTTCCTCTAATTTTACCACATCTATTCCATCCAATAAAATAATTATGTTCTTAGATTAAGAGGATCCTAAAATATTATCTCAAGTGAAAAGATCAAATGGCACACTTAAATCATCAGCATATAAGCTCGGAACAACCAAAATCTCATGAGTTCACATTAACAAAACATGCCAAATGAATCTTTCAAATTATCTTTTTATAATTTAAAATCTAATTACAAGGAATCTATATTATCATCATATAAACCATTGTTTACTTTGTCGTTTGTTTGGCACATGTCCCATAAGAGCTGGTTATTATTAATAGTAGCTACGACACATGCATGCATTATTCATTTTTTAAGACATGACACTTGGTCCTAAAACACATGCCAAATGAATAAAACCTCAAGAATCTCATTCAAAACAAAAAACCCTAACCACAAGCCCTAAACCTAACAAAACTTAAACTATCCAACACTTATTCAATGTATTCATACTTATTTTTATCCAATGTGTAGAATCTTAGGATCTAATTTATATAGAGATTGCAGTTGGATGTATAAAAGGCATGTCCCCGGTGTGAATGTGATTACAATTGATTTTCAAGATGGGGTTAAAGCCTCATTGCCACTGCGTTATCAAATGTGAGATCAGATGTAAATCGATGTCCTTGTGTAAAGTGTAAGAACAAGAAGTATATTGACCTGGAATAAGTTGAGCTTCGCTTATACAAATGGGGATTTGTGGGTAACTACAATCGATGGACATGCCATGGTGAAACATCTAATCCAACAGCAGAAATTTCTATTTCAACTAGTGGAACTGGGACTGTTGGTGTAGAAGTAGTTTCTAGAGTTTTGTATCGAGAAATGGTCTTAGATGCAGCTAGTCCTAATTTTCTTCCGGACTAATTCCCATTAGAGGTCGATCGATGAACTGCCTAATATTGACACTAGGAACATTTATGGCATGTTTAGGGCCAAGGACACCTTTATTTGGCACGGATGCATGAACCACTCACAATTAAGCTTGGTTTGTCGGTTGTTGTATATAAGATTTGAAAATAATATGTCTCATAAGGCATTCAACTAGGTGGTTCAACTAATGAAGAAGGATGTGTCTAGTGGAGACAAGATTCTAAATAACTTCTATCAGATAAAGAAGTTAGTGTTGAGGCTTGGGTTACAGTTTAAAATTTTGATGTATGTAATAATGGATTCATGATTTATTGGAAAAACAATATTAATTATATGGAAATGAAATTTTGTGGCCATGCTCGACATATGCAAAGGAAAGTTGGGAACAATGAAAAGTCTAATGACATTCCTCATAATAAAATGTACTACTTTGGAATAACACAATAGTTACAAAGGTTGTATGCATCCAAAACCACCGCTAAACATATTAGATGGCATATTAAGAGCAAACTAGATGATAGCTATATGAGTCATCCACGTGATAATAAGGCTTTGCAATATTTTGATAAAAGTCATCCAGGTTCTACAAGAGAAGTTTAAAATGTAAGACTTGGGTATGTCTTGATCGTTTTTCTTTTTTTGCCATTTTTGGTTGTCGGGCAACCAATACACTTCTTAGCCAATTATTCTTACTCCATACAACCTCCCTTCATGGATGTGTATGAAATATTTGGTGATGCTCTTGACTGCTATAATTCTCAGTCCAAAATAACCAAAGTATAAAGTCGATATTTATCTACAACTTTTGGTCAATAAATTAAATCAATTATGGTCTGAAAGGGTGCCTGCTTATGATTGTGCAAGGAAAGTAAGTTTCCAAATATGGGTTGCATTCTTGTTGACCATTAATGATTCTCCCACATATAGTATGTTCAGTGGATGGAGCACAGCAAGTAGATTGGCATGCCTTTATTGCATGGAGAGGACAAAGTCATTCCATCTATAGCATGGCAAGAAGCATTCTTAGTTTAATTCTCATCATCATTTCTTAACAATGGACCATCCATACAGACTAGATACTGAAGGTAAAAAATGACAAAAACAATAACACAAAAGCATGAAAAAATTGTAGAATAATAAGGCACAACGGAATAGTTTTTATACCTCTGCGATTTCTTTTGATCTCTTATTTATGCTTAGCCAAAGGAATTGGTGTTGACTCAACAACTCTCGGTTCACTCATGGAATCCAAAGGTGATAATCGTGCAAGGTATTTGCTTTTCTGCGCTTGTGTGAATGCCAAAACCCTTCAGTTCATGAAATATTCCTTAGCCTCAATACCACCTGTTGAAAGCAATTAAGGCAAGGGATCAGTCTTGTCAGGCTTAATATTTTTCACAATTGTATGAACTAATCACACACGGCTTCTATGCTATCAAAACTACAGTGATCACTGTCTTTTTCAAAATACCACGCGGGTGTTATCAAGTTATCTCTTTACAGAAGGTGTTTAGCTTAGGTTAAAAACTAAACACTCTTTTGTTCTATGAAATAATCCGTCCAGGCTATTGGGACAGAAAATATTATTATTTATTCTTAGACTCAACAAGCCTGTAAATAATAAATCCTAATTATTTATTTTTCGTACTTGTAAAAATAGTCTAATAAATAATTAATGAGCCCAAATAGACCAAGATTATTATTCAAGCCTTTTTTAGCCTAGTTTAGGCCAAGCTTGAATTTTCTAACTATTCAATCGAGGCTCAGGCCCTAAATAATTAATTAACCAATTAAACCAAATAATAAATTTAATTCCACTCAGTTTTTTTTTATTCTAGTCCAATAATAAATTATACTTCTTAAATAAAATAAAATCCTCTTTAATTGAGACCATTTTCTCAACCCACAATTAATTATGACTTATAAACTATTCTAAGGACCAAAAAGACGCATCGCCTTAGCTACAAAACTGAGCAAAATACCCCTGCTATATAAATAGCTATATTTTAATTATAAATATTTTTTAATATAACCATATGGAAATATTAATCCCAACAACAATATTGCCTTAGCAATGTCTCCAACCTATAGGTGTAATGACTAAAATACCTCTCTACATATTGTTGTACATTTAGAGAGGAAGAGTATACTAACACCTCTCAAAAAACGTCTACCATCCTTAGACCTCTAGCTTGATAGGAGCTAAATTCATCACTATTTTTCTATTAATTTAAGGTTAATTTGATATGCTTTTGATGTAATAACTAGGCATATTCATTTATATTTCACATTTTGCTTGTAGAAAGTATTTTTGATGAATTTGTGCAGAATTGAATGGATTTTAGGCAAAAAATGGAAAAAAAAAATCTAGCATGTACCTGGCACTAGTTCCCGAGATTGCAAGTTTCACAAAATCATCCATAGTCCTCCTACGATTACCACCATTACAACAATTGCTTGGTAGGTTAATCTTCATGTCTTATCTTACCCTTTGTCTAACCACCCTTTAAATCTTTGTCAATGTACTCTCGATCATAGGATCAAGATCTACTATGTCATCTTAAGATAGTTGGGTCGAACAATAATGGTAAGATCTACTGAAAATAGAATATACTGAGATCATAGAATATACAAGTTAATCATTTACCACAAACTGAGTTATGAAAATTACAACATATAGGGAAATTAGGAAATTAAATTACAACTATACAAATAACAAAATATGGCACGTATCTAAACAAGGAACATATATAAGTATTTACATATTTACATAGAAACATGTAAATATGGTTAAACCAACAAAATCTAAGCTTTTGTGATATTATTCCCTGGCAATGGCACAAAAACTTGATGCGTAAATTTTGGGCATATAAAAATTTTTAAATTTAAACCCATCCCTTAGTCAAGTTTTAATTAAAATATTAATCCCAAATTACACAATCGGGCAAGTAAACTCATTGCAAGCACAATATAAAGAATTAATGAGTATCGATCCTCAAAAGAACAAGTACATACTAATCACTTTTCATTCATTGTTTAACCGACCTATTAAATTGATAAGATAATAAAAAGAAAAATAACGAAAAATATATACCACTCAAGGATGAAAGAATATGTAATTTAGAAAAATACTTTTGAACACATAACAATGAATCACTTACCAAATTTCACAATCAATTATCATCTTGGTCTTATAAAGGATTAAATTAGAACCACTTTGTTTCCAATCCATGATTCCGTATCTTCTAAGTAACTTAATAGTTATATTCTAACTAATCAGTCTTACTCAAAAGATGCATTAAAATCAAGCTTCATATAAATGCCTATATTCTGTGTGATTTAAAGCATGGAATTAGTCAATAAATCTATGTTTTTCCAATCATCAATTAACCTTTGATTACCCATGTTACTAACAATTAACCCTTTTTTCAAACAAGTTAAGAGATAATAAATATGAAATTAATCAATTGAAGTTATTATCAACCCATTTTTCAAGCAAATTAATAACAAATATTAACCAACCAACTTCATAATAAAAATAAGTAATCAAATCCTAAGACCAGTAATCAATTGATCAAAAAGACTAAATTAACTCAAGAATTCGTGAATTACAAAAAAACGATGTCAAATTACAAAGGAAACATTAATTGCATCCTTATTATAGAAAAAGAAAACAAAGGAAAAAGAAATAACTCATAGACAAGTCCTCATTTTTCTCTTTGAAAACCTTCTCAAATAATGCTACTTGAATGATGAATCTCTTCTTCTTTGAGTGAGTGGAAGTTTTGATCCTTGGATTCACTCATTTGTCCTGTGTTTTTCTTGTTTAAATAGGCTCATTTGATACTAAAATTCGTAGTTTGAGAAGTCTTGCCCTAATAGAATTCGAAAAATATCAAAATCCTTTGGAAGGTACCAAATTCGTGCACAGAATTCGCATGTTACAAATTAGACATGGCACCAAGTCCCTTTGAACATAAGCCTTCTCACGGCCAAAATTGGCCATTTTTTCAAAGAACTCACTATTAGAATCCATAAATGCATCAGATATGCATTACACAGAGGAAATAAAAGAATTCTAGCCAAGAGGACCGTATGTATGCGTTGATACAGATAAAAAACCAAAAAAAAATATACCCATGTCATTGTTGTTAAAAAAAACTTCAACTACTAAAGTCGCAATCTAGCACAAACCAGGGCTTCACGTACATCCAATAGAAATAAAAGGCCCCAGTCAAATAAACTTAACAGTGAGTCCAATAAGTGTTTCTTTGTAGGATATCCTAAAGAATCGGGTATTACTTCCATCACTCCGTTGAAAACCAAAAGTTTATTTCGAAGCATGTTGTCTTCATAGAGAAAGAGCACATGCTCAATAGGAATAGTAGGAGTTAAATTGAACTTAGTAAAGTTCAGGAAGAATAAATAAATAAGGATCAATTGTCTGATCCCACATCTATTAAGAGTATAGATGAACCTTCTACTATACAATATCCCTATAGGTCGAGTAGGATACGTATGGCATCTGTGACATATGAATTTCTTATAAGTGACCATAATGGCGTATTGCTCATAGATGAAAATAAGCCTACTACCTATAATAATGTTCTAAACAGTTCAAAATTTGACAAATGGCTTGGGACCATGAAGTTAGAGGTAGATTCCATGTAGGACAACCAGGTATAGATTTTGGTTGATCTACCTAAAGAAATCAAACCTTTTGGTTGCAAATGGATTTTTTAGGAGAAAACCGACATCGATAGTAATGTAGTTACCTATAAAGCATGATTAGTGGCTAAGGGCTATCATCAACAACATAGTATTAACTGTGATGAAACTTTCTCTCTAATAGATATGCAAACATCCATCAGGATACTCCTAGCCATAGTCGCTCATCATGATTACGAAATCTAGCAAATGGATGTAAAAATAACTTTCCTAAATGAAAATTTGAGTGAGAAGGTGGGTATGATACAGCCTGAGGGTTTCACATCCAATTATAGCACAAAAGTGTTCATGCTGCAAAGGTCCAGTTATGGACTTAAGCAGGCTTCTAGGAGTTGGAACATACGTTACGATGAAATAATCAAAGTGTTTGGTTTTATTTAAAATATAGATAAATCTTGTGCTTACAAGAAGGTTAGTGGGAGTACAGTTATTTTTCTATCACTATATATAAATGACATTTTGTTAATTGGAGATATTGTATCTATTCTTCACAGGTAAAAAGTATATTGTACCGACTTCCAATCTGATAATAATGACTATGAGTGACAATCAGACTACGTATTCAACTTGAGTGATATCATGCGATTTACAAACTCATTGATAGAAAAAATGTAAAGATAGAGATAGTTCCCAAGGATGAGAACATATCTGACTTATTTACAAAAGCACTAATCAGAGAACATGCGAGGTACACTCTCAAGAAAATAAAAAATTCTGTGCTAGGAGAATTTCTTGGTGGCTCAGGTCACTCACAGAGAAGAGAATGGGGGGAAAAAAAAGACATGTTGATAGGAATCTGTCCAAGCAACAAGGCATATCTGATGAAGTGGGATGGAAATTCAAGACTTGCTTCAAATCTCCTCGGGAACATTTGACATTAAAGAAGTTTTAGGAGGATTTTCAAGCCATCCAAGCTTACAAGCCAGGAGCCAAAAACTTTGTTAAGAGATGGGTAGTGAAAGGAGCTATAAATAGGACACAAAAGGAATAACAATCCTTATGGAGAATCAAGCCAACATTGAAACAAGGATTGATGCCCAAATGTGTAACAAGAAGAGTTCAAAATGACCAACATTTTATTTGGAAAATGATGGGAACACAAGGAAAATGAAGTCAAATGAACGGGGATTGGAGTGCGACTAAACAAGAGAGGATGCCCAGAGCTGACCTGATGCAAACCCAAAATGATGGACCCGACACCAACCCATATATGGCTTGGTTCTATCACTTGGACAGAACTGAGCCAGCGCCGGTGCCGGCCCTGTTTGGGCCAGTTTCGAACTTTTTCAAATTTTCTTTTTTTCAACCTTTTTCCTTTGTAATTTAATTTCCACAATTTTTATTATATTTTAAATTATTTTAATGCATGTAAAAGGGCCTCAAAACTTGCATTAAGGCTATTTAATAGTTAGGATTAGTTTGCTAAATAGTTTAGGTCAAGGCCACTATAAATATGCTCTTATAGCTTTGTAAAAAAAAACTTTTGGAGATATATGAAATTTTGAGAGTTTAAGAACTTTTTGAGAGCTTTGGAGAGAGTGATCCTCTTGGGTGATTCCCATAAACATCTAGACTAAATCAAAGGATTTAGTCTCACTTTTGATATTGTCTTTAAATCTTAAGGGATAATCTCAATTTTATCTCTATTCTTATATGCTAGGTTACCTAGTGTGTTCGATAAGATTGAGTTAGGCCCTTCAAATTTCTATCCTTGGTGTTCTAATATCTAGTGAGATTAAGGGTGTTAAGGTGTCTTTGAATTAGGATAGATTCACATTATCACAAGAGTTTTAATTTCTTTGAATTTTGGTGTTCTTGTGTGTGAGTTTTAGGGTACTTATTCTTCAGCTTGATCTACATTTTTGGAGCTGCCTAAGATCATATCAATTGGTATCAGAGCTTGCATTGTGTTAATTCTAATCAACCAACTTTCTTTGTGCAAAGGTATAATCTTCTTCAAGATTTGTTGAGCATTTTAAATTTTCATCACTTTTTCTCTTGCCATTTTAGAATGCTTGAAACTCAATATTATGCCATGAACTTGATACTAAATTGATCCTACATGTTGGTATAATGTTGAGGAATATTTTGGCATGGAAAATTGTTGATTTGAAGCTCAAATTTCTGCAAAATTGTTATTCCCGTAACTATATTCATTACATTTTTTTGAGGTTAAAAACTTGAATTTGTGCCATGAAAATGTTGTTAATTTGGCCCTATATGGTATATTGATATTTGAGGAGTCATTTGGTGTAAACTTTTGTTGATTTGGAGCCAAAACTAAGCTGAAATTTGCTATACTAAATTGAGCTATGGGAATGCACATAATGTGTTTGATATATTGTCTCAATGAATTGTGATTGCTTATACTTAACTACCAAAGCTTCCATTCATGAAGTATGATGGCTAATTTGATTAGTAGATTGCATTTGTGAAGTTAATTGGTGTTCTTTTTTATGCTAGAAGATTTTTTCATATTCTATTTATCTCAAGTTTGGAAAACATTTACACATCTTGAACTCCTACTACTATTTCTTGAATTTTCTTGTGTCATAATTTCTTTAAGTGATTGTTAATTAGTAAATTGTGTTCTTGAGGTTTTTATAGCATCACCTAGTTTAACAACTCTTGAAATCCATGCATTTTTCTTATTGCACACCAAGTGTTTAATAAATTGCCTTTAAGACACATTTCTTTCTTATCCCTTGGAATTTAGTTGACTAGTAGAACAAAATCCTATGAAGTGGGAAAGAGTTGGGAAGAACTTGAGTGTGGAATTAAGAGCTTCAAAAAGGCATGAGAGTGAGCTCATTTTACAAAAGCCAAGAAGAGTACAAACACGAGTGAATAATGACCACTAAAATTGAGTGTAAACAAGTGAGGGAGTGAAGTGAGAATTGTCTTATGTTTTCTACTTACATTTTGGGGTCTTTCTCTTGAAAGAACTTTACAATGGCTAGTTGGAGTGAAAGTGAAGGGTTTGATAATTATAAGGAGTCTTGCTATGGTTAGAGCAGTTATAGGGAATATAATGAACATGAGGAAGAATATGAAGAGGATGACTATGAGAGTATGGGATATTTTGATGAACATGATGAGAGGCCAAGTACAAGTGGAAGGTAATATGATAGCTATGAAGGAAACCTATGGGAAAGCGATTAAGAATGTGAGAACTTGAGTCCTATGGAAGATTAGTATAGGGGGAGTGAAAACAATTGAGAATCTTATTCAAGTGGGGAAGGATATGGTAGTTTTGAGGAACAAAGTTGGCAATATAGAGAAGAACATAAGAGTGAGGAATATTGGAATAAGGAAGTTTATGTGGGAAGAGCACAAAAGACAACAAAGCATGGGGTGCAAAAGAACTTCAGGGAGCATGAGTGCAAAATGTATGGGAGTTTTGAGCACACTTCTTATGATTTTCCAAAAAGAGTTAAGCAAAAAGGGAGGAATGTAGTGCATAAGACACCGGAAGAAGGGTTGCATAAGAGGAAAGGCTACAATTGTTGCAATTGTAGGAGTGATGACCATTACTACTACAGGTGTCCAACTTTGCTACAACAACTAAAGGAGAAGGAATAGTTGTAAGGAAAAAGGGGAGAATTTCAAGCCTCTATAATCATGGTGCAACAAAGAGTAGAAGAGGATTGACTTGTGAGATTTGTTGTAGTAGAAGGCACACAAAGGTTGATTGTCCAAATAAATTGAAATATGAAAGTTTTTTATGGGATTCAAGAGAAAAAAAGAAAAAGTTGAGACGGTTGAACAAAAGGTGATGATAAGAGTAAAAGAAAATGAATTACATGGCTTTGAGAAGGGGGAGAAGCTAGAAAATGAAGCCAAGTGCTAAGTAATGCTTAATCAAAATAATGAAGAAGTGTACGAAAATTTTTAGAAAAATGTTAATGAGATTGATGAGGAGATTAGTAATGATGAAGAAAAAGATGTGGAACCATTGAATTCAACAAATAGGGAGACTAATGAATTTTACAACATTCTATTCTTTCTAGAAGATGAGTCAAACCTATTAGGAATGTTGGAGGAGAATGAGCAAGAATGAGTTCAGCAAAATGGAGTAGAATTTGTTGAAAGGCAAATGCATTCAAGGAATGAGGTAGAGAGGGAGCAAATGGATGAAGGTTTTCCAAACCACTTCAAGTACTTATGAAGTGGGAGAAAACTTATATCCAGAAGAGGAGAAAAACAAGAGTTGGCTAGAGGTGGTGCAAAAGCATATGAAAATGAGTGAAACAAGTAAGAATGAACCATTCAGTTCAATTTCACAAAATGATGTCAAATCTTGTGGAAGTGATAGAGTGGATGGAAGAGATGGGAATACATATGAGAAACCATGTGCATTAATTGGTGTTATGAGGGAAAATTTTGAAGCCTGTGTAGTTGAAGGAAAAGAGGATCTACAAAGAGAGAATATTTTCTATTCAAGGTGTCAAGTTAAAGAAAAATCATGTAGCTTGATTATTGATGGAGAGAGCTATAAAAATGTGATTAGTGCTACATTAGTGGAAGAATTGGGACTGGAGACCATGAAACATCCTAAATCTTATAAGCTTCAATGGTTGAACAATTGTGGTAAAGTAAAGGTAAACAAACAAGTCAAGGTTACAATTTCCATGGAGGGACAAAAAGATGAGGTGACATGTGATGTGTTTCCCATGCATGTTGGGCATCCATTGTTGGGAAGGCCTTGGCTATATGATGGGAGGCAGTTCACCATGGAAAGAAAAAAAACTTACTCTTTGCGCAAGGATGGAAGGAAATTAATCCCCAAGTGAGATTGTAAAAGATCAAAACATTTTGAGGGAGGAAGTTAAAAAGAGAAGAGAACAAAAAGAGAGGGAAAAGCGAGAGAGGAAAAAACAAGAGCAAGAGAGGAGAGAAAATGAGAGAAGAACAAAAGAAGAAAAAGAGAGGTTAGAACTCCAAACGTTAGCAAAAATAAGAGAGGAGAGAGAACACATGAGAGAGCAAGAAGGTGAAATAAGAGTGCCAACTTGGGTTTGGAGAGGTGAAAACAACAAGAGGGAAGAAAAAGAGCGAAGTAAGGTGAGAGTGAAAAGTTGAGATGAGAGAAACAAGGTAGGAGTTGTGGAGCAAAAGCCTGAAATTTTACTATCACAAACAAACTCGTGTTTGAATTCTTATGCAAGGAAATTTGTACAAGCAATAAAGCACATCGATTCAAGGATGAATCATCCCAAAGAAGGAAAAAATGATAGGAATTTGTCCATGCAACAAGGCACATCCTAAGAATGAGGATAGAAAGTCAAGACTTGCTTCAAATCTCCTTAGGAACAGTCAACATTCAAGAAGTTACAGGAGGATTTTCGAGCCATCCAAGCATACAAGCCAAGAGCCAAAAAGTTTGTAAAGAGATGGGTAGTGAAGCGAGCTGTAAATGGGACACAAAAGGAGCAACAATTCTTATAGAGAATCAAGCGAACATTGAAATAAGGATTGATGTCCAAATGAGTAACAAGAAGAGCTCAAAACAACCAACATTTCATTTGGAAGATCAAGTGAACACATAGAAAATGAATAGAGGTCAAATGAGCAGGGATTGGAGTGCAACAAAACAGGATAAGATACCTAGAGCTGACCCAGTGTAAGGCGAGAATGGCGGACTAGGTGCCGAGCTGGATCTTGCTTGGTTCTATTGCTTAGATAGAACCAAGGAGGCGCCTGCCCTACTCGGGCCAATTCCGAACTCTTGCAAATTTTCTTATTTTCAGCCTTTTTCCTTTGTAATTTAAATTTCACAACTTTTATTATATTTTAACTCATTTTTAAGGCATGTAAAAGGGCCCCAAAGCTTGTATTACAGCCATTTAATAGTTAGGATTAGTTTGCTAAGTAGTTTAGGTCAAGGCAACTATAAATATGCTCTTATAGCTTTCTAAAAACAACTTTTGGAGACATGAAATTTTTTAGAGCTTGAGAACTCTTTGAGAGCTTTGGAGAGGGTGATCCTCTTGGGTGATTCCCATAAACATCAAGACTAAATCAAACGATTTAGTCTTACCTTTGATCTTGTCTCTAAATCTTAAGGGATAATCTCAAATTTTTTGGTAGGATTGAGTTAGATGCTTTCAAATTCCTTTCCTTAGTGCTATAATCTCTAGTTAGATTATGGTATTAAGGTATTTTTGAAGTAGGATAGATTCACATTATCAAAAAAGTGTTAATTTCTTTGCATTTTGGTGTTCTTGTTTGTGAGTTTCTCAGGGTACTTGTTCTTGAGCGTAATCCACATTTTTGGAGCTTCCCAAAATCATATCATGTGTTTATAAAAAAACCCAGTAAACCATTTTCTCTGTCGTTTTTGAAAATAAAATAACCATGGGTTATTCTAAGCGACAAATCCTAGAAAAATAGCCACTGATCACATCTCTTTTGAGTTTTAAAGAATTAGAATTCTTTAATTGTAATTGAAACCTACAAGTTCTCACAATTATAATTTGACCCAAAAACTATAATTAATTTTAATTTGGCCCAAAAACTTATACTGCTCACAATTAAACCCACAATGTTATCAAATAACATCTTGAGTACATAATCTATTGTGTGTGACCTATTATGTTTTCCAGTCGATTGGTAGCAAAATATGAATTAATCTAACTGTCTTTGATATTAATAATCCTTGATAATTATTAATTCTAATCAAGATTGGTTTATTAATTTATAAATTAATAAACCAATACTCAGCAAATCATGGGCGGTATCTAGTAATACATCATAACCACCCAAGAGTCCAGAAAGTCAAGTGGTTTGATATGAACCATTTCATAACAAACTACAGTGTAATAAATTCTTTTCACCATATAATATTTTATTCGGTCTGGAATACATAATTGGTGCCAACTCCCTCCAGAACATAAATTAATTCTAGCTTGAATATATTAGTACTTATGCCAGGAACCCACTACTCTACATGTGTATCAATTGGAACTGTTTCCATTGCATAATTAACTTGGCCAAGGATTTCACAAGTAGTAATTCCAACAAGTGGTCATGCGATATTTGCCTCCACTATTAGGAGTAGTGAATGCTTTATTGACCCTCTCAACTACTTTTGTTTACCTCACAATGTACCCAATATTTATCCCATAGGCGACCCTCGATCTGGCTCTAGAGATTGGAATCAAAGTACAATGCTTAGCAAATAAAGTACCTTGGAGATTTCAAGTCTAAAGATACTTACACATTTACTATAACAAGATTCTATCACTGGTACTAAATAGTTATCTATGTGATTATCTCATAGTCAGGATCCAATGTACTTGTTCAATTAACAAGCATCAACGTGTGAACTTTGAGTATCTCAATACTCATAGATGTGATAACTATAGTCTGATCAGATCAGGAAGTCTATCGCTAGTCTTAATTCATTAACGATGTCCTATCTCATTAGTACTACGACTATGGATTATTTAAGTACTAACACAATACAATGTAGTAGGAATCTCATATCATGATCTCTATCATGATTTCCTTAACATAGTTTTATATACGGACTTTATCTAATAGTTACTTTACATGAAAATAAAGAAGACAAACAGAAATATAAATCATGCCTTGTATTATAAAATGAATGTGTCATATACAAAGTACAAGTGATTGCCTCTAGCGTACAACACTAACACTCTCATCTCTCTCAATTTTTTCTCTCAACCCCTTGTCGGATCCAACTTCAAAACACCACCGGGTGACTTTCTGTGAAACCCCACCTAAAGCAAACCTTAGAGTAAGGGGCTTGGGATGCATATCATGTCATTCTGCATAAAAATATACTTTTTGAATAATTTTATGTGCTTTAGAATTGTGGGTTATAGGTTAAATGGCTTATTTATGCTTATTGGGTAGGAAGCGTAAAAAAGTTATTTTGCTTGAGGTCAAAATAGGAAGATGGGTTGAGGTTTAGATAAGAAGAATATTTTGGTGAGAAAATAAGAACAAAAGTTAGTGTGGTTAAGTGGTTAGAGCTTTGTGAATTAATCTCTAAGGTTATGAGTTCAAATCCTATCACTTAAGTTGTATTCATGATTATCTTAACTATGTTTGATTTTTTTTTTCTTACATTCCTTAAAGATAGGAATGTTGTCTTAGGGGAGACATGAAGAGAATGTCTTGATCATGTGATCATGTCCTAAAAAGATTTCTAGATGAATTCTTATTCCTTTAATTTTTCTAGCCTTGTCCTAACATCTTCATAATTTAAATTATCCATAATCCATTAATATCTTCTTTTAATTCCAAAAAAATTATGTGACAATTTTTTAGCCTTGAAATTCAAAAATCAGTCTTGAAGGATAGGGGAATGGCCAAAAATAGGAGAGGAATTAGGATGGATTCCCAAGAGAAATAAATCACCATGATTATACCTTCAATCATACCTCCATGTTGTTCATGGTTTTAGTGAAGGAAGATCTGGAATTTTTCCAGAATTTTTGTAAAATGGCATTTGAAAAATTCAGCGAACAATTCTACCCCATTTGCTACCAGAAAAATGGTCACTTCATGTGAGAATAAAGGTTGAAATCCTATGCAATTTTCGGACTGCAGAAACTGCTCAAAACCGGAAAATTCCCCTGCACAATTCGCAGCTTCTGAAGCTGGAATTGAAGCCATCTCTTCATCATCAAATCAGCTTGAAAATCCTCTATTTTTCTCCAGAAAGAAGGCTGGAAAACCACCCTTAAAAGACCCTCAAACACCCTAGAAAAATAGCTGCAAATTGGGCAGTAAATGCAGAAAATTCTGCACCAAAAACCATCATCATTCGAAGTGTTCTTGGGTAGTGAAAACCACAAAATTTCCTGCTTGGTCTCTCAATGCCAAGCCCGAAAAATAACCTTCAAACCTCTAAAAATTGGACCTTGTTTAGCCATGGACTGAACACCATTGATCTCCACACTTACCTTGAGTACTTGGACTCCATGATCACACCTCAAAAAGCTCCTAAGATTACTCTATCCAAAACTCATTTGAATTTCAAATAATTCCAGATTTTTCCTACACCATTAAAGCACTCTTGTAGCAATTAACTAACCAGAAATTTCTCTGCCATCATAAGCCACTTTCGGCCAGCAATAAAACCTGAATAGCCTCCATTCTTTGCATTAAACCTAGAGTGTTTAGCCGACACCATTGAAGAGAAAATAAACCTTCCATGATCAATCACCATTAGCTAATCTTCTACCTCAAACAACTCCTCATTTTCCTCCATTTGAATTTCAGGAAAAAAAAAAAAACTGATCACTCTCTCTCCTTCTAGCTGAAAACTGAAACTCCTATCTACTCTAGGCTATTTGGCCAATAGCATTTCCAAAAAATCGTGAGCCATCCTTCTCTCAAACTCTCTCAAAACGCCAAGAACACACACTACACCTCTTCAAGCCTAAACCTATCCTAAACACCACTCTCAAATACTCCAGATCACTCATACTTAATCCCTAAACTCCATTTATGGTCTTTATAACACAAAATCACACAAACTAGAATTTTTGAATGGATCAAAATCAGCTTTTTTCTTGAAGGTCTCAAGAACATCAAAAAGGTAAAACAAGAACAACCTTCTTGTTCTTCCTCTTCTATTCAATTTTGATATTCCATTCTAATACTCTATCTCTTTTTCTCTCTCTCTGTCTCTGTCTCTGTCTCTGTCTCTCTCTCTCTCTCTCTCTCTCTCTCTCTCTTGGCTAAAATGATGTTGGCCAATCTTATCTAATTTTTGGACATCACATGACTCTCAAACACTTCTTTAGTCTTCATCAAGTGATCAACTATCAAGTATTTCTTCTTAAATCCTCCTTTTTATTTCTGAATTCATGTCTCTTAGATGTTGATAGGAAGATTGAATATGAATGGGGAATTGAGTATATGTATATGGATGAAAAGGATGGGGTTAGGACATGAGGATTGATATATATATGATTAAGCGTTAGGGATTCTTCTTTTGAATCAATATATGTTCATCATGTTTAATGAGACTTATGGATGTTTGAAGCATGTTAGATGTTATGACACCTATAGTGAATAGGCTTTTATGTTCTTAATCTTCAATGAAGCCATGAATGATGATTATGCCTAGTAGGAGATTGGCCATGTGATAGTATGTGTTAATTCAAGAATATGTTCATGAATGGATTAGCCTATTAGTTGATGTTTGCGAATATGTTCATGAATCTTTTCTTGCAATAGGAAATCCAAGGGAAAGATTATTTTCTTGAAAACCCTAGGTTATTTTTATTAACAAATTTTATTACTTTAATTAGAATTACTACTATATTTTTCTCTATGAAATTCAAAATTACTAGGAAGATTTGGAATAGAATATTAATTAAAATATTAATATTTTATTAGTCAAATAAATAATATCTTTTATTAAATATAATATATATAATTATATATAATAATAAATAAAATCTTTTAGTAAAATATATATATATATATATAAAATAATTATAATAAATAAAACATTAGAATTAATTAATGACCTTGTAGACCATAGTTAAAACTTTTACCTACCATAAATATTATTTATATTAAAATTTATTTATTATTTATTAATTAAATATTAAGTATATTTCATTTATTATTAATTTTATTATTTATTACTAATTATTCACAATCTATTAATTATTAATTAAAAATTAGGTGTAGTTTATTATTTATTTATTTATAATAATAATATTTAAATATTACCATTTACCAATATTATTTTGGGCTTAGTATTATTCAATATTTAACACTAGTTTATTTATTAGCAATAATACTTAAAATTTATTATTTGAAACAATAACTTATTAGTAATTATTTTAGAACCTCTAGTTATTTTAAATTATCAAGCTAGATTTATTTTATAAAATACTTTATCAAACTAGCATTAAAGCTTAGGACATTATGGTCATGGTTGGTCA
This sequence comes from Voacanga thouarsii, assembly GCA_026120185.1. Classification (NCBI taxonomy): domain Eukaryota; kingdom Viridiplantae; phylum Streptophyta; class Magnoliopsida; order Gentianales; family Apocynaceae; genus Voacanga; species Voacanga thouarsii. Next base: position 60,115 of record JANUWF010002977.1, read on the forward strand.
TGGTCGTAACTAGTTGAACTAGGAAATATTTATGTAAGGCAAATATAGTTCGAATGTTATCTTATGCCTTGTATTTACCCCAGGTGGGGTTATGTTGATCTTGGAAGATCTTTGAATCCCAGCAGAGTAAAGGATCAAGTAAGCTCCTGCATAGAGTATTTTGAAGACTAAAGTTAATGTGGCAAGCCAAAATCTATGTGTATGAACATTTCTTTTGTATAGGCAATTAAGGACAGTTTTCCTTTTTGTTTCAGTCAAGCAAGCCATTTGAAACTAAACAAGCAGTTTTACACAAAACGCTAAACTCTTTCTAAAATCCAACTTTAGCAAAAATTTTAGAAACCTTAATTGCTATTTCCAAGTAAATCATTGTATGATCATTTTTCTCCCAAGTGGAACAACAACGTTGAGTACTCAATAAGGGTAGACTACTAGGACTAGTCTTTGAAGGGTTAGTGTAAGTCTCTCAGTAAGTGGCCACCTCTGAGGAGTAAGTCCTTCCAGAATAAGATATCAGTCCAGTAGGTCTTATCGGTCTGAGCTAACAAGTTCAGTCAAGTAGACTGTATGTTTTCAGAGTGGACAACCGGTATGTTTGGGGTGTAGAGATGGAGCAGTATCTCACCCAGTAGGCCGTACACCTACCTTATGTCAGTATGCTCAACGTGTGGCATTCTGATTATTATATTGCCATGGGGCCCAACGTGTGGTGCCATGGCTACCTCTTTATGTGGTTGTATTCATTGTGCGCATGTATGTTTGGAAAGAAAAACACCACTCTTTATTTTTAACATTTATTTAATATTTGCTAGTACTTTCTCTTATGAAACTTTTACAACTTGCATACATGAACTGTTTTACCTGAAAAACTCAAAGCACACACGGACTTACTGAGATTTTTTTATCTCACCACCTTTTATACTATGTTTTCAAGTTGATCCTACTGTGATGGTCATTAGCTAGATTGTTGCCTATGATTTTGAAGACTCTCTATTATTTTTGTTATGTATGGCTCTTGAGAGATTGTAGTAGACAATTATTTTTGAATTTGTTTATGTATTGTTAGGTTGTAATAAGTTTAATTTTGAAGTATTTATTTTATTTTATTTTATGTGACCTAGTTATAAAAACCCCTTGTCCTGTGGACGGGGTGATATCCCCGGCCCTAATAGGCTTAGGTAGTAGGGTGTTACACTTTGTATCTCTCTAAAACACCTTCCAAGCTCAAAATTCATATTTTGTTCTTGAAGATTTGGATTAAAAATAAGAAAAATCCAATCTTTCTTCACAAAACCTATTTTTCAATCTATCCACTTGGGGCACAATTTTTTGCAATATTTTTCCATAGGATAATTGGCCATACATTAAAGATCATTGTGGTATGATTTTTTTGCATTTTCTACGGTTCAATTTTTCATATTGATTATTGGATATTTTCATGTGAATTATGGTCTGAAAATTCTTGTTTTTCTGGGCTTGATGGATTGGATGAATATTTTGCTTTCTTTGAGGCACAGTTAGCATAGGTATCTGATTGAAAGTAATCTTTGATAGCTACAATACATGTTTTACATCTTTTTGTCAATATTGAGCATGCTTCTAATGTGTGCAATTTTGAGCCTACCAAGACATGTTCTTCATAGATTGAGAGATACTTGTTCATGCTTAATTTGACATTGTAGTATGAGCTTTGCATTATGATAGGAATAGTATTTCTAAAATAATCATGGGTACTGATATTGTGTTTGGAATTGGACATTGGCTATCTTTTTGCAAGTGTTGTTAGAGGAGTTGGTGTTATGTTTTATGGTATATTGAGGTGGTGATTACATTAAGTGGGTGTTGCAATTATGAGAGGGTTGAGCGTTGTGTTTACTTGTGTAGTGAGGAGTGATCTTGAGGGTGTTTTAACTTCCTTCCTTTATCTTACCTTTGTCAATCATCACATTTTCATCATGTCTAGGAGGCCTAAGGGATTGGCACTGGGGCTAAGAGAGCTAGAGCTTCAACTTCGTCTATACCATCTTTTGAGCCCCTATCTACCCATCTTACACTATTTTGTGATTCTAAATGTTAAATCTAGTACCAAAGTCACCAAAAAAATAAAATAATAGTAGAGAAGATGTATAAGCCTTCATTTGATAACTTCTTACAGCTTTTTACTATGTTTAGGCGACTAGGGTAGGAGCCTATCATCAGACTTAGGAGTGCTTATTGTCCTAGAGGGTAAGAGAGTCTTATGCCAACGTGCAGGATAAAAGGAAATCCAACCTCCAAGTCATTTTTGCGATGGCTAAGGGGGCGCCAATTAAGTTTGATGGCCAAACTAGAAAGGATCTTGTGTGTCCCTGATAACGATCCATGGATAGTTGTGGGCCATAATAATTAAAAGTTTCATTCCTATTTTACTTGGGATGTGAGTGCTGTGAGGACTAGTTTACAAATGTGGAGGAATGGGCAAATAGGCCAATATCACTACTACTCCAATAATGATCTTGAGGCTTAGTTGCGTACCCTAGTTTACATTTTCTCTTTTAATGTTTATCCTAAGTCTAGTGTCTTCAATAAGTTAAGGGTCCTTGATGCTTATATTCTTGATAAGATGATGAGGAGTGAGCCTATCCCCCTTACTCCAATTATTATTCAGTTAATGCGGGAGGTTGTTTTCCCTCGCATTGCAGCTAAAGCCCTCAAATTTCCCTTAGTCATCATGCATATTTTACAAGACTTTACAGTGAGTTTGGATGGAGAGCTCAGTGAGTCGACCACTGATTGGAACTTAATGACTGAGCATACATTAGTTTAGCACGGCTACTATTATGATGAGAGAGAAATGAGGCAAAAGAAGCCTTATAAGGTCCAGCATCCGAGGATGGTGATGAGAATGAGCTAGAGAAGGAGCTTGCTCGTCCTCGTAACCGTGACAGTAGTTCTTACTATAGTGCTAATTTCAAGGCACGAATAGAAGCCTAACTGGAAAGCCAAATGACCATTCTCCTCCAAGTACGAGACTCCATTGCTAACTTCCATCGCCATTAGGGTATCCACGAGCAGCAATTGGCGACTTTGATCCTGCAATCTACTGGTGTATCCACTAATAGAGCTATCGGCAATCCTAGCGATGTTGACCACAACGACGATAATGATATGTCAGAGGACTCTTGATTTCCTCCTTGCTCACTACTATTTTATTTTATGCTCTTTCGCTTTCTTTTTCTTTCTTTTCTTTGAATTTTAATAACCTTTCTTAGTTTTAGTTGTTCTTTCTTTTATTTTGATTTTCTTTCCTTTTCTAGATTTATGTTTTTCTGTGTTTTTTTCTTTTGAGTTAGGTACCCTTCTTTAATGACTCCTTGTAGTGTATTCACACATATTAGAACTGAATCGCAATGGAAGTATTTTCCTTTCTCTATTCTTTAACTTTTATTTATTTTAGTCCTTTGTCTTTGCTTTTATTGATATTTTTTTACCTTTGAGGACAATGTCTAATTTAAGTATAGGGGGAGAATTTAGCATTGAAGATATTTTCCATTTACAAATTATTTTTGTGGTTTTTATTGTTAGCAAGGTTGTAACCTCTTTCTTACTTAGGTATGAGTTATGTCATTATATGGTGGATTTATATGAAATTGGTTTGTTGGATAGGATATTTTTAAGACTTGTGAATTTGGATTAATCTTGATTACATATTAGTGTTTAAGTATTATTAGACTCATCTAGTTTGAATATGGAAGATATGAGGAATGTAGGAAAATTTATTGGATAACTCTTTTATTACAGGTTTAAACTTTGTTTAGCTTTGAGATGTGATAAAGAATGTGAGGAAAAAAATCTTTGAGTAGAAAGATTGTGAAAAAAACCGATTATGAGTAGAAGATTGAGAAAAATGAGTTGGTTTTGGTTTCTTCTACAAATATGAGAAAAATAGTTTTTGCTTGATTATGGGGGCCAATACGGATAGTAAAGAGAAATCCACTTTCTTGAGGCTATTAATTCCTGAAAGCAAAAAAGAGAAAGAATGTTGAAAAAATGATGAGTGATAACTAAAAGGGGAGCCAATACAATGTGTGAAGAGAAATCTATACACTTGAGGCTATCAATTCCTTAAGTCATTGAAAATTTGAGAGGAAAAAAATGGAATGTTTTCCTTAAATCACTACATGAGTTGTGTAATTTTTAGACTTATAATGCTTGAGTTGGTAAATAGCTTGACTTGTATGATTCATGTTAACTATATTTTTTCTTGAAGGGTTAAGTAATTTTCTTGGACTAAGGTATAAACTTGATTAATTTGACTTCAAGAGTCTTGTAATGTCTTATCAAATGGTTTAAGTTGTAACTGTTTTAAAAGGGTTGGATGAATGACAAGAGTTCTATCTAAAATTTGAAGGGAAGTTATAATCCTTGCTATGATTTAAATTTTGGAATGACAAACACTTGTGTTTTCTTGATAACTTTCTTAAATTAAGTGTTTTGCTCGAGGACAAGTGTTAATCTACAATACTCAAATTCTATGCACGAATTTGGTTTCTTCCAAAGGATTTTGGTGTTTTCTGAATTCTAAAGGGCCAAGACTTCTCAAGCTATGAATTTTGGTATCAAGGGAACCTAGTTAGATAAGAAAAACACAAGACAAAAGAGTGAATCCAAGGATAAAAAATTCTAATCACTCAAAGAATGAGAGATCCATCACTCAAGAAGCATTATTTAAGAAGGTTTCCAAAGAGAAAAATGAGGGCTTGTCTGTGAGTTCTTTCTTTTACCTTTGTTTTCTTTTTCTAGTAAAATGATGTGATTAATGTTTCTATTGTAATTTGACATTATTTTTGGGATTCATAATTTCTTGAGTTAATTTATTCGTTTTGATCAATTGATTATTTATCTTGAGATTTGATTATGTGTTTTTATTACGAAGTTGCATGGTTGATTTTTATTATTACCTTGGTTAAGAAAGGGGTTGATAATAACTTCAATTGATTAATTTCTTATTTATTAACTCTTAACTTGATTAATTTCTTATTTTTCATCTCTTAACTTTTTTGAAAAAAATGGGTTAATTGTTAAATCAAAGGTTAATTGATAATTACTAGAATATGGATTTATTAACTAATTCCATGCTTTAAATCACCTAGAATATAGGGATTTAAATGAGGAATGATTTTAATGTGTCTTTTTAGTAAGACTGGTAAGATAGAATATAGCTACTAAGCTACTTAGAAGATAGAGAATCATTGATTGCAAACAAATTGGTTCTAATTTAATCCTTCATGAGACCAAGATGATAATTGATTGTAAAAATTGATAAGTGATTTATTGTCATATTTTTAAAAGTATTTGTCTAAATTACGTATTCTTTCATCCTTGATTTGTATATGTTTTTCTTTAATTTTCTTTTTATTATCTTATCACAATATTGGGTCGGTTAAATAATGAATGAAAAATGATTAGTGTGTACTTGTTCCTCTGAGGATCGATACTCATTAATTCCCTATAATATGCTTGCGATGAGTATACTTGCTCGTATATGTAATTTGGAATTAATGGTTTAATCAAAACTTAGCTAAAAAATGGATTTAAATTTAATAATTTTTATACACCTAAAATTTATGCATCGTAGTCCAATGATCTATGACTTCTTGGAAAGTTTCGCTTTCCATGGGAGCTATCGTAAAGTAAACATCCACGTAATGTTCCCCATAGCTTTGAATATTTAGATTATTTGAATAGTCCCAAGGGTTAATATAGTATAGAAGCTATCTTGTATCAGTCTCTCTTAACTAACTAGTCATATATACCTAACATACAAATATATTGGTCCTACAATAGAACCTCAACTATAGTGTATCAAAGTATATGCTCCAAGCTTCCTCAGACCACTAAACTTCTACTCAAACCGTAGAGTATAAGTCCATACTGTAACAGTTGTAGTCTAGGTTTCTATCGTATAATACTTTTAGAAACCACTACTATAGATCTTGTTCTACGTATTCAAAATATGTTTATGTTATAAAGTGAGACGATGACTCACTCGCTAAAGAAAAACCATTCTGCATTTGGAATTCATAACATAATAACCTAAACATGACGAGATTTCCATTCTCACCAATTGGTTAAGAGCAAATATTTATATGTTAAGCAACCCATGATCCATACATTACTATGAAAGACCACCATTCACATTAATCATTTACTTAAATACAATGGTTCTTTTCTAGTGAAAGTGTGCAGAAAAATAATGTAAATTCACAAACTAATTTTTTCTCCTGAATAAGTTTTTATTAATATTAAAAAAATTACATTAGAAATCTAGTCTAGGAAGGCATACATTCCAATAGATATAAGGTCATTTAGGAGAATTAAAGACTGTGAAAAAGCCCCACCCACACCACATTGTACTGGTGATAAAATTTGGGCTGGATTGTGTTATGTTGAAAAAATAACATAATCAAGTCATAAAATTGTTAACAACAATAGTAGAGAAAACAACCACAGCTAGGCCAAGTGGAGTACTTTTTGGGATTTGGCTTTTTAGCTTGCAAATTTGGTCTAACATTATATATATATGATGTACAATGAGAATAATGTATTCAACAATATTTTTAACATAATTATAGATATGAAAGGCAAAATAAAGGACAATTTCAAGGCCCATTTTGATGCTAAATTTTTTTTATCATAGGCTAGAGTTAAGGGTTTCTATACCTAAAGCATGTTACACATTGATGACAAAACAAAAAAAATTCTATTACAGTGGGTGAAAGGCCTGTGGATAGATTTACATCTAACTTTAGGCGATTTGTTAATTTGAAAGAGTCGAAGATATCAGGAATGAAAAGCTATGATTGTCATGGGTTCATAGAACGATTACTTCCAATTTCTCTCAAGGAATTCCTTGCTGCTAATAGATGAGAAGTTCGATATACATGTCCTAATGGATATCGAATTCACACCGATGACTATTGTGAAGGGAAGAGTACAACAAATGGTGGAGTATGTGTTAAAATAGGTGCTTCTAACACGTTTCAAAATAACTACTATGGAATCTTGAAATTGATTGTAGAGGTTTGATTTCCTAGCCAACCACTACATTTTATTATGCTCTTCAAATGTGATTGGTTTAATCAAACATCAAAACAAGGAGTTATAGTCCATCTGCAGTTTAAACTAATTAATATTAACTGCAGGAGAAAGTACCTGAAGTATGACCCTTTTGTTTTAGCATCACAAGCAAGTTTAGCATATTATTTTAAAAATCTAGGAGTCATAAGGGCAAGATCTGATCGGTCGGCAATGTGTAAAAGCAAAGCTTGTTATGCGTTTGATGCCTATTAAGAGGACGTTGATAACAAAAATGTCGTGTATATCTTTAGTGGTAGATCTTGGTCCCCTTACAATTGAGTTTAGGGTGAATGAGGTTTTAGATGATAACGAGGGGGTGTTAGAAGAGGAGACTAATGAGGGTGAAGATAAATGTGAGGATGAATATGATACAAATACTGAAACTGATGACAATGGTGGAGAATGTTTATCAGAAGATGATCTATGCGATTGAACATGGTTGGTAATTATTACTTCATATGTTTGGAGTTTTGCTTATTAATTCAATCATCGAGATGTATTTGTTATTAAAGAAAAGAGTACTTAGTTTGATGATGATCTTCATTTCACTTCGTTAATGCTTTGTTGATTAGTGAATTTTCTCACGTCTCTACTTGCCTTGGGTTGACTGTAATGCCCATGTATTCATTAATTATTTTATCCATTTGTAATTATTCACGTTATTTATACTTGTAATCTTTTTTGAATTAATTATTAAAACTGTATAAGAATTAGTAGATCTCACGGTGTTTATTCTTCTATTATATATTGCTTAAACTAGCTATGGCTTTTGAGAGACATCTAGTTCAATGCACCATAGTTCAGGTGAGAGAGATGATGAGTGCACATCTTCTCTATAATACCCTATATTTTTACATTTCAGTTGGTGACTACTTCAAATAGAATGAGAATTTGTATCAGCGGCTGGAACAATAAATGATGAATGTATTGGAACGAATATTTTTGTATGATAAAAATTTTTAGGGACAGAGATAGAATTTTAAATTTACTGTACCCAAAATTTTATTTTTCAGTCAACAGTTACTTTAAATAAAGTGAGAATTTGGGTATGCGCTCAGAAGAAAGGATGATCAGTAAAGGACCGCAGGGAAATTAAATACGTTGTGGAAGATAACAAATTAAAATTTTTCTCGAGACAAAGTCTAGGTGTAGTTACTTCTAGGTCATTTTATTTGAATAACCGAAGTTTGATTTGGATTTGACAGCACTTCATGAACGGGAACATCTAGTTCTTCGAGCACACTGGCTTACTATTGGCTCCTTCGCATCAAACACTTACCACGTTTGCTAGCTCCTGGCTTTCTAGAGTATTTTCTACCACTATGACCTATACCAGTGAAATTAGAATGAGGGTGAAGAAGATTGGAAGATAAATGGAAGAGCTAAACGTTAAAGAAAAAAAAAATGAAAGAAAACAGGGCTAAGGAAAAATAGTGGTTCATTTTTTAATTTTTTTATTTTTTTGGTCTATAGAAAACCGAAAGCTGTAGCTTGGGAATTCGGTCAACTTCTATATAGACACACATGATGCCTTATATAACAACAACCTCACTTTCCTTTACAAAAACCAAATAGGCCATTTTCCTTATTATTGTTTGCTATCCAATTTTCGTTTCCTTGTCTTTTATTGTGTGGTGGCTATCCAGGTTACTAAACCTTCTAGTTGCCATACCCAAAACCCTGGTGCTCCACGGCTTTCTTAATTAGTCCACAACTAATTAATTTGCACACATACTAATTAATTAATCCACTTAACCTAATATAAAATTACAAAGATAATTACTTAATAAACTAATAAAATAAATTAGCTTTTTTATTAATTCATTAATCTATTTGGGCTTAATATAAAATTATCCAAGATAATTAATAAATTAATTAATTAAATTGGCCCAATTAATTATTCTAGCCCAAATAAAAAATTAATTGGACTCTAAGAATAATTCATTCAATAATAAATTTGCCCAATAAGCCCATATAGTAAATAAATTTACTATGGTCATTTGACTTATTTACAGGGACCAAAAGACGTATTATTCTTGCTAACAAATAGTTGTATTTTATCATTTTAAATATTTTATTTATTACTATATAGAAATATTGACCATGAGAATAATATTTCAAGTGCACTGTCGTCGACCGATAGGTGTAATAGTGAAAATGCCCTCTATGTAACACCCATCATCTAGATAGGAAAATAGTACTAACACCTTTCTCTAACACATCTACCATCTTTTGATAGTTGGTCTGGTAATCCATTACTTATAGCATGTGCCAACTTATCTCAAGGAGCTACCTATAAAGTATACATACTCAGTCACATTTTCTGGGGCTCTGGATTATTAGATTATCTCAGATAATCACAAAGGGATAATTTCATCATGTAATGCAGCATAGAAACTCTATTACATAAGGTAGTCTTAATTAACTGGAGTTATGCACCTAACGTACAAGGTTATTAGCCTTGCGGTAAGATCTCACCTAACATATATACATCAAAGTGAATAAGTCCAGCTTCACCAGACCACCAACTTATATTCAAGTCTTAGCGTACTCATCCACACGGTAGCTACAATAAACTAATCTTTTTTTTTTTTAGTACTTTTTCAAAGATTATCATCACGTTGTCTAGTTCTACGTATTCTAAAATATGCTTATACTATTGGCATGGGTGGACTATTCATTGGTTAAAGATAAACCATTCGTCATTTAGAAACTATAGTATAATGATCTAAACTTTACTAAAGTGCCCAGCTTCATTAATCGATCAAGGACAATTTTTCACTTATGTATTAGTAATCCATAATCTACACCAAACTGTGAAATTACAATCCAATCACGTAGATTATTTACTAACACAATTAGACCTTTAATGCACGAACATATGTAAACCAACAACTAAGAATGAAATACTTTTATTAATTTCTAAAATACAAAAATCCATAGTTTTTTTTTTTTTTTTTTGGTCATACATTCTAACAATCTCCCACTTGCACTAACAGACTTTGATAGTCCATATGCACTTACCCTTATGATATCCAAGTGCCTTTTCAACACCTTCTCTATCAAAGGCTTAGTAAATGGGTCCGCAAGGTTATTTGCCAAGAAAATCTAATCAACTACGATCTTCCATCTCTGGATGAACTCCCGGATCAGGTGATACTTCATTTCAATTTGTTTACCCTTCCTATAGTTCCTCGGTTGCTTACATTGTAACACAGTTCTAGATTTGTTATAATATATGGTAATGGGCTTGTTTATTTGTGGCACAATTCCAAGTTCTGTGAGGAACTTCTATAGACAAACTATTTTTTTTTTAAGCTTCTGAAATTGCCACATAGTTTGCTTATATGGTGGAAGTAGCAATGTAAGATTAGTTAACACCACTCCATGAAAGAGTCCCTCAAGACAAAGTGAAAACATATCTACTAGTAGATTTTCTTTCCTCTTTTTTAGCCTAGAAATATGAGTTAGTATAACCGGTAGGAATCAAATCATCAGCTTTGTAGACAAGCATATAATCTCCTGTTGCCTTAAGGTATTTAAATATATACTTTAGAACTTGTCAATTTTCTTGTCTAGGGTTTTGCTAATATCTGCTAATCATACGTACGGCAAAGTAAATATCTAGCCTTGTACAAAGCATAACATACATGAGACTTCCCACCGCAGAAGTATAGGGAATCCTACTCATCCTTTCATTTTCTTCTGGTGTGTTAGGATACTGTTTGGAAGATAAGGACAATCCATGCCTAAAGGGTATGTTTACCTCTTTGCACTAATCAATGCTAAACTTAGCCAATATCTTGTCAATATAAGAAGATTGAGATAAGCTTAACATTCTTTGCTTCCTATCTCTAATAGGCTTAATACTAAGAATATAGCTATCTTCTTCCATATCATTCATCCTAAATTGACTTGATAGACAAACCTTTATAGATGACAATATCCCTACATCATTTTGAATATGTAGAATGTCATTTACATAAAGTATCATAAAGGACATATTGTTCCCATCTGACTTCCTATATACACATTGTTCATATACATTTTGTATAAAATTGTAAGACTTTGTAGTCTCATCAAAACATATGTCCCATACTTGTGATGCTTACTTAAGTACATAAATAGACTTCTTTAACTTGCAGACCATTTGTTCTTAGCCTTTTGCAATAAAGCCTTCAGACTGAGACACAAAAATATCTTTGCTAAGATGGCCATTAAGAAAGATTATCTTAACATACATTTGCAGTATCTCGCGGTCATAATAACATACGATGGCCTAGAAAATGTGTATGGACTTAAACATTGCAAAAGCTAAAAAGGTATTCTTATAATTGATTATTTATTTCTGAATATAACCTTTTGCAACAAACATAGCTTCAAAGGTTTCCACCTTTCCTTCCGCACCTCTCCTTCTCTTGTATACCCATTTGCGCCCTATGGGTTTAATTCCTTCAGGTGTAGTCACAAGATCCCAAACCTGATTGAGGTACATAGACTCAATCTCAGCATCTATTGCGGTTTCCTATTTGTCTGCATCAACCTCAACAACGAACTCATCGCCTCTAGTACGATCCTATTCCTGATAGTTGAAGACCACCTTAAAGGTCTCTCCAATCTATCTCTTAGGAACCCTAGATATCCTCCCACTACGACGTGGGTAAGTCTATATGGAAACATCTAGTTGTGGCTTTTTGGTTTCTTAACTAGGGTACGAGAAGTTAAAGCGTCACTCAACTTCTCGTCCAATTCTATCTTACTCAAAACCTTAGTGGTTATACTCTGTTCTTCCTCCAAGTACCTACTATGTGTACTTATAAGTACTTTTTGCTCTTAGGGATGATAAATGTATCCACCCCCTTATTTCTTTTGGATACCCTATGAAGTGGCACAATTCTGATCTTGAGTCTAGCTTACTTCCTTTACTCAATACATAAACTGGATAACCAAAACGCGAATAATCATGTATGAACATGATAAAGTAATTACAACCTCGTATAGTTAGTGAATACATAGGACTACAAACATTAGTATGACCTAACTCTAATATTTCATTAGCCCTTTTTAGTAGTACTTACTTTTGGGGCATTTTTTTTGAATAATCAGAATTTGATTTGGATTTGATGGCGCTTCTTGAACGGGGATGTCTACTTGTTCCGTGGGTACACCAACTAACTATCGGCTCCTTCACATCAAACAGTTATCATGTTTGCTAGATCTTGACCATCCAAAGTGTTGTCTAACCACTATGGACCTTTACCAGTAAATGTAGAATTAGGGAGAAGAAGATTGGAAGAAAAATGGAAGAACAAAACGTAAAAGAAAAAAAAAAACAAAGGAAAACAGGGCTAAGGATAAATAGTGGCTCATTTTTTTTTTTTTTTTCATAGAAAACCAAAAACTATAGCCTTTGGAATTTGTCCTTCCAGGCACACATGATGACTTATATAACAACAGCTTCCTTTTTCATTTACGAAAACAAACTGGCTGCTTTCCTTCGTATTATTTCCTATTCCTTTTCCGTTTCTTTTTCTTTTGTTATATGGTGGCTGAAGGTATGGAAAGCGGCAAACCACGGAGCACGTAGCGGAAGCGAACATTAAAAAATTGGAAAAACAAGAATAGGGATTCTAGGGCAGGGCCGGCGCCTTGTCCTAATCCTGAGGTTTTAAAAATTTTACCTCTTTTACCATTGTAAGTGTTGGCTATTCTGGAACGTGTGCAACCGGTGTAGGTGTACTGGTAGAAGCCTCTTATGCGATTCCTACAAGCCTCCTACTCCGCCTTTGCATGTATGTCAACGCCAAACCCTCAGTCTTCCAGTATATGGCCTGCCTAACTACCGTTTGGTGAACAATGAACGAGCTAGGGAATTTTCTGAAGAGAGAGAGAGAGAGAGAGAGAGAGAGAGAGAGAGAGAGAGAGAGAGAGAGAGAGAGACGTCTGGCTCTACAAAGAAAAAGACGTCAATCTTGTGTGGTAAAACAACGATTAACCTAAATAAAAAAGACCCTAGGTTAAACTGGACTGGGTCATTGGACTCTTAGTTTAACCTATTGGACTTAATTAATTATTTTAGGGAGAACCAACTTAATGGCCCAACAAATAATTAATTTGTTTAGCCCAAATAAACTAGTCCAATTAAATTAGCCTAAATCAGTTTAGTCCTAGATTAATCCCTAATTATTCAAACTAGGCCAAAGCCTTGAATAATTAATTAACCTACTAAACCAATTTAATTAATTTTCTCTCCATGGACATTTATTTTATTCTAGCTCAATAATTAAATCAAACTACTTCAATAAAATAAATTTTATTTAATTTAAGATCAATTCCTTAGCCCATATTTAATTGGGACTCACGGTCTATACTGGGGACCAAAAGACACACCGCCTTGGCTACTAAAATGACCAAAATACCCTTGCCATATAAATATCTGTATTTTGCATTTGAAATATTTTCTAATATCACTATAAGGAAATATTGACCCCAAGGACAATGTTGCGTTAGCAAAGTCTCCGACCTACAGGTGTAAAGACTAAAATACCCCTCTATACATCGCTGTACATTTAGAGAGGAAGAAGTGTACTAACATCTCTCTAAATGACATCTACCGTTCCTAGGCCTCTAGTCCAATGATCGACAACCTCCTAGATTGTTTCCGCTTTCCAATGGAGCTACCCTAAAATAAACATCGAAGTCATGTTTCCCAGGGCCTTGGATATTCAAATCACTCAGACAATCATAAGGGGCGATAAAGTATAGAAACTATCTTGTATAAGTCTATCTTAACTAACTAGTCACACATACCCAACATGTCAGTATATTGACCCTACGATAGAACCTCAACTATAGCATATCAAAATATATGCTTCTAGCTTTGTCAGACCACCAACTCATACTTAAATCGTAGAGTACTAGTCCATCCTATAGTGAAAGTAGTCTAGGTTTCTACCATATAGTACTTTTAAGAAAGCACTACTACAGGTTCTGTTCTACGTATTCGAAATACGCTTATGTCATGAAGTGAGTGGACTACTCACTGGCTAAAGGTAAGCCATTCCCCATTTAGAATTCTCAACATAATAACCTAAACATGATAAGATTCTCATTCTCATCAATCGGTTAAGAACAAAAGTTTATGTGCTAAGTAACCCGTGACCCATACCTTACTGTGAAAGACCTCTATTCACATAGACCATTTACTTAAACATAATGGGTCTTTTCCAAACGTAATTGTGCACAAATAAAATTTTAAATTCACAAATAATTTTTAAAATAAATTCTTTTATTAAAACATTCGATTTTTACATTTAGAAACCTAGTCTAAATGGGCATACATCCCAACAATCTCCCACTTGTATTCTAAGACTAAGTAAGTCCATAGGTGCCCACCCCTATGGCGTCTAAGTGACTCTTGAAGACTCTCTCAGCCAAAGGCTTGGTGAATGGATCTGCTAGACTGTTCTCGGAGGCAATTTGTTCTGCCATGATTTTCCACCTCTGGATAAAATCCTGGATCAGGTGGTACTTCCTCTCGATATGCTTCCCCTACTTATGGTTGCTGGGTTCTTTTGATTGTGATACTGCTCCAGTGTTGTCACAACGCATCACAATTGGTCTGTCCATGTGTGGCACGACTCCAAATTCTAAAGGGAACTTTCAGTGCCAGGCTGCTTCCTTGGATGCCTCCGAAGCTGCCACATACTCAGCTTCCATGGTTGAGTTAGCAATGCAAGATTGCTTGATACTCCTCCATGAAATAGCTCATCCAGACAAGGTGAAGACATATCCACTCATGGATTTTCTCTCATCCTTTTCCGCCTGGAAGTCTGAGTCTGTGTATCCTATAGGAACCAGGTCATCAACCCTGTAAACCAGCATATAATCTCTCGTTCCCTTGAGGTACTTAAGTATACGCTTTACAACTTGCCAATGAACCTCCCCAGGGTTTGACTGATATCTGCTAACCAAGCCTACAACAAAGCAGATATTTGGCCTAGTACACAGCATGGCGTACATGAGACTTCCCATAGCCAAAGCATAGGGAATCCTACTCATTTTGTCATTTTCTTCTTAAGACTTAGGACAGTCCCTTGAAGAAAATGACAACCCATGTTTGCAAGGAATTAGAACTCCCTTGCATGAGTCCATGCTATACCTGGCCATCATCTTGTCAATGTATGCAGCTTGGGATAATTCTAACATTCTCTGCTTCCTATTTCTAAGAAGTCTAATCCCGAGAATATAGTTGGCTTCTCCCAAGTCCTTCATACTAAATTAACTAGACAACCAAACCTTTGTAGATGTTAATGACCCTACATAATTTTCAATGAGTAGAATATCATCCACATACGAGATAAGAAAAATCAGATTAATGCCTTCAAGCTTCTTGTACACGGATGGTTCATCCTCATTTTGAACAAAATCATAAGACTTTACAGTCTTATCAAAATGAATGTTCCATACCCTTGATACCTGCTTAAGTTCATAGATGGACTTCTTATGCTGGCAAACCATATGCT
Organism: Voacanga thouarsii; assembly: GCA_026120185.1. NCBI lineage: Eukaryota > Viridiplantae > Streptophyta > Magnoliopsida > Gentianales > Apocynaceae > Voacanga > Voacanga thouarsii. The sequence goes on from JANUWF010002977.1 coordinate 75,759, forward strand.
CTTGGCCCTCAGCAATAAAACCTTTCGGTTGGGACATATAGATGTCTTCACTAAGATGTCCATTTAAAAATGCCGTCTTGACATCCATTTGCCATATCTCGTAGTCATAATGACATGCGATGGCAAGGAGGATACGGATGGATTTAAGCATGGCTACTGGGAAAAAGTTTTCCTCATAATCGATTCCCTCTTTCTGAGTATACCTTTTCACCACAAGCTTAACTTTGAAGGTTTCCTCCTTCTCATCTATTCCCCTCTTTCTCTTGTATACCCACTTACACCCTATGGGTTTCATCCCTTCAAGTGAAGCTACAAGATCCCAAACCCGATTGAGATACATAGACTTAATCTCGGCTTTCATTGCTTCATGTCACAGATTTGCATCGGCATCAGCAATAGACTCCTCATATCTAGTGGGGTCTTGTTCCTGATAGTCGAAGATCAGCTCAAAAGCTTCTCCTGTCCATTTCTCCAGAACCCTAGACACTCTCCCACTACAACGAGGCTCCATATGTACAGGCTCTTGAGGCTGTGTCTTTTCTTATTCCACAATCGAGTCAGAAGAAGTTACTTTTGAAGATAACTTCCCCTCCAATTTCAACTTAGTTGAACCTTTTGTGGAAGTACTTTGATCATCCTCCACGTATCTAGCATTGGTACTAACTAGTACTTTCTTCTCATTAAGATGATAAAAGTAACCACCCTTTGTCCCTTTTGGAAACCTAACAAAATAGCATAATTCTGACCTTGGTTCCAACTTGTCTCCCTTGACCAGTACATAAGCTGTACAACCCCATATCCTGATATGATTCAGACTTAGCTTACACCTAGTCCACATCTCATAGGGAGTCCTAGGTACTGACTTGGAAGGCACCAAGTTCAGAATATATGTTGCTGTTTCTAGGGCATATCCCCAAAAGGATACCGGAAGTGTAGCATGAGACATCATGCTTCGGACCATTTCCATTAATGTCCTGTTCCTTCTCTCAGCTACTTTGTTCAGCTGGGGCGTCCCTGGCGCAGAGAGCTAGGATACTATCCCATGATGTACCATGTAATCCTTGAATTCACTAAGGAGGTACTCTCCACCACAATCCGATCGTAAGGTCTTGATCAATTTACCTGTCCAACACTCCACTTTAGCCTTAAACTCTTTGAACTTGTCAAAAGAGTCAGAATTACGTCTCATCAGGTAAACGTAACCAAACCTTGTACAATCATTCGTGAAAGTGATGAAGTACTCAAAACCTCCTTTAGCTGGTATAGATAAAGGACCATATACATCAGTATGAATAAGACCCAATACCTTCTTGGTTCTATCCACCTTAGGGGTAAATGACCTCTTGGTCATCTTTCCCATTAGGCAGGACTCACACTGAGGCCAATTTTCCAATCTCAATAAGCCTTAGGGCCCATCATAGATCAATCTATGAATCCTAGTTAAGTTGATATGACCCAACTTTAGATGCTAAAGAAAAGAGTCATTAACATTGGTATTTCTCTCCTTTGTTAAATGTTCAAATTGAGCGTTATTTAATTAATTAATAGGGTTCAAGAAAAATAAATTTCCATACATGTGCCAGTATATAGAATTTCTCCATCTCTACTGATAGAAATACCAGAATGGAAAGATACAGAATATCCTTGATTTATTAGTTTTGCAACTGAAATCAAATTCTGTTTAAATCCAGGTACATATAAAATATCTTTCCAAACCACTATTCTTTTACAATAAAAAACAAGGTCTTCCTCTCCCACTGCAAGGGCCCGAACTTATGCTCCATTTCCCACACGTAGTCCATGTTCACCCTTCTGGAGTCTTCTTATCTTTCTATACCCTGCAAGAAGTTACAGATGTGATCACTGGCTCCTGAATCAACAATCCAAGTGGAAGTTGATCCAACCATTGATATAGACCCTAGATAGAAAACATTACCTGTGGGGTTTTTCTTGGCTTGAAGATCTGGACACTCCTTCTTCCAGTGTCCCTTTAGTCCACACTTGAAGCACTTGCCATTGGGTTTATCTTTGGGTTGGGTCTTAGGCTGGCTCGCTGCGTTCCCAATCTTCTTCTTGAACTTTCTGGGCTTGGGCCCAGTTCTAGAAGATGAAGCCTTAGCAATCATTGCCTTTGATTGTGGCTTCATGACCTTCTCCGCCATCTAGAGCTCCTTCATCAACTCATCAAACCCATATTCAACTTGTTCATATTATAGTTCAACTCGAATTGAGTGAAGGAACCCGGTAGAGATTCGAGAACAATGTCCACTTGGCTCGGGGTCAATAACAGCCCCTAAGATTTCTGCCTCCTCAAAAGCAGCAATCATTTTGAGCATATGCTTTCTGACTGATGCTCCATCAGCCATCTTAGTGTTTATGATGGTTCGAAGAGCCTCCTGCCTTGCGGGCCGGCTCTTATCCACAAACATCATGGCTAATGAATGGGTTATGTCATACGCAGTAGTCATGTGCTCTGGTTTGGATTGGAGCACATTAGACATGGAGGCCAACATGTAACAACGAGCCATCTCGTCGGCCTGCTTCCATGCCTTCTTAGCCTTACGCTCCTCGGCGGTAGAACCCTCCCCTATTACAGGGCAGGTTTCGTTCAGGACATACTTATACTCCTCAGCTGTGAGTATTATGTCCAGGTTCCTTTTTCAGTCCATATAGTTTGGTTCCGTTAGCTTATTCTCCCGGAGAATAATAGCCAATGGACTAAAAGAACCTCTCACCATTTCTGAAAAATCGAAAAATAAAAGAAATTTTCAATTTGTGAAAACAAAACAAATAAGTGCACTTTATCCTTATTATCAAAACTGATAATAATCAATTTGACTCTTAGGAAAACTGACATAGCTTCTTGGGAAGATTAACAGTTTCTTAAGCTAAGTGTATTAATCACCACAAATTAATTTTCCTTCTAGATAATGATCTAGAAGATAACTCCATCGAGAGGATAGTCGTTTACTGTCATTTTCTATGGACGTACCTCACACTATGACCTCCAACGAGGGGTTGGTCGATCATAGTACGTGCCTCAGGTTATTAATTACATCCGTCCATTAGATCTAGATCCTTATGGAATCTCCATCCTATACCGGTTCACTCCCAGGGTGATGCGAGAGGACCCATGATCTCTAATGAGGATCGTGATGGAAGCCGTGGGGCCGTTGGAACCCCTATCCCACTTAGTCTTTAAAACAAGGATTTTCTGAAAAAATGTCCTTTTGAAATTTCCATTAAGTTTTCACTTAACTCAAAAATAAAATGTCTAAGTCCATAAAAATCTCCATATCAAGGCTTATATCCTTCGAGAGCTTTTCCCATGGACTAATTTTATTTAAATTAAAACTTAATGATTTCAAAAATTTTCCAATTAAAACTTTCTAGAGACTTTGGTCTCAAGTTTATTTGACAAAACATTTTTCTTGTGCCAAAATTAAAACAAAATGGCTTTCTATTTTAACTTACAAAAATATCTAAATCCAATATATTTCTATGTCAAGGATTAAATCCTTTGAGAAAATATCTAAAGATTAATTTTTGTTCAAGCTAATATAACCATTTAATTTGTAGAAAAATGTTTTCCTTGTTAAAACATTCCCAAAGACTTTGGTCTTTGAGAAAATGTGCACATAGGTACCAAAAATAAATAGCATGCTAGAAAACAGGAGACGTTTTCATGCTCTTCTATTTTTTAAACCTAAGTGCCCAGATAATAGAATTAAACACATTAATTAATTAATTAATTAATTAATTAATGGTGTGTTTAATCCTAAAATCCCTTACTTATATTTTTCATGCAAAAATATCCCATGAATATTAGCTATTACAAAATATTAACTTCGTTTGGTATGGACCCCAGAACCAAAAGAAATTGCAAGAAAAATTACAAGGAAAAAATCAAAAAATTTCTCCTTGGTCCACTGCACCTGCCGCATTGGATCATGCACCCATACGCACCGTGGTCCACTGCACCCGCTGCACAGAACTCGGACTCATGGAAAAAAAAAACCCAGCGTGCGGCAGCCTTCCAGAGCCAAGCCGACGCCGGCTCCGACGGCCTAGTCGGCGCCGATTAGGCTCTATTCGTCTCTTCCTGCGGTTTTTTTTTTTTTTTTTTTGCGAATTTCCCTTGTTTTTTTCTGTATAGCTTCTGGTATCCATGGCTCTCCGATTCCAATCCAAATACAATAAAATCAACCCAAACCAACAACCGCCTATACCAATAAATATTGGGCTTACACGATTTACTAAGAAAAATTGTAAATTACAGATTCCTACACCTTCACCCACAAGGTTTAACAGAGAATCCATCCATATCATAAACAGCGAAGGATCACAATTTTAATCACACATATATGTGTAGTTTTATTAATCTAGATGCATGCTCCCAAAATTTTCACAAAAACCTTCATGCTCTAATACCAATTAAAAGTATGGAAAGCGGGAAAACACAGAGCACGCAGCTGAAGTGAACCAAAAAAAAAAAAAAAACTGGAAAAACAAGATCAGGGATTCCAGGGCAAGGCCGGCGTCGGCTCTGGCAGCCTAGCCAGCACCGGTTGCGCCCTGTCCCAATCCCTAGGTTTTAAAACTTTTACCTCTTTTTCTCGTCCTAAGTGTTGGCTGTATCGGAACCTGTGTAACCGGTGTAGGTGTGCTGGTAGAAGCCTCTAGTGCGATTCTTGCAAGCCTCCTACTCCGCCTTTGCATGTATGTCAACGCCAAACCCTCAGTCTTCTAGTATATGGCCTGTATAACTACCGTTTGGTGAACAACGAACGAGTTAGGGAATTTTTTGGAGAGAGAGAGAGAGAGAGAGAGAGAGAGAGAAAGAGAGATGTCTGGCTCTATAGAGCAGAAGCCGTCACTCTTGTGTGATAAAACAACGATGATTTTTTCAACCCTAATCCCCTTGTTTAACCTAAATAAAAAGCCTAGGTTAAACCGGATTGGGCCATTGGACTATTAATTTAACCTATTAGGCTTAATTAATTATTCTAGTTAGAACCAACTTAATGGCCCAACAAATAATTAATTTTTTCAGCCCAAATAAACTAGTCCAATTAAATTAGCCTAAATCAGTTTAGTCCCAAATTAATCCCTAATTATTCAAACTGGGCCAAAGCCTTGAATAATTAATTAACCTACTAAACTAATTTAATTAATTTTCTCCCGATGGACATTTATTTTATTCTAGCTCAATAATTAAATCAAGCTACTTAAATAAAATAAATTTAATTTAATTTAAGATCAATTCCTTACCCCATATTTAATTAGGACTCACGGTCTATACTGGTAACCAAAAAACACACCGCCTTGGCTACTAAAATGACCAAAATACCCTTGCCATATAAATAGCTGTATTTTACATTTTAAATATTTTCTAATATCACCATAAGGAAATATTAACCCCAAGGACAATGTTGCGTTAGCAAAGTCTCCAACCTATAGGTGTAAAGACTAAAATACCCCTCTATACATCGCCGTACATTTAGAGAGGAAGAAGTGTACTAACACCTCTCTAAATGACATTTACCATCCTTAGGCCTCTAGTCCAATGATCCACGACCTCCTAGATTGTTTCCGCTTTCCAAGGGAGCTACCCTGAAGCAAATATCCAAGTCATGTTTCCCAGAGCCCTAGATATTCAGATCATTTAGACAATCACAAGGGGCGATAAAGTATAGAAACTATCGTGTATAAGTCTGTCTTAACTAACTAGTCACACATACCCAACATGCAAGTATATTGGCCATACGATAGAACCTCAACTATAGCATATCAAAATATATGCTTCCTGCTTTGTCAGACCACTAACTCATACTCAAGTCATAAAGTACTAGTCCACGCTGTAGCGGTAGTAGTCTAGGTTTCTACCATATAGTACTTTTAAGAAAACCACTACTACAGGTCCTGTTCTACGTATTTGAAATACGCTTATGTCATGAAGTGAGTGGACTACTCACTAGCTAAAGGTAAGCCATTCCCCATTTAAAATTTACAACATAATAACCTAAACATGATGAGATTCCTATTTTCATCAATCAGTTAATAATAAAAGTTTATGTGCTAAGTAACCCGTGATCCATACTTTACTGTGAAAGACCTCTATTCACATGGACCACTTACTTAAATACAATGAGTCTTTTCCAAATGTAATTGTGCACAAATAAAATTGTAAATTTACAAATAATTTTTGAAAATAAATTCTTTTATTAAAGCATTCAATTTTTATATTCAGAAACCTAGTCTAAGAGGGCATACATCCCAACAGTGGCTAACCAGGTTACTCAAACCATCTTGCCACCACACCCGAAACCCTGGTAGGCCAGGGCTTTCGTAATTAGTCCACAACTAATGAATTAGCACTCATATTAATTAATTAATTCACTTAGGCACAATATAAAATTACCAAGAAAATTAATTAATAAATAAAATAATTTAATTAACTCTTTTAATATTTAATTAATCTATTTAGGACTAATATAAAAATACCTAAAATAATTAATTAATAAACTACTTCAGCCTTAAACTCTTTGAACTTATCAAAAGAGTCAGGTTTGCATCAAATCATGTAAACATAACTGTACCTAGTACAATCATCCAGAAGGTGGTGAAGTATTCAAACCCCCCTCTTTCGGGTGTAGACAAAGAACCACACACATAAGTGTGAACAAGACTCAATATCTTCTTGGTCCTATCCGCCTTTTTGGTAAATGACCTTTTGGTCATTTTTCCCATAAGACAAGATTCATACCGAGACAACTTTCCAATCTTAATGAGCCTAAAGGCCCATCATGAATTAACCTTTAAATCATGATTAAATTAATATGACCTAACCTTAGATGTCAAAGATCTGAGTAATTGACATTGGTCTTTCTTTTCCTATTTAAAGGTTCAGATTGAGTATTGTTTAATTGATTGTTAATAGGATTAATGAAGAATAGGTTTTCATACATGTGTCTAGTACATAAAATTTCTCCATTTCTACTGATAGTTAAACTAGAATAGAAAGAAGCACAATATCTTTGATTTATTAGTTTTGCAACTGAAACTAATTTCTGTCTAAATCTAGGTATAAATAAAATGTCCTTCAAAACAGCTATTCTATTTTAATAAAAAATTAGTTCTAGTTCTTCCACTGCAAAGGCCTAAACTTGTGCTCCATTTCCCATGCAGAGCCCATGTTCGCTCTTTTGGAGTCTTCTTATCTTTCTAAATCCTCGCAAGGAGTTACGAATATAATTAGTGACTCCAGAATCAATAATCCAAGTGGAAGTTGATCCAACCATTGATATAGACTCTAGATAGAAAACATTACCTGTAGGGTTTTTCTTGGCTTGAAGATCTGGAAACTCTTTTTTTCCAGTGTTAATTCTTTTCGCACTTGAAGCATTTGCACTTGGGTTTGTCTTTAGGCTAGAACTTGGGCTAGGGCACTGCGTTACCCTTTTTCTTCTTGAACTTTCTAACCTTAGGCCCAGTTCTAGAAGAAGAAGTAATCATAACCTTTGCTTGTGGCTTCATGACCTTCTCTGCCATCTGGTGCTCTTTTATTCACTCAGTTAAACTCATGTTTAACTTGTTTATGTTGTAGTTTAACATGAACTGAGTAAAAGAGCCCAATGGAGATTCGAGAACTATGTGGCACTCAAGTTCAATCACAGCCCCCAAGACTTCTACTTCCTCAAAAGTAGCAATCATTTTTGAGCATATGCTCCCTGAATGATGATTCCTCAGTCATCTTAGTATTGATGATCATTCGAAGAGCCTTTAGCCTTGGGGGCCAGCTCTTGTCTGCAAATATCGTGGCTAAAGATGTGCTTATGTCGTAAGCAATTGTCATGTGCTCGTGTTTGGACAGAAGCACATTAGACATAGAGGCTAACATATAGCAGTATGCTATTTTGTCAACCTACTTTCACGCCTTCTCAGCCTCTCGCCTCTTATTGGTAGAACCCTCCCCGATTACCGGGCAGGTTTCATAGAGGACATACTTATACTCCTCAACTATGAGTATTATAGCCAGGTTCCTTTTCCAGTCCAAAAATTTTGGATTTGTTAGCTTGTTCTCCTAGAAAATAATGGCCAAGGGACTAAAAGAATCTCCACCAACCATTTCTGAAAATAAAAAATAAAAGAAATTCTCAATTTTGTGAAAAAATAAAATAATTTTCTGCACTTTATCCTCATATTAAAACTGATAATAGTAAACCCTATCACTATTATCTTTAACATGAATAATTTTCCTCTTAGGAAAATTGAAATAACTTCTTGGGAAGATTAACAGTTTTCTAAGCTAAATATGTTAACCGCCACAATTTAATATCCGACTCAATCACTTAATCCTATCGAAAGGGGTTTGAAAGCTTCGAATCACCTTGACTTGAGGAAGAGTTGTAAGCATCATAAAAAGGGGTTGCTAGTTAGGGTGCTATGGCTTGATGTCTACTCGCCTTCTAGGTAATGATCTAGAAGATAACTCCATCGAAGGGATGGTCATTTCTTCTTATTTCCTATGGATATACCTCACACTATAACCTCCAACGTAAGCTAGCCGATCATAGTACGTGTCATGGATTATTAATTACATCCTTCTATTAGTTCTAGATTCTTATGGTATCTCCATCTTATACGGGTTCACTCCCAAGGCAGCGTGAGAAGACCATTAGACCATTTTGTCTCTTTGATATGTCATATGTGCAGACACCATTAGACCACAATCCCCCTCAACTCATCAATCATTGGTTGTAAATATACATCAATCTTGTTTTGGGATTCTTTGGCCCTGGAATAATGACAGTTAAAAATATTATTAGATCTTTCATGCACATCCATGGGGGGAGATTATAAGGAGTGAGGATGGCTAGCAAACATGAATATTATTTTCCAGACATCCCAAACGGAGCAAAACCATTTGTGCACAATCCAAGCCTTACATTCCTCAACTCCCATGCAAACTCAGGATGACCCACGATCTTTAATAAGGATCGTAATGGAAGCTGTGAGATCGTTGGAACCCCTTTCCGACTTAGTTTTTAAAACAAGGGTTTTCTCGAAAAAAATATCATTTGAAAATTTCCATTATGTTTTCTTTTAACTTAAAAATAAAATATCTAAACCCATAAAAAAAAAAACTTTCTATGTCAAGGTTTATACCCTTTGAGAAAGTTTCATGCATTAATTTTATTTAAGTTAAAACTTATGATTTCAAAAAAAAAAAAATCCATTAAAACACTCTTGAGACATTATTGTCAAGTTTTCATTTGACAAAAACAATTTTTCTTACTGAAAATAAATAAAAATGTTTTTTTATTTTAACTTACAATAATTTCTAAATCCAAAACATTTTCTATATCAAATATTAAAATCCTTTAAGAAAATAACCAAGAATTAATTATTGTTTAAGTTAAAATTAACCATTTAATCAAAGAAAAATAATTTTTTTTCTTGTAAAAAATTCCTAAAGACTTTGGACTTTGAGAAAATGCACATATAGGTATTGAAATAAATGGCATGCTAGAAAAATGTAAACGTTTTCATACTTTTCTATTTTTCAAACCTAAGTGCCCAAAGAATAGAATTAAACACAATAATTAAATTAATTAATGATCTTATTTAATCCTAAATTCCTTACTATTATTTATCATGCCAAAATATTCCATGAATATTAACTATTGCAAAAATAATAACTTCGCCTGGTATGGGACTAAAAACAAAAAAGAAATTGTGCAAAAATTACAAAGAAAAAAGAAAAAAGAATCTCTTGGTCTCATGCACCCGCCACACTAGATAATGGCCCATCGGCCCATGGCTCATGGACCACTCGACCTGCAGCCTGCACCTGCCCACATGCCCAGTCACAATTGTGACCAAAGCCACGAGAGGATGCATGCCATCCTCCCTAGGATTTAGTGCTTATTGCGGCTTGGCTGAGCCATCTCACAGCTCAGGACACACCGAGCTACAAGCCCAGCTTTGTGCTTGTCTCCTTACATGGGCTCGGCTCCATCAGATTTCTTCTTCAATTTTTTCTACGATTTTTGCTGCAAACTACTTCTGCAATCTTTCTTCCACGATCTCATATATGACATTTTTTATTACAAATCTCAACAAAAAATGAAACAAAATAAAAACAATATTTGCCTTTACCTTTTAGATTGGGCTTAAACGATCATCAACTATTAAATAGGATCCTAAACCTCAACCACGAGGCTCACAAAAATCTATCCCATACCAGAAAAAATGAAGGATCATAGGCACAAACTTTGAATTATGAGATTCATAACACAATAACCTTACCATGATGAGATTCCCATTCACTACTAGACAAATGTTGATTACCAACATACCATTCTCAATAAGCCAAGTTTGATTAGTAATTACTAACAAATTACCAACAGATTCCTAACAAATATGGAATGTGTTGCATTGCAGTTACTTACCAAAAAATTACCAATTGTGTGTATTTTCTTGGTGATTTTGTTGTTGGTAATCTGTTGGTAATGTGATGGTAAATAGGTGAAAAAATATTTACCAGCCGATTACCAACAAAATATAATTGGTTGGTTACAATGTTTGATAGTAATCTATTGGTAATAGGCAGGGAATGTAGTTCCCTCCAATTTACCAGTGGAGTACCAACGAAAGTGTGTAGTTGGTAGCTATTTCAATTGGAAATATAGTTGGTAATATGATGGTCATTTTTTTACCAACAACATTACCAACCAACATATCCGTTGGAAATATAGTAAATCAATATCCAATAAACTACAAATAGAATTAGCAAATGTGTGTAATTGGTTGTTAACATTTGTGTTGGTAGTATGTTGGAAACGTATATGAAAATCTTTACCAATAGATTACCAATAAAATATGCGTAGTTGGTAACTATGGCCGATGGTAATCTATTGGTAGAAGGGGGGAATGTTTTTTCCCTGTCGATGTTCCAGTGAAATACGAACTGAAGTGGCGGGTTGGGAGAAGTTTAACTATAAGAAAAATAGATTGATTGAAGATAAGCGCGTCGAATTGATGATTCAATTGTTAGATTTGCAAAATTTTCGAAAAAAAAAATATTGTGGCCAAATTTTAAAATAATTAGATATATTTAGCCACATAATCCAGCATAATCTCTATATAAAGCCCCAAAACCTAACGTATTTACAAAGATAAGCGTGTCAAATTGACGATCCAACTGTTAGATTTACTAAAATTATTAAAAAATGCATTGTAGACAAATTTTAAGATAATCAGATATATTTTTCACATAATCTATTAAAATCTTTATACAAAAGGCAAAAACATAATGCATTTACAAAGAATAGCCTGTCAAATTGGTGATCCAACCATTAGATTTGCTAAAATTACTAAAAAAAGTATTGTGACCAAATTTTAAGATAATCGAAATATTTAGAGACATAATCTAGCATAATCTCTTTATAACGGCCCAAAACCTAACTTATTTATAAAGTAAAGCATGTCAAATTAACAATGCAATCATTAGATTTACTAAAATTACTAAAAATGTATTGTCGCCAAATTTTAAGGTAATCAGATATATTTAGCTACATAATCCAGCATCATCTCTATATGAAGGCCCAAAACCTAACGCATTTACAAAGATAGGCATGTCAAATTGATGATCTTACAGTTAGATTTTCTAAAATTACTAAAAAAAAGTATTGTGGCCAAATTTTAAGGTAATAAGGTATTTTTTTTTTTCACATAATCTAGTGCAATATTTATATAAAGTGCCAAAACTTAATGCATTTACAAAGATAAGCATGTCAAGTTGATGATCCAACTATTATATTTGATGAAATTACTAGAAAAAGTATTATGACCAAATTTTAAGGTATTCGGATACATTTAGCTACATAATCTAGTATAATCTATTTATAACAGCCCAAAACCTAACTCATTTATAAAGATAAGCATGTTAAATTGATGATACAACTATTAGATTTGCTAAAATTTCTAAATAAAGTATTATGGCCAAATTTTAAGCTAATTGGATATGTTTAGCCATATAAGCTAGTATAATCTTTATATAACGTGCCAAAACTTAACGCATTTACAAAGATAGGCATGTCCAATTGATTATCCAACCGTTATATTTGCTAAATTTATTTTTTAAAAAATTATTGTAGCTGAATTTTAAGGTAATGGGATATATTTAGCTGCATAATCTCATTTTAACGGCCCAAAACCAAACTCATTTATAAAGATAAGCATGTTAAATTGACGATGCAACCGTTAGATTTTTTTAAAATTATTTAAAAAAGTATGGTGACCATATTTGAAAATAATCAGATATATTTAGCCACATAATCTAGTATAATCTCTATATAAAGGCCTAAAATTAATTTGTATGTTATGCCTGTTAATTAACATTTGTTTAAAGTGTAATTCAATTGGTGCAAATAAGCAATAACTTAGTACTTTATATTCATATGAAACTATTGAGGCGATATTTGGAATAACTTTGAAAAACAATAAATTTATAAAACTAAATTTATTGGAATTGAAAGAATTCTAAATTTGAGCCTAATAATTATATTATGATTATGGCTTATCAAATCAAATAATGACATTGTATTTTTTTTTTTAATGTAGCATGTTGATTAATTGGTTATATTTATATCATTTTTAAAATAGCTATTTATGTTGTTGTATTTATATCATAAATTACAAGAGTATTAAACTTAGTAATATAGAATTACAAGATTAAACAAATAAAATATACAAATTTCATTTAGGGATCCTCAGAGTGGATTTTATTTAAAAAAATATTTCAAAAGTTATACTATATTTTTTAAGTAAAAAAGGAAAAAATAAAATGTGTAGGCAATTTTTATGGTGGGTGATTTCTAGGCCTGTCAATGGGTTGGGTCTACCCAAACCCAACATGACTTGTTTATCCATTTAACTTATATAATTGGATCCAGGTCTGAGTATTATAAATTCGAACCCGATTACTCGTTTATCCAGTTAATTTAAAAAATTATACGAAATATTATATATATATATATATATATAAGTTTTTAAATTAACATTTTAAGTTTTTAACTATTTAGCTTCTTGGATGAATTGAGGATATTTTATATTATGTAATAGTTATAAAGTTATGGATATTTTGGTATTGTTGTTGTAAACTATTATTTAATATTTAGTTTCTAATTTATATGTGTTGTATAATATTGTTATTTATGAACTTGGACCTTTTTTTTTTATTGTTGTAAATTTGAAATTTTGAGAATTTGAAATTGTAGCTGTTTTAATATTTTGTATAGGGATTTTTACATAGAAATATTGTTTTTATAAATTAGAATTTTTGGGACGAGTATACCCGTTATCCACTGGGTCAAGTATGGGTCATTTTACTCTAGACCCGCCGGGTATATGGGTCTAGTCCGGTACCCCTTTTGGTTAAATGGGTTTGGGTTTGGGTCCGGAGTCCGGAACAGGGTGGTCCAGACCCAACCGGACTCGACTCGTTTACATTCCTAGTGATTTCATGTCCTTTCCTGCCTAAAATGAAATTCTTTACAAGTCTATTTATCTATCACCATAAGAAAATATGGAGGAACAAAATAGAATAACTTAAAACTACGTAGTTTTATTGTATGATATGAACAAACAATACCTATACATATATATATATATATATGTGTGTGTGTGTGTTTTGATATATACGTAATTAGACTTTTTGATATATATATATATATATATATATATATATACATATATATTGTATTATAATTAATACATTTATATTGTAATACACACACACACACACACACACATATAGACTTTTTGATATATAAATAAATAAATATATATATATTTTTTGCACTTCCCAATTTCTATTTTTTAATTATTTATTATTATTATTATTATTTATACTTCCCAATTTCTATGTTTTAAGTATATATTATAAGTATTTTTATTATTATTTAAAATTATCTATAATATGTACATATATGTTATAATATATATTACAATACCTCTTCTTTCTTTGCAAATTTTATAAAAATCCCATCAACATAAACCAATCGTACTATCAAATATCCTTTTGGACATCTTTTAATTGATTAGTTGGATTATAAATTTTTAATTTAATTTAGACATTTATCTTTTCATGTATTAAAAAATAAATTAATCAAAATGATTCAATATTTTGACACATGCACGCACGTGCGCGTGCGCGCGAGCACACACACACACACACACACACACACATATATAGTTTTTTAAAATTATCATTTTTAATAACGAAAGCTATTGGCACTTGTGAGTATGTATTTAAAAAAATGAATTACTTATCTTTTAATTTTTCCCAAAAAAGAAAATTAAAACAATAACTACATTTGCAAATGACAAAAAATTAGTACCCTATATAAAATTACCACATCCCAAAACAAATTGCTTTTATTTCTAAACTATCAATTTTAATTTTATTAAATTAAAGAGAAAATTGAATCTTTATTGAAGCGGTAAAAGTCTTCCAATTTTTTCCCCCAAAACATTTTAACACAAAATTTTACTTTATTTCCCTGAGCTTTACCTAAATCATCCACTTGTTAAATCCACAAAAACCACTCGAAGCTCCTATTCTGTAGTTCATCAAACTTAAATCCACCCTCAATAATTGATTTTGGGTAACTATTATTTGCATTCGATTAAGAATCTGATAGACTAGCATTCGAGGTTCATTCTTTTTACTTCTATTTGTGTTTCTGTGTGTATTAACTTGACAATAGCTATTGGAGTTTGTGTTTCGTGTTCTTCTTCTTCTTCTTCTTCTTCTTCTTCTTCTTCTTCTTCTTCTTCTTCTGCCGCTTTTAAGTTGTCCTGATAATGAATATTGTGGATTTTTTGTTGTCTGGATTTTTGTTCTTTCAGCCCCAGTGATTAATTTCACTACAACAAAAAATAGTTTTTGTGACATAGTTTTGATGACACATTTTTTGAATGCTAAAATAAATAATTATTGTGACATTTATTTTTTGCATATCTGGAGGAAAAATTTGTTGCCTTGTGTTGATTCAAAGATTTAATTGTTACTCTGTGGTTTCTTATTTAATTGACCCAAAAGAATCAGGACTTCAATTGGGCATAGGTTCATAGAGCTAATCTATGTTTCAGCACTAGACTTGCCTAGCGGGCTATTGTTTTGTTGGTTTTTCTTCCTTAATGGATGACAGGGAGCTTACATTTTCAAATCATGAAATGTTCTCTGGCTCAAGTTTTAGATGTATTTATGTTCTGCACTCTATATTACATGTGGTCCCCCTGTATTAGTCTATAAAATTCTGGCATGTTTTTCTTTCTAAACTGGTTTATAGTTCTGAATGTGGAGTCAGAGGCTCCTTAGAACGTTAGCTCTATTAACTGTTGATTTGCTACACGATCCTTCTGATTTTAGTTTCCATAAAAAGTGGTAACCAGTATTTTGGTCTTTGAACTGGTTCATGCTTCACTTTGTGGAGTTTTCCTGGATTTTTAGAAGGGACAATGATGCTAATTACCTTTAGAAAGTGTAAGATTTGCCCTTTATGCATATAGACTAATAAAGATGAAACTTCCTTTGGTGCTTCAGTAGGACCATCTATGAATAGAGTCTATCATCAAAATTTTTGTTTACAAGTACAATGAAATTTTTAATTCTTTATTTATAAGCACATCACCTATTTTAAATATTTTTCTCCCTCTTTTAGTTGGTGTTTTAGTTGAGAGGTAGTTAGCTGCAACCTAATATGATAGATGAATTTCTTCTGTGTTTTCTGTTTGTTTTTCTTCAACAGTTTCTATGTTTTTTTTTTTTTTTTTTTTGTAAAGAATTTGCACAGATGCTTGCTGCTATCAAGCAATATCTTTCAGATGGATTTTTTTTCTTTTTCAGGAAGGGATAAAATGAGCTTTATTCTAAGTTTGTCGTAATAGATTTTGCCAATCAATTTGTTCAATTATGTTAATATAAAAACTATTGCCTCCATCAACATCACTTTCTCCAGCTATCATATTTTTGGGAAATAGTAGGAAAAATATGAAAATGCTTTTGTATGTTACATCTAGTCACAACTAAGCTATTACTTTCGTTATCCAATCCATTTCAAATAGAATTATTTTCTTTCTGATTTTTTCTAAACCCTTTTGATATCCATACTTTTCCATAGTTCTGTACAGTTCACAACTAAAGTGATAGCTGCCTGCCTTGAGATCTAGACAACAAAAAAATATGTTCAAAATTAGAAGAAATATGAGCCTAAAATAGCTTAAAGATGATAGCATATAGATAAGCTTGAATGATGCATGCTTGATTTCTCCATAAGCAGTTTGGTGTTGGGGGGAGAGGGAGGGGGGGGGGGGAGGGAGACATACACTAGATATGCAGTTCAAAATACACTAAATTTTGGTGGCTTCTCAACATAAATAATTTGCATTGGCTTCTCAATATACTTACTTTACATTAGCTTCTCAATGTGTTTTGGTTAAAAGTTTAATGAAGGAAAAAATGCAAGAGCTGTTAGTGGAGAGAACTTAATAGCATAAATAAAAGGGGATTTATGTAATTTGACAAATTAATTGTGACACTAGATATGATGCCTAAGGTATTGTTCTTCTTATCTTATTAGAATCGATTATATAGATGTGATTGTATTTTTCATATTTATGGATGAGGGAAACTATTGATAATTTAGATACAACACAAAATCGAGATAGCTAGTTGACAGCTATTAGCACTTCTATAGGACCTACTATTTTGGTGTAATATAACCTGTTCTATTAGTCTTACTGTTCAATGAGCTTTGGAGTTGCCATTAACTATGAGAGAATCAAAACAGTGATTGTTTCCTTGAGTGCTTTCTGATTTCATAAGTTACTAGTTCAGATTTGTTGCCTCAGAATCATCCATCTCATATGGTAATAAAACAACAGGGGCTACTGGCATAGAGTTCCAGCGCTCTTTTAGGAGGATCTCAAACGTTAAAACCATTTACCTTCCTACCTCGAACTGTGAAACCCCACCTAAAGCCAACCCTAAAGTAAGGGGATTGGGATGCATATCATATCATTTTGCATGAATATATATGTTTTTGAATGGTTTTATGTTCTTTAGAATTATGATTTATGGATTAAAAGGCATAGTTACACTTATTAAGTGGGAAGGGTAAAATGGTAATTTTTCTTGAGGTCAAAATAAGAAGATAGCTTGTGGATTAAGTAAGAAGAATATTTAGTTGAGAAAATAAGAATAGGAGTTGTTGCGGTTTAGTGGTTAGAGTTTTGTGGTTTAATCTCTAAGGTCATTAGTTCAAATCCCATCACTTAAGTTTTAATCATGATTATCTTCGTTAAGTTTGAATTTTTGTTTTCTTACATACCATAAAGATAGGAATGTTATCTTAGGGGAGACATAAAGAGAATGTCCTAATTCTATCATCTTGTCCTAAAAAGAATTCTAGAGGAATTCTCGTCATTTTATTACCTCTAGCTTGTCCTAACACCTTTACAAATTAAATTTGTTCAAAAATTATCAAAATCCATCTTTTTATTTCCAGAAAATTCAGCAAGGATTTCTTGTCTTTGAATTTCGAAAATGGATCTTGGAAGTTGGACGATTGATTGAAAATAGGAGGGGAGTTAGGAAAGGTTCCCAAGGGAAATTAATTACCATGGTTGAACCTTCAAACTCATCTCCATAGTGTTCATGTTCTTTATGGAAGAAACCTGAAAATTTTCCAGATTTTGGGCAACCTAACTTCTGAAAAACTCAGCCATGTTTCCTATTCATTTACTACCAGAAATATGGCCAATTCATTCAGCTTGAAGAATTGAAAATTCTGTGCAAATCGGACTGCACAAAATTGCACAAACTAGGAAAAAAATCTAGGCAGTTTTCGCTACATAGCAGCTTGGAATCGAAGCTGTTTCTTCTGCCTTCAAGCCAGTAAAACTCCTCCACTTTTTCTCCATAAAGAAGGCTGTAAACCAGCCTTAAAGGACCCTCAAACACCTCTCAAAAACCTCTACAAATCGGGCTAGAATATTGCAGAAAAAATGCACAGAAATTGCAACAACCATTCAAACTTAGGACACCATGAAACCAGAAATTTCCAACTTTGTTCCCTTAGGCCTAGACCAAAGAAACCACCCTCAAACCTTTGTAAAATGACCCTTGTTCAGCCATGAACAAAACACCATTAACCTCTCCACAAAACTTGCACACTTGGACTCCATAACCATACCTCAAATATCTCCTAAGATCACTCCATTCAAACTACAATTTGAACTTAAAAAATTTTCAGCATTCGCTCCATGAAAACACCCTTGTACTAGGCTTCATAACCAGAAATTCCTCTGCTATTGAGCTCTGAATTTTGGCCAGCCTTAAAGCTCCATCAATATTCATTCATTTTAGCAAAACATAACAGTCCAGCCGGCTCCATTGCAGCTCCAAGAATCCTCCATCAATCAAACACCATTAACATATCCTATACCTCAAATCACTCTTCAAATCTCTCCATTTGAATTTCAAAAAATCAGATTTTTCTCTTCCTCTCTAAGCTGAAAACCAAAATCCCTAGACTCCCTAAATCATTCGGCCAGCATTCTCCAAATTTCGTGCACACTTCTTCTCAAACTCTCTCAATTTTCACCTTAAACACCAAGAACACACATTACCTTTCTTCAAGCCAAAACCCAGTCTAAACACCTCAAATCCCTCTCAAAAACTCCAGATTACTCCTATTCTCCCTAGAGTTCATTTCTGGAATTTGTAACACCAAATTTCGAAAACAAGAATTGGCATTCAAATCAAACCAGTTTTTTCCTTGAAGTCTCAAGAACACCATCAAGGTAACCAAGAACAACTCTTTTGTTCATCTTCTTCCATTCAACCTATAACATATCATGCTAATGCCCTCTCTCTCTCTCTCTCTCGACCAAAATGGTGGATTACAACCATGGCTGTTTTTCTCCACTCATGGACAATTCAAGACTCTAAATCGGGTGGAAATTCTTAAATTTTTATCGAAGTACACATCAATCAAGTATGTCTCCTTAACTCTTCTTTTTAATTCTGAATTTATGTCTCTTAGATGTTGATAGGTAGAATAGAATATGAATGGGGGATTGAGTATATGCATATGAATGAAGGGGTTGAGATTAGGACATAAGAATGATTGTTCATGATTAAGCTATATGGATTTTTCTTGAGAATAAAAGTATGTTCGTCATGTCTTAAGGAAATTATGGATGTTTAAAGCATGTTAGATATTATGACACCTTTGATGAATAGGATTTTTATGTTCTTATTTCCATTGAAGCCATGATTATGATTATGTCTAGTAAAGATTTGGCCATGTGATGGTATATATGGATTTAAGCCTATGTTCGTGAATAGAATAGTTTGTTGTTTGATGTTGAAGAATATGTTCATGATTTTTGTTCAACAATAGCAAAACCATGATTATATTCTTGTTGATCCTAGGTTATTTTAATTTGCAAAATTTTGTTACCTTAATTAAAATTATTACTATTTTTTTCTCTAAAGCTTTCAAAATTCCTAGGAAGTTTTGGAAATGGAATATTAAATGAAATGTTGATATTTTACTAATCAAATGAATAATATCTTTTATTAAAAATAATATATATATATATGTATAATAGTAAATAAGATCTTTTATATAAATAATAATAATAATAAATAAAATATTAATGACCTTGTACACCGTAGTTCAAACTTTTACCTATATTCATAAATACTATTTATATTAAAATTTGTTTGTTATTTATTAAACAAAAATTTAATATAAGTCATTTATTATTAATTTTATTTATTACTAATTATTTATTATCTATTAAAAATTGATTGTAATTTATTTTTTGTTTATAATAAAACTATTTTTAAATTACCATTTGTTAATATTAATTAGGATTGTTCAACATTTAAACCCTAGTTTATTTATTAACAATAGTACTCATGATTTATTATTTGAACCTATAACTTATTAATAATTATTTTAGAACCCCTAGTTATTTTAACTTATCAAGCTAGACTTATTTTATAAAATCATTTATCATCTAACCTTAAAGCTTAGGACATTAATATCATGATTGTCATTAGTTGAACAAGGGATTATTTATATAACCGAGTATAGCTCAAGTATAACCTTATGTCTTGTGGTTACCCCAGGTGTGGTTAGGTCAGCCTTGGAGGATTTTTGTTGAGTTTGAGCAAGTAAAGGATCAGGAAAGCTCCTATATGGAATTATTTGAAGACAAAAAATTACTATGGCAAGCCAAATGTGATGTGTATGGCCATTCATTTTGTAAAGGCAATTAAGGACTGTTTCACTTTTTATTTCAGTCAAGCAAATCATTTGAAAATTAAACAAGCAGTTTTACATAAAATACTAAACTCTTTCTAAAACCCAACTTGGAAAAGAATTTTAGAGACCCTTAATTGCTATTTCCAAGTAAATCAATGCATGATCAATTTTCTCCCAAGTGGGACAATCAACGTTGAGTACTCAATAAGGGTAGGCTAGTAGTACTAGTTTTGAAGAGTAAGAGTGAGTCTTTTGGCTGGAGGCCACTTTCAGAAGATGAACTCAACTTGGAGAAACGACAGTACTACTTAGTCAGGCCGTCCAAGCTAGCAAGTTTCAGTCAAGTAGACTGTGTGTTTCTGGAGTGGACAACCGGTAAGTTTGGGTTTAGAAATGGAGGAGTATCTCACCTAATAAGCCGTACAACTACCTTTTGTTAGCATGCTCAATGTGTGACATACTGACCATGTGGTTATGGGGCCTAACGTGTGGTAACCCATGGCTACCCTTTTGAGTGGTTATATTTATTGTGCACATGTATGGTTTGAAAAGCAAAATACCACTCCTTATTTTCAGTATTTATTTAATACTTGCCAACACTTTCTCTTATGAGACTATTACAACTTGCATAGATGAACTGTTTTACTTGAAACACTCAAAACACACACGGGCTTACTGAGATTTTTATCTCATCACATTTTATGCCATATTTTCGGGTCGAACCTACTGTGGAGGTCCATAGCAAGATTTGTTGCCTATGCTTTGAAGACTTTATGTTATTTTTCTTGTGTGATGTTTTGAGAGATGGTAGCAAGCAATTTATTTTAGATTTGTTCATGTATTTTTGGGTTGTAATAAGTTTAATTTTAAGGTATTTCTTTTATTTTCTTTTATGTGACCTAGTTATAAAGACCCCTTGTCTTATGGATGGGGCGACATGCCCGGCTCTGTTGGGCCTAGGTAGTGGGGTGTTACATCAACTCCCTTGTAAAGAGATAAAAAAGAAGAAATGCTAGAATGTGCTTGAATGACATAAGAAGGAGAATTGTAGCACTTAGTAGTAATATCATAGCAACCTTTGTTGTAATCTGGAAATTTTTTAAAATTCAAATTGGTGAATAAAATGAGACCATGAAATCTAAAAACACAGTGAACAACTATGCAAAAAGAGAGGTGATAGAAAAATGATGTGAATCATTAGTCAAAGACTAAAAAAATCCCCTTGAAAAGCATTAAAACACTTTTTAAAAAAAAGATAATTGCATAATAAGTCTAGCTGATAAACTACATTACTATGTTTTGTTGTATATAAATGTGACTATACTTTTACTCCAGAGGAATGTGTCTCACCCTTCAAGGATGTACACTTGTAGCCTTTAGAATAAATTGTCAAATTCTACCAGAACAAAGTTGAAGGTCCTTTCTAGTTTTCATTCGAATACCTTGAAAAGATTAGCATAATAAAACACCAAAAACTAATAATGATAGTGCACAAAGAATAGTTACTCTTGTTGAATTGAAGAGAAAAATGCTTTGCTTTCATAGTATCACTTTGGGATAGAGTACTATGTTTACCTAAGTTGTAAAAGTGCGCTATAGATGCATCATGGATTGAAATGTTTGACGGAATTAAAAAGCTAAAAGACTAAAGCATCTGGGAGGACATAATCTGAGTGTAGATAATTGAGGCTACACATATTCATTTGACTAGGTAATTAAAATTTGTGGTTTGTATTGGTTGTATTTTGTAAATAAATAGTAATTAATTGGAATGAATAATTTGTTTTTAGAATTTGTTCCTTTCTAATTTCTAACTATCCGTGAAATATGTGGTAAGAATTACAAGATCCAGCCCATTGATTGTCACGGCTCCGGTTGCTGTCATTTTATTGTGCTTTGTTCATCCTGCCTTAGGCCTCTTTGTATTACTCTTGTCTCATACTGTGTGCTGTCATAGTGCACTAGGCAAGTATGAATTGTGGTCCTTTTGTTCACCATTGCTATTGTTTAAATTCATGCATTACTTTTCATCTCTATATGCAATCAGGTTTATTTTCTTGTTTGCTGAACGGTATATTATGTAAAGTTACAGAAGAATCTGTGGTAATTTTTTTCTAGAAATGAGATAAACTTTTTTCTCTTTTATGAGTAAATAAATATGAAAGATAACTTCTAGCTTAGCTCTTGGTAAGTTCAGCTACTATGACTTCCTTTGCAAATTATGAAAGAATCAAATTACATCTATTTTTCTTGTGGTGGACTTCCAACTAGGAAGATTGTGCATTATCTCCTAATAGCTCCTTTATTTTCAGTATTATCATTGGAAGATTTATGGATGACAAATTTGTTATCTTTGAAAACATTGTGAATGGATTTCCTATGGTTTCATTTCCTTTTGCAGCTCTTCTGGGAGTAAGGAGTTAGGTGAATCACAAAATGAAGTTAACCGTGCCTCCATGCAGTTTATACCTAAGCATGGTTTTTATGCTGATGAGAATAATCTCCATAGCCCAAATTCACAAGCAGCTTTGGAGAGACATAAATAGAGATCTTCCACCATCGGCATGGCTTGCTAATCTTACATCTCCTAGCAGCATTGATGTTTGTCCCATCAATGGCGGCATGGATTCAGGTAAGCATGAGATATCCATCTCTAGTATTTTGCTGATTTCTATGTCATAAATGAGAGAATAAAGTTCTCTGACAATTACTTCTTTATAAGAATATTCAAAACTGCATACATGCTGTTTTACAGTTCTAGAATTTGTGGGAGATGGGAATAACTTTTTCATAAAACTTGACAATTCCTCACAATTTTGTATCTATTTATCTGCTTCTTCTGTTGGTGGAAAATGTTCTTCTATTATGGAAAATGTGTTTAATTCTTTATGTCATTGATTTTTCTCAACAAACAAATTGTAGATATTAGTTTTATCTCGAGTTCCCACGACTTTACAATTGTTAGCTTTACAGTATTGTGATATTCACACTGATTTCATGCGACTGTTCATGGATGTATTGTAGTCCCTTTTTAATTGCATAAACACCATATTTTTTTCTTAAGGTTTCTATTAGCTTTAGGGTAAATATGGCTTAGAATTATTAGTGATTGAATCTTTGGCATTTATGGTGTAATTCAGTTAAAAAGCCAAAGCAATTTCTATGACATTTCAATAAATAACTTATGCAAACTTTGTCATGCACACGGACTATCTTTCTCCCTTCTATCTGTTTTAGTTTTGCCATCCTCCATCTCTCTTTTTTAACCCTCTTTTTTTTTTTTTCATCAATGCACTAGTTGTCTACCATGCTTCTTAATTTCCCCATATGTTTTCATGTTATTGCGTCCTAGTTCAATATGTTCAAATAATAAAATATTTCTTGCTTGCAGAGAATTGGTACCATTCAGAGTTTCCCGTGGTTCTTGGATTCTGAACTCTACATTAGAGTCATGTTGCATGGAATTTTTAACTCAAAGCCAGAGTTCAATTTCTTCTTATTTCTTTTTCCTGGCATACCTGATTCAGAAATCAAGCTAAGCTTTGCATATCTGCTTGCTAGATTCTTTTCCTCTATTTGTGCCTTGGCTTTGGCTCCTTACAGAGCATTTTATGCCATGGCTGGCATTGGAATGGTTTCATTTGCTTTCAGAATCATACAGAGGAGCAATAGGAAGAAACCGGAGGCATGTCGTAATGGTTGAAGGCATTCTCATAAGCACTGACACAACTTCTCACCATATCTAACAAAGCATCTCATCCATGCTTTGTGGGGTGAAAATTTATCGAGAGTTGTATACACAGAGAACCTCATGGGCTATGAATAGGAAATATTTTGATAAATGTTGAGTTGTATCATGTATACGGCTTTGATGCCACAATCGTGCTATATAGAAACTTAGAATCACACTTGTGTAATGTGGAAGCCCAGTGAAAATTTTGGAAGAACTATCCCACTGAAACTTGGGTCATGCAATGCATTTTCGATATGGATAGTGGTTGGTTTAGGCAGCGTTAGCATTTTAAATATTTGAATTATGGATATTGATTTATTTTTGATATGGATGCATGACTTTTGGTATAGATGTACGTTAATATTTTGCAAGATTTCTAAATATGTGTATGGATTATATAGTGATAATATGATTTTAGTTGCCAACAGAAAATTTGTAGGTGGTTATCAACAACCAATCTACTGCCACTTACCAATAGATATTTGTACATGCGATAATACCAATAGAGATCTATAAGTGCTTACCAACATATATCAATTGCTAAGTAAAACCAAAACCTTCCAGGTGCTTACCAACAGATTTAACTGTTGGTACTTACCAACAGAAATTTGTAAGTGCTTACCAACCGATTTTTGTTGGTAAGTATGCTTACATTACCAACTGAATTGTAGCTGGTAAGCTATCAATTGGTATGATATTCTTTGACATTTGCCAACTAATTACCAACTAAATCGTTTGTTGGTATTGTATAATATTTGCCAACAAAAAAATATATATACCAACTAAGGAATTGTTGGAAAATTACCAACTAAATAATTAATTGGAAAAAATATCAACAAAATTACCAACACAATAATCAATTGGAAAATTTCCAATGACTTTACCAACTACTTAGTTAGTTTGTTAGTAACTTAATAAAATCACCAACTGAAAATACTTAACTCTAAAAAAAAAAAAAAATCATTCCCAACTGAAATTTAATGTTACCAATGGTAAAATTTATTGGTAATTACCAACAGACTTAAAAAAAATGCTTGTTGGTAACATTTCCAACTAGTGTTTTACCTACATACCAAATTATGCTGGGAATCTGTTGGTAATCTAGTATTACCAACAAAAATTAGACAATTACCAACAGAATTTGTCAGTTGGTAATAAGCCTTTTTCTAGTAGTGATTCTCACCATTCTATTAAGAATGATAGTTTATGTGTTTAAGTAACTCATGGTCCTTACCTTATTGTGAAAGACCTCCATTTACTTAAACACAATGGGTTTTTTCTAGCGAAATTGTGCCCAAAAAGTAAGGGAAAATTCACAAATAATTTCAAAGAATAAAACTTTTATTAATACAAATCAAGATTACATTAGAAATCTTGTCTAAGAGGGCATACATCGTAACATAAGTAACAATAGATCTAAGACTACGACCAACCTTCAATCATCATTGTTCTAAATAAACATTTTGAACACATTACATATTGATTTTGCTTAAAAAATTTTGCTCCAAATCATATTTTCACCATAAATAATCAAAATATAACCAAAAAAAAAAAAAAAAGAACCTCATATACTTCATTCTCATTGACAAAGTGACTGATACTTCTAAAAGCTTTATGTTCTTTGATCCCATACTTTTCCAATGACAACTCAAATGTATCTTCTATGTCCAACCAAAAAAAAAAAAAAATCAATAAATACATAAATAATCATCAGAGAATTCGTTTACATTATTTACTGAAAAAGATTTGATTTTCTTTGTTTACTTACAATCTTTCAAGATTCAATATTGGGGTCGACTGAAGAGCATTAAAGGTGGTATTTGTAAAAAAAAAAAAAAAAAATGCATTGATTCTATTTCAAAGCATGGATTTCCTCCTAATTCAGTTCTCTCGAAATGCTTTGGAGAAGCAAAATAAGAGACTGGATTCTCAGTGGAATACATAAATGAAGTAGAAAATATGAAGGGGAAAGATACGGGAGAATTGGAATGTTTGGGACATTTGGGTCTCGAAATTAGGAAAACGGGTTTGAAATTGGGAAGGAGGAAGAAAAGAGAAAAGGGTAAATTTATTATTATTTTAATTTATCTTTAATATATATAGCATAGTTTTTGCATATTTTAAAGATAAATTTAAAAAAAGAATAAAAATACCTATAAAATAATATTTTGTGTATACATAAATAATAATAATATATTGTGCATATAATATATATATATATATATATTATAATTAAACATTTTAATATATATAATTAAGCTTGTTAATACGTACATATATATATATATATATACATACATATATATTTTTATTTTTATTTTAATTTATCTTTAATATATATATATATAGCATAGTTTAAAGATAAATTAAAATAAGAATAAAAATACCTATAAAATAATAGTAAAAATATCTTATGCATATAATATATATGTATTATAATTAAAAATTTTAATATATATAATTAGACTTTTTAATACACACACACAGGTCTTGTGTGTTCATACTACATATCAAAACTACATAGTTTTACGTTATTCTATTTTGTCCCTCTTTATTTTGTTGTGAACGTAGACAAATAGACTTGTAAAGAATTTTATTTCAAAAAGGAAAGGACATGAAATCACACGCCATAAAAAATTGCTGCACATTTTCCTTTTTTTTTTAACTTAGAAAAAAAAATTTGTAGAACTTTTGAAATCTTTCTTTTAATAAATTTAATTTTGAGGATCCCTAAATGCAATTGGTGTATACACCCACCCACCCACCCACACACACAGATAGATAATACTAAGTTTATTACTCTTGTAATTTATGATATAAAAATATTCACATAAATATGTCTTTTTTAAAATGATATAAACATAAACAATTTGTCATAGTACTTTTAGAGTAACATACAATGTCATTATTTGATTTCATAATTAGTATTACGATTCTGAACATGTAGATAATACAAATTTTAAAAATTGGATCAAATTGAACCCTAGTACAAGTGGGACGACACATGTAGATGAACGTCCAAGTTATGGTGTACCACCCTCAACAACCACACAGTTGCGTAGAAGGGAACCTTCTAAAATAGAGTTAACTAGTGATGGAGGAAAAGCATACAATTTTAGGAAAAATGTTGGATTGCCAGATACTCCTACAAATCTTTACAATTTACCCTCACAAAATAGAGGAGGGAGTGTTTTAATTCAGCCATCATTCCATCCTAAAAAATGCCCTGAAGTAATTGATAGGTGGGAAGCTAATACATTAAATGCATTAGAAAGGGTGATTCTTAATATGACAGCAGAACAGGTAGTAAGTTTCATAGAAAATCTTTTAGAATTTATTGAAAATTATTTTATTGATTAGAGGACAAAATAACTAGGATCCTATAAGCAATTGCTGGATCTTGTTGAAAATCCCCAAAATAAAACAAGTTAGATTAGACAAATAATTTTAGGTTATGATCCTTATAGAGGTCAAACAAAGCTTTAGGATCAAGCTATAAAAGATCTTGAGATTCTACAGGTTGATCCAAATCAACAAGATCTAGATAAGTTTAGCAAAAAATACCTAGACCTAGCATCACAGATTGAAAGATGTTGGGATCTAGAACTAAGTGAGAAATTTTTTGCTAAGTTACCCAACCCTTTAGGTAAAGTAGCCAATGAAAAATGGTAAGAATATGTTGGAAGAAGACCAGTAGTAGGTATTACCAACAGAATACAATTCTTGTTTAAGTATCTTAAGGAGCAATGTATTCAAAAAGAGATAGATAGTAAAATTAAAAATTATAGTTATTGTAAAAATAATTATGCTCCCATGTCTTACACAAAAGAAGAAAAGACAAAGAAATTAAAAATGAGTAAAACTTATGAAAAGGGAAGACCAAGAACTAGCCAAGTCAAAAGATTTAAAACCTATAAACCTCCCATAAAATGTAAATGTTATGTTTGCGGAGGAATAGGACATTTTGCATACCAATGTAGAAATCAGAAAGTTAAGAGAGATAGATTAAATTTATACAAATCTCTTGAAATAAATACACTTCCCAATATTGAGTCAAAAGACCATGAATATGATATAGTCTCATTCGATGGAGATGAAGCAGACAATGTCAATGGCATTACGAGTTACTTTAGTGTTACTGACATGATAGATGAATTAAAAGATTTTGAAGATATGAATCTTTTAAATATGAATGAAGATTGGAATTTGGATAATAATCCCATATTCCTTCAGAGTAAATATAAAGTAAATTTTGACATATTGAACAAATGTTAACATACTTGGAAAGTTTTCACAAAAAATCAAAGATAGATGTGAAATCTGTCTTAAATTTTTGGTAGAAAAGCATAGAACCTATTGCACCATCTGTTACCTAGGAGTATGTAGATTTTCTGAAAATAATAGATTTAATTATGACATGAGTCATAAAATAGAGCAAAAGAAAGAAGAGGTACCTAAAATAACATTAAAACAATAGGTAAATACTCACCTTAAGACTATAGGAATTTTACAGAAATACATAGATAACCTAAAAGAAAGCCTTCAAGAATATATCTTTAAAAATAAAGATAAAAAACATAAAGGAATAAAAATCGAAGAAGTGGAACAAAATAGTTTAGAATCTATTCTTACACCTACAGAAAATTTAGAAAATCTGACCATAGGAAAATACTGGTCAAATAATCTACTAAATAAAATTTGCCGAATAGAATTTCCTGACAAATATACTATTACCATGTCAGCAATAATAGATACAGGTGCAATAGTGTCCCATATATATAAAGATCTAGTGCCACCAAAGTACAGAATTAAATCTGACACAGGAACAAATGTAATTGATACTTCAGGAAATGTCAGAAAGCTAGATGATAGGTTGATATACTGTACAATTAGATTTCATACAGAAAAATATCAACTACCAACAACATAGGTGTCACCCATGAATTATCAATTAATTATAGAAATGAATTTTATAAAAAATCTTCATCATGGAATAATTGTAGAAGGAAATAAGGTAACCTTCTTTAAAAGGGCTGGTACAATTCTTAGCTTATGTTATTCTAGAGAATTAAATTGTTTAGCATCATAAATAGCGCAGAAACACGTGGTGGATGATGAAGATAATATAGTTTTATTTGATTTTGTATTAGAAGACTATGACTTATATAAAGAAATCAGTGACTTAAGCCCAAGCTATAATGAAGTCAATTTCAATTTAGGAATATTACATATCCAGGAAAAAATTGAACAAATTCTATCAAATTTAGAAGCTATTAAGATAATTGGACAAAATCGTATAGAGCATTGGAATAAAAATAAAATCCTTTGTAAATTAGACTTCATTAACACTAAAATGATTATAAAGGATAAACCAATGTATTAACACTGGTAAGGTAATTTGAAATAGTAACAATCCTCATAGAACCCCTGCCTTTATAGTCAGGAATCATAGTGAAATAATAAGAGGAAAAATTAGAATGGTCTTTAACTATAAAAGGTTAAATGATAATACTAGAGCAGACAACAATATAATCCCTAACAAGGATCTGCTAATTCAAATAATAAAAGGTAGTTTCATTTAATCTAAATTTGATTTAAAATCAGGCTTCTGGCAAATAGCAATGTACGAAGAAACCATTCCTTGGACTGCATTCACCATGCCTAATGGACATTAAGAATGGCTAGTCATGCCCTTTGGCAAAAAAAAAAAAAAAAATGTTCCCTCTATGTTTCAAAGAAAGATGGATAATATATTCAAAAGATATCCATTATAGCCTGCTATATTGATGACATTTTAATCTTTAGTCAAAGCAGAAATGAACACATCAAACATCTAAAAATATTTTTTGATGAATGTATTAGTAATAGGCTAGTTTTATCAAAAAAGAAAATGTCTATTGGTAAACCCCAAATAGAATTTTTAGGTATAGTTATAGGCAAAGGACAAATTAGACAACAAGAACACTTCACAAAAGCCATAGCTGAGAACAAAATTAAAGATAATGATATTACATCATTAAGATCTTTCTTAGGATTATTAAATTGGTGCAGAGAATATATTCCAAATTGTAGCAAGTTAGTAGGACCACTATATGCTAAAACTAGGCTTAAAGGTCAGAGAAAATGTAATGACCAAGATTGGAAATTATTTTCCAAAATAAAAGAAATATTCACCCTTAGATCAAGTTCCTACAACAACTTATATAATAATAGAAGCAGATGGGTGCATAGAAGGATGGGGAGGTATTCTCAAATGGAAACCTTTCAAAGAATCACCTAGAATGGAAGAGAAAATAGCAGGATATTGAAGTGGTCGATATAAAAGCCAAGTTTGAGCAACAGATGCTAAAATTGATGCATGCATCTATGTACAAAATAAATTCTCCATACATGTAAGAAATGACAAAGAATTTACATTAGGTAACGATTGTAAACCAATTGTTGCTTTTTACAATAGAATGTCTAATTCTAAGCTATCTCATCGAAGATGGATTAAATTTGTTGATTTTCTTTTAGGTAACGGTTTCAAGGTGTTCATTGAACATATTAATGGAGATTAAATTTTTTGGGCTAATAAATTGAGTAGATTAGTCCAATCTCCTCAAATTAGAAATGGGCCATAAGCCCAAAATTATTTAGTCAAGCCCTATGCTTGAAATGACCTATATACAGTATTCAAAACTATTCTGGGTACTAGGTTTACACCTCGAAGCCCAAGTATAAGTTTGGAGTTGGTCATCCAAAAGAAATAGTAGACTTTCAAGTCTAAACTAGGATATTAGTTTTAATACTATTTTTCTCTTTTGCAGATGGAAAAGTAAGCATCTCAACAAAAGGGCCTTTCAGAACAAATAGCATTTGGCCCTTACTTGTTGCAAAAATTACCACCTAAGTTTGTTCCAGATTTCCTTGTTAGTATGGAATAACAATGCCTTCTTGATAACCCTTGGAAATACTGAAACCATAAATCTTTTGGTAATATCCTAAAAGCCTTGTCCGGTAACTTGATCAATCTTTATGGACAAATCCAACTTTTAGCAAATAGACCCAGTTCTTCAAATTCCCCTGTGTAGGAAGAGTTAAAAGCCCAAATATGTTTCAACACTTGAAAACCAGATCTAAATGCTTAAACTTTCTCTTTAAGGGAAAGAAAAGGTTACATAAGAAACCGCTGAAAATAGAGGAAAATTAATAAAATTTGTGGATGATGATCCTTTAGAAAAGGAAAGAAATTGGAAATGTTGTCCTTCGAAATTCCCAAAAGGTATCAAGATACTTATCTACAAGTTTGTACTAGCAGATAGGATGGCTTAGCAACTAGCATTGCAACAGTTCTTAAGGAAAACATGCACCAAGCCAGTTCAGCACTATGATGGTTTATTTTTTAACATTGTTAGCTACAAGGATGAAACAGAAGCAACTAAAGGCTTTACCTTTGTTAGTGGCATTGTGAAGTTGTCAAAGTGGATAGATAAAAAGATTCTTGGTTTAAACTTGTCTGTTTAGAACCATATCGAACATAGAATGTTAGCACAAATCTATATTCCTGATGGCTTTTATGATTTGGCTAACAAAATAATTACTGATAGACTGCTAAACTATCTGTTAACCCTACTTACTGAAATAGAAGCTTATTCTAGAGGGTTTACAAAAATGGATTTCTGTGTAGTCCCTCATTCTTTCAACGCCAATTATCCTGATGATAGTAGAACTGAAGTTTTATTTTCAGCTATTCCTCATACCAGACCCTTGATCTCTTATGTTTATAATAACCTAATCATTATTCCAGAAGATTACAACACTAAATTGGATTAGACCTATAAGTACAGGGCATTGAAATTGACCTACATAGCTGACACCTCTTTCGGCATAGCTCATAAAATTATTTGTGCATCTCGGCATTTTAAAGTTTTCTTAAATAACTGGTTCCCCCTCAAACATTTAAATATATATGTCCCTTTCCCAAGTCTTTTTATTGAGGACCTAGAATTAGTCTCCTATTATTAACGACATCATCTTCAAACCATGATCACTATTTATGGCGGCATTGGCAATTTCAATCCTATGGAAGATGCTGGAATAGTAGCAGCAGATCTTGATGATTAATTTGGCAATTTAGCAAATGCCATGGAAATATAAAGAGATAGTCTCTAAAAGTTTCAATTTGAGTCTGTGAAATTTATTATTGAAAAGCGTCTGTCTTTTCTAAGTGGATATTTAGTCCCCACAAGAAAAAAAAAAGTTAATGTTGTGATTCTCACCAATATCACTGCCACTCAATGGAAAAACTGTGTGAGAAATGTAAATTGTTAGAAAGAAGTTTGTGTCCCATTCTTTTATGAAAGGTTAAGTTTCTGTTTGTCCAAGTCACCTCTCATCTTCTTTCTTGAAGAGGCAAGAGGCATTTTATCTTTTCTAAAAGGTCACTTGTCTGTTCTCTTCTTGAAAAGGCAAAAGTCATTGGTCCCTTACTTATTTGAAGAGCTAAATTTATTTTATATCCCGGGCAGTTCTTGAATGGCTATAGAAGAGCCATTGCTTTTGAAGTTATGCACCCACACGTAGACTTCAGAGACCTTTATTTTCTACCCACTTGGTATTGCTTTTATTAGGTATCAGAGCTTAGTTATGGAGATAGGATAGCTCAGTTGCTTTGGTAGTACCTGAGCAAAGTCTGTAGCCATGTTTGTCTTTGTAAGGTAACTATGGAGTAGAGATCTTTGGTCTCTCTAGACCCCTCTTATAATTAATATATGAAGTATTGTTTTTAGCTTTGACTTATATTTTAATTTCTGATTCTCCAAAGATTTATTGCGGGATACAAGTATATGGACTTCTGAGGTATATTGGATAAATGAAACTCTTTTAACTTGGGTGAATCAAGTGACCCATTGCACGGATAGAGTTATTCTACCAGTACCTCAGATGAATCTATTTTTGAGTTGTTCATTTGGTTTGTTTTGTCTAACTAGCATACTGATTTTTGTTGCATTATATTAACTAGTATAAGGATCTTTCGGTTATCACATATACTCAGATGAGAGGAGAATGAATCCCAGTAAGGGAAAAAGAACTCGGTGGTCTTTAGTAAGTCCTATGAGAGCCAGCCTTGACCCTATAATCTGATCTTGCTTCTTTAGAATCATAGTATCTAAAAATGTAAGACCCGTATTTCACTTAATTTGAATGAAAAGATCTATATTACTAATCTAGAGCAATTAGAAAGAGGAAGTATGTTACTAGTACAATATAAATTAGGATGGAGAAAAGGAACTTAGAATATTTGGACTTGGCTGCTAAAACATCTGTTCGTAGACAAACTTCAAATGGTCATTATTTTTGGTGTTTTGAGATAACCACTTCAAATACTAAAAGTCGTAAACATCTATTTCCTGGTTCAGATACTCAGCAGAATTTAGTTGTAGATATTTTATCTATAGTTGTGAACAGTCAGTTTAGGATAAACCAAACTATAACTGATTTGTTAAAAGATCATATTAAGCACAAAAATAATATTTTGCAAGAGCTTAGTATAATCAAAGATAATTTTGATTATATTAAAAATAGTATAAATACTAAGAAGCTTAGGAATCTTCCTTCAAAAAAAGATTTAAGTCAGATTATCTTAGGACTAAAATACAAAGTCCTAAAGAAGTAGAATTAAAAACCTTAGAAATTCTAGAAAATACTAGAAAGAAGTTAAATGAATCCAAACTTCTTCTAGAACAAAGTAAGAATACACAAGTAAAAATAAAAAAATATTGTGAAGCAATTTTAGGGATCAAATTATGACAGAACCCTTACATAATCCCGAATATCAGCAAGCTTTAGTAGAAGGTAGAAAATATCAATCTAAGGTAGTTGGTATCTTTATCAAGGATAATACAAAATATAGTGATCCAGTATCACTTGCCGATTAGATAAAAATAAGACAAAATAATGTAATACTGATTTTGTCACTTAATATTTTGGGAAAATTAGAACAACCCAATCAAAATCCTGAAATAACATCAAAATTAGATGATTTAACTGATGTTATTAAGAGATTAAATTTAGATACAACTAAGAAAACAAAGAAACCAAAATCTAAAATCTTTCCAACTTGGAAATAATTATGAAACATAGAATAGAAACATTAGATATACCATTAGAACTGCAAGAATTTAGAATAATTCATGAATGAATTGATTTAGGAGTAGTAGAAGTTATTGAATACTGGATTTTACATAAATATAGTATTTATAGTCTTACAACTATGTAACTAATCCATAAATGGGAAGATATTGAAAAGTTTTAAGATGAGAAGGTCAGGAGTATCAGATAATGAAAAATTAGATATAATTACTTATGGTAAACTTGAAAGTGTAATTGACAAATGCAAAAAGTCAAACCTTTCAAAATAGTTGAAACAATTGTGGATCTTGAAACACATTTAGAAAAGTTTAGGAAAAATAAAATACAAAGTATTCCCCCGAGGTATATGTATTACTATAATAATAGTAAACCACAAAAGTTAGTCAATTTCTATAGAGAAAATTTAGTTTCTAGTCCTAATGATGAGAGTACTATAACCTTACCCATCATTAATCAGGAAAGTAAATTTAAATTGCTCAAAGAAAATTTTGAGCTTTTACATTTAGGATGTATAATAATAGGCATCAAAGGAATTTAAAGAAATAAATTGGGAACAAAAGTATTCATAGGTCTCCTAGATACTAGACATGACAACATATTATCTGTAATTATAGGTAACATGATATGAATTGTCAGAAAAGTCAAATAGCATATATATTACCTAACTTCTCTTTTCCATTACAAGAATTAGATACACATCTGAAATTAATCATGAAAAGTAAAGGTTATGATATGATAACAGATTGTAAAAACTTGTTAATTTGCCAAAATATTATAATCAAAATTACTACTAGAAGTGAAGTAGGGTACTCTATAAAGGAAATTGAATTAGTCAATTTTCTTTCAAGTAATGGAGTAAAGTATTGTTGGGAAAAGCAATAAGTAATAAAGAATATATAGAGTCTACATGGAATATAAGTAATATACTTGTAGACCCTAAATAATACCTACTTGAGCTGAGTATTACAAAGATAATCGAGGTAATATAAGTATAGAATTTACAAATTATATTGAGAATCAACAATCAGAAGATGAACAAGAATAATATCAACAGGCATTGTTTCATCTTAACAAAATAAACAGAGAAGACTTAGATATAATCTCTGAATTTAGAGCTAAATTAGTATAGTATGTAGAAATAAGTAAAAACAAAGACTTGTTTAAATTAATAGATTCATTGTGTTCACAAAATTAACAAATTATTTATAAAAGGTATCACAAGGAATGGAAATAGTCTTTAGCAGGATTAGGAGATCCCTAATAAGAATAGGCGGTTTCACATTTATAACCCAAAAGCAAAACTTCCAGATAGAGCAACTATTGGAAGTGCTGGATATGATATTAGCATCCCTAAGACTGTAATAATCAATCCTTTATCAATATTAAAAATAGATACAGGAATAGGGGTAGAAATGGAATTAGATGAGGTATTCATAACAGTGCCTAGATCATCTTTGCATGAAAAAGGTTTGAGTCTAGAGAATAATACAGGAATAATACATGTTGATTACAGAGATCAACTAAAACTTTTGATTAATAACAATAAATTTCACCCTGTTCAAATACTTAAAGGAGAAAAAATTGTACAAGGTATTTTCCTCAAGTATTCAACAGTTGTAGTTGAAGTAACCCTTCCCACATTTCGAGGATCAGGATCTTTTAGGAGCACTTCAACATGAGTTCTTATTTTTGTGTAGAATATGAACCTCATGAAACTTTAGATTCTGTCTATCCAAATTATAATTGGACACAACACTTTGAGGAGAAACCTGAACTAGATGAAGCAGATTTCTTCCTCAGAATTCAAGCTATTCACTTACAAAACCCTACAATTCATCAGAATGTGTGGGAAAGTGTGGTGGAAAGAAACTAAAATCTAAAATCTTTGCAACTTGGAAATAATTATGAAATCTAGAGTTGAAACATTAGATGGATGATGAAGACAATATAGTTTTTTCTTATTTTCTATTTGAAGACTATAACTTATATAAAGAAATAAGTAACTTAAGCCCAAGCTATAATAAAGTCAATTTATATTTAGGAATATTCCATAGCCAGGCAGAAATTGAACAAATTCTTTCAAAATTAGAAGCTATTAAGATAATTGGAGAAAATCGTATAGAGCATTGGAATAAAAATAAAATCCTTTGAAAATTAGACATCATTAACACTGAAATGATTTTAAAGGATAAACCAATGAATTATACCCCAAAAGATCTAGCAGATGTTAATATGCATATGAAAGGACTACTAGATGTTAAGGTAATTTGAAATAGTAATAGTCCTAATAGAACCCTTACCTTTATAGTCAAGAAGCATAGTGAAATAATAAGAGGAAAAAGTAGAATGGTCTTGAACTATAAAAGGTTAAATGACAATACTAAAGCAGATAGTTATATAATCCCTAACAAGGATATGCTAATTCTAAGAATAAAAGGTAGTTTCCCGTATTCTAAATTTGATTTAAAATCAGGCTTTTGGACAATAGCAATGTACAAAGAAAGCATTCCTTGGATTGCATTCACAGTGCCTAGTGGACATTATGAATGGCTAGTCATGCCCTTTGGTCTAAAAAATGCTCCCTCCGTGTTTCAGAGAAAGATGGATAATATATTTAAAAGATATCCATTCATAGTCTGCTATATTGATGACATTTTAATCTTTAGTCAATGCAGAAATGAACACATTAAACATCTAAAAATATTTTTTGATGAATGCATTAGTAATTAGCTAGTTTTATCAAAAAAGAAAATGTCTATTGGCAAACCCTAAACAGATTTTTTAGGTATAGTTATAGGCAAAGGACAAATTAAACTACAAGAACACTTTGCAAAAGCCATAGCTGAGAAAGAAATTTAAGATAATGATATTACATCATTAAGATCTTTCTTAGGATTATTAAATTGGTGTGGAGAATATATTTCGAATTATAGCAAGTTAGTAGGACCACTCTATGCTACAACTCGGTTTAAAGGTAACAGGAAATTCAATGACCATGATTGGAAATTAGTTTCCAAAAAAAAAAAAAAAGTATTCACCCTTTGATCTAGTTCCTACAATATCTTATATAATAACAGAAGCTGAAGGATGTTTGGAAGGATGGGAAGGCATTCTCAAATGGAAACCTTTCAAAGAATAACATAGAAAGGAAGAGAAAATAGCAGGATATTGTAGTGGCCGATACAAAAGCCAAGTTAGTGCAACAGATGCTGAATTCCTTACACGCATCTATGTACTGAATAAATTCTCCATACATGTAAGAAACAACAAAGAATTTTCATTACTTACTGATTGTAAACCAATTGTTGCTTTCTACAATAAAATGTCTAATTCTATGCTACCTCATCGAAGATGGCTTAAATTTGTTGATTTTCTTGTAATGGTTTCAATGTGTTCATTGAACATATTAATGGAGATCAAAATTTTTGGGCTGATAAATGGAGTAGATTAGTCCAATCTCCTCAAATTAGTAATGGGCCTTAAGCCCAAAATTATTTAGTCACGGCCTATGCTTGAAATGACCAAAGTACAGTATTCAAAATAGTTA
This sequence comes from Voacanga thouarsii, assembly GCA_026120185.1. Taxonomy (NCBI): domain Eukaryota; kingdom Viridiplantae; phylum Streptophyta; class Magnoliopsida; order Gentianales; family Apocynaceae; genus Voacanga; species Voacanga thouarsii. The sequence continues at coordinate 113,521 of JANUWF010002977.1, forward strand.
TGGGTACTAGGTTTACACCTCGAAGCCAAAGCATAAGTTTGGAGTTAGTCATCCAAAAGAAATAGTAGACTTTAATGTCTAGACTAGGACATTAGTTTTAACACTGTTTTTCTCTTTTGCAGATGGAAAAGCAAGCATCTCAATAAAAAGGTCTTTCAGAACAAATAGCATTTGGCCCTTACTTGTTGCAAAAATTACCACCTATGTTTGCTATAGATTTCCCTATTAGTATGGAACAACAATACCTTCTTGATAACCTTTGGAAATACCGAAACCATAAATCTTTTGCTAATATACTAAAAGCCTTGTCCAGTCACTTGACCCATCTTAATTGACAAATGAAACTTTTAGCTAATAGACCCAGTTCTTCGTATCTCCCTATCCAGGATGAGTTAAGGCCCAAATTTGTTTCAGCACTTGAAAACCATATCCAAATGCTTAAATTTTCTCTTAAAGGGAAAAAAAGCTTATAGATGAAACCGCTGAAAATAGAGGAAAATTATTAATAGTTGTGGATGATGATCTTTTAGAAAAAGAAAGAAATAAAAAAAGTTGTCCTTCAAAATTCCCAAAGGACATCAAGATATATATCTACCAGTTTGTACTAGCAGATAGGTTGGCTGAGCAACTGGCCTTGCAACAGTTCTAAAGGAAAATATGCACCAAGCCAGTTCAACAATATGATGGTTTATCTTTCCACATTGTCATCTATAAAACCCACTAAAAGCTTTACCTTTGTTAGTGGCATTGTTAAGTTGTCAAAATAGACAGATAAAAAGGTTCTTAGTTTAAACTTGCCTGTGAAGAACCTTATCGAACATGGAATGTTAGCACGAATCTATATTCCTGATGGCTTTTACGCTTTGGATAACAAAATAATTACTGATAGACAGCTAAACCATGTGTTAACCCTGCTTACTGAAATGGATGCTTATTCTAGCGGATTTGAAAAAATGGATTTCTGTGCTGTTCTTTCTTCTTTCAATGCCATTTATCCTGATGACTGCAGAACGGAAGTCTAATTTTCAGCCTTTCCTCATACCAAGCCCTTGATCCCTTATGTTTATAATAACCTGATCATTATGCCAGAAGATCACAGCACTATATTGGATCATCTCTATAACTACAAGGAATTTAAATTGACCCGCATGGCTAACACCTCTTTTGTCCTGGCTCATGAAATAATTTTTGAATCTCGGCATTTCAAGGTTTTCCTAAATAACTAGTCCCCCTCAAAAACTCAAATATATATGTCCCTTTCCCAAGTCTCTTTATTGAGGACGCATAATTAGTCGTATATTATCAAAGACATCATATTCATAGCATGATCACTATTCAAGGCAGCTTTGGCAATTGCAATTCTATGGATGATGCTGGAATAATAGAAGAAGATCTCAATGATGAGTTTGGCAATTTAGCAAATGCCATGATAATTTAGGGATAATGTCTCTAAAAGTTTCAATATAAGTCTATGAACTTCATTATTGAAGTTCTTCTGTCTTTTCTAAGTGGATATGTAGTCCCCACTAGAAAAAAAAAAAAGTTAATGTTGTGATTCTCACCTTTATGACAACCACTCAGTGGAAAAAGTGCGTGAGAAATATAAATTTTTAGAAAGAAGTTTGTGTCCTGATCTTTTCTGAAAGGTCAAGTTACTGCTTATTTGAGTCACTTGTCTTCTCATTTTTTGAAGAGGCAAGAGATATTTTATCTTTCTTGAAGTGTCACTTGTCTCTTCTCTTCTTGAAAAGGCAAAAGTCATTTGTCCCTGACTTCTTTGAAGGGCTAAATTTATTTTATATCCCAGGTAGTTCTTGCATGGCTATATAAGCGCCACTACTTTTGAAGTTATGCACCCACACATATACTATAGAGAACTTTATTTTCCACCCACTTGGTGTAGCTTTTATTTGGTATTAGAGCATAGTTGTGGAGATAGTATAGCTCAACTGCTTCAGTAGTACCTAAGCAAAGTTTGTAACGGCGTTTGTTATTGTAAGGAAACTATGGAGTAGAGACCTTTGGTCTCTACTCGTCTTATAATGAATATACCAAGTATTATTTTCAGCTTTGTCTTATATTTTAATTTCTGATTCTCCAAAGATTTATTGCGGGACATAAGTATATGGAATTCTGAGGTATATCGGATAAATGAAACTCTTTTAACTTGGGTGAAGCAAGTAACCCATTGCACGGATAGAGTCACTCTACCAGTACCTTAGATAAATCTATATATGAGCTATTCACTTGGTTTGTTTTGTCTAACCAGCAAACTGATTTTCGTTGCATTACATTAACTAGTATAAGGATCTTTCAATTATCACAAATACTCAGATGAGAGGAGAAAGAATCTCAGTAAGGGAAAAATAACTCAATGGTCTTTAGTAAGTCCTATAAGATGCAGCCTTGACCTTGTATTGTGATCCTACTTCTGTAGAAATATAGTATCTAAAAATATGAGACCCATATTTTTGGTAATTTGAAAGAAAAGAACTATATTACTAATGTAGTGCAATTAGAAAGAGGAAATATGGCACAAGTACATTAGGAATTAGGATGGAGAAAAGGATCTTAGAATATTTGGACTTAGTTGATAAAACATCTGGTCAAAGACAAACTTCAGATGGTCATCATGTTTGGTATTTTGAGAGAAGCACTTCAAATACAAGAAGACTTAAACATCTATTTCATGGTACAGATCCTTAGCAGAATTTAGTTTTAGATATTTTATCTATCATTGTGAACAATCAGTTTAGTTTAAACCAAGCTATTACTAATTTGTTTAAAGATCATATTAGGCATAAAAATAATATTTTACAGGAGCTTAGTATAATCAAAGATAATTTTGATTACATTAAAAATAGTATAAACACTAAGAAGCTTATGAATCTTCCTTCAAAAAAAGATTTTAGTCAGATTATCTTAGGACTAAAATACAAAGTCCTAAACTTTAGAAATTCTAGGAAATACGAGAAATGAGTTAAATGAAACCAAACTTCTTCTAGAACAAAGTAAGAATACAAAAGTAAAAATAGAAAAATACTGTGAAGCAATTTTAGGGATCAAATTATGTCAAAGCCCATAAATAATCCAGAATATCAGCAAGCATTACTAGAAAGTAGAAAATATCTATCTAAGGCAGTTGGTATCATAACAAAGGAGAATACTAAATATAGTGATCCAGTAACACCTTCCGATCACATAATAATTAGACAAAATAAAGTAATAATGATTTTGTTACTTAATATTTCGGAAAACCACAAATCCAAATCCTGAAATAACAGCAAAATTAGAATATTTAAGTAATGTTATTAAGAGATTAAATCTAGATCCAACTAAGATAACAAGGAAACCAAAATCTAAAATCCTTGCAACTTGGAAATGATTATGAAATATAGAGTTGAAACATTATTTATACCTTTAGAACAACCCGAATTTAGAATAATTCAGGAACTTATTAATTTAGGACAAGTAGAAGTTCTTGAATACTGGATTTTACATAAATATAGTATTTATAATTAAATAACTATGGAACTAATCCATAAATGGGAAGATATTAAAAAATTTTAAGATGACAAGTTCAGGAGTGTCAGATAAAGAAAAATTAGATATAATTTCTTATGGTAAACTTGAAAGAGTAATTGACAAATGTAAAAAAGTCAAACCGTTCAAAATAGTTGAAACAATTGTAGATCCTGAATCACAATTAGAAAATTTCAGGAAGAATAAAATACGAAGTATTCCCCCCAGGCATATGTATTACTATAATAATAGTAAACCACAGAAGTTTGTCAATTTATATCGAAAAAAATTTAGTTTCTAGTCCTAATAATAAGTGTACTATTACTTTACCCATGATTACATAGGAAAGTAAATTTAAATTTCTCAAAGAAAATTTTAAGCTTTTGCATTTAAAAATAGGCATCAAATGAATTCATAGAAATAAATTAGGAACTAAAGTATTTATAGGCCTCCTATATACTAGACATAATAACATATTATCTGCAATTATAGGTAACGTGGAGGTAGATATGAATAGTCAGAAAAGTCGAATAGCTTATATATTACCCGAATTCTCTTTTCCATTAGAACAATTAGATACATATCTGAAATTAATCATAAAAAGTAAAGGTTATATATGATAACAGATTGTAGAAACTTGTTAATTTACCAAAACATTTTAGGCAAAATTACTATAGGAAGTGAAGTAGGGTCCTCTATAAAGGAAATTGAATTAGTCAGTTTTCTTGCAAGTAAAGGAGTTAAAGTATTTCCAGGAAAAGCAATAAGTAATAAAGAATATATAGAGTCTACTAGGAATATAAGTAACATACTTGTAGAGCCCTAAATAATACCAACTGGAGATGAGTATTAGAAAGATAATCGAGGTAATATAAGTATAGAATTTACAAATTATATTAAGAATCAACAATCAGAAGAAGAACAAGAATAATATTCAACAAGCACTATTTTATCTTGACCAAAAAAACAGAGAAGATTAGATACAATCTCTGAATTTAGAGCTAAATTAGTACAATATGTTGAAATAAGAAAAAACAAAGACTTGTTTAAATTAATAAATTCCTGGTGTTTGCAAAATGAACAAATTATTATAAAAGGTATCATAGGGAATGTAAATAGTCTTTAGTAGAATTAGGAAATCCATAATATGAATAGACTGTTTCACATTTATATCCCAGAAGCAAAACTTCCAGAAAGAGAAACCATTGGAAGTGCTGGATCTGATATTAGCATCCTTATGACTGTAATGGACAATCCTTTATTAATATTAAAAATAGATATTGGAATAGGGGTAGAAATGGAATTAGATGAGGTATTCAAAATAGCGTCCAGATCATCTTTACAAAAAAAAAGGTTCGAGTCTAGCGAATACTATAGGAATAATAGATACTGATTACAAAGATCAATTAAAACTTGTAATCAAGAACAATAAATATCACCCTGTTCAAATACTTATACGAGAAAAAATAGTTCAAGGTATTTTCCTAAAGTATTTAACAGTTGTTGATGAAGTAACCCCTCCCATATTTCGAGGATCAGGATCTTTTGGGAGCACTTCAACATGAGTTCTTATTTTTGTGTAGAATATGAGCCTTATGAAACTTTAGATTCAGTGTATCCATATTATGATTTGACACAACACTTTGACGAGAAATGGAAACTAGATGAATAATATTTCTTCCTCAGAATTCAAGTTATTCACTTACAATATCCTAAAATTCATCAGAATGTGTAGGAATGTGTGGTGGAACCAATAATTAGTATAGACGATTTAGAACATGTAGATAATACAAATTTTAAACATTGGATAAATATGAGCCCTAGTACAAGTGGGATAACACATGTAGATGAAGGTCAATGTTATGTTGTACCACCCTCAAAACCACACAATTTTCTAGAAGGGAACCTTCTAGAATAGAGTCAACAAGTGACGGAGGAAAAGTATACAATTTTAGGAAAAATGTAGGATTGCCAGATATTCCTACAAATTTTACAATTTACACTCACAAAATAGAGGAGGAAGTGTTTTAATTCTGCTGTCATTCCACCCTCAAAAGTGGTCAAAAGTTATTGAAAGGTGGGAAGCTAATGCATTAAATGCATTAGAAAGGGTGAATCATAATATGACAGCAGAACATGTAGTAAGTTTCATAGAAAATCATTTAGGATCTATGAAAAATTATTTTCTTTATTGGAGGACAAAATACCCAGAATCCTATAAACAATTGCTGGATTTTGCTAAAAATTCCCAAAATATAACAAGTCAGATTAGATAAATAATTTTAGGTTATGATCCTTATAGAGGTCAAACAGAGCTTTAGGATCAAGCTATGAAAGATCCTGAGATTCTACAGGTAGATCCAAACAAACTAGATCTAGATAAGTTTAACCAAAAATACCTAGACCAAGCATCACAGACCGGAAGAAGTTGGGATCTAGAACTAAGCGAGAAATTTTTTGCTAAGTTACCCAACCCTTTAGGTAAAGTAGTCAGTGAAAAATTGCAAGAATTTGTTGGAAGAAGACTAGTAGTAGGTAATTCTAGCACAATACAATTCTTGTTTAACTATATCAAGGAGCAATGTATTCAAAAAGAGATAGTTAGACAAATTAAAAATTATAATTATTGTAAAAATATTTATACTCCCATATCCTACACAAAAGAAGAAAAGACAAAGAAATTAAAAAGAAGTAAAACTTATAAAAAGGGAAGACCGAGAACTAGAGAGGTCAAAAGATTTAAAACCTATAAACCTACAAGAAAATGTAAATGTTATGTTTGTTGAGAAATAGGACTTTTTTGCATACCAATATAGCAATCAGAAAGTCAAGAGAGATAGATTAAATTTATACAAATCTCTTGAAAGAAATACATTTTCTAATGAGTCAGAAGACCTTGAATATGATATAGTCTCATTAGGTGGAGATGAAGCAGACAATGACAGTGACAATAAGAGTTACTTTAGTGTTACTGACATGATAGATAGATTAATAGATTTTGAAGATATGAATTTTTTAAATATGAATAAAGATTGTAATTTGGATAATAATCCCATATTCCTTCAGAGTAAATATAAAGTAACTTTTGACATATTTAACAAATGTTAACTTACGTGGAAAGATTTCACAAAAATCAAAGATAGATGTGAAATCCGTCTTAAAGTTTTGGTAAAAGAGCATAGAACCTATTGCACCATCTATTACTTAGTAGTATGTAGAATTTGTGCAAACAATAGATTTAATTATGGCATAAGTCATAAAATAGAGCAAAAGGAAGAAGAGGTGCCTGAAATAACATTAAAAGAACAGGTAAATAATCACCTTAAGACGATAGGAATTTTACAGAAATATAAAGATAGCCTAGAAGAAAGCCTTCAGGAATGTATCTGTAAAAAAAAAAAAAAAATAGACAAAAAACATAAAGGAGTAAGAATAGAAGAACTGGAACAAAATAGTTTAGAATCTATTCCTACACCTTCTAAAAATTTAGAAAATCTTACCATAGAAAACTGCAGGTCAAATAATCTACTAAATACAATTTCCACAATAGAATTTCCTGACAAACATACTAGTACCTTGTTAGTAATAAAAGATACAGGTTCAATAATGTCCCAAATACATAAAAATCTAGTGCCACCAAAGTATAGAATTAAATCTGACACAAGAACAAATGTAGTTGATACTTTAGGAAATGTCAGAAAGCTATATGATAGTTTGATAGTCTTTACAATTAGATTTAATATAGGAAAATATTATCTATCGATAACATGGGTATCACCCTTGAATTATCAATTAATTATAGGAATGAATTTCATCAAAAATCTTCATGGGGGAATAATTGTAGAAGGAAATAAGGTAACCTTCTTTAAAAGGGCTGATACAATTCTTAGCACACCTTATTCCAGAGAATTAAATTGGTTAGCATCAGAAATGGCGTAGAAAAGCATGGTGGATGATAAAGACAATATAGTTTTATCTGATTTTGTATTAGAAGACTATGACTTATGTAAAGAAATAAATGACTTAAGCGTGAGCTATAATGAAGTCAATTTCAATTTAGGAATATTACATAGCAGGGCAGAAATTGAACAAATTCTTTCAAAATTAGAAGCTATTAAGATAATTGGAGAAAATCGTATAGAGCATTGGAATAAAAATAAAATCCTTTCTAAATTAGACATCATTAACACTGAAATGATTATAAAGGATAAACCAATGAATTATACCCCAAAAGTTCTAGAAGATTTTAATATGCATATTAAAGAACAACTAGATCTTAAGGTAATTTGAAATAGTAATTGTCCTCATAGAACCCCTGCCTTTATAGTCAGGAAGCATAATGAAATAATAAGAGGAAAAAGTAGAATGGTCTTGAACTATAGAAGGTTAAATGACAATACTAGAGCAGATAGTTATATAATCCCTGACAAGGATTTGCTAATTCTAAGAATAAAAGGTAGTTTCTTGTATTCTAAATTTGATTTAAAATCAGGCTTTTGGACAATAGCAATGTACAAAGAAAGCATTCCTTGGATTGCATTCACAGTGCCTAATAGACATTATGAATGGCTAGTCATGCCCTTTGGTCTAAAAAATGCTCCCTCCGTGTTTGAGAGAAAGATGGATAATATATTTAAAAAATATCAATTCATAGGCTGTTATATTGATGACATTTTAATCTTTAGTCAAAGCAGAAATGAACACATAAAAAATGTAAGCATATTTTTTGATGAATGCATTAATAATGGGCTAGTTATATAAAAAAAGAAAATGTTTATTGCTAAACCCCAAATAGAATTTTTTGGTATAGTTATAGGCAAAGGACAAATTAAACTACAAGAAAACTTCGCCAAAGCCATAGTTGAGAAAGAAATTAAAGATAACGATATTACATCATTTAGATCTTTCTTAGGATTATTAAATCGGTGTACAGAATATATTCCAAATTTTAGCAAGTTAGTAGGACCACTCTATGCTAAAACTAGGCTTGAAGGGTAGAGATAATTCCATGACCAAGATTGGAAATTAATTTCCAAAATAAAAGAAATATTCAACCTTAGCTCAAGTTCCTACGGCAGCTTATATAATAATAGAAGCTAATGGGAGCTTACAAGGATGGGAAGGTATTCTCAAAATGGAAACCTTTCAAAGAATCACCAAGAAAGGAAGAGAAAATAGCAGGTTATTGTAGTGGCCTATATAAAAGCCAATTCTTGCATGCATCTATGTACTAAATAAATTCTCCATAAGTGTAAGAAAAAAAACAAAGAATTTACATTACGCACTCATTGTAAGCCAATTGTTGTTTTCTATAATAAAATGTCTAATTCTAAGCTATATCATCGAAGATGGCTTAAATTTGTTAATTTTCTTGTAGGTAATGGTTTCAATGTGTTCATTGAACATAATAATGGAGGTCAAAATTTTTGGGCTAATAAATTGAGCAGATTAGTCCAATCACCTCAAATTAGAAATGGGCCTTAAGCCTAAAATTATTTAGTCAAGCCCTATGCTTGAAATGACCTATGTACAGTATTCAAAACTATTCAGGGTACTTGGTTTAAACCTTGGAGCCCAAGTATAAGTTTGGAGTTGGACATCCAAAAAGAAATAGTAGATTTTAAACTCTAAACTAGGACATTAGTTTTAATACTATTTTTTCGTTTTTGCAGATGGAGAAGCAAGCATCTCAACAAAAGGGTCTTTTGGAACAAATAGCATTTGGCCCTTACATGTTGCAAAAATTACCACCTAAGTTTGTTCCAGATTTCCCTGTTAGTATGGAACAACAATGCCTTCTTGATAACCTTTGGAAATACAAAAACCATAAATATTTTGCTAATATCCTAAAAGCCTTGTCCGGTCACTTGACCCATCTTAATGGACAAATCTAACTTTTAGCAAATACACCCAGTTCGTCATATTCCCCTGTCCCAAAAGAGGTAAGGCCCAAATCTATTCTAGCACTTGTAAACCAGATCCAAATGCTTAAATTTTCTCTTCAAGGGAAAGAAAAGCTTAAAGATGAAACTGCTGAAAATAGATGAAAATTAATAAAAATTTGTAGATTATGATCTTTTATAAAAGGAAAGAAATTGGAATGTTGTGCTTTGAAATTCCTAAAAGACATCTTACGTACAAGTTTGTACTTAGAGATAGGATGGCTGAGCCACTGCAATTGCAACATTTCTTAAGAAAAATACGCACCAAGCCAGTTCAATAGTATGATGGTTTATCTTTCCACATTGTCAGCTACAAGGATGAAACAGAACCGACTAATCGCTCTACCTTTGTTATTGGAATTATTAAGTTATCAAAGTGGACAAATAAAAAGATTCTTGGTTTAAACCTGTCTGTGAAAAACCTTATCGAACATGGAATGTTAGCACAAATCTATATTCCTGATGGCTTTTATGATTTGGCTAACAAAATATTTTTGATAGACAACTGAACTATGTGTTAACCCTTCTTATTGAAATGGATGCATATTCTAGCCGGTTTACAAAAATGGATTTATGTCTAGTCCCTCCTACTTTCAATGCTAAGTATCCTAATGACTGCATAACTGAAGTCTTATTTTTAGCCTTTCCTGATACCAGGCCCTTGATCCCTTATGTTTATAATAACCTAATCATTATACGAGAAGATCACAACACTATATTAGATCATATCTATAACTACAGGGCATTGAAATTGGCCTACATGGCTGACACCTCTTTCGACGTGGCTCATAAAATAATTTGTGAATCTTAGCATTTCAAGGTTTTCTTAAATTTCTAGTCCCCCCCTCAAACATTTAAATATATATGTCCCTTTCCCAAGTGTCTTTATTGAGGACCCAGATTTAGTCTCATATTATCAAAGACATCATCTTCAAAGCATGATTACTATTCAAGGCAGCATTGGCAATTTCAATTCTATAAGAGATGTTGGAATACCAAAAGAAGATCTCATGATGAATTTGCCAATTTAGCAAAAGCCTTGGAAATTTAGAGAGATAGTCTCTAAAAGTTTCAATTTGAGCCTGTGAAGTTCATTATTGAAGTGTGTCTATCTTTTCTAAGTGGATATGTAGTCCCTACTAGAAAAAAAAAAGGTTAATGTTGTGATTCTCGCATTTATCACTACCACACAGTGAAAAAACTGTGTTCAGAGTGTAAATTGTCAGAAAGAAGTTTGTGTCCCCTTCTTTCCTAAAAGGTTAAGTTACTGTTTGTTCGAGTCACTTGTCTCCTTCTTTCATGAAGAGGCAAGAGTCATTTTATCTTTGCTGAATAGTCACTTGTCTGTTCTCTTCTTGAAGAGGCAAAAGTTATTTGTCCCTTACTTCTTTGAAGGGCAAAATTTGTTTTATATATTGGGAAGTTCTTGCATGGCTATAAGAGAGCCATTGTTTTAGAAGTTATGCACCGACATATATACTTCAGAGAACTTTATTTTCTTCTCACTTGGTGTTACTTTTATTTGGTATCAGAGCTTAGTTATGGAGATTGGATAGCTAAACTGCCTCAGTAGTACCTGAGCAAAGTCTGTAACCGTGTTTATCTTCGTATGGTAACCATGGAGTAGAGACCTCTGGTCTCTCAAGACTCCTCTTATAAAGAATATATGAAGTATTGTTTTTAGCTTTGCCTTATATTTTAATTTTTGATTCTCCAAAGATTTATTGCGGGACACAAGTATATGGACTTCTGAGGTAAATCGGATGAATGAAACTCTTTTAACTTGGGTGAAGCAAGTAACCTATAGCACGGATAGAGTCACTCTTCTAGTACCTCAGATAAATCTAAATATGAGCTGTTCACTTGGTTTGTTTTGTCTATCTAGCATACTAATTTTTGTTGCATTAGGATCTTTCGGTTATCACAAATACTCAGATAAGAGAAGAAAGAATCTCTGTAAGGGAAAAAGAACTCAGTGGTGTTTAGTAAGTCCTGTGAGAGGCAGCCTTAACCCCGTATTATGATCTTACTTCTATAGAAACATAGTATCTAAAAATCTGAGACCCATATTTTTGGTAATTGAAAGAAGTGATCAATATTACAAATCCAGCACCATTAGAAAGAGGAAGTATGTTACTACTACAACAGAAATTAGGATGGAAAAAAGGAACTTAGAATATTTGGACTTGGCTGATAAAACATCTGTTCGAAGAAAAACTTCAGACGGTCATTATTTTTTGGGTTTTCAAAGAACCACTTCTAATACTAAAAGACTTAAACTTGTGTTTCATGGTACAGATCCTCAGCACAATTTAGTTTTAAATATTTTACCTATAGTTGTGAACAATCAGTTTAGGTTAAACTAAACTATAACTGATTTGTTAAAAGATGATATTAGGCAAAAAAAATAATATTTTGCAATAGCCTAGTATAATCAAAGATAATTTTCACTATATTAAAAATAGTATAAACATGAAAAAGCTGAGGAATCTCTCTTCAAAAAAGGATTTAAGTCAGATGATCTTAGGGATAAAATTACAAAGTCCTAAAGAAGTAGAATTAAAAACCTAAGAAATTCTAGAAAATACTAGAAAATAGTTAAATGAAACCAAACTTCTTCTAGAACAATGTAAGAATACACAAGTAAAAATAGAAAAATACTGTGATGCAATTTTTGGAATCAAATTATGACAGAACCCTTAAATAATCCAGAATATCAACAAGCTTTAGTAGAAAGTAGAAAATGTTTATTTAAGGCAGTAGGTATCTTTACAAAGGATAATTCTGAATATATTGATCCAGTATCACCTGCAGATCAAATAATAATAAGACAAAATAATGTAATAATGATTTTGTTACTTAATCTTTTGGAAAAATTAGAGCAACCTAATCCAAATCCTGAAATAACATCAAGATTAGATGATTTATGTTATGTTATTATGAGATTAAATTTAGATCCAACCAAGATAACAAAGAAACCAAAATCAAAAATCTCTGCAACTTGGAAATAATTATGAAATCTAGAATGGAAACGTTAGATATTCATTTAGAACAACCAAAATTTAGAATAATCCACGAGCTTATTGATTTAGGAGAAGTAAAAGTTCTTGAATACTGGATTTTACATAAATATAGTATTTATAGTCTTATAACTATGGAACTAATCCATAAATGGGGGAGATATTGAAAAATTTTAAGATGACAAGTTTAGGAGTGTCAGATAAAGAAAAAAAAAGATATAATTACTTATGGAAAACTTCAAAGAGTAATTTAGAAATGTTAAAATGTCAAAGCTTTCAAAATAGTTGAAACAATTGTAGATCCTAAAACACCATTAGAAAATTTCAATAAAAATAAAATACAAAGTATACCCCCTAGGTATATGTATTACTATAATAATAGTAAACCACAAAAGTTAGTTAATTTATATAGAGAAAATTTAGTTTCTAGTCTTAATGCTAAGTGTACTGTAACATTTCCCATCATTAATCAGGAAAGTAAATTTAAATTGCTCAGAGAAAATTATGAGCTTTTGGATTTAGGATGTGTAATAATAGGCATAAAAGGAATTCATAGAAATAAATTAGGAACCAAAGTATTTATAGGTCTCCTAGATACTAGACATAGTAACAAACTTTTTGCAATTATAGGTAAACCGGAGATAGATATGAATAGTTAGAAAAGTCAAATACCTTATATGTTACCTGACTTTTCTTTTCCATTTGAACAATTAGATACACATCTAAAATTAGTCAAAAAAAAGTAAAGATTATGATATGATAACAGATTGTAAAAACTTGTTAATTTGCCAAAACATTATTGTTAAAATTACTGAAGGAAGTGAAGTCGGGTACTTTTTAAAGGAAATTGAATTAGTCAATTTTCTTGAAAGTAAAAGAATTAAAGTATTGCAAGGAAAGGCAATAAGTAATAAAGAATATAGAGTCTACCAAGAATATAAGTAACATACTTGTAGAGCCCCAAATAATACTAATTGGAGCTAAGTATTACAAAGATAATAGAGGTAATATAAGTATAAAATTTACAAATTATATTCATAATCAACAATCAAAAGATGAACAAGAATAAAATTCAACCTGCACTATTTCATCTTAACCAAATAAACCGAGAAGATTTAGATACAATCTCTGAATTTAGAGCTAAATTAGTATAGTATGTAGAAATAAGAAAAAATGAAGGCTTGTTTAAATGAATAGATTCTCAGTGTTCACAAACTGAACAAATTATTTATAAAAGTTATCAGAGGGAATGGAAATAGTCCTTAGCAGGATTAGGAGATCCACAATAACAATAGATGGTTTCACGTTTATAACACAAAAGCAAAACTTCCAGAAAGAGCAACTATTGGAAGTACTGGATACGATATTAGCATCCCTATGTCTATAATAATCAATCCTTTATCGATATTAAAAATAGATATAGGAATAGGGGTAGAAATGGAATTAGAATAGGTATTCATAATAGCGACCAGATCATCTTTACCTAAAAAAGGTTTGAGTCTAGAGAATATTATAGGAATAATAGATGTTGATTCCAGAGATCAATTAAAACTTGTAATCAAGAACAATAAATTTTGCCCTATTTAAATACTTAAAGGTGAAAAACTAGTACAAGGCATTTTCATCATGTATTTAATAGTTGTAGATGAAGTAACCCCTCTCACATTTCGAGGATCAGGATCTTTTGGGAGCACTTCAACTTGAGTTCTTATTTTTGTGTAGAATATGAACCACATGAAACTTTAGATGAAGTGTATCCAGATTACGATTGGTCACAACACTTTGAGGAGAAACCAAAACTAGATGAAGCAGATTTCTTCCTCGGAATTCAAGCTATTCACTTACAAAACCCCAAAATTCATCAGAATGTGCAGGAATGTGTGGTGGAATCGATAATTAGTATAGACGATTCAGAACATGTAGCTAACAGAAAATTTAAAAATTAGATCAATATGAACCCTAGTACAAGTAGAACAACACATGCAGATGAATGTCCATGTTATAGTGTATCCCCCTCAAGAACCACACAGTTGCCTAGAAGGGAACCTTCTAAAATAGAGTCAACTTGTGATGGAGGAAAAGTTTACAATTTTAGGAAACATGTAGGATTGCCAGATACTCTTACAAATCTTTACAATTTAGCCTCACAAAATAAAGGAGGAAGTGTTTTAATTCTGCCATCATTCCACCTTAAAAAATGGCCTGAAGTAATTAACAGGTGAGAATCCGATGCATTAAATGCATTAGAAAGGGTAAATCTTAATATAACAGCAGAACATGTAATATTTTTCATAGAAAATCTTTTAAGATCTATGAAGATTTATTTTATTGATTGGAGGAAAAAATACCCAGAATCCTATATTAGATCTTGCTGAAAATCCCCAAAATATAACAAGTCAAATTAGATAAATAATTTTAGCTTATGATCCTTATAGAGGTAAAATAGCACTTTAGGATTAAGCTATAGAAGATCTTGAGATTCTACAGGAAGATCCAAATTTACTATATCTAGATAAGTTTAGCCAGAAATACCTAGACCTAGCATCAAAGACCGGAAGAAGTTGGGATCTAGAACTAAGTGAGAATTTTTTTGCTAAGTTACCCCACCCTTAAGGTAAAGTAGTCAGTGAAAACTGGCAAGAATCTGTTGGAAGAAAACCAGTAGTAGGCATTACTAGCAGAATACAATTCTTGTTTTACTATCTAAAGGAGCAATGTATTCAAAAAGAGATAGATAGACAATTTAAAAATTATAATTATTGTAAAAATATTTATACTCCCATGTCTTACACAAAAGAAGAAAAGACAAAGAAATTAAAAAGGAGTAAAACTTATAATAAGGACAGACCAGGAACTTACCAGGTCAAAAAATTTAAAACCCATAAACCTCCAAAAAAAAATGTAAATGTTATGTTTGTGGAGAAATAGGACATTTTACATACCAATATAGAAATCAGAAAGTCAAGAGAGATAGATTAAATTTATACAAATCTCTTGAAATAAATACATTTCCCAATAATGAGTTAGAAGACCCTGAACATGATATAGTTTCATTAGATGGAGATGAAGCAGACAATGACAATGACAACATGAGTTACTTTAGTGTTACTAGCATGATAGATAGATTAAAAGATTTTGAAGATATGAATCTTTTAAATATGAATGAAGATTGGAATTTGGATAATAATCCCATATTTCTTCAGAGTAAAAATAGAGAAAATTTTGACATATTTGACAAATGTCAACATACTTGGAAATATTTCACAAAAATAAAAAATAGATGTGAAATTTGTCTTAAATTTTTGGTAGAAAAGCATAGTACCTATTGCACCATCTGTTACTTTGCAGTATGTAGAATTTGTGCAAGTAATATATTTAATTAAGACATAAGACATAAAATAGAGCAAAAGGAGGAAGAGGTACCTGAAATAACATTAAAACAACAGGTAAATACTCACCTTAAGAGTATAGGAATTTTACAGAAATACGTAGATAGCCAAGAAGAAAGCCTTTTGGAATGTGTCTGTAAAAATAAAGATAAAAAATAGAAAGGAATAAGAATAGAAGAACTGGAACAAAATAGTTTAGAATCTATTCTTACACCTACTGAAAATTTAGAAAATCTTATCATACGAAAATACAGGTCAAATAATCTACTAAATACAATTTGCACAATAGAATTTCCTGACAAACATACTTTTACCATGTAAGCAATAAAAGATATAGGATCAACAATGTGCCATATACATAAAGATCTAGTGCCACCAAAGTATAGAATTAAATTTGACACAGGAACAAATGTAATTGATACTGTAGGAAATTTTAGAAAGCTAGATGAAAGGTTGATAAACTGTATAATTAGATTTAATACAAAAAAAATATTATCTACCAATAACATTGGTATCACCCATGAATTATAAATTAATTATAGGAATGAATTTCTTCAAAAATCTTCATGGTGGAATAATTGTAGAAGGAAATAAGGTAACCTTCTTTAAAAGGACTGATACAAAAAATAGCATAAAAAATCACCTTATTCTAGAGAATTAAATTGTTTAGCATAAAAAATAGCGCAGAAAAGTGTGGTGGATGATGAAAACAATATAGTTTTATTTGATTTTGTATTGGAAGACTATGACTTATATAAAGAAATAAGTGACTTAAGCCCAAGCTGTAATGAATTCAATTTCAATTTAGGAATATTATATAGCCAGGTAGAAATTAAACAAATTATTTCAAAATTAGAAGCTATTAAGATAATTGGAGAAAATCTTATAGAGCATTGGAATAAAAATACAATCCTTTGTAAATTAGACATCAGTAACTCTGAAATGATTATAATGGTTAAACCAATGTATTATAACCCAAAAGATCTAGAAGATGTTAATAATACATATTAAAGAACTACTAGATCTTAAGGTAATTCAAAATGGTAACAGTCCTCATAGAGCCCCTGCCTTTATAGTCAGGAAACATAGTGAAATAATAAGAGGGAAAAATAGAATGATCTTTAACTATAAAAGGTTAAATGACAATACTAGAGTAGATAGTTATATAATCCCTAACAAAGATCTGCTCATTCAAAGAATAAAAGGTAGTTTCATTTATTCTAAATTTGATTTAAAATCAAGCTTTTAGCGAATAGCAATGTACGAAGAAAGCATTCATTAGACAGCATTCACAGTGCCTAATGGACATTATGAATGGCTAGTCATGTCCTTTAGCCTAAAAAATGCTCACTCTATGTTTCAGAGAAAGATGGATAATATATTTAAAAGATATCCATTCATACTCTGCTATATTGATGATATTTTAATCTTTAGTCAAAGTAGAAATGAACACATCAAACATCTACGAATATTTTTTGATGAATGCTTTCGTAATGGGCTAGTTTCATAAAAAAACAAGATGTCTATTGGTAAACCCCAAAATAGAATTTTTTTTAGGTATAGTTATAGGTAAAGGACAAATTAAACTACAAGAACACTTTGCAAAAGCCATAGCTGAGAAAGAAATTAAAGATAGTGATATTACATCATTAAGATATTTCTTAGGATTATTAAATTGGTGTAGAGAATATATTTCAACTTATAGAAAGTTAGTAGGACCACTTTATGCTAAAACTAGGCTAAAAGGTCAATTTTAGAGACAAACAAATTTTTTTTTTTCAAAATAGTGATTTAAAAATTTTAAAATTAATGTATTTTTCTAAAATATTAATTTCAGAATTTGTTTTATTTTTACAAAATAGTGATTTTGGGATAATAAAAGTATATGTTTATTTTGTTTAAGCATAGTAAATGGCATGGTGGATGGTTATGGACTAAAACCAATTATATATGCTCATGCATTTTACAGTTTTGGTTTTTATGAAATAGGGCCTGCGTGTCCTACCTTCTCTAGAATTCTTGTGTAATTCTCTTCTCATCTAACTCCCCTCGAATGTAACTTGAGGTTTTCTCTCTTTAGGAAATTATGTAATTAGTTACATAGGTTAGATAGGAGTAGAATTATTCTATTTTGGAGATGGCAACCAAAATAAAGCGAGAAGGTAAGACCTTCTACTTAAATCATGCATGAACACATAGAGTTAACTATATTAATTTCTTTTATGGCTTAAAGAAATTAATTTAGGGTAAAGTCCATATCGATACCACATAATCTCTTTATTACCATGATTATCAATTATGTGATTTATTGATTTTTATGCATGTCATTCAATGAAATCAGTAAAAGGAACAAATCCCTCAATTAATATTAAACCTAATTTCTTCCGTTAATATAGTAAGAATGAGAGTCCTTTTTCGAGACCAAGTTCTTGGGCAAACCCAAGCCTACTTAACATTAGGCATGTTCAAGCTATGGAAATAAATTCTTTTGGAATTAAATTCTTGAATAATGGGTCGGGTTTAACTAAATTCTTTATCCCAGTTGGGCAAACTTAAGCATAAAAAAATTTAGAGGAAAAGTTGGGGTAGTCCAAAAGGCTTTAAGATTAAAAGTTGTTAATCACCTAATGATCCGGTAGTTGTATACGATGTAATGGGTATTGGATACCTACTATTGAACTTAAGGGTGGCTTGTTGGGTAGACCCAAGTTTATTCTTGAGGAATATGGATACCGGTCCACTAGGAAAGCTTCCAACGGGCTTTCCCGAATCAGTAGTGGGGGCTGTTGGTTAGAGTAAAACAGTGGAATAAAAATGCGTTTAATTAAAGTCCTAATTATTTACATATCATGTGCATATACAAGTAGCTAATGCTCTCTATCTTTTCATGTAGATCACTTGCATCATGTCAACAAACTTGAACTTATGTAGCATCTTAGAAACCAACAAGTTAACCAAATCAAACTATCTCGACCGGTATAGAAATTTGAGAATCGTTCTCAAATCAGAAAAGTTGCTCTACGTGCTAGATGCTCCTATTCCACCACCACCTGCTCAAGATGCTCATGTTGATGAGCATGCTATCCATATGAGGCACAAGGAGGATAGTGATACATCATAATGTATTATGCTGGCATCCATGACTCTCGAGTTGCAAAAACAGCACGAGCATATGGATGCTCAATAGATTATACTACATCTTCGAGAACTGTTTGTTGCCCAAGCCAGAACTGAGAGATATGAGATCTCGAAGCAACTATGTCATTGTAAAATGGCAGAGGGTTCTTCTGTGGCCACTCATGAGCTGAAGATTCTAGGCTTGATAGAGAAGCTTGGATCTCTTGGGTTTGCAATGGATCATGACTTAAGTGTTGACTTAATTCTACAATCTTTGCCTAATAGTTTCTCACAATTTGTGATTAACTATCAGATGAACAAGATTGAGTCCACCATTCCTGAATTGATCAATTTCTCAAAACTACAGAGTCCTCCATGAAGAAAGATTCCAATGCAGTTTTAATAGTAGAATCTTCCTCTTCTAAGAAGAAAGTTCAAAAGAAGAAGAAGAAGGCTCCCATGAAGCCCAAAAGTGGTGTGAATAAGAATGATGCAGCTACCAAGGGCCCATACCATCATTGTAGAAAGATGGGCCACTGGTGGTGCAATTGCAAAGCCTACTTGGAGACTATTAAGGACAAGAAGCAGAAGGAGAAGCTTACAAGCACTTCTACTTCTTCTCCAGGTATGTTTATGATTGAGATAGATACTACATTTATAAATGAGATATGGGTATTAGATACCGGCTGTGGATCTCCTTTGTGCAATAACTTGTAGGGACTAAAGAGCAGTAAAAGGCTAGAGAAAGGCGATGTGGATCTACGTACTGCAAATGGGGCAAAGGTTGCTGCACTTGCTGTGGGGACATACGAGCTGAACTTGTCTTCGAGATTAATTCTAGAACTGCAAAACTGTTATTATATACCAGTTTTAATGAAAAACATTATCTCAATTTCGTGTTTAGACTTATGTGGATTTCATTTAATATGTAAGAATAAATGTTATTTTTTTTCACTGAATGATATTCATTATAGCTCAGCAACTTTGGTAAATAGTTTATGTGTTCTAGACATGGATAATCTAATTCTCAACATAAACAATAAGAAACCTAAAATGGATAACTCTAACACTTCTTACTTATGGCATTGTCGTTTGGGCCATGTAAACGAAAATCGTGTTTCTAAGTTACACAAACTTAGTGACTTAGGGTCATTTGATTATGAATCATATGGCACATGCGAGTTTTGTTTACTAGGTAAAATAACTAAAACTTGTTTTCCAAGAAAAGGAGAATGGGCCAAGGTGTTATTAGAAGTCATACATTCTGATTATATGGCCCAATGTCAATACAAGCAAGAGGAGGTTATAACTATTTCATAACCTTTATCGATGATTTCTCATTATACGGATATTTTTATTTAATGAAATACAAATTTGAGGCATTTGAAAGGTTCAAAGACTTCAAGAATGAAATAGAGAAATATCTTGGCAAAAATATTAAGACCCCAAGATCTGATCGAGGAGGAGAATACTTGAACTAAGAGTTTCTGAGTTATCTTAGGGATAATAGGATATTATCTCAATGGACTCCATCACATACAGCTCAACATAACAGTGTATTTGAGAAAAGGAATCAAACATTTCTAGACATGGTACAGACTATGATGACTTCTACAGACCTGCCAAAATCGTTTTAGGGGTTTACACTATAGACTTTTGTTTATATAATACATAGAGTTCTGACAAAATCTGTTGATACTACCTTATTTGAGATATTCTTTGGTAAGAAACCAAAGTTATCTCACTTGCGAGTATGGGATTATCCTGCCTTTGTCAAAAGGCCACAGTTAGACAAACTTGATAGTAAGTCTGACAAGTGTTTGTTTGTGGGATATCCGAAAGAATCTTTTGGATATTACTTTTACCTACCCTCCAAAAACAAATTGTTATTTTCAAAGCATGCCGTCTTCTTAGAGAAGGAGCACATGCTCAGAGGGGACAGTGGGAGTATGATTGAACTTAGTAAAGTTCATAAAAATCAAACAAACGAGAATCAACTGTCTAACCACTCATCTATTGAGAGAATAGATGAACTTTTTAATACACAAAAACCTCGTAGATCTAGTAAGATACGTATGGCACCTGAGAGATATGGATTTCTCATTAGTGAGCACAATGACGTATTACTCATAGATGAAGATGAGCCTACCAACTGCAAGGATGTTTTGAACAGTTCAGAATCTGGCAAATGGCTTGAGGCCATGAAGTCAGAGATGGATTCCATGTACGACAACCAAGTATGGACTTTGGTTGATCTACCCAAAGGAATTAAACCTATTGGGTGCAAGTGGGTTTTCAAGAAGAAAATAGACATGGATGCTAATTTAGTTACCTATAAAGCACGACTAGTGGTGAAGGGTTATCGTCAACAACATGGTATTGCCTATGATGAAACCCTCTCACTAGTAGCTATGTTGAAATCTATCAGGATACTCCTAGCCATTGCTGCTCATCATGATTATGAGATTTGGCAAATGGATATGAAAACAACTTTCCTAAATGGAAATCTGATTGAGGAAGTGTACATGACACAACCTGAGGGTTTCACATCCAATGATAGCACAAATGTGTGAAAACTGCAATGGTCTATTTATGGACTTAAGCAAGCTTCTAGGAGTTGGAATATCTATTTTGATGAAACAATCAAAGAGTTTAGTTTCATTCAAAATATGGATGAACCTTGTGTATATAAGAAGGTTAGTATGAGTGCAATCGTTTTCTTACTGCTTTATGTAGATGACATATTGCTAACAGGAAATGATATACCTGTTTTGCAAACGGTTAAAGTTTAGTTGTCCAAATAATTCTCCATGAAAGACCCTGGAGAAGTAACCTATATTCTTGGAATAAGGATCTATAGAGATATATCTAAAAGGTTGCTAGGTCTTTCGCAGTCTACATACATAGATAAAGTGCTAAAGAGATTTAGCATAGATCAATCGAAAAAGGGATTCCTACCCATATCACAAGGTGTAAGCCTTTCAAAGTTGATATCTCCTAAGACACAAGTTGAAAGGGATTGTATGAGTAAGATTCTATATGCTGCAGTAGTTGGATTTATCATGTACACTATGATATGTACTAGGCCCGATGTATCTTGTGCTTTCAGTTTGATGAGCAGATACTAATCTAACCCAGGTGAGGATTATTGGGTGGCTGTGAAGAACATTCTTAAGTACTTACGAAGGACTGAGGATATGTTCTTAGTATATAGAGAAGGTGATTTGAAAATAAATAGGTATACTGATGCCAGTTTTCAATCTGACAAAGATGATTTGAAATCATAATCTGGCTACGTGTTTACGTTGTGCAGAGGGGCAATAAGTTAGAAAAGTTCCAAACAAGATACTATTGCCGTCTCTACGACAGAAGCTGAGTACATAGCTCCTTCTGAAGCAGCTAAGGAGGCTCTTTAGATCAAGAAGTTCGTGACAGAACTGGGTGTGGTTCCTAGTGTTGTTGGTCCAATAACTTTGTATTGTGACAACAACGGAGATAATACACAAGGAAAGGAGCCACGGTCTCACCAATAATCCAAACCTGTACTACGATGCTATCATCTGATCCGGGAGATCATAGATAGGAATGATGTAAAGATAGAGAGAGTTCTCACGGATGAAAACATAGCTGACCCACTTACAAAAGCACTATCCCAAAAGAAACATGATTGTCATGTTGAGTCATTCGGTATTAGATACATGAATGATTGGCTCTAGTGCAAGTGGAGTTTATTGAGGTTATGCCCTAGAGGCAATCACTTGTACATTGTATATGACACATTTTATTCTAATAAAAGGCATTATTTATCTTATAGTTTCTTTTGTTTACTTTTAAGTAATTTAATTATTTGATAAAGTCCCTAGTACAACACTGTGTTAAGAAAATCATGATAGACATCATGATATGATATTCCTATTACACTGTATAGTGTTAGTACTTAAATAGTCCCTAGTCGTAGTATTAATGAGATAGGACATTATTAATGCGCTAAGACTACCATGTGTTAGACTTCCTAATTTGATCAGGCGCGGTGGTTCTCATATCCGTGAGTTTTAGGATACTCAAAGTTAACACATAGATGCTTGTTAATGGAACAAGTTCATTGGATGACCTAGCTTTGAGATAATGACATGGATAACTATTTAGTGCCAGTCATATAATCTCATTATAGCGAACGTGCAAATATCCTTAGACTTGAGATCTCCAAGGTACTTTGTTTGCTGAGCATTGTACTTTGATTCCAATATCTAGACCTCGATCGAGGACCACCTATGGGATGGATATTAGGTACATTGTGAGGTAAACGAAAGTAGTTGAAATGGTCAATAAAGGATTTGCCACTCCTAATAGTAGGGGCAAATATCTCATGGCCACTTGTAGGAATTACTACTCAAGAAGTCATTGGCCAAGGTGATTGTGTATTGGAAACAGTTCCAATTAATACACATCTAGAGTAGTGGATTTCTAGTATAAGTACTATTGTATTTGGGCCAGAATTAATTCTGAAAGGAGTTGGCATTAATTTCGTACTCCAAACCGAATGAGATATTGTATGGTGAAAGGAGTTAATTGCACTGAAGTTTGTTATTGAAGGGTTCATGTCAAGCCACTAGACTTCCTGGACTCTTGGGTGGTCATGATGTGTTGCTAGATACCACTAATGATATGGGAATATGGATTTATTAATTGATGAATTTATAAACAAATCATTATTAGAATTAATAGAATTATTTCTAATTAATTATGGATTATTAATCTCAAAGACATTTGGATTAATTCATGTTCACTGCCAATTGACTGGGAAACCTAATAGGTCACACACAATAGAGGATTATATACTCAAGATGTTATTTGATAACATAATGGGGTTGATTGAGAGAAAGAGAAGTTATTGTGGACAAATTATAAATAGTTATAATTTGTGGTCTAAATTGTAATTGTGAGAACTTGATGTTTCCAATTATAATTAGGGAACTCTAATTGTTTTAGAATCCAGGTTTTCAGTTAATTTTTTTGGTTTTATGATGATATAACCAAAAAACCCTAGAATGGAATTCACATGAAAAATGCAGCCACCTAAACCTTTTCTTCTTCTTATTTCTCTTTCGATTGTTCTTGTGAAGAACCCTAGCTGCCATCTTTTTTCTACTAGTACAGGAAATTTTTATGTTTGAGTATTCCTCTGTGTGGATTACTATTAGAGATAATCACACACTGTGATTACTATGATTATAGTGATTTCCAAAATGGTATAAAATATAGCATTTCATGAAAAGTGAAACACACTCGTGTTTAAATGGTTTTAGAAATCAAAGGGACTCACCTCGTGTCCTAACTAAACTGTTTCCGTTTATGCCCGTTCAGCCTTCGTTTCCACTGTTTTCAACGTTCCGTTGGTCGTTTACTGAAAAACCTACATCAAATATCATTTTTGGGTTAACTCATGTTCGGCCGAAAAATTGCCGACGAGTAGCCGACGTGCCCGATGGTTCGCCGACATCCTACCAACGTTTAGCTGACGGGGCCGACAGTTAAGTAAAACGTTCAACTTTCGTTCACGTCATTTTTTTACCGTTTGATCAATTATTTTGTTTTCTTTTTCCAACATTCTTCTTCCCTTCATAAACAAGGGATTCACTTTATATTTCCTATTTATTTCATCCAAAATTACACAATTAATCATCCTTAAGTTCATCCATTTTCAGACTCATTTTTCTGGAATTTCACAGATTGACACATAGTTTTGTTTTGTACATAACTTTCAATCCACAACTCTGCTTTGGTTCTATGATATACCAAAATGACCATAAGACTCTTAAATTTAATCCTCTTTTATCCTTTTTTAGAGTCCTGGTTATCGTGGCATTTTACTAGGCGAAATCAACCCAAATAGTTTTGTCTCAATTTCACTATTCATGCTTCCCTTTGTTTTCCTTTAGCCTTTAGCTCCTTGGAACCATTAATTCATTCAATCCTCCTTAAAATCATCTTTAATTTGGAATTTCTAGATTTCTAGTAGCTCACAAAAGTCATACCTATTCAACACAAATTCATCTCTTCTAATCAAAAGCTAGTTTGAACCATTTTTTTTCCCAACCAAGTGAATTCCATTTTTACTCTACTCTGATCATCACCTATTCAACAAAAAATAAGCCTTCAAGCTACCATAATTATTCAGTTATTTCTCACATAAAACATCTTTCAAAGGCCCTTAGGCAGTTGGCACATCTACAAGCATATACACACACAAAAGTTCACAAACTCTAGCTTTAATTTGAAATCAATACATGAAAGTCATGTTTTTATTTTAAAATTCACATCATCATAATCATTATTCACCCAAAAAGAACATTAATTCAAGCAAGGTAGAGTTTTACCTTGTATTTGAGGCTACTTGGTGTGATTTTGCTCCAAGAACACCAAGAACACACACACTTCTTTCTTTCTCTCCATTTTTTTCTTTTTCTCCCTATTTTTCTCTAGCTTTTCTTTCCTTGATTGTCCTTCTTCAAGGCTGGTCAAAATTTTGGCTGTTATAATAGCCTTCTCCCCTCCATTCTCATCAGAAATTTGGCCAAGAAAATTTTAAATCAATTAATTGTATGGTGGCTAATATAGAGGTGTGTTCCAATGAGAAATTTACACACCAACCGTATTTATTTCCACCACAAAATTCCCTTATTTCTTCTTGCAACGCCAATGAAAGTCTTGACCAATTTCCATCCTTTCATTCATCTTTTCTTGGTCTCTATATTAGCCAAATTGTATTGCTTAAAACCTTAATCAAGTGGGCCCACAAGTGATGTGTTCCAATCGCAAAATTACACATCATTCTTCATTAATTTTGCAAGGTAATTTAAGAAGTCTTGCATGCATGAATCTTTCATACATCCTATTATTATTGGACATTTGGCCTTGGCCACCGATCACAAGAAGCCATACATCCCATTGTCAACTGCATTTTCCAATTTTCTTCAGAAATAGCCAAAATCTGGTCCGTAACGGAAAAATATTTTATTTCACCAATCAACTCCGAAAATTCCATTGAATTCATTGGTAACACTTAAATTCTTTAATTCATTCTCTACTTGGTCAAGGTAGCATAACTCAGACCAAAATGCCGAAAATGTCCTCGATACCCCAGGTAGCATAACTCAGACCAAAATGTGCGTTTCATCACATTGATCAATTTCTCTTGTCAGAGTACCCTACAATTCTTATTTTGTTAATAGTAATAGCCTTTTAAAAATTTATGGTACGGGTAGAAGAAATCCAATAATTACATCTAGGTCACGACAAAATATTATTATACCAAAATATTTGTCTCATTATACCGATCATCTTTTGTTCTGGCCATTGATATAAATTCTCATCCTATGACAAATAGTAGCCAATTGAAAGTAAAGGGTGGGGTGTTACATTCTCCCCTCCTTGCAAAAAATTTCGTCCTCGAAATTGGCTTACTCTTGAGATAAACCTAGGCACTTTTTCAACATCTTCGTTTTCGTTTTCCTAAGTTGAATCTTACACAAAATAATGATTCCATGATACTTATAAAAGTAAAATTTTCTCATTCCACAAATTCATTTTCAGCATACTCCCAGATCTTAGTAGGCTTTTCCTCATTCTTCAAGCTTAGAGTCATCTCAATGGGGTTTTCATTCAAAATGTGGATAGGATTAGCCACATACTATCGTAGTTAGGGTACATAAAACACACTGTGAATAACTTGAAGTTCAACTAGTAACTCCAATTGATAGGCTACTTTCCCAATCCTCTTGACAATAGGAAGTGATCTAGCATACCTAAATGCCAATTTCTTTTCTTGTTCTTTGGTTCCCAATTGTTGATGTGGAGCCAACTTTAAGAATACATGATCCTTTTCAGTAAATTCTAAATCACTCCTTCGTCGATCAGCATAACTTTCTGGCTACTCTGCGTACTTCTAACTTGGTTTTGATCATCTCTACAGCCTATTAGACCTTTTCAAGATCAAAAGTATCTTGTTCACCCGTTCTCCATCCTAAAGTTTCCCAATGTAATGGGGACTGACATTTTCTTCCATATAAAGCTTCAAACGGGGCCATTCCAATTCGTATGCAAATTATGCATACGAAAATTATCAATCCACTTAGCTCCAAAATCTAAAGCACAAGCCCTCAACATGTCTTTCAAAGCTCTATTCACTTGTTTTGTCTGTCCATCTATGTGTAGGTGCGCTACTATGTTAAACTTTATTGTGGTCCCACACCTCTACTGCTACTTAGTCTAAAACTTTGAGGTAAATCTTGGATCTCGATCTAGCACAATAATAGAGGATATTCATGAAGTCTGATTAATTCCCTTATATAGATTTCACTTAACTTCTCTAGGGAATTCCGTTAATTAATAGGAATGAAATGAGCAAATAATGGAATGTGGTCTATAATAATTTTATCCCATTTCCATGATGGAGTAGATAATGGATGTAACCCTCTAGGTCATTGTTAATTGGCTTTCCTTTACTGACAAATTAAACATTGAGTCATAAAGTCTGAATTGTCCTTCTTCATACCAATCCACCAATAATGCCGTTTTAAGTTCTAATACATTTTACAGCTCCTGGATGGATGGTATTCATAATTTAAGTTGCCTTCGTTAAAACATCTTATCTCATAGCATATTGTTTTAGAATACAATACTGACCTCGGTAGCAATTAATCCCATCATTGTCCTTTTAGAACTCATCTCCTCTTGTATTTGCCTCCTTTTACACTAACTTTTTCACTCTTCATCTTTATCTTGCTCTCTCTTCAAATATTTTAGGAAGGCAGGTTGAATGAAAGTATTACCTATCCTTATTTCTCCGTCTACTGCAAATACTTTGAATTATTGACTTTGTAACGTCCGACAAACTGATAAATTCGCTTTCCCACTAAGGGCATTTACTACTGTATTTGCTTTTCTAGGATGATATTTATTTAGACATTGAAATCCTTCCAAAAATTCCATCCATCAACTTTGCCTTATGTTCAAATCATTTTGAGTAAAAAAAAAAACATACTTCAAACTTTTGTAGTCAGTGAAGATTTCTAACTCAGCCCAACACAAATAATCTCTCCACTCCAATAGGGCAAACACAAAAGCAACTGACTCCAAATCATGTGTAATGTAATTCTCCTCATGAGGTTTCCTCTTCCTAGAGATATAAGCTATCATCTTTCTCTCATACATCAATACTTCTATCAATCCTTCCTTTGGCGCATCTGTGTACTCCTCATAAAGCTTGTCCATCATTGGCAATGTTAAAACATGAGTAGAGCTTAATCCTTTTCTCAACTCCTTGAATTTTTCCTCTGCAGTTCAAACATAAGGAACTTTCTTTTGGGTGAGTCGATTCAAAGTAAAGAAATCTTAGAAAATTTCTCAGTAAATCTCCGATAATATCCTGCAAATCCCAGAAAACATCGTATTTAGTTAGAATCTCAGGATGTTTCCAGTTTGTCACTGCTTTAACTTTTGCAGGATCTATTGTACTCGTGACTTTGGATATCACATGTCCCAAGAATGCTACTTCTTGTAGCCAAGACTCACACTTACTGAATTTTGCAAATAGTTTGGTTTCTCTTAACATTCGTAATACTTTTTGATGATTATTGTTCATGGTCTTAGGGATCTTTTGAGTACACTAGAATACCATCCATTAAATAGCCACAAAACTGGGCTGAAATATCTAGTGCATTAGATCTATGAAACAGCAGGCATTAGTGACACTAAAGGGGCCTCACTACAAGCTCAAAAGGTCCATATGGTGTTAAATGCAGTTTTCAATATATTTTCCTCCCAAATCCAAACTAAGTAATATCCTTGCCTCAAGACTAACTCTGAGAATCATCCTACTCTTTGAAACCGATCGAACAATTCATCAATCATAGTCAATGGATATTTATTTCTTACCATTACTGCAGGCATTAGTGACACCAAAGGGGCCTCACTACAAGCTTAAAAGGTCTATATCATGTTAAATGTAGTTTTCAATATATTTTCCTCCCAAATCCGAGCTAAGTAATATCCTTGCCTCAAGTCTAACTCTGAGAATTATCATACTCTTTGAAACCGATCAAACAATTCATCAATCATGGGCAATGGATATTTATTCTTTACTGTTACTACATTTAACCTCCCAAATCTATATACATCTGTGGTGACTCATCTTTCTTTCTAAAAAACAAGTTAGGTACTCCCGAGAGTAAAGTACTAGGTCGAATGAATTCTTGCTCCATCAATTCCTGTACTTACTTCTTAAGCTCTTGCAATTCTGTAAGTGTCATTCAATAAGGAGTTCTTGAAATTGGTTTTGCTAATGTCACTAACTTAATAGAAAATTCTACTTTTCTCTTCAGTGGTAATTCATTTAATTTCACTAGAAAAACATCCAAATACTCATTTATAATAAGAACTACTTTGGGTTTCTTAACTCCTCCTGGCTTATTAATTACATAGGCTAAGTACCCAGTACACTCCTTTTTAATTATCTTACGGGCCTTAATTCCCTATATGCAAGTATTACTTTTTTCTCCTAGCCTCATCTACAATTTTCAATATAGGTTTCCCAAGCTGACAGAATTGCACTACTTTACGTCTACAATCAACTTGTTTATGATGCTGGGATAACCAATCCATGCGCAAGATTGCATCTTAGTCCTCTATGGGCAAACATATCAAATCTCCTCCAAAATTTCATTTCCTACCAAGATCTTACATTCCTTATTTACTTTATCACTATTCATTTACTTTCCCAATGGGGTACTGACAAACATTCTTATGATGTTTCTTCCCCCTTTTTATCCCCATAGCGTTAAGAAATATATTGGTAACAAAAGAATGCGTAGAACCAAGATCTAGTAATACTTTAGCATCATGGTTTAAAGCTAAAGAGTGTATCTTTCACTACTGTGACATGATCATCCATCTTCTTCAATACAACCACTCGAGTATTTACTTGGTTTAGTAGATCCGGTTCTAGGGGTAGAAGCTTGTCTAGGTTCTCTCTTTGTAGTTTGATCTCTGCCCCTAATTATTTCTTCCCGATCAACTCCATCCTCCTATCCTTTGGAGGTGAGGGCAATTGAAACTCTTATGCCTTTTCTTCCTACAGTTAAATCATCTAAAAGAGAGTTGTCCTCCAGTTGGGCCTCCCCTCCTCTTCATCTTTCCTTTCTTCTACCATCGAGGTTCTCCAGATCTTTTCCGAATCATACCTCAAAATTCACTTAGATTTCTCCTACTCATATTCCCTTTTATTCTCGCATTCCCATTGCTCTAATAATAGTCCTAGCCATCCATTGAATTGTATCAACCATTTTCTATAAGGTTTAGAACATTAAATAATCCAAATTCACAAAGTGGGAACCTTCCACATGTAATTCCTCCCACATTGGCTCATGGTTATATTGAGTAGTTCGCGATGATCATCCAAAAGTTCATTTAGGAGACATCTATACAGTTCATATGATTTTGCTGGTAAAATAATATATCATAACTTAAGAGCAGGCATAAAAGAGCTATAGTGCATATAGCAGGATCATGACATATATTCATTCTAATCAAACACAAAGTCAGTACAAAATTTGTATGCTGAGCATACAATCATATACACTAGCTAAACTGTACATATCCTACTACATATATTCACGTCTCATCCTCTTGTTCATCGTCATCACTATCTAAAACGGGAGGTTTTGAATTAGTAGAAATCATATAGGATTCGACTGTATTGAATCCTTCACCTTCATTTGCATTAATGTGTAACCAAGCAAGTAGGTCTGATTCTATTTCCAATTCTTCCTCGAACTTCTCGACCACAAGCACCTTCTGATCTCTTCCTATCTCAACATCCTCCAAACATAACTTCTCATCTACTAATACTCCCAGAGTATTCCTGCCAAATTCCTTCTCATTATCCTTAGACAATACTACACCATCGGGGACACTATCCTCCTCATCAATATCCTGATGGCGTGGTTCAATATCGCCATCAATTTCATCAAAATCGCCACCCATCTCCTCATATGGTGACAATGTCCTCTCGGGAGTAAATGTCCTTTCCAAACTGAGGTCTCATACAAATAAGGTTACGACAGGCACTACAGGGTTAAATACGCTCCTAGTAAAATAGGGAGTATGATGGCGGCCAGGGTTGGATCCAGTCCAAGTGAAACGTCCTGGCACACCTACTCGGTGGATAATCCTAATCTTACCAAATCTTTTAACACCTGAATGCTCATCTATCTCTTTCTTCCCATCATTACTATACTTATCCATTGGGCACTTGCCCTTATCACTCCTATCTATCATACGACCATAATGAAAGAGTTTTATCAATCTCTGTAACGATACCATAGTTCTTTAAAAGTAAGCTCTGATACCAATTGTAACACCACTAGTAAAGGTAATAGCGGAAGTATATCAACACCGAGTGTCATCCTGTCCAGTTATCCAGACAAGGGGTCTTTATAATGAAAAAATAACAGAGTATGTAAAGGCTAGATGCATACAACAACCCATACTGATAGTCACGTGCACATATATAATAAAAAATCTCAAACATGAAAATCTTCATTCAATATTAGTAATAAGGTACATTATCCAGATGAGAAACGTCTAAACCTATTCTGCTATCATTGTGGTATCGTCCACTATTTGTACGTCTGCTCAACTCCGGATCCTACAAAAAGGTAAGATGAAAGACATATGTGAGTGAAAAATCACCGAGTGAGTCTTGTGTGTGTTAGTTTTTTATAAAAGAGACAGAGTACATAAAACATTTAAGAAATAGCATGTCATTTATTCACTGGAAACAATTCCAAAACTCTTTAATAAAGAGTTTATTCAGAACTCTATCATTTTTGGAAAACTGTATTTCAAATTTCAAATCATTGACCCAGTTTTCGATCACAGGCACTTCTCCATTAGAAGGTCGGCCTGTATCCACATGTAAGTCCCGCAGTCCTTAGCCTGTATCATACTGAGACCGCAGCCTCTAGAACTCAACTGTGCGTCGCTGGAATAAGTACACCGTAGTGTACTTCTGCACAGGTGTACCACAACATACTATGTGTACCGCAGAACACAATCTTTTACATACCACCATAATCTATGGGTCGCAATCCTAACATCAGTCACCAACAAGGCAGCAATGAGTCAAACGCACCAAGTAGTCTCGCATGGCATCTAGTGAATAACTCAAAATATGAAGCTCCCGCAAACGTAGCAATTGCCAGGTGCTAAATAGCTAGCCATGACAACTCATCTCAATGTCCTGTTGCCTTGTTCGGAGTAAGACAATCTCCAGGACTAGCTAGGATACTGGGGTCATCTACCTCTAACATGTGCTAGTACAAAGATCAAAGTTCTTGCTGAGTACTCAACGTTAACAATACTAACCCCATCTGACTGATCAGGCTAGAGGGTTATCTGATCCCGCAGGATTTTCAAATCAAAATATTTTTAGGGCAAAAAAACACTTTCCAGAATTTGATCCCACTGACTTGCAAGTCAGATCATCATACACATAGGGTCCACAGAGGTAATCAATTCATTCATGGCATATCAAGCCAATAAAATAATTTTTGGGATCAAAATGTCTTTTTTCAAAAGTCAATCTCATCATGAGAGATCGTTTTCCAAAAGTCATTCTCATCATGAGATATCATTTTTCAAAAGTTAATCTCATCATAAGAGATCGTTTTCCAAAACCACATTGAAATAGGATAAAGAGTTCTATTCACACACGAAAACATGATTCCAAGAGAATATAGGTCAGTTTCCCCGTAGTCGATCACAAAAGTCATTCCCAAGGGTATTTAGGTCATTTTACCCATACCCGATTCCAAAAGACTTTCTGAAGGTATTCGGGTTATTTTACCCTTACCCGATTTGAAAAGTATTCACAAAAGTTCTAATAAGGGTATTTCAGTCTTTTACGAATACCAGATTCCAAAGGTTTTCATAAAAAATTCTAATAAGGACATTTAGATCATTTTCCAAAAACCTAATTCCAAAAAAGAACTCATTTCAAGATGTTTAGAATTCCAATCCCAAAAGAAGGTTAAATTCAATGATTCCAAACACAATTCCATAAAATATTCTAATATGGGCATTCTAGTCAATTTATGAATACCCAATTCCAAAATTTACCATTTCTCAAAACCCCAAGTTGTTAATCCAAAAAGGACTAAATTCACAAATTTATGCTTTAATCATCCATGAAGGTTTCCAAGCCAAATATGAAGTTCATTCGATCCCAAAATGGCATAAGAATAATTCTTGCTCAGATAAACCTTAAGCATATTCAAGGATTTCCAAAACGATATAAAACATAGAATTTCATGGAAAAGTGAAGAACACTCGCTTTTAAAAGGTTTTAGAAATCAAAGGGACTCACCTCGTGTCCTAACTAAACTCTTTCTATTTATGCCCGTTCAATCATCGTTTCCACTGTTTTCAACATTTCGTTGATCGTTTACTGACAAACCCACACCAAACAACGTTTTCGAGTCAAATCGTGTTTGGCTAAAAATAGCCGATGGTTAGCCGACATCCAGTGGACAGGTAGCCGACATGCTCGACAGTTAGCCGACGTCCAACTGCCGTTTAGTTGACGGGACTAACATTAACTGACAATTAAAGAAAACGTTCAACTTTCGTTCACGTCGTTTTTTCATCGTTTGATCAATTCTTTTGTTTTCCTTTTCCCACATCCTTCTTCCTTTCGTAAACAATGGATTCACTTCATATTTCCCATTTCTTTCATCCAAAATCACACTATTAATCATCCTTAAATTCATCCATTTCCGGACTAATTTTTCTGGAATTGCACAGATTGACACATAGTTTTTTTTTTTTTTTTTTTTTTTTGCACATAACATTCAATCCACAACTCTGATTTGGCTCTATGATATACCAAAATGACCATAAGACTCTTAAATTTAATTCTCTTCTAACCTTTTTCAGAGTCTTGGTGACTGTGGCATTTTACTGGGCAAAATCAGCTCTAGTAGTTTTATCTCAATTTCACTATTCATGCTTTCATAGCCTTTAGCACCTTGGAACCATTAATTTATTCAATCTTCCTTCAAATCAACTTTAATTCTAAATTTCCAGATTTCAAATAGCTCACAAAAGTCACACTTGTTCAATACAAATTCATCTCTTTTAATAAAAAACTAGTTTGAACAATTTTTTTCCTACCCAAGTAAATTCCATTTTTACTCTACTTTGATGATCAACTCTTCAATCGAAAATAAGCCTTCAAGGTAGCATAATTACTCAGTTCTTCCTCACACAAAACATCTTTCAAAGGTCCATAGGCAGCCGGCACATCTACAAGCATATATAAAGTTCATACATAAAAGTTCACAAGCCCTTTCTTTGATCCAAAATGAAAGCATGAAAATCATGTTTTCATGTTAAAATTCATATCAATCAAATCACCATATAGAGATCTATGACTTTAATTCTTAAAGTGTAGACTTTTACCTTGTATGTGGGATCTCTTGGCTTCATTTTTCTCCAAGAACACACACTTCTTTCTTTCTCTCTCCCTTTTCTTTTTCTCCCTATTTTTCTCTAGCTTTTCTTTCCTTGTTTTCTCTTGTTTTTCCTTCTTCAAGGCTGGTTGAAATTCTGGCTGTCATAACAGCCTTCCCACCGCTACTCTCATAAAAAATTTGGCAAAGAAAATTTTAAATCAATTAATATTATGGTGGCTAATGTATAGGTGTGTTCCAATGAAACATTTACACACCAACCACTTTTATTTCCTCCACAAAAATCCCCTTATTTATTCTTGCAAGGACACCAAAATTATTAGCCAATTTTCAAACACTCATTCATTTTCTCTTAGTCTAAAAATTAGCCAATTATATTGCTTAAAACCTTAATCAAATGGGCCCAGGAGTGATGTGGTCCAATCTCAAAATTACACATCATTCTTCATTTATTTTGCAAGGTATACTTAACAAGTCTTGCATGCATGAATCTTTCATGCATCCTCTTATTATGTGACACTTCTCCTTGGCCACCAATCACAAGAAGCCATACGTCGCATTTTCAACTGCATTTTCCTCTTTTCTTCAGAAATGACCAAAATCGGGTCCGTAACGGGAAAATATTTTATTTCACCAGTCAACTCCAAAAATTCCACTAAATTCATTGGTAACACTTAAATTCTTCAATTCCTTCTCAGTTTGGTTAAACTTGTGTTCTAAGTCACAAGCGTGGCTAAAATGATGAAAATGCCCCCGATACTCCGTGTAGCCTAATTCACACCAAAATGTGTGTTTTATCGCATTGATTAATTTCTCTTTTCAAAGTACCCTATAGTTCTTATTTTGTTAACAATAATAGCCTTCCAAAAATTTATGATACAGGTAGAAGAAATCCAATAATTACATCCAGGTCCTGACAAAATATTATTTTACCAAAATATTCGTCTCATTATACCGATCATCTTTTGTTCTGACAATTGATATAAATTCTCATCTTATGACAAATAGTAGCCAATTGAAAGTAAAAGGTGGTATGTTACATTGTCCGCTCCTTACTCTTGAGATAGACTTGGGTACTTTTTCAACATCTTCGCTTCCGTTTCCTAAGTTACATCTCCCACTGGATCATGATTCCACAACATTTCTACAAGTGAAATTTTCTTTATTTTGCACTCCCTTTTAGTATACTCTAAGATCTTAATAGGCTTTTCCTCATACCTTAAGCTTAGAGTTATCTTAGCAAGCTCTTCATTCAAAATGTGTCCGAGATTTGTTGCAACTTTTTGAGGTTAGGTAACATGGAACACATTGGGAATACTTTGAAACTCTACTGGTAACTCTAATCGATAAGCCACCTTCCCAATCCTCTCGACAATAGGGAATGGTCCAACGCACCAAAATGCTAATTTCTTTTCTTGTCCTTTGGTTCCCAATTGTCATTGTGGAGCCAACTTCAAGAATATAAGATACCCTTCAGTAAATTCCAAATCTCTCATACGTTGATCCGCATAACTTCTCTGTCTACTCTGTGCTACTTCTAACTTGGTTTTGATCATCTCTACAGCCTATCGGACCTTTTCAAGACCAAAAGTATCTTGTTCACCCATTCTCCATCCTAAATTTTCCAAATATAATGGGGACTGACATCTTCTTCTATATAAAGCTTCGGTGGCCATTCCAATTCCTATGCAAATTCTGTATAGCTAAATTATCAATCCACTTAGTTCTAAAATTTAAAGTGCAGGTCCTCAATTTGTCTTTCAAAGCTCTATTCACTTGTTTTGTTTGTCCATCCATGTGTAGGTGCGCTACTATGCTGAACTTTATTGTGGTCCCATACCTCTATTGCTGCTTAGTCCAAAACTTTGAGGTAAATCTAGGATCTCAATCTAACACAATACTGGATGATATTCATGAAGTCTGATTAATTCCTCCATATAGATTTCACTTAACTTCTTTAGGGAATTCCGTTAATTAATATGAATGAAATGAGCAGACTTAGTTAGTCGATCCATTATAACCTAAATAGTATCTCCTCACTCTACTACCATATGTAATCTTATAATGAGGTCTATAATAATTTTATCCTATTTCCATGATGGAGTTTCCATGATGGAGTAGATAATGGTCATAACCCTCAAGGCCGTTGTTAATTAGCTTTCCTTTACTGACAAATTAAACATTGAGTTACAAGATCTAAATTGTCCTTCTTCATACCAATCCACCAATAATGCTGTTTTAGGTTCTGATACATTTTTACAGTTCTTGGAAGGATGGTATACTTACTCCAAGTTGTCTCCGTTGAAACATCTTATCTTATTGCATATTGTTTCAGAATACAATTCCGACCCCGTTGGCAATTAATCCCATCATTGTCCTTTCGAAACTATCTCCTCCTATATTCGCCTCCTTCTGCACTAACTTTTGCACTCTTCATCTTCATCTTGCTCTCTCTTCAACTATTGTAGGAAGCCAGGTTGAATGGAAGTATTACTTATCATTATTTCTTCGTCTAATGCAAATACTTCTAATTCTGGAATTTGTAACGTCCAAAGAGCTAATAAATTCGCTTTCCCACTAAGGGCATTTACTACTACGTTTGTTTTTCCAGGATGATATTTAATTGGACATTAAAATCCTTGCAAAAATTTCATCCATCAACTTTACCTTATGTTCAAATCCTTTTGAGTAAAAACATACTTTAAACTTTTGTAGTCGGTGAAGATTTCTAACTCAGCCCCATATAGACAATGTCTCCATTCCATAAGGGCAAACACAATAGCAACTACCTCTAAATCATGTGTAAAGTAATTCTCCTCATGAGGTTTCCAATTCCTAGAGATATATGCTATCACCTTTCTTTCATGCACCAATACTCCTCTCAATACTTCCTTTGACACATCTGTGTACTCCTTATAAGGCTTGTCCATCATTGGCAATGTTAAAATAAAAGCATAGCTTAATCCTTTTCTCAACTCCTGGAATTTTCCCTCACATTTCCCAGTCCAAACATAAGGAACTTTCTTTTGGGTGAATCGACTCAAAGTAAAGCTATCTTAGAAAAATTTTCAGTAAATCTCCAATAATACCCTACAAATCCCAAAAAACATCATATTCAATCCGAATCATATGATGTTTCCAGTTCATCACTGTTTTAACTTTTGCAGGATCTATTGTACTCGCAACTTGAGATATCACATGTCCCAAGAATGCTATTTCTTGTAGCCAAGACTCACACTTATTGAATTTTACATGTAGTTTGGTCTCCATTAACTTTCCTAATACTTTTTAAAGGTTATTGTTCATGATCTTAGGGATCTTTGGAGTACACCAGAATATCATCTATAAATATAACCACAAAATTGGGCCGAATTGTCCAGTGCATTAGATCTATGAAACAACAGGCAATAGTGACACCAAAAAGGCCTCTCTACCTGCTTAAAAGGTCCAAATCGTGTTAAATGCAGTTTTCAGTATATTTTCTTCCCAATTAAGTTTAACATTGAGAATCATCCTACTCTTTGTAACTGATCAAACAATTCATCAATCGTGGGCAATTGATATTTTTTCTTTACTGTTACTGCATTTAACCTTACAAAGC
Organism: Voacanga thouarsii; assembly: GCA_026120185.1. NCBI lineage: Eukaryota > Viridiplantae > Streptophyta > Magnoliopsida > Gentianales > Apocynaceae > Voacanga > Voacanga thouarsii. The sequence goes on from JANUWF010002977.1 coordinate 151,642, forward strand.
TATATACATCTGTGGCGACTCATCTTTCTTTCTAAAAAACAAGATAGGTACTCCCCAAAGTGAACTACTAGGACAAATGAATTCTTTCTCTATTAATTCCTATACTTATTTCTTAAGCTCTAGCAATTCTGTAGGTGTCATTCAATAAGGAGTTCTTGAAATTGGTTCTACCAATGTCACTAACTTAACGGAAAATTCTACTTCTTTCTTCAGTGGTAATTCCTTCAATTTCACTGGAAAAAAAAATCTCAATACTCATTCATAATAGGAACTTCTTCAGGTTTCTTAACCCCTCCTGACTTATTAATTACATAGGCCAAGTACCCAATACACCCCCCTTTTTTTTAATTATCTTCTGGGCCTTTATTCCCAATATGCAAGTATTACTTTTCCTCCTCGCCTCGTCTACAGTTTCAAATATAGATTTCTAGGCTGACAAAATTGTACTATTTTATGTCTACAGTCAACTTGATTATGATACTAGGATAGCTTGTCTATGCCCATGATAGCATCTTGTCCTCTACGGGCAAACATATCAAATCTCCTCCAAAATTTCATTTCCTAACAAGATCTTACATTTCTTATGTACTTTCTCACTATTCACATACTTTGCTAATGAGATACTAAGAAGCATTTCTTATGAAGCTTTTCCCCCATTTTTGTCCCCATAGCGTCATGAAATACATTAGCAAGAAAGGAATGCGTAGAATCGGGATCAACCAATAGTTTAGCATCATGATTTAAGGCTAAGGAGTGTACCTTTCACTACTGTGACATCATCATCCACCTTCTTCAATGCAACCACTCAAGTATTTACTTGGCTTAGTATATCTGACTCTAGGGGTAGAAGCTTGCCTAGGTTCTCTCTTTCTTGTCCTGACTTCTGCCCCTGATTATTTCTTCCTGGTTGTTTTTATCCTCTTATCCTTCAGAGGTGAGGAAAATTGAAACTTTTATGCCCTTCATTCCTACAATTAAAGCATCTAAAAGAGGGTTGTCCTCCAGTTGGGGCTCATTTCCTCTGCATCTTTCCTTTCTTCTGCTATCGAGGTCCTCCAAATCTTTTCTGACTCAAACCCTAAAATTCACTTTGATTTCTCCTACTCATATTCTCATTTATTCTAGTATTCTTATTGGCTCTAGTAATAGTCCCAGCCATCCGTTGAATGGTATGAACTATTTTCTAGAAGGCTTAGAACATAAAATAATCCAAATTCACAAGGTGAGAACCTCCCACATGTGATTCCTCCACATTGGCTTAGGGTTATGTCTAGTAGTTTGTGATGATCATCCAAAACTTCATTTAGGAGACATCTGTATAGTTCATACAATTTTGCTGGTAATATGATATAACATAACTTAAGAGCAGGCGCAAAAGAGCTATAGTGCACATAGTAGGATCATAACATATATTCATTCTCATCAAATGCAAGGCCAGTACAAAATTTGTATGTTGTGCACGCAGTTATATACACTAGCAAAACTGTACATATTCTACTACACATATCCACGTCTTATCCTTCTACTCATCGTTATCACTATCTAAAACGAGAGGTTCTGGGTTGGTAGAAATCATATAGGATTCGACTGTATTGAATCCTTCACCTTCTTCCGCATTAGGGAGCAATCAAGCTAGTATGTCTGAGTCTATTTCCAATTATTCCTTGAACTGCTTGGCCACAAGTACCATCACCTCGAGTAGCTCCTGATCTCTTCCTTTCTCAACATCCTCGAAATATAACATCTCATCTTCCAATACTCCCCGAGTATCCCCACCATATTCCTTCTCACTAGCCTTAGATAATACTACAGCAACGAGGACACTATCCTCCTCATCAATATCGCTATCAATTTCATCAAAATCGCCACCCATCTCCTTATGTGGTGATGATGTCTTCTTGCAAGTAGGTGTCCATTCTAGACTTAGATCACGCACAAATAAGGTAATGACAGGCACTACAGGGTCAAACGCTCTCTCGGTAAAACAAGGCATATGATGGCGGCCAAGGCCAGATCCTATCCAAGTGAAACGTCCTGGAACACTAGTTCGGTGGATAATCCTAATCCTCCCAGATATTTTCACACTAAAATGCTCATCTATCACTTTCTTTTCATCATCACTATAATTATCCATTGGGCGTTTGCCCTTATCACTCCTATCTGCCATACCTCTGTAATGAAAGAGTTCTATCAATCCCTCTGACAATACCACAATTCTATAAAACTAGGCTCTAATACTAATTGTAACACTCATACTAAAGGTAACTATGGAAGCATATCAAAACTTGGTGTCGCCCCATCCAGTCACCCAGACAAGGGGTCTTTTTAACGACAAAAAAACTAACAGAGTATGTAAGGTCCAGATCCATACAACAACACATACTAATGGTCACGTGCACATATATAATAAAGAATCTCATGCATGAAAATTTCCATTCAACATCAGTAACAAGGTATATTATCCAAAAAGGAAAGGCTTAGACCTATTTTGCTTTCACTGCGGTATCGTCCTCTATTCATAGGTTTGGTCAACTCCAAATCCTACAAAAAAGTAAGATGAAAAGCATGTGTGAGTGAAAATTCACCTAGTGAGTCCAGTGTGTGCTAGTGCTTTATCAAAGAGACAGAGTACATAAAACTTTTATGAAATAGCATATCATTTGTTCACTGGAAATGATTCCAAAACTCTTTAATGAAGAATTTATTTAGAACTCAATAATTTTTGGAAAACTGTATTTCAATTTCGAATCATTGCCCCAATTTTTTTCAAGTCATAGGCACTTCTCCAACAGATGGTTGGCCTATACCCACATACAAGTCCTGCAGTCCTTTCCTTTGATGCCACATATCATTATACTGAGACCACAGCCTCTAGTACTCAACCGTTCATTACCAGGATAAGTACATCGCAATGTACTTCTGCTCAGGTATAGCGCAACATACCTAGTGTACCATAGCACACAATCTTTTACTTGCCACCGTATGCCAGGGTTCCCAATCCTTGCGTCAATTACCATCGAGGCAGCAAAGAGTCAAACACACCGACTGTCCCTGCTCGGCATCCAGCGAATGACTCAAAATAAGAAGTGCTCACAGATGCAGCAATTGCTAGGTGCTCACGGCTAGCTAGGATGACTCAACTCAATGTCTGTCGCCCTGTTCAGAGTAAGACAATCCCCAGAATTGATCAGGTTACTTGGGGTCGTCTATCTCTAACATGAGCTAGTACAAAGATCAAAGTTCCTACTGAGTACTCAAAGTTAACAATACCAATCCCTTCTGACTTATCTGGCCAGAGGGTTATCTGATCCTGCAAGATTTTCAAATCAAAACAAATTTGGTGCAAAATCACATTTTTTCAGAACTTGATCACATTGACTCGCAAGTCAAATCATCATTCACATAGGCTCCACAGAGCCAATCAATTCATTCTATGGCACATCAGGCCAATAAAATAATTTCAGGGATCAAAAGGTCATTTTCCAAATGTCAATCTAAACACGAGAGATCATTTTCCAAAATCATGTTAAAATAGGATAAAGAGTTCTGTTCAAACATAAAAATATGTTTCCAAGAGTTTCTGGGACGTTTTTCTCATACGCGATCAATGAAGTCATTTTCCAAGGGCATTCGAGTCATTTTACCCATGCTCGATTCCAAAATGCTTTCAGAGGGTATTCGGGTCATTTTACTATTACCCGATTTGAAAAATGTTCATAAGAGTTCCAATGAGGATATTTCGGTTATTTATCGAATACCCGATTCCAAAAGTTTTCATAAACATTTCAATAAGGATATTTGGGTCATTTTATAAATACCCGATTTCAAAAATGAACTCATTTCAAGAAATTCAGAATTCTAATCTGAAAAAAGGGTTAAATTCAAAGATTCCAAACACAATTCCATAAAATGTTCCAATAAGGGCATTCCAGTCAATATATGAATACCAGTTTCCAAAATTTACCATTTCTCGAAAATCCCAAGTTTGTAGTCCAAAATGGACTAAATTCACAAATTCATGCTTTAATCATCCGTTAAGGTTTCCAAGCTAAATATGAAGTTTATTCGAGCCCAAAGTGGCATAAGAATAATTCTTGCTCAGATAAACCTTAAGCATATTCAGGGATTTTCAAAACTGTATAAAACATAGCATTTCATGGAAACGTGAAGCACACTAGCTATTAAAAGGTTTTAAAAATCAAAGGGACTCACCTCGTGTCCTAACTAAACTCTTTCCGTTTACGCCCGTTTAACCATCGTTTTGTAGGATTTCTATCATGCATAATCAGATTAAGCGCAGCGGAAAACAACAACAAAACCAAGCCATGGATCACGGGTTTGCAATAGAAACGGCAAAAGGAGAAGATTGCGTTTATTACCTCGTAAAGCCGGAATTCAAAAATTTTAGAAACAAGAACGCAGGCGCGATCCAGATTATCCAAAATCGTTCACTGCAGCTCAACTGAAGTCCAAGAAAGAACTCCCTCTAATGATAATCCACACAAGGTAGAATGCTCACAATCTCACAATTCTATGCTAGTAGAATTCGGGAGGCTAGGGTTTTGATCAAGAAGAGAGATAGCTAGGGTTTGATCAAGAGAGAGGCAGAGAAACAGTTTCTCTGTTATTGCGTGAATAGTCTGTCTCAAACCCTAAGGAAACCGTTTCCTTATATTTATAGATTTATAATTACCATAAATTGCAACTTAGTCCTTCAACGTCCAATTGTCAACAAATTGGTCCTTGAAGTTTACTTAATTACAATTAGGTCCCATGAATTATAACAAACTTATAATTCACCTATAAATATATTCTCTTCTCTTAATTAACCCCACAATATTATCAAATAATACATTTGAGCTTTCAAACCTTTATTGTGTGTGACCCATTAGGTTTCCTGGTCTTATTGGTAGCATAATATGAATTAATTCTAACAATATTAGAATTAATAATCCTTAATAAAATAAAGGATTAAATTTATTAATTCTCTAATTAATAAATTCATATTTAGCATATCAAGAGCGACATCTAGCAATGACTCTTGACCACCCAAAAGTCCAGAAAGTCAAGTGGCTTGACATGAACATTTCAATGGCAAATTATTAGTGCAATAAACTCCTTTCAACATACAATATCTCATTCGGTCTAGAGCATGGAATTAGTGCCAACTCCCTACAGAATATTATTAATTCTGGCCCGAATATTTTAGTACTTGTTCAAGAAATCCATTACTCGATATGTGTATCAATTGGAACCATTTCCATCATATAGTCGCCTTGGCCAAGGACTTCATAAGTAATGATTTCTACAAGTGGCCTTGAGATATACCCTCCTACTATTAGGAGTGGTGAATCCTTTATTGACCCTCTCAACTACTTTCGTTTACTTTACATTGTACCCAATATCCATCCCATAGATGGTCCTAGATAAGACTCCAAATATTAGAATCAAAGGACAATGCTCGATAAACAAAGTACCTTGGAGATCTCAAGTCTAAGGATACTTGCACACTTGTTATAATGAGATTCTATCACTGGCACTAAATAGTTATCCAAGTGATTATCTCGTAGCTAGGTCATCCAATGAACTTGTTTCAAAACAAGCATCCACACGTTAATCCTGAGTATCTCAATACCCACGGATATGAGAACCACCGCTTGATCCAATCAAGAGATATAACATGTGCCAGTCTTGGCGTATTAATAATGTCCCATCTTATTAATACTATGACTGGGGATTATTTAAGTACAAAAACTACATAGTATAGTATGAATCTCACATCATGATCTCTATCATGATTTCCTTAACACTGTGTTGTACTAGGGACTTTATCTAACGGTTTGTACACATAATGAAACTGAAAGATAAAGAATGCCTCTTATTAATTTAATATGCAACATACATGGTACAAGTGATTGCCTCTAGGGCACAACACTAACAAACTCGCACTTGCACTAGAGCCAATCATTCATGTATCGAATACCAAATGACTCAACATATTTATCATGTTTCTTCTAGGAAAGCGCTTTAGTGAGTGGATCAGCTATGTTCTGATCCGTGGGAATTCTCTCTATCTTTACATCTCCTCTATCTATGATTTCTCTAATCAGATGATAGCGTCTAAGTACATGCTTGGATTGTTGATGAGATCGTGGTTCCTTTGCCTGTGCAATGGCTCCATTGTTGTCACAATACAAAGGTATCGAATCAACAATGCTGGGCACCACTCCAAGTTCAGTGATGAACTTCTTGATCCATACTGCTTCTTTAGCTGCTTCAGAAGCTGCTATGTACTCTGCTTCAGTAGTCGAATCGGTAGTAGTCTCGTGTTTGGAGCTTTTCCAACTAACTGCCCCACCACCTAATGTAAATACGTAGCCAGATTGTGATTTGAAGTCGTCCTTATCGGACTGAAAGCTGGCATCAGTATACCCTCTTAGTTGTAAATCACCATCTCCATATATCAAGAATGCATCCTTAGTTCTTCGTAAGTACTTAAGGATATTCTTTACAGCCACCCAGTGACCCTCTCCAGGATCAGATTGGTATCTGCTCGTCAAACTAAGAGCACACGATACATCAAGCCTAGTACATATCATAGCATACATGATAGACCCAATTGCCGAAGCATATGGAATTCTACTCATGTGATCCCTTTCAACTTGTGTCTTTGGAGACATTGACTTTGAAAGGCTTACACCATGTGTCATAGGTAAGAATCCTCTTTTGGATTGATCCATACTGAAACTTTTCAGCACTTTGTCTATGTATGTAGACTGTGAAAGACCTAGCAACCTTCTAGATATATCTCTATAGATCTTTATTCCTGAAATATAGGTTACTTCTCCAAGGTCTTTCATGGAAAACATCTTGGACAACCAAATCTTCACTGATTGAAGAGTGGAAACATCATTTCCTATAAGCAATATGTCATCTACATAAAGCAATAGGAAAACAACTTTACTCCCACTAGCCTTCTTGTACACACAAGGTTCATCCATATTTTGAATGAAACCAAATTCTTTAATTGTCTCATCAAAATGGATATTCCAACTCCTAGATGCTTGCTTAAGTCCATAAATGGACCTTTGCAACTTGCACACCTTTGTGCCATCTTCGGATATGAAACCTTCAGGCTGTGTCATATACACTTCCTCAATTAGGTTTCCATTAAGGAAAGCTATTTTCACATCCATTTGCCAGACCTCATAATCATAATGAGCGGCAATGGCTAGGAGTATTCTTATGGATTTCAACATCGCAACTGGTGAAAAAGTTTCGTCATAGTCAATACCTTGTCGTTGACGATAACCTTTTTCTACCAAGCAAGCCTTGTAGGTAACCATATTACCATCCATGTCAGTTTTCCTTTTGAAAACACATTTACACCCTATAGGCTTGATTTCTTCAAGTGGATCAACCAAAGTCCATACTTGGTTGTCATACATGGAATCTATCTCTGACTTCATAGCTTCGAGCCATTTGTCAGATTCTGAACTATTCAGAACATCCTTGTAAATAGTAGGCTCATCGTCATCTATGAGCAATACGCCATTATAGTCACTTATGAGAAATCCATATCTCTCAGGTGCCACTCGTATCCTACTTGACCTACGAAGCTCTTGTGTGTTAGAAGGTTCATCTATTTGAATAGATATAGGTTCAGAAGGTTGATCAATATTTGTTTGCTCTTCTTGAACTTCACTAAGTTCAAGCTTGCTCCCACTATCTTCTTTGAACATGTGCTCCTTCTCTAAGAAGACAGCATGTTTTGAAATAAAAACTTTATTTTCAGAAGGAAGATAGAAGTAATATCCAAACGATTCTTTTGGATATCCAACAAATAAACATTTGTCAGACTTACTTTCAAGTTTGTCTGACATTACCTTTTTAACAAAAACAGGACAACCTCAAATCCTTAAATGAGATAACTTTGGTCTCTTACCAAAAAATAACTCGTAAGAAGTGGTATCAACCGTTTTTGACGGAACTCTATTTAAAATGTAAACAGCAGTCTCCCGTGCGTACCCCTAAAATGATTTTGGTAGGTCTGCAAAAGCCATCATGGTCCTTACCATGTCTAGAAGGGTTCGATTCCTTCTCTCAGATACACCGTTATGTTGAGGTGTATATGGTGGAGTCCATTGAGATAATATTCTGTTATCTCTTAGATAACTTAGAAACTCTTGACTTAAGTATTCACCTCCTCGATTGGATCTAAGAGCTTTAATACTTTTGCCGAGTTGTTTCTCTACTTCATTCTTGAAGTCTTTGAAACGGTCAAAGGCTTCAGATTTGTATTTCATCAAATACAAATACCCATATCGAGAATAATCATCAATAAAGGTAATGAAGTATTGATAACCTCCTCTTGCTTGTATTGACATTGGGCCACATATATCTGAATGTACGAGTTCTAATAACTCTTTTGCCCTTTCTCTTTTTCTTGAAAAAGAAGTTTTAGCCATTTTTCCAAGTAAACAAGATTCGCATGTGTCATATGATTCGTAATCAAATGACCCTAAGTCACCCAATTTGTATAACTTAGACACACGTTTTTCATTTACATGGCCTAAACGACAATGCCATAAGTAAGATGAGATTAAGTTATCCTTTTTATGTTTCTTTTTACTTATATTGAGAATTGGATTATACATGTCTAGAACATATAAACCATTGATCAAAGTTACAGAACCATAATGAATATCATTTAATGAGAAAGAACAACATTTATTCTTAAACTTAAATGAAATCCGAATAAGTCTAAACAAGCAAGCTGAGATAATATTTTTCAACAAAGCTGGTACAAAATAACGAGTTTTCTAATTCTAAAACTAATCCGGAAGGTAGATTGAGATGATAAGTCCCCACGACTAGTGCGGCAACCTTTGCTCCATTTGCAGCTCGTAGGTCCACGTCACCTTTCTCTAACCTTCTACTGTCCTTTAGTCCTCGCAAATTATTGCATAAATGAGATCCACAACCGGTATCCAATACCCATATCTCATTATTAAAGGCGATATTAATCTCAATCATAAACATACCAGGATTAGAAGTAGAAGTGCTTGCAAGCTTCTCCTTCTCCTTCTTTTCCTTCACAGTCTCTATGTAGGCCTTGCAGTTACGCCTCCAATGGCCCATTTTGCCACAATGATGACATGGGCCTTTAGGGGCAGCCTCCTTCTTCTTGACACCTCCTTTGGGCTTAGTAGGAGTGTTCTTCTTCTTAGAAACCTTTTTCTTAGATGATTAAGAACCTACTAACAAGATTTCCTTATCATCCTTTTTCATAGAGGACTCAGCAGTCTTAAGCAGATTGATTAGCTCAGGTATTGTGGTCTCAACATTATTCATGTGGTAGTTGATCACAAACTGCGAAAAACTACTTGGTAATGATTGTAGAATTAAGTCAATACTTAAGTCATGATCCATTACGAACCCAAGAGACCCAAGTTTTTCAATGTAGCCCAACATCTGCAGCCCATGAGTGGCCACTGAAGCACCCTCAACCATCTTAGCACGAAACAGTTGTTTAGAGATCTCATATCTCTCTGTTCTAGCTTTTTTATCAAACAGCTCTCTAAGATGGAGGATCATTGATTGAGCATCCATATGCTAATGCTATTTTTGCAGCTCAAGAGACATTGACGCCAGCATGATACAAGATGCTGTGTCGCTATCTTCTTTGTGCTTCTTGTGGATAGCATGCTCTTTAGCAGGAGCATCTTGAGTTGGAGGTGGCGGAATAGGAGCTTCTAGCATGTAGAGCAACTTTTCCGAATTGAGAACGATTCTTAAGTTTCTATACCAGTCCAAATAGTTTGATTCAGTGAGCTTATTTGTTTCCAAGATGCTACGCAAGTTTAGGTTTGTCGACATGATGCAAATGACCTAGATGTAAAGATAGAATTATTATAACATGTATATGCAAATGCAATGCAATTAATTAGGTCTTTAATTAAGCGCATAATTATTCCACTATTTTACTCAAACCAATAGCCCTCACTATTGACTCGAGAAAGCCCGTTGGAAACTTTCTTAGTAGATTAGTATCCAAATTCCTTAAGAATAACCTTGGGTTAGCCCAACAAGCCACTCTTAAGTTCAGTGGTAGGTATCCAATGCCAATTACATCAAAAAGTAACTACTGAATCATTTGGTGATTAACATCTTTTAATCATTAAAGTATCAAATACTAGCCCAACTTTGCCTCTAATTTTCTTTATGCTTGGGTTAGCCCAACCGGGATAAAGAAATTAGTTAAATCCAACCCATTAACATGAATTTAAATTCTATAGCTTGAACATACTCGATGTCAAGTAGGCTTGGGTTTGCCCAACAACCTGGTCTCGAAAAAGAGCTCTCGTTCTCACTATATTAATGGAAGGCATTAGATTTAATAGTATTTCAGGGATTTATTCCTTTTAGTGGTCTCATTGTTAGGCATGCATACAATTTATCAATAAGCAGCATAAATTGATAAACATGGTAATAAACAATTACGTGGCATGGTTATGGACTTTGTAAATTAATTTCCTCGAGCCACCAAGGAAATTAATATGGTCAACCCTATGTGTTCATGCATAATACAGGTAGAGGGTCTTACCATCTCCCCTTATTTTGAACGCCATCTTCAAAATCTTGAAAATAAAATTCTACCTCAATCTAACCTATATAATCTAATTACATAATTTCCTAAAAGGAGAAACCTCGAGGTACATTTGAGGGGAGTTAGATGAGAAGAGAATTACATCAGAATTTGAGAGAAGGTAGGAAACGCAGGCCCTATTTCATTAAAACAAAGCGGTAAAAAATGCATGAACAGATATAGTTTGTTTTAGTCCATAACCATCCACCATGCCATTAACTATACTTAAACAAAATAAACATATACTTTTATTCTTCCAAAATCATTATTTTGGGAAAATAAAACAAATTCTAAAATCAGCATTTAAGAAAAATACATTAATTTTAAATTTTCAAAATCACTATTTTGAAAAATAAAATTGATTGTCTCAAAACTAATTTTGAGAAAATGCTTCTGGGTCCCGTCACGCAACGATAACGGCGGTCCCACTGGCCGGTCAGCGCCCCCGTGGAAAAATTTTTATTTTACCACCTCTCATCAAATGAGATTTTCCCTTTCAAAATTCTATTCCAGAACCTTTTTTTTCTTTAAAAAAAAAAAACCGAACAGTAACCACCGCGTGCGGCTTGGATTTTCTGGAAATTTTTTTTGTTCAGTTCGGGACTGTTCCAAGATCAATCAAAACCAGTTTTTGACGTTGATCTTTGTTAATCATTATTAACAAACCATTGTGATCATTCTCACAATCAATTTAGCAATCCAAATTGTTAAACGGAAGGCGTAATTACAGGATGAACATCAACTGAAACCAAAACCTGAACACAGACACAGAACCATTCTGCAATATTTTCAAAAGTATAAAACCCACAACGCAGAAACTATTTCTGCAACCCAAATTATTCAAAACAAAACCCAGACGATTACATACAAACCAGCAGACATGATCATACAATTAACATGCTGTAATCTGGCAATTTACATGCTTGAACAATTCAAAGCAATAAAACACCCCATTAAAACACAAACCCGTTGGCTCTGATACCACTATAGGATTTCTATCATGCATAATCAGATTAAGCACAGCGGAAAACAACAAGAAATCCAAGCCATGGATCACGGGTTTGCAATAGAAACGGCAAAAGGAGAAGATTGCGTTTATTACCTCGTGAAGCCGGAATTCAAAAATTTCAGAAACAAGAAAGCAGGCTGATCCAGATTATCCAAAACCATTCACTGCAGCTGACCTGAAGTCCAAGAAAGAACTCCCTCTAATGATAATCCACACAAGGTTGAATGCCCACAATCTCACAATTCTATGCTAGTAGAATTTGGGAGGCTAGGGTTTTGATCAAGAAGAGAGACGGCTAGGGTTTGATCAAGAGAGAGGCAGAGAAACGGTTTCTCCGTTATTGCGTGAATAGTCTGTCTCAAACCCTAAGGAAACCGTTTCCTTATATTTATAGATTTATAATTATCATAAATTGTAACTTAGTCCTTCAACGTCCAATTGTCAACAAATTGGTCCTTGAAGTTTACTTAATTACAATTAGGTCCCATGAATTATATCAAACTTATAATTCACCTATAAATATATTTCCTTCTCTTAATTAACACCACAATATTATCAAATAATATATTTGAGCATTCAAACCTTTATTGTGTGCGACCCATTAGGTTTCCTGGTCTTATTGGTAGCATAATATGAATTAATTCTAACAATATTAGAATTAATAATCCTTAATAAAATAAAGGATTAAATTTATTAATTCTCTAATTAATAAATTCATATTTAGCATATCAAGAGCGACATCTAGCAATGACTCTTGACCACCCAAAAGTCCAGAAAGTCAAGTGGCTTGACATGAACATTTCAATGGCAAATTATTAGTGCAATAAACTCCTTTCAACATACAATATCTCATTCGGTCTAGAGCATGGAATTAGTGCCAACTCCCTACAGAATATTATTAATTCTGGCCCGAATATTTTAGTACTTGTTCAAGAAATCCATTACTCGATATGTGTATCAATTGGAACAATTTCCATCACATAGTCGCCTTGGCCAAGGACTTCATAAGTAATGATTTTTACAAGTGGCCTTGAGATATACTCTCCTACTATTAGGAGTGGTGAATCCTTTATTGACCCTCTCAACTACTTTCGTTTACTTTACATTGTACCCAATATCCATCCCATAGGCGGTCCTAGATAAGACTCCAAAGATTAGAATCAAAGTACAATGCTGGATAAACAAAGTACCTTGGAGATCTCAAGTCTAAGGATACTTGCACACTTGTTATAATGAGATTCTATCACTGTCACTAAATAGTTATCCAAGTGATTATCTCGTAGCTAGGTCATCCAATGAACTTGTTTCAAAACAAGCATCCACACGTTAATCCTGAGTATCTCAATACCTACGGATATGAGAACCACCGCTTGATCCAATCAAGAGATATAACATGTGCCAGTCTTAGCGTATTAATAATGTCCCATCTTATTAATATTATGACTGGGGATTATTTAAGTACAAACACTGCATAGTGTAGTAGGAATCTCACATCATGATCATTTTTGGGTCAAATCGTGTTGGCTGAAAAATAGCCGACGGTTAGCCATACGTGATGAGACTTCACTTCGTTATGGAGGTCAAGATCAAGGAAGGGGAGACGTGACCATGCAAGGACAAGGACCGATGATAAGATCTAGGACCAAGAAGCTTCAAGATTATTTTTAATTGCTCATAAAACCATGCTTGGGAATTGAAGAGGGTTGGAAGATTAGGGAAGCTAGCCAAGAGCTCATTTCGATGATAATCCAAGAGGGACCCCAACAAGAATTTAAGCTAGCAACAAAGATGGACGAAATTTGACCAAAAGGTGGGCTTCTAGTGGACAGCCGGCGCCAGCTTCAACCTGCACATGACGGCCCAAAAAAAGTGCATAATTTGTGCCGACTTAAGAGCCCTAGCGGGCGCTGGCTCCAACCTGGGTAGCCAATTACTGCCCCGCGTTTCTTATATATTCTCTAATTTTCCTCCATTTTAAATGTTTTGTAAAGACCTATTAAAGCCTTAAATTGTATTAGAACCTCATGGATTACTTAGCTAGGGCTAGAGTAGTGTAAATATAACTTTTAGTGATTTGACAACATAATTCACACACTTTATTCAAATTTGAAGAGAAAGTCTTGAGTGGCCCTAGACTCCTTGTTCATCTTGTTCAAGACCATACTTAAGGCTTAGTCCTCCTTATGAATGAATCTATAAATCTTTTGGATAATCTAATGTGGTTTCTTTCAATGGGTCTTAGTTGCTTTGCTATTCTAAGGTTTGTTTGAATTCTATTATTTGGGTGCCTATTTTCTCTATTCTTTTTTGTTCTTGTTTGCCTTTGTTGCTTCAAGGATATTGGGGTGAGATCATAGTAGAACTTTTTACTATTCTTGAGGGCCTTTAAAGCCTAATTCTTCAAGGGTTTGATAGAGGGTAGGTTGTTAGTTTAATTTTTCCTTTTTATCTCAAAAAATTCACTGTTTTGGTTCCATGAGATAAGCTGAATTCATAATCAACTAAATCACCCACAACACCAGAAAAAGCCCACTCAAGATCATATCAAAGAGTTTGGTATTAGAGCGAGGAAAGCTTTGATTCCAATCAAAGCTTGGAAGCAAGAAAAAGGAGCCCTACAAAGTTGAAGAAAAAAACAAGAGAAATCTCGTAACTCAAAAAAATGCTACAAAAAGGTCATGTTATCTTTGCTATTTCTTCATTTCTCCTTGAGAAAATTGTTCCTTGAAGTTAGTATATTGCTTGGGAACAAATTTATCTTATGATTGTGGTGAAAATAGGTTTTAATTTGAGTAAAAATATTGGTTGGTTTTAGGTGACGGGATTGTAACCAAGGTGTTTGATAAATGTTCCATGAGAATGCCTTCGGCTATAGTTGAGAACTTTGTTTCTTAATTTTCATTCCTTGGGATATTAGGACTTAGTATATCACTCTATTATTGAATTCCTTGCTCATTGAACTTAACTTTACTAATGCACACTTGTGATCATCTTGTTCTTCATAATCCTTGTTCTAGTTGTTCTTGTTTCTTTATTCTTGCTAACTCTTATTTGTTTCTTGTTTAGAACTATTTCTTTGTGTGTCTACTGTTTGTTCTTGTGTTGATTGAGTCTATATTTTTTGAAATTCTTGATTAAAAACTTGTTTGCTTGAGGTGCCTAATAAGTGTTTGTTGAAATTCCCCTAAGACCCCCTGATTGGAAAAATCAATTGATTTTGTATGATTCACTAAGGTAGACTAAATCTTTAGCTATTGGGGAGAATTGAGATTGAACAAGAAGGCTTCAGTTTTGAGAAAATGCAAAAGGGTGAGACTATTACTAAAAGAGCCTAAGAGAGCAAACACGAGCGTGGAGTAACCAATCTTTGAGAGCCAACACACAAGGAAGAGAAGTGAGGACCTATTTTTCTTTCTAATCTCTTTTGTTTTGTAGGTATAAATAATTAAATATTCTACCACCATGGACCATGATCAAGAGATCTCTATGCCTAACCCAAGTGGACCTAGTACATCTCAAGAAGAACAAATTGATGCTAAGGTTTTGCGTGATGGCTTGCAAGTTATGATAAGGACTATGCAAAGTGAGTTTCAAAACATGACAAGGGAATTGATAAATCATCTTGGATAATCTTCTACCATTGCTCAAATGAGAGGTCAAGAGCGATTTGAAGTACCTAACCCTAAGATGAAGGATGGTGATGCCCTTACTCCTTCGTTAAATGCCCAACAAGGGGAAGAATGGGATGCGCACTCGATCGGGGGATTCCAACAAGCTCATATGAGAGGGAGAAGTCATGGTATGAGAGGTCAAGAGTGATTTGATGTATCTAACCCTAGGATGAAGGATGGTGATGCCCTTACTCCTTTGTTAAATGCCTAATAAGGGGAAGAGTGGGATTAGCACTAAATCGAGGGATTCTAACAAGCTCCTATGAGAGGGGGAAGACATGGTATGAGAGGGGGATGAGGTAAGGGTCAAGGAATGAATGGTGGGAACAATCTAAGGGGATTAGAAAGAGAGTTTGAAGGAGTTGATGAATGGTACGAAGGGGAACAAGTTGAAGCCTTTGGGGAACACAATAGAGGATAGGGCAATAGAGGAGGTAAGAGAGAAGGAAATGATGAGGAGAGGGAGTTGAACCACATTAAATTGAAGGTGCCCACATTCTATGGCAAGAGTGACCCCAAAGCATATTTCGAGTAGGAAAGCAAGATGAATACCTTCCTAGAAAGTCATAACTATAGTGAGAGGTCAAAGGTAAGGTTAGCTATCTTGGGATTTTCGGAGTATGCTTTGGTTTGGTGGGAGCAAGTTAGTGCACAAAGGAAACAAATGGGAGTGAAAACCGTGGCTAGTTGGAATTTGTTGAAAGATATGACGAGGGCTCGATTAATACCACACCATTACTACAATGATCTTTACCAAAGGCCCCAATCACTAAAGCAGGGGAACAAGAATGTGGAAGATTACCACAAAGAGATGGAAGTAATGTTGATGAGAGCTCAAATCAATGAGGATCCTGGGGCAATAAGGGCAAGGTTCTATTGGTAGAATATACCCCTATGAACGATTAGAGGATATGGTACACGTCACTATAAAGATTGAGAGGTAATTAAAGAGGAGGGCATTCACTAGACCACCACTTTCAAATCCCAACACTACTAGCAAGATGCCAATTAAGAAGGATGAAGCCCCTAAGCCATTCCAAAGAGACTTCAATAAACCATTAGAGGATTGGAAACCTAGGGATGGTTGAAACAAGGATAAGGGAAAACTATGGAGAGGCCACAAAGGAATAGGGATATCAAGTGTTTTAAGTGCCTTGGATATAGACATACTTCTCAGGAGTGTCTAAGCAAGAGAACGATGTATACTAATCCCTATGATAAGGTTTCTACCGATGAAGAAAAAGAGGGAGAAAGGTACCAAGGAGATCAAGAGGGAAATGGGGAAGAGGAAAGTAATGAAAGGGAAGTTGTTGGTCAAGAATACTCTTTGGTGGGAGTCACAATAAGGTCATTGAATTCACAAGCCATAGAAGGCCAAGATCTCCAACGAAGAGAGAACATTTTCTACACTAGGTGTGATGAGACACCATTTCATCATGGAGGTCAAGATCAAGGAGGGGGAGGCGAGACCATGAAAGAACTTAAGCCAGCAATAAAGACAGATGAAACTCGACCAAAAAGGAGGCCTCCAGAGGAAAGTCGGTGCCGCTCCAAGTAGCAGAACCGGGGCCAGCTCCATTCTACCCAACAATGACTGCAATCTACCCCAACAATCGCACCGATTATGGTGTCCAAACTGGCACTAGCTCTATCCTGGCATCGGCTGCCCCTCGTTTTTTATGTTTTCTCCAATTTTCTCCAATTTAATTGCTTGTAAAGACTTATTATGACCCTAAATTGTAATAGAACCTCAGGGATTACTTAGCTAGGGTTAGGAGAGTATAAATAGAACCTTTAATGATTTGACAATATAATTCACACACTTTAATCCAAATTTGAGAAAGAATATTGAGAGGCCCTAACCTCCTTGTTCATCTTGTTCAAGACCATGCTTAAGGGTTAGTCTTCCTTATGAATGAGTCTATAAATCTTTTGGATAATCCAATGTTGTTTTCTTTGAATGGGTCTTAGTTGCTTTGTTCTTCTAAGGTTTGTTTGAATTCTAATATTTGGGTGCCTATTTTCTCTATTCCATTTGTTCTTATTTGCCTTTGTTACTTCAAGGATATTGGGTTAAGATTATAATAGAACTTTCTACTTTTCTTGAAAGTCTTTGAAGCTTAGTTCTTCAAGGGTTTGATAGAAGGTATGTTGTTATTTCACTTTCTCCTTTTTATATCTAGAAGAATCTCTATTTTTGGTCCCATTTGGTTGGGCTGAACACATATCCAATCAAAATACCCATATCACTAAGAAAAGCTACACAAGATTCGTATAAAAGAGTTTGGTATTAGAGTATGGAAATGCTTGATTCCAATCAAAGCTTGAAAATAAGAAAAGGAGCCCTACAAAGTTGAAGAAAAAGAAAACAGAGAAAATCCCAAACTTAAAAACATGCTCCAAAAAGGTCATGAAATTTTTGCTATTTCTTGACTTTTCTCTTGGAAAATTTCTCCTTAATGTTAATATAATCCTTGGGAACAAATTTTTCTTGTGTTTGTGGTGAAATTTGGCTTGAATATGAGTGAAAATGATGGTTGTTCTTAAGTGACGGGATTGCAGCCAATGTGTTTGGTAAATGTTCCATGAGAATGTTTTTGACTATAGTTGGGAACTTTGATTCTTAATTTTCATTCTTTGGGATATTGGGACTTAGTATATCACTCTATTGTAGAATTCCATGTTCATTGAACTCTATTTTTCTAGTGCACACTTGTGATCAATTTGTTCTTCATAATCCTAGTTCTTGTTTCTTTATTCTTGCTAATTCTTATTTGTTTCTCGGTTAGAAATAATTCCTTGTGTGTCTAAGTGTTTGTTCTTATGTTGATTGAGTCCACATTTCTTGAAATTCTTGATTAAAACTTATTTGCTTGAGTTGCCGAACAAGTGTTTGTTGAAATTCCCCTAAGACCCCCTAATTGGAAAATTCTTTTAATTTGTGTGATTGACTAAGTTGGACTAAAACTTTAGCCATTGGGGGGAGTTGGGATTGAACAAGAAGGCTTGAGTATTGAAAAAAAGGCAAGAGGGTGAGCCTATTACTAAAAGAGCCTAAGAGAGCAAACACAAGCATAGAGTAAATAACCTTGAGAGCCAACACGCAAGGTCGTGAAGTGAGGAATTATTTTTCTTCCTAATCTCTTTTGTTTTACAGGTATAAGTAAGTGAATATTCCATCACCATGGCCCATGATCAAGAGATCTCTCAGCCTAACCAAAGTGGCCCTAGTAGACCTCAAGAAGAACCAATTGATGCTAGAGTTTGCATGATGACTTGTAAGCTATGATGAGGACTATGAAAAGTGAGTTCCAAAACATGACAAGGGATTTGATAAATCGTCATAGACAATCTTCTACCATTGCACAAAGAAGAGGCCAAGAGTAATTTGAAGTACCTAGTCCTAGGATGAGGGATGGTAATGCCCATACTCCTCTATTGAATGCCCAACAAGGGGAAGAGTGGGATGAACACTCTAATGAGGTATTCCAACAAGCTCCTATAAGACGGGGAATACATAGCATGAGAGGAGGATGAGGTAGAGGCCAATGAAGGAATAAAGGGAACAACATAAGGGGGCTTGAAAGAGAGTTTTAAGGAGTTGATGAATGGTATGAAGGGGAACAAGTTGAAGCCTTTGGGGAACATTATAGAGGATGGGGCAATAAAGGAGATAGGAGAGAATGAAATGATGAGGAGAGGGAGTTGAACCATATTAAATTGAAAGTACCCACATTCTATGGCAAGAGTGACCCCGAAGAATATTTTGAGTGGGAGAGCAAGATGGAGATCTTCCTAGAAAGTCATACGTATAGTGAGAGGTAAAAAATAAGGTTGGCTATTTTGGGATTTTCGGTGTATGCCTTGGTATGGTGGGTGCAAATTAGTGCACGAAAGAGATAAATCGAAGTGATGTGGTAACCATGCAAGCGGGTCACTTGCTCCTAGGGAGACCTTGGCAATACGATAGGCATGTAAAGCATGACGGGGGGAAGAATACTTATTCCCTACTCAAGAAGGGAACTAAGTTTACCCTCACCCCCGTGGCCCATAGTAAGGTGAACAAAGATCAAAAAAACATGAAGGAGGGAGAAAAGAGAAATGGAGCACAAGATATCAAACAAAAACATTAGAGTGAGGATGGGAATACAAACACCTTTGACAATCAAGGATAGGAGTGAGCAAGGACAAGAGAGGGGAGGTAAAAGAATAGTGAATTTCTTTGCAAAAGAGAGTGAGGTCATAGAGGCTATAGAAGCTAAGGAACCAATTATTCTTTTTTTTTTTTTATGCAAAGGTTCTTATGTTTCTACTAATGATTTTTCATTATCTTTGCCTAATAAAATTGCAGCTATTCCTTAAGAAATTGAAGTTCTTTTTCTAAAGGAGGTGGTCAACCGAATACTAACCCAATTCTCACGGGCCATAAACAAGAAGAACTTGAACAAATAGGGGGAATGCTTGCCACACTTTAACCTTGTTTACAAAAGGGCTTTTTACCCTACCATTTCTTATTCTTCTTTTGAAATTGAGTATGGTTTTAACCCTCTCACTCCTTTAGAATTGTTTATCTTGCCTATAGGTGAACGAGTGAACCTTAATGGAGCTAAGAAGACGGCAATGGTAAAAGCATTTCATGTAGATGATGGTAATGATTCGGAGACGAATCCTTTTCAATGAGGGCGAGATGATGAGACTCTGCTTCATCATAGAGGTCAAGATCAAGGAGTGGGAGGCGTGACCATGCAAGAACTCAAGCCGGCAATAAAGATGAACGAAACTCGACTAAAAAGGAGGCCTCCAGAGGATGGCCGGCGCCGCTCCAAGTAGCAGAACCAGCGTCGGCTCCATTCTGCCCAACAATGGCTATAATCTGCCCCAACAACCACCTCAATCACAACATAACCGCCCCAAAGATAAATCACAACCGGCACTGGCTGTGGTGTCCAAACTAGTGCCGGCTCCATCCTGTGCAGTCGACGGCTGCCCCGCATTTTTTATGTTTTCTCTAGTGTTCTCCAAATTTAATTGTTTGTAAAGATATATTATAGCCCTAAACTGTAATAGAACCTCAAGGATTACTTAGCTAGGGTTAGGATAGTATAAATAGAACATTTAGTGCTTTGACAACACAATTCACACACGTTAATTCAAATTTGAGAGAGAATATTGAGAGGCCCTAGCCTCCTTATTCATCTTGTTCAAGACCATGCTTAAGGGTTAGCCCTCCTTATGAATGAGTTTATAAATCTTTTGGATAATCCAATGTTGTTTTCTTTGAATGGGTCTTAGTTGCTTTGTTCTTCTAAAGTTTGTTTGAATTCCAATATTTGGGTACCTATTTTCTCTATTCTATTTGTTCTTGTTTGCCTTTGTTGCTTCAAGAATATTGGGGTGAGATTATAGTAGAACTTTCTACTTTTCTTGAGGGTCTTTGAAACGTAGTTCTTCAAGGGTTTGATAGAGGGTAGGTTATTATTTCACCTTCTCCTTTTTGTCTCTAGAGGAATCTCTATTTTTGCTCCCATTTGGTTGAGCTGAACATATATCCAACTAAACCACTCACAATACCAAGAAAAATCCCACACAATATCGTATCAAGGTGTCTAATCAACAAGAACGCTTGTAGTGTTATTGTGGATAGTGGGAGTTACACTAATGTGATTAGTGCAAATTTAGTTGAAGAATTGGATATGAGATTGATTAAATACCTCAAGCCCTGCAAATTGCAATGGTTGAATGATAGCGGGAAATTGAGAGCAAACAAATAAGTTTTGCTATGTGATGTGGTACCTATGCAAGCGGGTCACTTACTCCTAGGGAGGCCTTGGCAATACGATAGGCATGTAAAGCATGATGGGAGAAAGAATACTTATTCTCTCCTCAATGAGGGAACAAAGTTTACCCTCACCCCCATAGCTCCTAGCAAGGTGAACAAAGATCAAAGAATCATGAGAGATGATGGACAAATAAGTACCTTTAACGATCAAGGATAGGAGTGAGCAAGTGTTAGTGTTGTACTATAGAGGCAATCGCTTGTATATTGTATATGACATATTTTATTTTAATAAAATGCATTATTTAACTTACAGTTTCTTTTGTTTACTTTAAGTAATATAACTTTTCAATAAAGTCCCTAGTACAACACTGTATTAAGGACATTATGATAGAGATCATGATATGATATTCCTACTACACTGGATGGTGTTAGTACTTAAATAGTCCCTAGTCATAGTATTAATAAGACAGGACATTATTAATACGTTAAGACTAGCATGTGTTAGACTTCCTGATTTGATCAGGCGGTGGTTCTCATAACCATGAGTATTGAGATACTCAAAGTTAACACATAAATGCTTGTTAATGGAACATGTTCATTGGATGACCTAGCTTTGAGATAATCACATAGATAACTATTTAGTGCCAGTGATATAACTTCAATATAGCAAACGTGCAAGTATCCTTAGACTTGAGATCTCCAAGGTACTTTATTTGCTGAGCCTTGTACTTTGATTCTAATCTTCGGAACTCGATCGAGAGCTACCTATGGTATGGATATTGGGTACATTGTGAGGTAAACAAAAGTAGTTGAGAGGGTCAATAAATGATCCACCACTCCTAATAGTAGGGGCGAATATCTTATGGTCACTTGTAGGAATTACTATTCAAAAATCCTTGGCCAAGGCAATTGTATATTGGAAACAGTTTCAATTGATGCACATCTAGAGTAGTGGGTTCCTGGTACAACTACTATTATATTCGGGCTAGAATTAATTTTGGAGGGAGTTGTCACTAATTCCGTACTCCAAACTGAATGAGATATTATATGGTGAAAGGAGTTGATTGCACTGAAGTTTGTTATTGAAGGGTAAATGTCAAGCCACATGACTTCTTGGACTCTTAGGTGGTCATGATGTGTTGCTAGATACCGCTCATGATCTGGGAATATGGGTTTATTAATTGATAAATTAATAAACCAATCCTGATTAGAATTAATATGATTAATTCTAATTAATTATGGATTATTAATCTCAAAGGCGTTTGGATTAATTCATGTTCTTTACCAATTAACTGGGAAACCTAATAGGTCACACACAATAGAGGATTATATACTCAAGATGTTATTTGATAACAATGCGGGGTTAATTGAGAGAAAGAAAAGTTGCTGTGGACAAATTATAATTAGTTGTAATTTGTGGTACAAGTTGTAATTGTGAGAACATGATGTTTCCAATTACAATTGGGAATTCTAATAGGATTAGAATTCTCAGTTTTGGGAAGGAAATTTCATGTGATATATAGTAGCTAATAACACACGAAAAACCCTAGCCAATAGCTGAAGCACAACACACAATTCTCTCTTCCTTTGATCTCTCTTTCTCTCATTTTTTCTTCTTGAAAGAAAAGCCCTAGCCGCCATTAATTTTTGCTAGCATAGAAATTTTGGTGCTTGAGTATTCCTTGGTGTGGATTACTGTTAGAGATAATCACACACTGTGATTATAGAGGTTTGATGTTTAACTCACGTGGAGGTTGATCATAAGGATTGCTGGATCGCACCTCAACTTGAAGAAGAAAATTTTGTTCTTCGTACGATCACCCAAAGGTAAAAGTTGTTGCCTTTATTATTGTTATGTCTTGTTTTCCACACATAGAAAAGTCCTAGGAGGGTATCTCAATTTATTTTCCGCTGTGCCGTATAGGATACAACCCTGAGATATCCAACAGTGGTATTAGAGCCATGCTATGTGTGGTCTACAACATTATTTTGGCAAGAAAAACTGTTTTCGTGTTTGTCTTTGTTTGCTGTGAAAATTATTTTCACTCGAGTCAAAATTGTTTCGATCTTTATGAGTTGGGTCCAGAGCACAATATGATTATGTTAAAGTCACAGAGTATTTCGAAAAGATGCTTTCTTTGGTGCTGAAAAATTTCTGCAGAAAAACGTTTTCTTGCAACATAGATGTTGCCCTCCGTTTCATCTTAATTTTCCATTTTGATTTTGTTTAAACTAATAAATTGGTTGTTGTTTATAACTTCAAAATAGAAAATACAGCTGAGAATTGTTCTCACTGAAAATTTGCAAAAGAAGAAAGCACTAGAAATTGTTTCTGGAATTTTTTTGAAAATTACCTCTATTGTTGCAGAACATAGGTGGCGCCGGTGCCAGCCTCCAAGCCGGTGCCAGTTCCATTCTGTTCGTGATGTCTGAAAAATGTTTTGGAAAAGAAAATTTCTTTGGAAACCAGATCAGACGGATTCTGAATCGACACGGTTCTGCTCTGTTAGTGACTTCCAGGTATTTAAAAAAAAAAAAATTGGGAACAGAATTATGGAAGGGAAAAATCTCATTTGATGAGAACGGGACCCAAAAACAATTTTCTCAAAATTAGTTTTGAGAGAAATAATTTTTTTTTTCAAAATAATGATTTTGAAAATCTAAAATTAGTGTATCTTTCTAAAATGGTGATTTTAGAATCAGTTTTGTCTTTCCAAAATAGTGATTTTGGATTGATAAAAGTATATGTTTATTTTGTTAAGGCATAGTCAATGGCATGGTGGATGGTTATCGAGTAAAACCAATTATATCTGTTCATGCATTTTACAGTTTTGGTTTTTATGAAATAGGGCTTGCATGTCTTGCCTTCTCTAGAATTCTTGTGTAATTCTCTTTTCATCTAACTCCCCTCGAATGTAACTCGAGGTTTTCTCTCTTTAGGAAATTATGTAATTAGTTTACATATGTTAGATAGGAGTAGAATTATTCCATTCTGGAGATGGCAACCAAAACAAGGCGAGGAGGTAAGACCTTCTACTTAAATCATGCATGAACACATAAGGTTAACTATATTAATTTCTTTTATGGCTCAAATAAATTAATTTAGGGTAAAGTCCATAACCATACCATGTAATCGCTTTATTACCATGATTATCAATTATGTGATTTAATGATTTTTATGCATGTCATTCAACAAAATCACTAAAAGGAACAAATCCCTCGGTTAATATTAAACCTAATTCCTTCCATTAATATAATAAGAACGAGAGTCCTTTTTCGAGACCAGGTTGTTGGGCAAACCCAAGCCTACTTGACATGGGCATGTTCAAGCTATGGAATTTAATTCCTGATTAATGGGCCGGGTTTAACTAAATTATTTAACCCGGTTGGGCAAACTCAAGCATAAAGAAGTTTAGAGGAAAAAATTGGGGTAGCCCAAAAGGCTTTAAGATTAAAAGCTACTAATCACACAATGATTCAGTAGTTACATACGATGTAATTGGTATTGGATACCTACCAATGAACTAAAAGGTGGCTTATTGGGCAAACCCAAGGTTATTCTTGAGGAATTTAGATACCGGTCCACTAGGAAAGCTTCCAACGGGCTTTTCCGAATCAGTAGTGAGGGCTATTGGTTTGAGTAAAATAGTGGAGTAAAATGTGTTTAATTAAAGTCCTAATTATTTGCATATCATGTGCATATACAAGTAGCTAATGCTCTCTATCTTTACATCTAGGTCACTTGCATCATGTCAACGAACTTGAACTTACGTAGCATTTTGGAAACCAACAAGTTAACCAAATCAAACTATCTCCACTGGTATAGAAATTTGAGAATCGTTCTCAAATCGGAAAAGTTGCTCTACGTGCTAGATGCTCATATTCCACCACCACCAGCCCAAGATGCTTATGCTGATGAGTATGATGTCCACAAGAGGCACAAGGGGGATAGTGATACAGCGATATGTATTATGCTGGCATCCATGACTCCTGAGTTGCAAAAACAACACGAGCATATGGATGCTCAATCGATCATTTTACATCTTCGAGAGCTGTTTGCTGCCCAAGCCAGAACTGAGAGATATGAGATCTCGAAACAACTATTTCATTGTAAAATGGCAGAGGGTTCTTCTGTGGCCACTCATGGGCTAAAGATGCTAGCCTTGATAGAGAAGCTTAAATCTCTCGGGTTTGCAATGGATCATGACTTAAGTGTTGACTTAATTCTACAATCTTTGCCTAATAGTTTCTCACAATTTGTGATTAACTATCAGATGAACAAGATTGAGTCCACCATTCCTGAATTGATCAATCTTCTCAAAACTGTGGAGTCCTCTATGAAGAAGGATTCCAATGTGGTTTTAATGGTAGATTCTTCCTCTTATAAGAAGAAAGTTCAAAAGAAGAAGAAGAAGGCCACCATGAAGCCCAAATGTGGTGTGAACAAGAAGGACGCAGCTACCAAGGGCCTATGCCATCATTGTGGGAAGATGGGCTACTGGAGGCACAACTGCAAAGCCTACTTGGAGACTATAAAGGATAAGAAGCAGAAAGAGAAGCTTACAAGCACTTCTACTTCTTCTCCAGGTATGTTTTTGATTGAGATAAATACTGCCTTTAGAAATGAGATATAGGTATTAGATACCGAATGTGGATCTTATTTGTGCAATAACTTGTAGGGGCTAAAGAGCAGTAGAAGGCTAGAGAAAGGCGATGTAGACCAACGTACTGCAAATGGGGCAAAGATTGCTGCACTTACTGTGGGGACATACGAGCTGAACCTGCCTTCGAGATTGATACTAGAATTGGAAAACTGTTATTATGTACCAGTTTTAATGAATAATATTATCTCAGTTGCGTGTTTAGACTTATGTGGATTTCATTTAATATTTAGGAATAAATGTTGTTCTTTCTCATTGAATGATATTCATTATGGTTCAGCAACTTCGGTTAATGGTTTATATGTTCTAGACTTGGACAATCCAATTCTCAATAAAATAATAAGAAACTTAAAATAGATAATTCTAACACCTCTTACTTATGGCATTGTCATTGAGGCCATGTAAATGAAAACCGTGTTTCAAAGTTACACAAATTTGGTGACTTATGATCATTTGATTATGAATCATATAGCATATGCGAGTTTTGTTTACTAGATAAAATGACTAGAACTCATTTTCTAGGAAAAAGAGAATGGGCCAAGGAGTTATTAGAACTCATACATTCTGATGTATGCGGCCTAATGTCAATACAAGCAAGAGGAGGTTATAACTATTTCATAACATTTATCGATGATTTCTCACGATACGGGTATTTGTATTTAATGAAATATAAATCTAAGGCCTTTGAAAGGTTCAAAGACTTCAACAATGAAATAGAAAAATAACTTGGCAAAACTATTAAGACTCTAAGATCTGATCGAGGAGAAGAATACTTAAGTTAAGAGTTTCTGAGATATCTTAGAAATAATGGGGTATTATCTCAATGGACTCCACCACATACACCTCAAACATAACGGTGTATCTTAGAGAAGGAATTGAACCCTTCTAGACATGGTACGGACCATGATGGCTTCTGCAAACCTACCAAAATCATTTTGGGGGTATACACTAGAGACTTCTGTTTATATACTAAACAGAGTTCCAACAAAATCGGTTAATACTACCCCATTTGAGATGTTCTTTGGTAAGAGACCAAAGTTGTCTCACTTGCGAGTATGGGGTTGTCCTGCCTTTGTTAAAAGGCCACAGTCAGACAAACATGATAGTAAGTCTGACAAGTCTTTGTTTGTGGGATATCTGAAAGAATCTTTCAGATATTAGTTCTATCTACCCTTCGAAAACAAATTGTTTATTTCGAAGCATGCCGTCTTCTTAGAGAATGAGCACATGCTTAAAGGGGACAGTGGGAGTAAGATTGAACTTAGTGAAGTTCATGAAGATCAAACAAACGAGGATCAACTGTCTAACCCCACATCTATTGAGAAAATAGATGAACCTTCTAATACACAAGAACCTCGTAGATCTAGTAGGATACGCATGGCACCTAAGAGATATGGATTTCTCTTTAGTGACTACAATGAAGTATTGCTCATAGATGAAGATCAGCCTACTACCTACAAGGATGTTCTGAATAGTTCAGAATCTGATAAATGGCTTGAGGCCATAAAGTCAGAGATAGATTCCATGTACGATAACCAAGTATGGACTCTGGTTGATCCACCCAAATGAATTAAACCTATTGGATGTAAGTGGGCTTTCAAGAAGAAAATGGACATGGATGGTAACTTAGTTACCTATAAAGCATGACTAGTGGCGAAGGATTATCGTCAACAACATGGTATTAACATTGATGAAACCTTCTCGCCAGTAGCCATGTTGAAATCCATCAGGATACTCCTAGCCATTGCTGCTCATTAGGATTATGAGATTTGGCAAATGGATGTAAAAATAGCTTTCCTAAATGAAAATCTGACTAAGGAAGTGTATATGACACAACTTGAGGATTTCACATCCAGAGATGGCACAAAGGTATATAAGCTGCAAAGGTCTATTTATAGACTTAAGCACGCTTCTAGGAGTTGGAATATCCATTTTGATGAAATAATCAAAGAGTTTGGTTTCATTCAAAATATGGATGAGCCTTGTGTATAAAAGAAGGTTAGTAGGAGTGCAATCGTTTTCTTACTGCTTTATGTAGATGACATATTGCTAATAGGAAATGATATACCTGTCATATAAATGGCTAAAGTTTGGTTGTCCAAACAATTCTCCATGAAAGACCTTGGTGCAGCAACCTATATTCTTGGAATAAGGATCTATAGAGATAGATCTAAAAGGTTGCTTGGTCTTTCACAGTCTACATACATAGATAAAGTGGTAAAGAGGTTTACCATGGATCAATCCAAAAAGGGATTATTTCCCATGGCACATGGTGTAAGCCTTTCAAAGTCGATGTCTCCCAAAACGCAAGTTGAAAGGGATCACATGAGTAACATTCTATATACTTCGGCAGTTAGATCTACATGTATGCTATGATATGTACTAGGCCCGATCTATGTTGTGCTCTCAGTTTGACTAGCAGATACCAATCCGACCCTGGTGAGGGTCATTGTGTGGCTATAAAGAATATCCTTAAGTACTTACGAAGGCCTAATGACATGTTCTTAGTATATGGAAAATATGATTTGAAAATAAACGGGTATACTGATGCCAGTGTTCAATCTAATAAAGATGATTTCAAATCACAATTCGGCTATGTCTTTACGTTGTACAGAGGGGCAATAAGTTGGAAAAGTTCCAAACCAGAGATTATTGCCAACTCTATGACAGAAGCTGAATACATAGCCACTTCTAAAGCAGCTAAGGTAATCAAGATAGAGAGAGTTCCCATGGATGACAACTTAGCTGATCCGCTTACGAAAGTACTATCCCAAAAGAAACGTGATTGTCATGTTGAGTCATTCGGTATTAGATACATGAATAATTGGCTCTAGTGCAAGGGGGAGTTTGTTAGTGTTGTACCCTTGAGGCAATCACTAGTACATTGTATATGACACATTTTATTTTAATAAAAGGCATTATTTATCTTACAGTTTCTTTTGTTTACTTTAAGTAATATAACTATTCGATAAAGTCCCTAGTACAACACTATGTTAAGGAAATTATGACAGAGATCATGATATAAGATTCCTACTACACTAGATGGTGTTAGTACTTAAATAGTCCCTAGTCAGAGTATTAATAAGACAGGACATTATTAATACGTTAAGACTAGCATGTGTTAGACTTCATGATTTAATCAGGCGGTGGTTCTCATAACTTTGAGTATTGAGATACTCAAAGTTAACACATGGATGCTTGTTAATGGAACAAGTTCATTCGATGACCTAACTTTGAGATAATCACATGGATAACTATTTAGTACCAGTGATATAATCTCAATATAGCAAACGTGCAAGTATCCTTAGACTTGAGATCTCCAAGGTACTTTGTTTGCTGAGCCTTGTACTTTGATTCCAATCTTCGGAGCTCGATCGAGGGCCACTTATGGGATGGATATTGGGAATATGGTGAGGTAAACGAAAGTAGTTGAGAGAGTCAATAAAGGATTCACCACTCCTAATAATATAAGCGAATATCTCATGGCCACTTGTAAGAATTACTACTCGAAAGTCCTTGGCCAAGGCAATTGTATACTGGAAACAGTTCCAATTGATACACATCTAGAGTAGTGGGTTCCTGGTACAAGTACTATTGTATTCAGGCTAGAATTAATTCTGGACGGAGTTGGCACTAATTTCGTACTCCATACCGAATGAGATATTGTATGGTGAAAATAGTTGATTGCACTGAACTTTGTTATTGAAGGGTTCATGTCAAGCCACTAGACTTCCTGGACTCTTGGGTGGTCATGATGTGTTGCCAGATACCGCTCATGATCTGGGAATATGGGTTTATTAATTGATGAATTAATAAACCAATCTTGATTAGAATTAATAGGATTAATTCTAATTAATTATGGATTATTAATCTCAAAGACGTTTGGATTAATTCATGTTCTCTACCAATTGACTGGGAAACCTAATAGGTCACACACAATAGATGATTATATACTCAAGATGTTATTTGATAACAATATGGGGTTAATTGAGAGAAAGAAAAGTTGTTGTGGACAAATTATAATTAGTTATAATTTATGGTACAAGTTGTAATTGTAAGAAATTGATGTTTCCAATTACAATTAGGTAGAATTCTTAGTTTTGAGAAGGGAATTTCATGTGATATATAGTAGCTAATAACACACGAAAAAACCCTAGCCAATAGCTAAAACATAACATACGATTCTCTCTTCCTTTGATCTCTCTTTCTCTCATTTTTTCTTCCTGAAAGAAAAACCCTAGCCGCCATTAATTTTTGCAAGCATAGAAATTTTGGTGCTTGAGTATTCCTCTGTGTGGATTACTATTAGAGATAATCACACATTATGATTATAGAGGTTTGACGTTCAACTGACGTGGAGGTTGATCACGAGGATTGCTGGATCGTGCCTCAACTTGATGAAGAAAATTTTGTTCTTCGTACGATGACCCAAAGGTAAAAGATGTTGCTTTTATTGTCATTATGTCTTATTTTCCACACATAGAAGAGTCCTGGGAGGGTATCTTGATTTATTTTTCACTGCGCCGTATAGGTTACGAGCCTGAGATACCCAACAGCAAGGATATGAGAGGGGAGGTAAATGAAGAGTGAATTACTTTGCAAAAAAAAAAAAAAAAAAAGTGAGGTCATAGAGGCTATAGATGTGAAGGAACCGGCTATTCTTTTTTTTATGCAAATGTTCTTATGTTTCTACTAATGATTCTTCATTGTCTTTGCCTATTGAAATTGCAGCTATTCTTCAAGAATTTAAAGATGTTTTCCCTAAGGATGTGCCCGGAGGACTACCACCCATAAAAGGGATTTAGCATCAAATCGACTTTGTGCCTGGAGCCGTCATCCCCAACCGACCGGCATATAGAAGCAACTCGGAGGAGTGCAAGGAATTTCAAAAGCAAGTAGAGGCATTACTTGAGAAAGGACATGTGAGAAAGAGATTAAGCCCACGTGCAGTTCCAATTCTCTTGGTGCTAAAAAAGGATGGGACATGGCGTATGTGCGTGGATTGTCGTGATATCAACAACATCACGGTAAAGTACCGCAATCCTCCCATCTATCTTTCTAGAATCCTAGATATCCTCCCACTATCATGTGGCTCAATATGCATAGGATTATCTTCTTATGTCTTTTCTGGTTCCTCAACTGGAGTGCTAGAAGTTAAAGTATCATTTAACTTCTCTTCCAATTCCACTTTACTCGAAACCTTTGGGGACATACTTTTTATATCCTCTAAGTATCCAGCATGAGTACTAACAAGTACTTTTTGCTCTTAAAGATGATAAAAATATCCATCCCTTGTTCGTTTTGGAAACTTTATGAAGAAATACACTTATTATCTTAGGTCTATCTTACTTCCCTTAGTCAATACATAAGTTCAACAACCCCATATCTTGAGATTATTCATGCTGGACTTGCATCCAACTCACATCTCAAAAGGAATCTTAGCTATAGGCTTGGAAGGCACCAAGTTCAAAATATATGCTATTATTTCCAAAGCATATCCCTAAAAAGAAATAGAAAGAGTTGTATGACTCATTACGCTTTTGACCATTTCCATTAAAGTTCTATTTTTTTCTTAGCTACTCCATTTTGTTCGGTCGTCCCAAGTGCAGTTAGTTGCGATACTATTCCCTTATATGCTAAGTAGTCCATGAATTCACCAAAACAGTATTATCCACCACGATCCGGTCTTAGCTTCTTAATAAGTTTACATGTTTGACACTCCATCTCAATCCTAAACTCCTTAAATTTCTGAAAGAAGTCAGATTTGCACCTCATCAAATAATTATAACCAAAATGTATATGATCATTTGTGAACATGATAAAGTATTCATGACCTCTTCTAGCAGGTATAGATATAGGACTACAAACATCAGCATGAACTAACTCTAGTATTTCTTTGGCCCTTTCCGCCTTTTGAATAAAGGACCTTTTGGTCACTTTACCAATAAGACAAGATTCACAATGAGGCTATTGTTCTAATTTCAATATGTCTAAGGACCTATTATGGAATAACCTCTGAATCTGATTAGGATTTATATGTCCTAATCTTAAGTGCCATAAAATCGAGTTATTTAATGTGGCCTTTTTCTTATTACTGTTAAATTACATCTGAGGATTATTTATTTGTTAACTAATAGGTCTAATATAGTATAGATTGCAATACGTGTTTTCAGAACATATAATTTTTCAATCTCTACTGATTGAAATATTAGAATGGAAAGAAACAGAGTATCTATATTTAATCAATCTTGAAACTCAGATCAAATTCTATTTAAAACTAGAAACATAGAAAATATCTTTTAAAACTAAAATCCTATTACAATCAAATAAAAGCTCAAACTCTCCCACTATTTTAGCCTATACTTGTGCTCTATTGCCCACTTTAAGTGTATGTTCTCCTCTACTAAGTCTTCTTATCCTATTGATCCTCTACAAGAAGCTGCATATATGGTCAGTGGCTCTCGAATCATGAATTTAGGTAGATGATTATCCAACTATCAAAAGAGACTCTAAGTAAAGAGTAATACCTAAAGAGGACATGGCTAAGAAAATCGGATAATCTTTCGTGAAGTGCTCCTTCTTGCCACACATGAAATACTTGTCCTTGGGTTTTGCAATGGCCTTGGACGGACCAATCTTAGATCTTTTGGGTTAGGCCTCCACGTTGTTCTGGGCTTTTTTCTTCCTGAACTTCTTGGGCTGAGTAATCAAAACCTTCGACACAGGCTTTATGGTTCTCTCAGTAGCTGAAGTTTTTTCATCAACTCAGCCAAAAACATATTCAACTAGTTCGTGCTATAATTTAACTTGAACTGAGAATATGAATCTGGTGAAGTCTCAACAACCTTGTCAATTTAGCTCTCACGATGGACTATTACCCTAAGGACCTTGGCCCCTTGAAATGAGCAATCACCTAGCATATGCTCCTGAACTCATACTCATCAACCACCCTAGTGTTCAGGATTATGTTAAGAGCCTCTCACTTTATGGGCTAACTCTTGTCAGCAAACATGATGCCCAACGATATATCAATATCGTATGAAGTAAGCATGTTCTCATGCGTAGAGTAAAGAACTTTGGATATAGAAGCCAACATATAGCATCTAGCTATTTCATCAGCTTTTTTCATGCCCTTTGAGCCTCACAATCTCGGTCTGTGGAATCTTCCTCAATTTTAGGTTAGGGACCTTTAGAACATATTTATACTCTTCAACTGTGAGTATTATATTCATATGCATGTTTTAGTCCATCTAACTTTGATACGAATTCTCGGTGACTTTTCTTAGTGTTGTGGGTGTTTTGTTGGCTGTGTTTCAACACAACTTAAAGGAACAAAAAAAAAAAAAAAAACAGAGATTCTTGTGACAAAAAAGTAGAAAACCAAAAAACTACCTACACTCTTTCAAATTCTTGAAGAACAAAGTCCCAAAGACCCTCAAGATGAGTAGAAAGTTCTACTATAATCTCATCCCAATATCCTTCAAACAACAAAGGAAAATAAGAACAAATAGAATAGAAAAAATAGAGAAAATAGGCACCCAAATATTGGATTTAAAACAAACCTTAGAAGAACAAAGCAACTAAGACCCATCCAAAGAAACAATATTGGATTATCTAAATGATTTATAGACTCTCACAAAAGGAGGACTATCATTTAAGCTTGGTTTTGAACAAGATGAACAAGGAGGCTAGGGCCTCTCAAGATTCTCTCTCAAATAGGTATTAAAGTGAAGTGAATTATCTTGTCAAATCACTAAAAGTGCTATTTATACTATCCTAACCCTAGCTAAGTAATCCCTGAGGATTATTTACAATTTTGGGTCATAATAAGTCGTTACAAGCAAAAAAAACTAAAGAAAAATCGGAGAAAAACATTAAAACGTAAAACAATCATCGGTTACCCAGGGGGAAGCCGATGCTGGTTTGGACTTCACAGCCGGCACCAGTTTGGATCTGTCTTTGGCTGGTTCAGGTTGTGTTTGAAATGTTGTTGGACAGAATGGAGCAGGCGCCGGCTGTCTTCTGGAAAGCCTCATTTATCATGATTTGTCCCATTTTGCTGCCTATTTGAGTTCTTGTTGGGGTCTTGTACGAATGGTTATCAACACGAACTCTTGGCTATCTTCTTCATTCTTCCAATCCTCCTTCATCCTCAAGCATGGTTTGATGATCAATTGAAAATTACCTTGATGCTTTTTGGTCCTAGCTCTTGTCATCAGTCCTTGTCCTCCTTGATGAAGTGGAGTCTCTTCATCTCCCCCTCCTTGAAAAGGATTCGTCTTCGAATTATCACAATTATCTACATCAAAAGAAGAGAGGTCACTAACATTAAAGGTGGCACTAACATGACACTTGCTAGGTAGATCTATCTTGTAAGCATTATCTCCTACTTTGGTAAGAATTTGAAATGGTCCATCCCCCATTGGATTTAGTTTGCTTTATCGTTGCGTTGGGAATTTATCCTTGCGAAGGTGCATCCATACCAAATCGCCCGACTCAAATGACATCTTTTTTCTTCCTTAATTGCGTTTTTGGGCGATCTCTTCGTTTCGTTTTGCAACGGTTGCTTTCATCTTCTCATGGAGTGCCTTCATCATCTCCGCCTTCTTAGCTCCATCGCGGTTCAACCGTTTACCTATAGGCAAAGGAACCAAATCTAAAGGAGTTAGAAGATTAAAACCATATACAATTTTAAAAGGAGAATACGAAGTGGTAGAGTGAATTGCCCTGTTGTAAGCAAACTCAATATGAGGCAAGCACTCCACCCAAATTTTCAAGTTCTTCTTGATTATGGCCCGTAAAGGTTAGGTGAGTGTTCGATTGACCACCTCCGTTTATCCGTCCATTTGGGGATGACAAGCTATGGAAAATAAGAGATTAGTTCCAAGTTGTTCCATAAAACTCTCCAAAAGTGTCTAAGGAATTTTATATCCCTATCCGAGACAATAGTCCTTGGAATCCCATGTAATCTCACCACTTCTTTAAAGAATATATCTTCAATACAGGATGCATCATTCGTCTTAGAACAAGCCACAAAATGAGCTATTTTGGAAAATTTGTCAACAATCACAAATATTGAATCCTTACCCCTTTTGGACCTAGGCAATCCTAAGATGAAATCCATTGAAATATCAAACAAAGGCACATTAGGTGTGGATAAAGGAGTATAAAGACTATGTCGAAGGGCTCTAGACATAGCTCGCCTACAAGTAATGCATTTAGAACAATGTCTCATTTTTTGCCCAGAGAAATGTTCTTTAAGGATGCCTAAGGTTTTTGCAACACCAAAATGCCCCTTTAGTCCCCCACTATGGGCTTCCCGAACTAGCAACACCCTAATGGAACCCATTGGCACACAATGCCCTGCCTCCCTAAACAAGAAACCATCATGCCTATAATATTTAGCAAATGCACCTTTCTCACAAGTATGAAAAATATCCCCAAACTCCTCATCATCAATATACAAATCTTTCATAAATTCAAAACCAAGAAGTTTAGCATCCAAAGAGTTGAGGAGTGCATACCTTCGAGATAGGGCATCCGCTATCACATTTTCCTTACCCTTCCTGTGTTAAATGACATATGGAATTGTCCCAATAAACTCCATCCACCTTGCATGTCTTTTGTTTAAATTTTGTGGGCTCTTGAGGTGTTTAAGTGTCTCATGATCGGTATGAATGACAAACTCTCTTGGCAAAAGGTAGTGTTGCCAATACTCTAAGGTCCTCACCAAGGCAAAAAGCTCTTTGTCATAAGTAGAGTAATTGAGGGCCGCTCCGGACAACATCTCACTAAAGTATGCAATGGGTTTTCTATCTTGTGTCAAGACCCCTCCTATTTCTACCCCACTTGCATCACACTCTATCTCAAAAGCCTTCTCAAAATTGGGAAAATAAGAGTTGGAGCTTGGCTCAATTTATCTTTGAGGGTTTAAATAGCTTGTTGCTGGGCTTCCTCCCACCTAAATCCCACCTTTTGTTTTACTACTTTGGTTAGAGGGACTGCTCTAGTGCTAAAATTTTGGATAAACCTCCTATAGAAGTTAGCTAGCCCATCGAAACTACAGACTTGGGTAATAGTGGTAGGGGTTGGCCAATCTTAGATGGCTTTCACTTTTCCCTCATCAACCTTATGAAACCCCAACTAAAATCAACCATAGAGTAAGAGGGTTGGGATGCATATCATATTTTCTTGCATGCATAAATATATTTTTATATGATTTTATGTGCCTTGGATACTCAAGTCCAGCTTCACCAGACCACCAACTTATACTCAAGTCTTAGGGTACTAGTCCACATAGTAGCAGTGATAGACCGATATTTATTTCTTATATTATAATATTTTATTAAAGATTACTATCACGTGGTCCTGTTCTACATATTCCAAATACACTTACACTATTGGTGTAAATGGACTACACACTGGTTAAAGGTAAACTATTTTTCATTTAGAAAACAAAGTGTAATAATCTAAACCTTGATAATGTACCCAACTTCATCAATTTATCAATAATATTTTTCACTTATGTATTAGTAATCCATAATTTACACCTTATTGTGAAAGCACGACCTAACCAGATAGATTACTTAGTAATATACTTAGACCTTTAATGTGTAAACATATATAAACAAACAACAATTAGTCAATCAACTATTTTAATAATTTCCAAATATAAAGATACATAGTACATTTTGGGCATACATTCTAACAATCTCTCACTTATACAAAATGGACTATGATAGTCCATATGTGCCTAGCACTATAACATCCAAATGTCTTTAGAGCAACTTCTCCGTCAAGGACTTAGTAAATAGGTTTGTCAGATCCTTTGATGAGGAAATCTGATCAACCACTATCTTCCATTTCTAGATGAACTTGCAGATCAGCTGATACTTTCCCTCTGTGTGCTTGCTCTTTCTATAGCTCCTTGGTTCTTTGCATTGTGACACAACTCCAAAATTATCACAGTATCAGATGGTGGGCATGTCCATCTATGGCGTGATTTAAAGTTCTTTAAGGACCTTCGGGAGCCAAAGTACTTCTTTAGCAGCTTTTGAAATTGCAACATACTCAGCTTCCATGATAGAATCAATAATGAACGATTTGTTAACACTCCTTCATGAAATAGCCTATCAAGACAAAGTGGAAACATATCCGTTAAAGGATTTCCTTTCATCTTTATCTACCTAGAAGTCTAAGTCAGTGCAACTAGGAGGAATCAAGTCATCGGTTCGGTAGACAAGTGTTTAATCTCTTGTCCTTTTTAGGTACTTGAGAATATTTTTTACAGCTTGCCAATTTTCTTTTCCTGGGTTTGATCGATATTTGCTAACCATGCCTACGACAAAGTAGATATCTGGCCTAGTACAAAGTATAGCAGATATGGGATTTTCCAATTGTTGAAGTGTAGGGAGTCCTACTCATCCTTTCCTTTTCTTTCTATGTCTTAGGATACTAATTAGAAGATATGGTCAAACCATACATAAAAAGTATAATTTCCTTCTTGCACTGATCTATACAACACTTGATCAATATCTTATCTGTATAAGTTGATTGGATATGGCTAACATTCTTTGCTTTCTATCTCTAAGAAGATTTATACCAAGAATGTAATTAGCTTCTCCCACATCTTTCATTCTAAATTAACTTGATAGCTAAACCTTTATAGATGATAATGTCTCAACATCATTTCTAATGAGTAGAATGTCATCCACATAAAGTTCTATGACGAACATATTATTCCTATCCGACTTGCCGTACATACAAAGTTCATACACATTTTGTAAAAAACCATAAGACTTTACAATCTTATAAAAACATAGGTTGCATGCACACAATACTTGTTTAAGTCCATAAATTGACTTCTTAAGCTTACAGATCATATGGTCTTGGCCTTTCATAAAGAAGGCTCCAGGCCAGGGCATATAGATGTCCAAGATAGCTCTTTAGAAAGGCTATCTTGACATCTCTTTGCGATATCTCGTTGTAATAATAGCATGTGATGGACAAAAGAATGTGAATGCACTTAAGCATGGCAACAGATAAAAAGATCTCCTCATAAATGATCCCTTCTTTTTTAGTATAACCTTTTGCAACCAATTTTAATTTATAGGTTTCCATATTTCCATCTACACCTCCACTTCTCTTGTATACCCACTTACACACTATGAGTTTAATCCCTTCATATGCAACGATAACCCCTAGACTTGACTGAAATACATAGACTCAATCTCGGTATCAATTGAAATACTATTTGTCGTTTATCTACATTAACATTAGCAATTACCTCATCATATCTAGTGGAATTTTGTTCCTGATAGTTGGAGATTACCTCAAAAGCCTCTCTCATCTATATTTCTAGAATTTTAGATATCCTCCCACTATCATAAGGCTCAATATGTATAGGATTATCTTCTTATGTCTTTTCTGGTTCCTTAACTAGAGTGCTAAAAGTTAAAGTATCATTTAACTTCTCTTCCAATTCCACTTTACACGAAACCTTAGGGGACATACATTATGTATCCTCTAATTATCTAGCATGAGTACTAACAAGTAATTTTTGTTCTTAAAGATGATAAAAATATCCATCCCTTGTTCATTTTGGATATCTTACGAAGAAGTACAGTTATTATCTTGGGTCTAGCTTACTTCCCTTAGTCAATACATAAGTTGGACAACCCCATATCTTGAGATTATTCATGTTGGGCTTGCATCCAACTCACATCTCATAAGGTATCCTAGGTATAGGCTTGGATGGCTCTAAGTTCAAAATATATGCTATTATTTCCAAAACATATTCCTAAAAAGAAATAGGAAGAGTTATATTACTCATTATGCTTTTGACCCTTTCCATCAAGGTTCTATTTTTTTTCTTAGCTACTCCATTTTTTTCGGTTGTCCCAAGTGCAGTTAGTTGCAATACTATTCCCTTATACGCTAAGTAGTCCATGAATTCACCAAAACAGTATTATCCACCACGATCCGATCTTTGCGTCTTAATAAGTTTACATGTTTGACACTCCATCTCAATCTTAAACACCTTAAATTTCTCAAAGAAGTCAGATTTGAACCTCATCAAATAATTATAACCAAAATGTATATGATCATTTGTGAACATGATAAAGTATTCATGACCACTTCTAGCAGGTATAGATATAGGACTACAAACATCAGTATGAACTAACTCTAGTATTTCTTTGGCCCTTTCCGCCTTTTGAATAAAGGACCTTTTGGTCACTTTACCAATAAGACAAGATTCACAATGTGGCTATTCTTCTAATTTCAATATGTCTAAGGACCTATTATGGAATAACCTCTGAATCCGATTAGGATTTTTATGTCCTAATCTTAAGTGCCATAAAATCGAGTTATTTAATGTGGCCTTTTTCTTATTACTGTTACATTACATCTGAGTATTATTTATTTGATGACTAATAGCACTAATATAGAAAAGATTGCCATACGTGTTTTCAGGACATATAAATTTTCAATCTCTACTGATTGAAATATTAGAATGGAAAGAAACAGAGTATCTGTATTTAATCAATTTTAAAACTTAGATCAAATTCTATTTAAAACTAGAAACATAGAAAATATCTTTTAAAACTAAAATCCTATTTCAATCAAATAAAAGCTCAAACTCTCCCTCTGTTTTAGCCTATACTTGTGCTCTATTGCCCACTTTAAGTATATGTTCTCCTCTACTAAGTCTTCTTATCCTATTGATCCTCTACAAGAAGTTACATATATGGCCAGTGGCTCTCAAATCAGGAATTTAAGTAAATGATTATCCAACTATCAAAATAGACCCTAAGTATAGAGTAATACCTAAAGAGGACATGGCTAAGAAAATCGGATAATCTTTCTTAAAGTGCACCTTCTTGCCACACATGAAATACTTGCCCTTGGGTTTTGCATTGCCCTTAGACGAACCAATCTTAGACCTTTTGGGTTAGGCCTCCACGCTGTTCTGGGCTTTTATCTTCCTAAACTTCTTGGGCTGAGTAATCAAAACCTTCGACACAGGCTTTATGGTTCTCTCAGCTGCCGAAGTTTTTTCATCAACTCAGCCAAAAACATATTCAACTTGTTCGTGCTATAATTTTACTTGAATTGAGAATATGAATCTGGTGAAGTCTCAAGAACCTTATCAATTTGGCTCTCACGATAGACTATTACCCTAAGGACCTTGGCCTCCTCGAAATGAGTAATCACCTAGCATATGCTCCTAAAATCATACTCATCAACCATCCTAGTGTTCAGGATTATGTTAAGAGCCTCTCGCTTTATGGGCTAACTCTTGTCAGCAAACATGATGCCCAACGATATATCAATATCGTATGAAGTAAGCATGTTCTCACGCTTAGAGTAAAGAACATTGGATATAGAAGCCAACATATAGCATCTAGCTATTTCATAAGCTTTTTCCATGCCCTTTGAGCCTCACAATCTTGGTCAGTGGATTCTTCCTCAGTTTCAGGTTAGGGACCATTTAGAGCATATTTATACTCTTCAACTGTGAGTATTATATTCATATGCATTTTTCAGTCTATATAACTTTGATACAAATTCTTGGTCACTTTTCTTTGTGTTGTGGGTGTTTTTGTTAGCTATGTTTCAGCGCAACTCAAAGGAACAAAAAAAAAAAAAAAAAAAAACAGAGATTCTTGTGACCAAAAAGGAGAAAACAAAAAAACTACCTACACTCTTTCAAATCCTTGAAGAACAAAGCCTCAAAGACCCTCAAGATGAGTAGAAAGTTCTACTATAATCTCATCCTAATATCCTTCAAGCAACGAAGGCAAACAAGAACAAATAGAATAGAGAAAATAGGCACCCAAATATTAGATTTCAAACAAACCTTAGAAGAACAAAGCAACTAAGACCCATCCAAAGAAAAAACATTGGATTATCTAAACGATTTATAGAATCTCACAAAAGGAGGACTAACATTTAAGCTTGGTCTTGAGCAAGATGAACAAGGAGGCTAGGGCTTCTCAAGATTCTCTCTCAAATTGGAATTAAAATGAAGTGAAATGTCTTATCAAATCACTAAAAGTGCTATTTATACTATCCTAACTCTAACTAAGTAATACCTGAGGTTAATTTATAGTTTTGGGTCATAATAAGTCATTACAAGCATAAAAAAATTGAAGAAAAATCGGAGAAAAGCATTAAAATGCAAAGCAATCATCGGTTGCCCAAGGGGAAGCCGGCATCGGTTTGGATTTGTCTTCGGCTAGTTCAGGTTATGTTTGAAATGTTGTTGGATAGAATGGAGTTGGTGCCGATTTGGTTGCATGGAGCCGGCGCTGGATATCCTCTCAAAGCCTCCCTTATCATGTTTTGTCCCTTTTTACTGCCAATTTGAGTTCTTGTTGGGGTCCTTCATGGATGGTCATCAACACGAACTCTTGGCTATCTTCCTCACTTTTC
This sequence comes from Voacanga thouarsii, assembly GCA_026120185.1. Lineage (NCBI taxonomy): Eukaryota > Viridiplantae > Streptophyta > Magnoliopsida > Gentianales > Apocynaceae > Voacanga > Voacanga thouarsii. The sequence continues at coordinate 192,845 of JANUWF010002977.1, forward strand.
CAATCCTCATTCATCCTCAAGCATGGTTTGATGATCAATTGAAAACTATCTTGATGCTTCTTGGTCCTAGCTCTTGTTATCGGTCCTTGTCCTCCATGATGAAGTGGAGTCTCTTCATCTCCCCCTTCTTAAAAAGGATTCGTCTTCGAATTTTCACAATCATCTAGGTCAAAGGGAGAGAGGTCACTAACATTAAAGGTGGCACTAACATGATACTTACCAGGTAGATCTATCTTTTCAGCATTATCTCCAACTTTGGCAAGAACTTGAAATGGTCCATCCCCCCTTAGATCTAGTTTGCTTCGTCGTTGCATTGGGAATCTATCCTTGTGAAGGTGCACCCATACCCAATTGCCCTACTCAAAGGACACCATTTTTCTTCCTTGATTGCGCTTTTGGGCGATCTCTTCGTTTTGTTTTGCAATGGTTTCTTTCATCTTCTCATGGAGTGCCTTCATCATCTCCGCCTTTTTAGCTCCATCGAGGTTCAACCGTTTACCTATAGGCAAAGGAACCAAATCTAAAGGAGTTAGTGGATTAAAACCATATATAATTTTAAAAGGAGAATACGAAGTGGTAGAGTGAATAGCCCTATTGTAAGCAAACTCAATATTAGGCAAGCACTCCTCCCAATTTTTTAAATTCTTCTAGATTATGGCCTGCAAAGGTTGGGTGAGTGTTCGATTGACCACCTCCATTTGTCCGTCCATTTGGGGATGACAAGCTATGGAAAATAAGAGATTAGTTCCAAGTTTGTTCCATAAAACTCTCCAAAAGTGTCTAAGGAATTTAGTATCCCTATCCGAGACAATAGTCCTTGGAATCCCATGCATTCTCACCACTTCCTTAAAGAATAAATCTGCAATATAGGACGTATCATTAGTCTTGGAACAAGCCACAAAATGAGCCATTTTGGAAAATCTGTCAACAATCACAAATATAGAATCCTTACACCTTTTGGACCTAGGCAATCCTAAGATGACGTCCATTGAAATATCAACCCAAGGTACATTAGTTGTGGATAAAGGAGTATAAAGACCATGTGGAAGGGCTCTAGACTTAGCTCGTCTACAAGTAATGCATTGAGAAAAATGTCTCTCCCTATCCTTTCTCATTTTTGGCCAAAAGAAATGTTCTTTAAGGATGCCTAAGGTTTTTGCAACACCAAAATGCCCCTTTAGTCCCCCACTATGGGCTTCCCGAACTAGCAACACCCTAATGGAACCCATTGGCACACAATGCCCTGCCTCCCTAAACAAGAAACCATCATGCCTATAATATTTAGCAAATGCACCTTTCTCACAAGTATGAAAAATATCCCCAAACTCCTCATCATCAATATACAAATCTTTCATAAATTCAAAACCAAGAAGTTTAGCATCCAAAGAGTTGAGGAGTGCATACCTTCGAGATAGGGCATCCGCTATCACATTTTCCTTACCCTTCCTGTGTTAAATGACATATGGAATTGTCCCAATAAACTCCATCCACCTTGCATGTCTTTTGTTTAAATTTTGTGGGCTCTTGAGGTGTTTAAGTGTCTCATGATCGGTATGAATGACAAACTCTCTTGGCAAAAGGTAGTGTTGCCAATACTCTAAGGTCCTCACCAAGGCAAAAAGCTCTTTGTCATAAGTAGAGTAATTGAGGGCCGCTCCGGACAACATCTCACTAAAGTATGCAATGGGTTTTCTATCTTGTGTCAAGACCCCTCCTATTTCTACCCCACTTGCATCACACTCTATCTCAAAAGCCTTCTCAAAATTGGGAAGAATAAGAGTTGGAGCTTAGCTTAATTTGTCTTTGAGGGTTTGAAAGGCTTGTTGCTGGACTTCCACCAACTTAAATCCCACCTTTTTTTTTACCACTTCGGTTAGAGGGGCTGCTCTAGTACTAAAATTTTGGATAAACCTCCTATAGAAGTTAGCTAGCCCATGGAAACTATGGACTTGGGTCATAGTGGTAGGGGTTGGCCAATCTTGGATAGCTTTCACTTTTCCCTCATCAACTTTATGAAACCCCAACTAAAACCAACCATAGAGTAAGAGAGTTGGGATGCATATCATATTTTGTTACATGCATAAATATATTTTTATATGATTTTTGTGCCTTGGATATGTGATTTGTAGCCTAGATGGCTCGATTGTGGCTGTTGAGTAAGAAGGGCAAAACGGTAAATTTGCTTGAGGAGGAAATATGGAGATAGCTTGAGGATTAAATAGAAAAAATATTTGGGAGAGAAAATTAGAATAAGAGTTGTTGTGTTTTAGTGGTTAGAGCTTTGAAATAAATCCCTGAGGTCTTGAGTTCAAATTCCATCAAGTGAGTTTTAGCATGATTAAATTTTATTTTTCTTTAGGAAGGCTATATTTCGGCCTTGCATGCTTTAGGGAAGAGTAGGAGTGTAGTCCTAGGGTAGACATGATAGGAATGTCCTAATCCAACTCTTGTTCCCTACAAAAATTTCTAAGGGATTCATACACTTCTTGATCTCTAGCTTTCCTTACTTTTTAATCAATTAGGCTGTTCCATTTATCTAAGAAATTTTATTTTCAAAAAATTTCCAGCAAGCTTCTTTGATCTTGGAATATTGAAAATGTCTGTGTGAGGATGTATTCTTGACCGAAAATGGGGAGGAGTTGTGGAAGGTTCCCAAGAGAATTAATCTCCATTGTTGAACCTTCAAACTCCAACCTATGTGTGTTCATCTTCTTCATGTAGTAAACTAGAAATTTTTTCAGCTTGTTGATCAGTTCAATAGTCAAAATTTTCAGCCATCATTCCCTCTCAAATGCTGCCAGAAAAATGACCATTTCATTTACCATGAGGACTGAAAATTCCAGCCAAAACTAGACTGCTCAAAAAACTGTGCAAACCAAAAAATTTTCGGGACAGTTTTCGCAGCTTGGTGAACCAAAACCAAGCTGTTTCTTCCAATTTTTCAACCAGCAATTCAATCTTGTTTTTCCTCCATAAAGAAGGCTGGAAACCAACCTTAAAGGACCCTCCAATAGCCCATCAAACCTTCTGAAGCTGACTGAAATATGGCAGAAGAATCTGCCCAGAAATTCCAGCAAGCATGTGAAAAACCTGATCAGAATTTTCAGCTTATTTCTCCTTCACCCTTATCTGAAAACTCATCCTTTTTTTTGTGCAAACTCACCCTGAACAGCCATGAACTAAGCTCCGTCATCTTCTCTAGAGTTCTGCACAAAAAATAGCTCCATGGCTACTACTAAATCTCTCCATCATTCACTCCAATCAAGCCATGAATGGGAGTACAAAATTTCAGCAAGAAATTTCAGCCAACTACCATAGATTAACCCTCAAACAACCAGAAAATTCCTCCACCATTGTACATCATATTTTCGGCCACTCTAAAGCTCATTCAAACATCATCCTTCTCAGCAATAATCATAGCCATGCAGCCGGCCATTAAAGCTTCCAAAAGCTCTCCATTAACCAATATCTTCTTAGCATATTTGTTTCCAAAATTGATTCCCTAAAATAGTCTTTTTGGATTTCAAACAACCAGCTTTCCTTTTCCTCTCAAATCTGAAAATCCAATTACCAAAAACCATTCAAACAATTTGCCTACCCTTCTTCTATAGAATTTTGGCCAACTTCAATCAATTTCTCTCCATTCTCTCCAAACCAAGAACACCAAGAACAACTACTAACATTCTCACGCCTAAGACCACCCAAAACCTTTCCAATCTTCTCCAAAAACTCCAGATCACACCTACTCAATCCCTTCTGTAATTTTTAACATCAAACACTGAAATCAAAGTCTCACTTTTGGATAAAAAACCAGAATTTTCTTGAAGGCTTAAGAACACCTTCAAGGCAAGCATGAACATTCATCTTCATCTTCTTCCACCTTTGACTTTGATGATTATATACTAATGAACTCTCTCTCTCTCTCTCTCTCGCCGAATGGTTATTTCCACCATGGCCATTTTTCTTCTTCTCCTTAGGCGAATTAAGCATCCTAGCGAGAGGATTCTCTTAAATTGAGTACAAGGTAGTCATCATTCAAGTAAGCTTCTTCCATCTTCTCTTTAGATCCTAGATTCATGTCTCTTGAGTGTAGTTGGATGAGAATGGAATATATATGGAGATTGAGTGTGTGTTTATATGACGGAGTTGAGATTGAAGCATGAATGAATGTTTTTATATGAGGGAGTTGGGATTGAAGCATGAGTTGATTGTCTTGGTTGAATGTCTGGCGTCTTAGGGTTTGTTTCATCTCTTCATGTCACGAGTGGTATGAATGATCAAGCATGTTAGAGATTATGTCACCTTTGGTGAATAGGGTTTAGGATCTTGTATTATTGTTGAGGCCATGCATATGATTATGATTAGTGGAGTTGAGATCATGTGTTGGTAAATTTAGATCTATACTTTTATTCATGGTTTGGATATTTTGATGATTGGTATAAAGTGAATGTTCATGATTAGGGTTAGCAATAGAAATTATGATCATGACCTTGTTGTCCCTAAGCTAATTAAGTTAATTAATTTTATTTCATCAACAAAATGATTAATACTCTAATTTCTTCTAGTAATTTTGAAAACCCTAGGAAAATGTGGGTTCGGATTCTTATTTAAAATAGTGATATTTTTGTCAAATAATTGATAGCTTTTATTAAACAAATAAAATATAGAGATATTATATAAAATAATAATATCAAATAAAGCATTTTATATAAATAATCATAATAGGCAAAATATTAATTTTGTAAGTTTTATATTCCTAAATACTATTAAAATCTATTCATTATCTTTTAATCAAATACATTAAAATTTATTTACTATTAATTTTATTTATTTACCAATTATTTTCTAACAATTAATTATTAAGAGATTATTATTTTAAATAATTCCATGTAGGTTCTAGGACCCTTCATCAAATAAACCCTAATTTATTTAAAGCAAGATTTAAACTTTGAACTTATTAGTAGCTGTTTCACAAACCCTAGTTATTTTAATATCAAGCTAGATTTATTTTATAAACCCCTTTTTTCGTTATCTAGCTTTAAAGGTTGGGATGTTAGGGTCATGATTGTAATAGGTTGAGCTAGGTTTATTTGTGGAAGTGAATTTTTGCTTGAGTTTAATTATGGCTTATGTTTGCCCCAGGAGGGGTTAGGTCAGCTATTGGAGATCTTTATTTTGAGCAAGGATACCTATATAAAACCTGTTTATTGCAAAAGTTGTTATGGCAAGCTAAACACAAAGGTTGTCAACATCGATTTGGTAAAGGAATTTAGGGACTATTTCCTTTCTTGTTTTGGTCAAACTAATTCTTTGAAAATCAACAATCAATTTTATTTAAATACTAAACTATTTCTAAAACTGACTTTGACAAAGATTTCGGAAACCCTTGATTGCCATTTTCAAGTAAAGTTATATTTTATCAGTTTTCTCCTACGTGGGATAAATTATGTTGAGTACTCAATAAGGGTAGGCTGGTAGTACTAGTTTTGAAGAGCAAGAGTGAGTTTCTTGGCAGGAGGCCACCTCCAAAAAATGAACTCAACTTAGAGAAACGTCAGTGCTACTTAGTCATGTCGGTCCAAGCTAGCAGGTTTCAGTCATGTGGACTATGTGTTGCCAGAGTAGACAACCAGTTTTGTTTAAGTGTAAAGAAGGAAGAGAATCTTACTCGGTAGGCTAATCACCTACCTTTTTGTCAGTCAGCACAAAGTGTGGCATTCTGACCATTGTATGGTTATGGGGCCCAAGATGTGGCAACGCATGGCCGCCCTTTCGAGTGGTTGATTTTATTGTACCTGTATGGTTGGAAAAGCCAAAACGCCACTCTTAGTTTTGAACTTTATTTGTTGCTTGCCAGTATTTTTCTTATGAAATTCTTACTCCTTGCATTCATGAATTGTTTTCACTGGACACTCAAAGCACATACGGACTTACTGAGATTTTTATCTTATCACCTTTTTTACGATTATCTCAGGTCGATCCTGCTGTAGGGATGTATTGCTAGTTGTTACCTGCTTGGAAGATATTCTGATTTATTATATGCAATGCTTTGGGATTTGATAGTGAACAATTTTATTTTGGATTTATTCTTGAATTTTTTGCTTGTAATAAGTTTTAATTTCAAAGTATTATTTTATTTTTATTTGTGTGTCCTAGTTATAAAGACTCCTTGTCCTTTAGACGGGACAACATCCCCGGCTCTGTTAGGCCCAAGTGGTGGGGTGTTGCAAATGGTATCAGAGCCTAGGTTTAGGCAAATTTTGATAGTGTTTGTTCTATTTATTTAAGTTCTAATCTTTATCTAACCTATCTTGTTTATACTGTAGGATGGTTAGACTACTTAGAACCGCGAGGAAGGGACAAGTGGCATCCTCCTATTCCTATGTACCTAGAAAACCTTCCAGTTCCTCAGCCTGCTCCTCAGCCAGTTATCCCTTTAGAAGATAGCCGTGATGATAAGGTCCCGATCTATGAGCCATCCCTAATCCCGGTGATCAAAATGAATTTTGACTGTGAAGATGAAGAGATAGCCGTGGTGAATATTTCCCACCCTCTTAATCCCATAGTGGATTTATCAGCAGATAGTGATGACCCGGGGGAGATAGATTATGAGTCTCCACCTAGACCTTCTTTCTTTCCTCCTCCCAGTCGAGTTGAGCTCGGGGAAAGTTCTAGGCAACTCGGGAATGAGCCAATTGAGGGGTTTGCCAGTGGGGCGGGGGTAGACTTTTCTAAGAACTTTGGGCAATGGTTGTATGAGGCTGATTTTGAGGATTTTGATGAGGACTAGTAGGGCTAAAAGTTGTTATGATTCGGATGTTTTATTTACTGCTTTCCATGAACTTCTATGTTAAGGATTTCCTTTCTGCTTACTTCTCTAATTCCAAATTTATGCATATAAGAGTACTTGGAGTACTCTAAGGTTTGAAAAAAAATTTATGCAATTCTTTACACAAAAACTTGCAAATGATTTTCTTTTACTTAAACCTGAATGTGAATGCATGCTTAAAATGTTTTAAACTTGAATGCATACACTTATCATCTGGGCATGGTTTAGAATGGCACCCAAGCACCGTGTAGCCATATCAGGCATGAGAGTTTCGGAAGCAGAGCCTGTGACACCGGAGTTTAAGATGACTCAAATGCCGTCACCCAATCAGGGGGATGAGAACGAGCCAAATTTGGAATTGGGTAAAAAAAAACCTGTTAGAGTGACAATGGAGCAAGCTTTTCGCCAAGTTTAGCAAGTGTGAGCTCTGGTTGGATAGCGTAGCATTTCTTGGCCATGTAGTGACCAAGGAGAGAAACAAGGTAGACCCAGCAAAAGTTGAAGCAGTTTTGGACTGGAAGCAACCGGAGAACATCACCAAAATTCGAAGCTTCTTGGGATTAGCGGGTTACTACAGGAGGTTCATTAAAGGATTTTCAACGCTCGTATTGCCTATGACCCAATTGTTGAGGAAAGATGTACCATTTATTTAGAGTGCGAAATATGAGAAAAGTTTCCAAGAACTAAAGTGAAGATTGATGACAGCACCAGTGTTGAGTCTTCCCGAGGCGGATAAGCCTTACGCGCTGTATACCGATGCCTCAAAAAAAGGATTGGGAGCAGTATTGATGCAAGTCTAGAAAGTGATCACTTATGAATCTCGGAAGTTGAGACTTCATGAAGTCAACTACCCTACGCATGATCTGGAGCTGGCATCCATTGTATTCGCTCTAAAAAAATAGCGACACTACCTGTACGGAGCTGAGTATGAAATGTTCACGAACCACGAGAGCCTGAAGTACATCTTCACCTAGAAGGATTTGAATTTGAGACAGCGGCGGTAGATGGAATTCTTAGAAGAGTACCGTTGTCCAATCAACTACCATCCCGGGAAGGCCAACGTTGTAGTGGATGCCCTGAGCAGAAAAGTGAGTATGGCCAGATGAAGAGTGTAGGAGGTTCAAGTAGTTTAGGATGTGTTGGACAGAAGAGCGGAGGTGCAAGAGGAGAGGATTCTTGTTAGTAACCAGAAGTTGGTACCAGATCTAAGACGGGAAATCGTGGAAGCTCAACAAAGTAACGGGGAATTCAAACTTTTCAAGGACAAAGAGCTTAAATGGCAAGGTAGTGAATTCCGACAAGACGAATCGGGAGATTTGTATTTCAGGAATTGGTTATGTGTACTTAGAGAGCATTAATTAAAGGACAGAATTTTGGAAGAGGCGCACAAGAGTAAGTACGCCATTTATCCAGGGGAAGTCAAAATGTACCAGGATCTGAAGAGGACCTATTGGTGGCCCAGAATGAAGTGGGATGTGGTTAAGTATGTCTTGACTTGTCTCACCTGTCAGAAGGTCAAGGCGGAGTACAGGAAGTCAGCAGGATTGTTGCAGCCATTGCCAGTACCTGAATGGAAGTGGGATGAGGTGACCATGGATTTTGTTATCGAACTTCCTATGGCAAAGACCCAGAAGGATACTATATGGGTGGTAGTAGATTGACTGACCAAGTCAACGTATTTCATACCAGTGAATGTAAGAGATTCCATGAAGAAGTTGGCTCAGACCTACGTGCGCGAAATAGTCCATCTCCATATAGTTCCTTCAAGTATTGTGTCTGATCGAGACCCGAGGTTTACATGTCATTTTTAGGTTAAGTTTCAAGAATTGATGGGGTCGAGTCTGAAGTTCAGTACGATGGTGCATCCGCAAACCAATGGATAGTCAAAAAAAGTTATATAGATATTGGAAGATTTGTTGAGAGCTTGTATTCTAGATTTTGGGGATAAGTGGATCGAATATATGCCGTATATAGAGCTATCATATAATAATAGTTATCAAGCTTTAATTAGGATGGCCCCGTATGAGGCTCTGTATGGACGCAAGTGTCAGGTACTGCTATATTGTAGTTGGACTGAAGATGGGCACATAACTAAGACCAGAGAAGTTTGTGTTCAGAAAATGTTGGACAAAGTCAAGTTAATCAGGGAAAGGCTAAAAGCAGTTTAGAGCCGACAAAAGAGCTATGCGGACAACCGACGGAGAGAATTGGAGCTTCAAGTAGGAGACAGTGTACTTCTGAGACTAACACCGAATAGGGGAATTTTGAAGTATTCGAAGGGTGAAAAGTTGAATCCAAGGTATTTGGGGCCATTCCCGATAAAGGAAAGGATTGGACCGATAGCATACTGATTGGACTTGCCAGATGAATTGATGGGAATTCATGATGTGTTTCATGTGTCATAGCTAAAGAAGTACAATGCCGATCCTGGTCATGTTTTGAATGATGAGCCGTTAGTGTTGCAACCCGATCTGAGTTATGTGAAGAAACCCATGCGAATATTGGACAGAATTGTTAAGATGCTTCGGAACAAGCAGATACCGATGGTAAAAGTTCAGTGGGAGCATCATGGCACGCGAGATGCCACATATGTAATACCCCACCCAAAACTACCTTTGACTATGGGGAAAAGTCATGCATTGCATAGCATCTTGCATTTTATGTGGTAGCTAGAATAATTGTATTTGCATTGATGCATGTGAATTTTTCCGTTGCTCTTGCATTTGAATTAATTGATGTAAAATAGTTGTGTTGTTAAAGATTTGGATAACGGAGGTTTGGTCGAAGATTTGGAAGGATGAGTATTAGGGGTGGTAAGAACTTCTTGTAGAAAAATTAGTATTGGAGTTGTTTTGGAATAGCGGGGAGGTTGGTGATTTCCTTTGGTGACCCAAGTTCGAATCCTACTTTTTGTGAGGTTAGTTTCTCCTCTTGAAATTCTTTTCCTTAAACCATTTCTTATCTTGGCCGAAAAAGAATCTAGCTATCCTAGAGAAATTTTAGTGTTTTTACTCCAAGGGAATAAGTCTCTATATTTATTTCCTAAATTCAAGGACTTTGATGTGAATAAAGTTCACCTTTAATTTTCAGCTTGTGTTCCTTAGGATTTTCGAAAAAACCCTAGCTAGTAATTAAAATATTAGCTTGATTTTAGCAAGATAGATGTTGCCATGGATAGGTGGAATTAATGAGTCCTTTTCCTAGTAGGAAATCTTGTTGATTTTAATCCTAGAATGTTAGCTAAAAATCTGGAAAAAAAATTCCAGCAAGTGCCGCCACTTCTTGGAGGACTTTTAGCTCAATCCAAACTCTTCTAGGACTAGAGGAAATCCTATCTAAATCCTTGATAAAATCAGATTTTATTTCAATCCAAATTCAACTAGGATTTTCTTCCTTTTCCTAGCTGAATTTCGGCAGCCATGTGTCACCACAAGCTGTCCGAAAATTCCAGCTTCTTAGCTACAATCCAGCTCTGTAAATCCTAGCTCAAAACACCTAAATATTCCTCATCAATTCAGGGTACCTTAGCTGCACAAAACCAGAATTTTATTCACACAAAAACACTGAAATTCGTCCAGCTTGTACACAGAAAATTCGGTCAGCTTTGTGCGGGAATTTCGGCCAGCTTTGAATTCCTACTCCAACCGAAATTCTGCACACATAACCCACTGAAAAAACCCAGCTGATCAAGCTATTTTCAGTGCCCAAAACCCCCAATTTTCCTCTGGAAATTTCTGTAGAATTATAGCAGCCAAAACAGTCAAAACATGTTATTCTTGCACAGAATTTTTGCAACACTTGCACAGGATTTTTCAGTCATCAAAACTCACTCAAACTCTTCCTTGTTTGGCCCAAAATTCTGAACACATTTAGCCCTTCCTTTGAGCAGTATTTTGGACAGCATAAAGGAGCAAAATTGCAGAATATTTTCCTCCATTAAACTCCCCTAAAATCGGCAGCAAGGAGACCCGCAACAAGCTGAAATTTCGCCTTTGCTGTCCATGCAACCTAAAGCCATTAGGAGTCTTTCTAAACATCACCATCTAACCCTAAACCAATCTTCTCCAACTCTAAATCATAGCAACCATCTACCCTCTCCATTCTACAAGAAAATTTCAGCAACATCTCCCTGCAAATTTTCGAAAACATAAGAGCTATTCTAAGCCAAAAGTCGAACACACCATAAGGTAAGCATAAATCCTTTCAACCTCTTGATGCCATTTTCTCTAATGATTCTTTTCTCTTTCTTCTACCCTTAAATCACGCCCTATAGAGGCTAATTTCCTCTTCTTCCTTAATTTTCGGTCAAGAGAAGCAAAGGAGGTTGCTTTTCTCTTCTTCTCAAGCGAACTGGGGACGATCACCATAGGAGCATGGAGACCTCATTACCCGGTAATTGCAAGGTAAGGGAATACCCTCCCTTGATGCTGAAAGTAAAGTTTAATGATGTTTATTAGCGAGATAAACATGTGGTCGTAGTATATGTTCTTTGGAGATTGAATAGTTTACTTGGAATTAAATAGGGGATTACGAATTGTTGTGAAAATAAATGGGATTAGAGCATGTTTGAATTAATTGAGACCCTGATCATGATATTATATGGTTTAGATCAAGTGGATAATTGAGGAAATCCAGCTGTGATTTTTATCTCGTTATTTGAGGCATATCAAGTAAGTCCTTGCATAAACTCTTTTATTAAATGTTGTGATGGTAAGTCCTTTTATAAACTGTTTTGTTAAATGTTGTGATAGCAAGTCCATGTTGTGAAGCTGTGTAAAGCTATTTTTAAACTATGTGTGCTTGGGTTGTAAACGTGGATATTTATTCTTTAAACGGTTTTGTCAAACTAATGATTTTATCAAGAAAACTATTCTTTTCCTTAAATTTTTAGAAATCTCTTTTAAAGAAAACCACGTTTTACAAAGCCAAGGTTTGGAAATATTTTGAATCAGTAATTGACGGATATGTTCGTTGAGTACTCAATAAGGGTAGGCTAACAATACTAGTCTTGGAGGGCTAGAGTAAGTCTTCTGGCAGGAGGCCACCTCCAAAAGATGAACTCTGCTTGAAATGGAGACAGTGTTGGTTGGTCAGGCCAGTCCGAGCTAGCATGTGTACCTGGTATGGTATCACTTATATTCTCAGCGCGGACACCCAGATGGTTTTGTTGGGTGTAGAGATGGAGGAGTATCTCACCCGGTGGGCTGTACACTCGCCTTGATCAGAACGCCTAACGTGTGGTACCTTAGCCAATTTGTTCTCATGGAGCCCAACGTGTGGTGACATGACTTTTATCCGAGTGGAGGATTTATTTTGTACAAAGTTTGACAATGAGAAAAACTCACTCCTTGCGAAAAGAGATTGTTTATGACTTGCCAAATTGTTTCTACAAATGTTTTACACTTTGCATACACGAACTATTTAAAACACCATGTGCACAGACATGACTTACTAAGATTTATTCTTACACCGTTTTACATCATGTTTTCAGGGGATAGACTGTGCTGAGTCAGCGGGGCATGAATAGTTGAAGCTTTTGCTATTTTCTATATCCGTTCTAGGAGACATTTGTTGCTTATGCTTCTAATCAATATTTTATTTTATTTTGTTTTGCTCCCAGTTGAGACTCATGTAATAAGAGTATGTCTTTATTTATCTAAGTTGATCCTTTTGGAGATTGCCTTTATATTTTATACCTCGTTCTAAAGACCCCTTATCCTACGGGACGGGGCGACATCCCTGCCCTTTTAGGGTACATAGTCGTCGGGTGTTACAAGTGGTATCAGAGATTGGTTTAGGCAACTACTTGACTTATGGGGTTCTATTTTCTTAAGTATTTTGATCTGGTTCTAAATCCTGTCTTTTGCTTATAGGATGGCCAAAAGAGTTGTATCGGCTGTCAGAGACTGGCCCGCTGGCTGCGGGAATCCACCTGTCCCACTACCCGTAGTTGATCCACCCGCGTCTGATTCAGAGGGAGAGCGTGAGCCGTCAGTGCTAGGCGACTTGGTGGTTGAGACGGAGATAGAGATCGAGGAGAGTCTAGGGGAAGATGAGGGAGATGAGGAGACGGCAGAGTTGAGCGATGGAGAGGTAGACGAGCTAGGGAATGAGGGAGACGATGAGAACGAGGGAGAGATGGTTGGGGTAGAAAGAAAGGATGAGGAGGTAATGGAGGTTGTCCCGGGAGAGAGAGACAGTAGGCAGTCAGCTCTAGGAGGGGTAGATAAGGGAAAGAGGAAGCTAGAAGGGAGTCCTAAGGGGTGTGGACTCCGATATGGACTGGGTGTAGATGCCATGCTAAGGAGAAAATGGGTTGGTTGATCAATCTGACTTCGGGAGTGAGAGGCCTGCGCCTGAGAGTATAGTTAGATTAGCGTTGGACAAGCTCTATGAGACGGCCATGAGAGCCAAGAGAGGCCGAGAGGGTGAGTCAGGGCAGCCAAGTGGGAGCGTTAGTTTCGCGAGGAACTACATAGGGAGACCCGATAGTTCCGTGGGGTGGCTGGTGGAACCAGCCTCTGACGACTCCGATACCTCTTTTGAAACTAGGGAAAGTCGAACATAGAAGACCAGCAGCTTTTACTCTTTCTTTCTCTGGAATTTGCATACTTTTGCTTGTTTATCTTTTTCTTAAGGGAGCATGTGGCTCATAGGGCCTATTTATCATTTTAAATAAAAAGGGTATTGTATGAGATGACCCCTTTTTTTCTGCAAAGAATGGTTTATATGACAAGCACAAGTTTCGTTTATTACTTGATTTATCTCTGCACGTTATCATCACATTCTCTCTTAGATGAGTACATTACTATCAACTGATCATGCACCTAAGCATATTCTTTTCCCCCTTGATAACTAACTGACCCTGAGTGAATGTTATTAAGATGGCACCAAGACGCCGAACAGTTGTGCATAGCAGAACGGTGCAGGAGAGTGCATCCTCCACCCCGGAGTTTGAACAGATGCGTCGTTCCACCCCCGATGTGGAAGAGCACCTGCCAGAAGAGCATGAGATGGCTTTGGAGAGGTCATGGGATGTGACCATGGGTTAGGCTTTCGACAAGATGGCCTCGATCCTACAGAACTTAACCGAAAGAGTGGACAAGGTGGCCAGGAAACCACCGCGGGGAGAGGATGAGGCTTTGGAGTGTTTCCTGAAGTTCCAGCCTCCCACATTCCAGGGGGAGGTGGAACAGGATGAGAAAGCCGAGCAATAGATTGTGCAGATGGAGGACATTTTCGCTACTCTGCAGTACTCGGAAGAGAGGATGGTGAAGTTTGCTGCTTTTCGGCTAAGAGGACCGTCTCGGGCATGGTGGCAACGAGTACAGGGTGATTGGGACAAGGAGGAGCACGAGTGGACCTGGGACGATTTTACGGAGGCTTTCCGAGCTGAGTACATTCCTTGATGGGTGGCTGAGAAGATGGAGGACGAATTCGAGACCCTCAGGCAGGGAGGCATGACCGTGGCCCAATACGCAGCCCGATTCATGCAGTTGTCCAAGTACTGTAAGTGCTTGGTAGAGACGGAGCAGAAGTGCACCCGGCAATTCGTGAAGGGGCTAAGGCCAGATTTGAGGAAGGCGTTGGCTCCATCACCGCCAACGTCGTACACTGCCGCTGTTGATGCAACTTCTCGGACGGAGAACGAAGATCGGCACCGACCGGTGAACCGACCCGTCCAACCAAGTCGTCCACCTATGAGGCCTTCAGGCAATAAGCGACCTGCGGGTTCTATGCCATGGGGAAATCGGGGTAAGCAGCGTTGAGTGCCTATAGCTGGATTAATGCAAGGTAGCCAGAACTGCCGACTGTGTGGGAAGCGAGGCCACACAGAGAGAAATTGCTGGGGTGGCGGGGGTGTGAGAAGGTGTTTCAAATGCGGAGACCCAGGACATCTGAGGAACGTCTGTCCCAAACCCTTAAGGACTGAGCAGACCACGCCGACCCAGCCAATAGGAGGCAATAGAGGTGCCGCTACTGGACCAGCCGGAGCGGGAGGCCTGAAGCCCCAGGTGAAGGCCAAAGTTTTTGCCCTGAGCCGAGAAGAAGTCGGAGCGGACGCCGCCGTGATCGAAGGTAACCTTTCTATCCAAGGTTGTCTTGTTAATGTTCTAATAGATCCAGGATCTACATACTCTTATGTAAGTAAAGTATGTGTTTCACGTCTGGGCTGGGAAGGAAATGAGCTACCTTATATCCTAGTAGTTAGTTCCCCCTTGGGAAAGGTGGTGGAAGCAGGCAAGAAATTGGGAAGTTGTGGAGTTGAGGTTGGGAAGGAGATTCTGGAGGCCGATCTTATAATCTTGGCCATGGACGGTTATGACTTGATCTTGGGCATGGACTGGTTGTTGAAGCACGGAGCTCGTGTGGACTGTAAGATTAAGACGTTGTAGTTCGTGAGACCTGGACGGGATGTAATTGAATTCAATGGCAAGCGAACGAAGGAACTAAAATTCCTTATTGCTGGAGTTAAGGCTCGGAAGTTACTCAGGAAAGGATGCGCGGGATACTTGGTGTATCTCCTAAACAAACCAAAGGACCAGTGTACCTTGGAAACTACAGAGGTAGTGAAAGACTTTTCGGATGTGTTCCCTACGGAGCTCACTTCCCTACCCCCTGAACGGGAAGTTAAGTTCACTGTGGATCTGATTCCCGGAGCAGAACCGGTATCCAGAACCCCCTACCGGATGGCACCGACAGAGTTGAAGAAGTTGAAGGAACAATTGGAAGAATTGCTAAGGCAAGGCTACATTCGGCCGAGTACATCACCGTGGGGAGCCCCGATATTGTTTGTCAAGAAGAAAGATGGTACCTTGAGGCTATGTATCGATTATCGGGGACTGAACAATCTAACAATCAAGAATAAATACCCTCTACCCTTGATCGATGAGCTGTTTGATCAACTTGCAAGCGCTGCTTGTTTTTCGAAACTGGACCTACAGCAAGGATACTATCAGGTGAGGATCAAAGAAGAAGACATTCCTAAGACTGCATTCAACACGCGGTATGGCCATTACGAATTTGTAGTAATGCCATTCGGTGTAACCAATGCACCAGCAGTATTCATAGATTTGATGCATCGCATTTTTCAACCATACTTGGACAAATTCGTGGTTATATTCATCGATGACATTTTGATCTACTCCAAAGATCCGAAGGACCACGCGAAGCACTTAAGGTTGGTCCTAGAGAAGCTGAGGGAATTCAAGCTTTACGCTAAGTTCAGTAAGTGTGAGTTTTGGCTGAGCTCAGTGTCTTTCCTTGGTCACGTGATATCCAAGGAGGGGATCAAGGTGGACACTGCTAAGGTAGAAGCCGTAGCTAATTGGAAACAACCGGAGAACATTATCGAGATACGAAGTTTGCGTGGGTTGGACGAGTTCTATCGCGTTTCATTAAAAACTTCTCTACTTTAGCTTCACCGATGACACGACTGTTGAAGAAGGATGTTATTTTTGCTTGGAGTGAGAAGTGCGAGAAGAGCTTCTAGAACTTAAGAGGAGATTGATTTCAACACCCATACTGAGCCTGCCCGAGGTTGATAAGCCCTATGCACTCTATACAGATGCATCTAAGGAAGGACTAGGAGCTGTACTGATGCAGGAAGGGAAGGTCATAGCCTATGCATCTAGGAAGCTAAAGCCACACGAAGTTAATTATCCCACGCATGACCTAGAGCTAGCAGCTATAGTGTTCGCCTTAAAGAAATGGCGACATTACTTGTATGGTGCACAATACGAGGTTTTCACGAACCATAAGAATTTGAAATACATCTTCACACAAAAGGACTTGAATCTCCGGCAGCGTAGGTGGATGGAGTTCCTGGAAGAATATAAGTGCCCTATGAACTATCATCCGGGTAAAGCGAATGTGGTAGCAGACGCTCTGAGTCGAAAGGTGAAAATGGCACACTTGAGAATACAGGAGGTGTTGGCAGTTCAAGATATCCTGGAGAAAGAGGCGCAAGTGCAAGAGAGGAAGATCTGCGTGAGCAACCTGACCCTGAAACCCGATCTGGACCAGGAAATTGTATCAGGTCAGCAGGGCAGCACAGGATTTCAAACTTTCAGGGAGAAAGAGATCGCGAGAGGAGGAAGCGATTTTCGGACCGACGAGAAGGGAGTATTATACTTTCGGGACCGGATTTGTGTACCGGACATTCAAGATTTAAAGAAGAAGACACTGGACGAAGCACACAAGAGCAAGTATACCATACACCCTGGGGAGGTAAAGATGTACCAAGACTTGAAGGGGAAATATTGGTGGGCTGGAATGAAGAGGGATGTAGTTTAACATGTGTCAACCTGCCTGACATGCCAGAAGGTTAAGATGGAGCATAAGAAGTCTGCAGGGTTACTGGAACTGTTACCGATTCCCGAGTGGAAATGGGAAGAGGTGACCATGGACTTTGTGACTGGCTTTCTGATGACCAAGTCACACAAAGATGCGATCTGGGTGGTAGTGGACCGATTGACCAAGACAGCACACTTCATACCGGTAAACGTAAGGGACTCAATGGAAAAGTTGGCTCAGACATATACCCGAGAAATTATAAGGTTGCATGGTGTACCGTCGAGCATCGTATCGGATAGGGACCCTAGATTCACTTCAAGGTTCTGGGGTAAGTTCCAGGAGTCCTTGGGCACGACCCTGAAATTCAGCACCTCTGCTCATCCGTAGATAGATAGTCAATCTGAAAGAGTCATCTAGATACTGGAAGACATGCTCTGAGCATGTATCTTGGACTTTGGAGATAAGTGGATTGAGTCTTTACCGCATGCGGAGTTAGCATATAACAACAGCTATCAAGCGTCGATCGGAATGGCACCGTACGAAGCATTGTATGGGCGAAAATGCCAAGTACCGATATACTGGGGATGGACAGAAGAAAGGAACGTTAAAAAGACTGGTGAAGTATGCATTCAGGAGATGACCGACAAGATTAAGTTAGTTCGGGAAAGGCTAAGGACAACACAAAGCAGACAGAAAAGTTATGCAGACACTAGGAGGAGGGAATTGGAGTTCCAAGTAGGTGACCGTGCATTCTTGAAGTTGAATCCTAGTAGAGGAATCCTGAAACATCCAAGGGGAGGGAAGTTAAGTCCTAGGTACTTGGGACCATTCCCGAAATCGGAGAAAATTGGACCGGTTGCCTACCGACTGGATCTACCTGATGGCCTAACCGGGATGCATGACGTATTCCATGTCTCTCAGTTGAAAAGGTACAATCCCAATCCGAGTCATGTACTCAATGAGGAACCGTTGGAGTTGCAACCCAATATGAGTTATGTGGAGAAACCCGTCAAGATCTTGGAGCGGGGTATTAAGACATTCCGAAACAAGCAGATACCCATGGTGAAGATACTTTGGGATCATCATGGAGCACAGGATGCAACGTGGGAAACGGAGGAATGGTTAAGACGGAAGTATCCGGGTATGCTCGAAGGGTATGAAATCTGAATTTCGGGACGAAATTCTCTTAAGGGGGAGGGGATGTAATACCCCACCCAAAACCACCTATGACTATGGGGAAAAGTCATGCATTGCATAGCATCTTACATTTTATGTGGTAGCTAGAATAATTGTATTTGCATTGATGCATGTGAATTTTCCCGTTGCTCTTGCATTTGAATTAATTGATGTGAAATAGTTGTGTTGTTAAAGATTTGGATAACGGAGGTTTGGTCGAATATTTAGAAGGATGAGTTTTGGGGTGGTAAGAACTTCTTCTAGAAAAATTAGTATTTGAGTTGTTTTGGAATAGCGGGGAGGTTGATGATTTCCTTTGGTGACCTAAGTTCGAATGCTACTTTTTGTGAGGTTAGTTTCTTCTCTTGAAATTCTTTTCCTTAAACCATTTCTTATCTTGGCCGAAAAAGAATCTAGCTATCCTAGAGAAATTTTAGTATTTTTACTCCAAGGGAATAAGTCTCTATATTTATTTCCTAAATTCAAGGACTTTGATGTGAATAAAGTTCACCTTTAATTTTCAGCTTGCGTTCCTTAGGATTTTCGAAAAAACCCTAGCTAGTAATTAAAATATTAGCTTGATTTTAGCTAGATAGATGTTGCCCTGGATAGGTGGAATTAATGAGTCCTTTTCCTAGTAGGAAATCTTGTTGATTTTAATCATAGAATGTTAGCTAAAGATCTGGAAAAAAAAATTCTAGCAAGTGCCGCCACTTCTTGGAGGACTTTTAGCTCAATCCAAACTCTTCTAGGACTAGAGGAAATCCTGTCCAAATCCTTGATAAAATCAGATTTTATTTCAATCCAAATTCAACTAGGATTTTCTTCCTTTTCCTAGCTGAATTTCAGCAGCCATGTGTCACCACAAGCTGTCCGAAAATTCCAGCTTCTTAGCTACAATCCAACTCTGTAAATCCTAGCTCAAAACACCTAAATATTCCTCATCAATTCAGGGTAACTTAGCTGCACAAAACCATAATTTTATTCACACAAAACACTGAAATTCGTCCAGCTTCTACACAGAAAATCCGGTCAGCTTTGTGCAGGAATTTCGGCCAGCTTTGAACTCCGACTCCAACCGAAATTCTGCACACATAACCCACTGAAAATCCCCAGCTGATCAAGCTATTTTCAGTGCCCAAAACCCCCAATACTCCGTTGGAAATTTCGGTAGAATTATAGCAGCCAAAACAGTCCAAAACTTGTTACTCTTGCACAGAATTTTCGCAGCACTTGCACAGGATTTTTTAGTCATCAAAACTCACTCAAACTCTTCTTTGTTTGGCCCAAAATTCTGAACACATTAAGCCATTCCTTTGAGCAGAATTTCGGCCAGCATAACGGAGCAAAATTGCAGAATCTTTTCCTCCATTAAACTCCCCTAAAATCGGCAGCAAGGAGACACGCAAGTTGAAATTTAGCCTTTGCTGTCCATGCAACTTAAAGCCATTAGGAGTCTTTCTAAACATCACCATCTAACCCTAAACTAATCTTCTCCAACTCTAAATCATAGCAACCGTCTACCCTCTCCATTCTACACGAACATTTCAGCAACATCTCCCTGCAAATTTTCGAAAACACAATAGCTATTCTAAGCCAAAAGTCGAACACACCTTAAGGTAAGCATAAATCTTTTCAACCTCTTGATGCCGTTTTCTCTAATGATTCTTTTCTCTTTCTTCTACCCTTAAATCACGCCCTATAGAGGCTGATTTCCTCTTCTTCCATAATTTTCGGTCAAGAGAAGCAAAGGAGGTAGCTTTTCTCTTCTTCTCAAGCGAACTGGGGACGATCACCATAGGACCATCGAGACCTCATTACCCGGTAGTTGCAAGGTAAGGGAATACCCTCCTTTGATGCCGAAAGTAAAGTTTAATGGTGTTTATTAGCGAGATAAACATGTGGTCGTAGTATATGATCTTTGGGGATTGAATAGTTTACTTGGAATTAAATAGGGGATTGCGAATTGTTGTGAAAATAAATGGGATTAGAGCATGTTTGAATTAATTGAGACCCTGATCATGATATTATATGGTTTAGATCAGGTGGATAATTAAGTAATGCCAGCTGTGATTTTTATCTCATTATCTGATGCATATCAAGTAAGTCCTTGCATAAACTCTTTTATTAATTGTTGTGATGGTAAATCCTTTTATAAACTGTTTTGTTAAATGTTGTGATGGCAGGTCCATGTTGTGAAGCTTTGTAAAGCTATTTTTAAACTATGTGTGCTTGGGTTCTAAACGTGGATATTTATTCTTTAAACGGTTTTGTCAAACTAATGATTTTATCAAGAAAACTATTCTTTTCCTTAAATTTTTAGAAATCTCTTTTAAAGAAAACAACGTTTTACAAAGCCAATGTTTGGAAATATTTTGAATCAGGAATTGACGGATATGTTCGTTGAGTACTCAATAAGGGTAGGCTAACAATACTAGTCTTGGAGGGCTAGCATAAGTCTTCTGGTAGGAGGCCACCTCCAGAAGATGAACTCTGCTTGAAAAGGCGACAGTGTTGGTTGGTCAGGCCAGTCCGAGCTAGCATGTGTACCTGGTATGGTATCACTTATATTCCCGGCATGGACACCTGGATGGTTTTGTTGGGTGTAGAGATGGAGGAGTATCTCACCCGGTGGGCTGTACACTCACCTTGATCAGAACGCCCAACGTGTGGTAATCTGGTCCGGACAAGGTGCACAATGTGTGGTGCCTTGGCCAATTTCTTCTCATGGAGCCTAATGTGTGGTGACATGACTTTTATCCGAGTGGAGGATTTATTTTGTACAAAGTGTGACAATGAGAAAAACCCACTCCTTGTGAAAAGAGATTGTTTATGACTTGCCAAATTGTTTCTACAAATGTTTTACACTTTGCATACACGAACTATTTAAAACACTATGTGCACATACATGACTTACTGAGATTTATTCTCACACCGTTTTACATCATGTTTTCAGGGGATAGACTGTGCTGAGTCAGCGGGGCATGTAATAGTTGAAGTTTTTGCTATTTTCTCTATCCGTTCTAGGAGACATTTGTTGCTTATGCTTCTAAAGAATATTTTGTTTTATTCCGTTTTGCTCCCAGTTGAGCCTGATGTAATAAGAGTATTTCTTTATTTATCTAAGTTTATCCTTTTGGAGATTGCCTTTATATTTTATATCTCGTTCTAAAGACCCCTTGTCCTACGGGATGGGGTGACCTCCCCGCCCTTTTAGGGTACGTAGTCGTGGGGTGTTACAATATGGGAATCAGAAGAGTGGGTAAGGCAGAAGTATCCCAATCTAAAATAGAGGTATGATGGAATTTCGGGATGAAATTCTCCTAAGGAGGGTAGGATGTGAAACCCTAACTAAAACCAACCATGGAGTAAGGGGGTTGGGATGCATATCATATTTTTTTGCATGCATAAATATATTTTTATATGATTTTATGTGCCTTGGATATGTGATTTGTAGCCTAGATGGCTCGATTTTGGTTGTTGAGTAAGAAGGGAAAAATGGAAAATTTGCTTGAGAAAATAGGGAGATAGCTAGAGGATTATATAGAAAAAATATTTGGAAGAGAAAATAAGAATAAGAGTTGTTGTGGTTTAGTGGTTAGAACTTTGGAATAAATCCTTGAGGTCTTGAGTTCAAATTCCATCAATTGAGTTTTAGCATGATTAAATTTTATTTTTGTATAGGAATGCTATATTTCGGCCTTGCATGCTTTTGGGAAGAGTAGGAGTGTTGTCCTAGGAGAGACATGATAGGAATGTCATATTCCCACTCTTGTGCCCTACAAAAATTTCTAAGGGATTCATACCCTTCTTGATCTCTAACTTTCCTTACTTCTTAATCAATTAGGTTGTTCCATTTATCTAAGACATTCTATTTCCAGAAAATTTCCAGCAAGCTTCTTTGATCTTAGAGTTTCGAAAATGTCTGTGTGAGGATGTCTTATTGACCAAAAATGGGGAGGAGTTGTGGAAGGTTCCCAAAAGAAAAAATCTCCATTGTTGAACCTTCAAACTCCAACCTATGTGCGTTCTTCTTCTTCATGTAGTAAACTGGAAATTTTTCCAGATTGTTGATTAGTCCAATAGTCAAAATTTTCAGCCATCATTCCCTCTCAAATACTGGCAGAAAGATGACCATTTTATTTAGCTTGAGGACTGAAAATTCCAGCCAAAATCGGACTGCTCAAAAAACTGTGCAAACAAAAAAAAATTCTTGACAATTTTTGCAGCTTGGTGAGCCAAAAACCAAGCTGTTTCTTCCAGTTTTTCAATCAGCAATTCAACCTTGTTTTTACTCCATAAAGAAAGCTAGAAACTAGACTTAAAGGACCCTCCAATGGCCCTTCAAACCTTTTGCAAGCTGACTGAAATATGGCAGAAGAATCTGCTTAGAAATTCCAGCAAGCTTGCGAAAAACCTGATCAGAATTTCCAGCTTGTTTCTTCTTCACCCTTATCTGAAAATTCATCCTATTTTCTATGCAAACTCACCCTGATCAGCCATGAACTGAGCTCCATCATCTTCTCCAGAGTTCTGCATGAAAAACAGCTCCATGGCTACTCCCAAAATCTCTCCATCCATCACTCCAATTAAGCCATCAATGGGAGTCTAAAATTTCAGCAAGATATTCCAGCCAACTACCATAGATTAACCCTCAAACAACCAGAAAATTCTTTCACCATTGTACACCATACTTTTAGCCACTCTAAAGCTCTTTCAAACATCGTCCATCTCAGCAAAAATCACAGCCAAGCAGCCAGTCATTGCAGCTTCCAAAAGCTCTCCATTAACCAAGACCTTCTTAGCATATTTGTTTCCAAAATTGATTCCCCATAATAGTCTTTTTGGATTTCAAACAACCAACTTTCCTTTTCCTCTCAAATCTGAAAATCCAATTACCAAAAACCATTCAAACAATTTGGCTACCCTTCTCCCATAGAATTTGGGCCAACTTCAACTAATTTCTGTCCATTCTCTCCAAACCAAGAACATCAAGAGAAGGGCTGTGTGTGTTCAGAGTTTTTGGCCAAAACAAGAAAGAGTTTGCACAGCTTTTAGTAGCCAAAAATCCTGTGCATGTGCAGTAGTTTTTGTGCGAATGTTTGCAGACCAAAGGAGAGAAAATCCAAGCTGTTTGGTTGCTATTCTGTCCGCAATTCAGAGGGAAAATAAGGAGTTCTTTAGGCATTGAAATTGGCCAATTCAATAGGGAGTTTTAGTGGTGTTTGGAGTGAAGAATTTTCGGTCATTGCCCTAAGCGAAGCTGGCCAAAAATTCTGGTAGGAAGCTGTCGAAATTCCTGGGTAGAAACTTGCCGAAATTCAAGAATTTTTTGTGAATAAAATCTAATTTTGTGTGGCTAAGGTAATCTGAATTGATAAGGAGTGTTCTAGGTGTTTTGAACTAGGGTTTGAAGAGTTGGACTGCAGGAATTTTGGACAGCTTGTGCTTGTATAAGGCTGCCGAAATTCTGCTGGAGAGGGGAGCAAAAACCTAGTTGAAGTAGGATTGAAATAAAATCTAATTTTCTAAAGGATTTAAGATAAGATTTCCTAGTATTGGAAGAGTTTGAGTTAAGCTAAAACTCCTTCAATAGTGGCGGCACCTAGCTAGAGAATTTTTCCAGATTTTTAGCTAGGGTTCTAGGTTCAAAATTAACAAGCTATCCAACTAGAAAAATAACACTTTCATTCCAACTATCCATTACAAAACCTAGTAAGTTAAAATCAAGCTGGAATTTAATTATTCAGCTAGGGTTTTTTGAAAATCAAAGAGAACAAAAGCTGAAAATAAAAGTAAACTTTATTCACATAAAAAATCCTTGAATTTAGGAGATAAATATATAAACTTATTTCCTTAGAAAAATGGCGCTGAAAATTCACTAGGATGGCTAGGGTCTTTTCGGCCAAAACATGGAGGAGTCTAGGAAAAAGAATTTTCAAAAAGAAAAACTAAGATTTGCAAGAGGTTAGATTCGAACTCGGGTCACCAAGGGAAATTGCCAACCTACCCTCTACTCCAATTCAACTCCAATGCTAATATCTCTAAGAAATTATTTCCACCCTAATTCTCCTCCTTCCATCTCCTCTACTAATCTTCACTTAAACAACTCCCAAATAATGCAACAACACAATATTTTCTCACCAAATAAATCAAATGCAAGAGCAACTTTGAAAATCACATGCACCCATGCAAGAATAATTTTAAGATAGCACATGAAATGCGAAATGCTATGCAATGCATGACTTTTTTTCCCTATAGTCAAAGGTGGTTTTAGATGGGGTATTACACACCCTCTTGCCTTTTTCTCAACACTCAAGCCTTCTTGTTCAATCCTAATTCTTTCTAATAGCTGATGATTTAGTCCAGCTAAGTGAATCACACAAATCAAAAGAATTTCCCAATTAAGGGGTCTTAGGGGAATTTCAACAAACACTTGTTGGGCATCTCAAGCAAAAAAGTTTTTAATCAAGAATTTCAGGAAAAGTGGACTCAGTGAACACAAGAACAAACACTAAATGCACAAGATACACTTCTAAGAAAGAATCAATCATGAATTATCAAGAACAAAGAAATAAGAACGACTAGAACTAGGATGATGAATAACAAGATGGTCACAAGTGTGCAATAGAGAAATTGAGTTCAATGAACATGGAATTCAATAGTAGAGTGATATACTAAGTCACAAAAGCCCAAGGGATGAAAATCAAGAATCAAAGTTCCAAACTATAGCAAAAAACACTATGGAACATTTATCAAACACATTAGCTGCAATCTCGTCACTTAAGAACAACCAAAATTTTCACCCATATTCAAGCCAATTTTCAACACAATCACAAGATAAATTTGTTCCCAAGAATTATAACAACATCAAGGAGTAATTTCTCAACAGCAAAATCAAGATATAACAAAAATTACAAGATCTTTTTGGAGTAATTTTTTTGAGTGACGGGATTTTCTCTGTTTTCTTTTTCTTCACTTTATAGGGCTCCTTTTTTTGCTTTCAAGCTTTGATGAGAATCAAGATTTTCCTTGCTCTGATAACAAACTCTTTTATATGAATCTTGTGTCTCTTCTTGGTGTTATAGGTGTTTTCGTTGGCTATGTGTTCAGCTCAAACAATGGGACCTAAAACAGATATTTTCCTCGTGACAAAAGGGGATAGTACCTTAACTATCTACACTCTTTCAAACCCTTGAAGAACAAAGACTTAAAGACCTTCAAGATGAGTAGAAAGTTCTACTATAATCTCACCCCAATATCCTTAAAGCAACAAAGGCAAATAAGAACAAATAAAATAGAGAAAATAGGCACCCAAATATTAAATTTCAAACAAACCTTAGAAGAACAAAGAAACTAAGACCCATTCAAAGAAAACAACATTGGATTATCCAAAAGATTTATAGACTCTTACAAAATGAGGACTAACCCTTAAGCTTGGTCTTCAACAAGATGAACAAGGAGGCTAGGGCCTCTCAAGATTATCTCTCAATTTTGAATTAAAGTGAAGTAAATTGTGTATTCAAATCACTAAAGGTGCTATTTATACTACCCTAACCCTAGCTAAGTAATCTCTAAGGTTCTATTATAGTTTAGGGTCATAATAAGTCTTTACAAGCAATTAAAATTGAAGAAAATCAGAGAAAACATTAAAAACGCAGAGATGTCGTCGGCTGCCCAAGGTCGAACCGGCACCGGTTTGGACATCACAGTCGGCGCTGGCTATGTTTTGTTTTCAGGCTGGTCTTGTTGTGATTTGAGGTGGCTGTTGGAGCAGATTGGAGCCGGCGCCGGCCATCCTCTGGTAGCCTCCTTTTTGGTCGAGTTTCGTCCATCTTTGTTGTCGGCCCTTGTCCTTGCATGGTCACACCTCCCCCTCCTTGATCTTGACCTTCATGATGAAGCGGAGTCTCATTAGATTCCAATGTAGTTTTAATGGTAGAATCTTTCTCTTCTAATAAGAAAGTTCAAAAGAAGAAGGCTCCCATGAAACCCGAAGGTGGTGTGTTAAGGAAGGACGCAGCTACCAAGGGCCCATGCCATCATTGTGGGAAGATGGGCCACTGGAGGTGCAACTACAAAGCCTACTTGGAGACTATTAAGTACAAGAAGCAGAAGGAGAAGCTTACAAGTGCTTCTACTTCTACTCCAGATACGTTTATGATTGAGATAAATACTGCCTTTAGAAATGAGATATGGGTATTAGATACCCGATGTAGATCTCATTTGTGCAATATCTTGCAACGGCTAAAGAGCAGTAAAAGGCTAGAGAAAGGTGATGTGGGCCTACATACTGCAAATGGGGCAAAGGTTGCTGCACTTGCTGTGAGGACATATAAGCTGAATCTGCCTTCGGGATTAATTCTAGAACTGCAAAACTGTTATTATGTACCAGTTTTAATGAAAAACATTATCTCAGTTATGTGTTTAGACTTATGTGGATTTCATTTAATATTTAAGAATAAATATTGTTCTTTTTCTTTGAATGATATTCATAATGATTCAGCAACTTTGGTTAATGGTTTATATGTTCTAGACTTGAATAATCCAGTTTTCAATATAAATAATAAGAAACCTAAAATGGATAACTCTAACACCTCTTACTTATGGCATTGTCATTTGGGCCATGTAAACGAAAATCGTGTTTCTAAGATACACAAGCTTAGGGACTTGGGGGTCATTTGATGATGAATTATATGGGACATGCGAATCTTGTTTACTAGGCAAAATGACTAAAACTCATTTTCCAAGAAAAGGAGAATAGGGCCAAGGAGTTATTAGAACTCATACATTCTGATATATGTGGCCCAATGTCAATACAAGCAAGAGGAGGTTACAACTATTTCATAACCTTTATCGATTACTTCTCATGATACGGGCATTTGTATTTAATGAAATACAAATCTAAGGCATTTGAAAGGTTCGAAGACTACAAGAATGAAATAGAGAAATAACTTGGCAAAAGTATAAAGACTCTAAGATCTGATCGAGGAGGAGAATACTTCAGCTAAGAGTTTCTGAGTTATCTTAGAGATAATAGGATATTATCTCAATAGACTCCACCACATACACCTCAGCATAACGGTGTATCTTAGAGAAGGAATCGAACCCTTCTAGACATGGTACGGACCATGATGGCTTCTGCAGACCTACCAAAATCATTTTGAGTGTATGTACTAGAAACTTCTATTTATATACTAAATAGAGTTCCAACAAAAATCGGTTGATACTACCCCACTTGAGATGTTCATTGGTAAGAGATCAAAGTTATCTCACTTGCGAGTATAGGGTTGTCTTGTCTTTGTTAAAAGGCCACAGTCAGACAAACTTGATAGTAAGTCTGACAAATGTTTGTTTGTGAAATATCCGAAAGGATCTTTCGGATATTACTTCTATTTACCCTCCGAAAACAAATTGTTTGTTTCAAAGCATGCCGTCTTCGTAGAGAAGGAGCACATGCTCAAAGGGGACAATGGGAGTAAGATTGAACTTAGTGAAGTTCATGAAGATCAAACAAACGAAGATCAACCGTCTAACCCCACATCTATTAAGAGAATAGATGAACCTTCTAATACACAAGAACCTCGTAGATCTAGTAGGATACGTGTGGCACCTGAGAGATATGGATTTCTCATCAGTGACCATAATGACGTATTGTTCATAGATGAAGATGAGCCTACTACATATAAAGATGTTTTGAAAAGTTCAGAATCTGGCAAATGGCTTGAGGCTATGAAGTCAGAGATGGATTCCATGTACGACAACCAAGTATGGACTTTGGTTGATCCACCCAAAGGAATTAAACCTAATGGGTGCAAGTGGGTTTTCAAGAAGACATGGATGGTACCTTAGTTACCTATAAAGCACGACTAGTGGCGAAGTGTTATTGTCAACAACATGGTATTGACTATGATGAAACCTTCTCGCCAGTAGCCATGTTGAAATCCATCAGGATACTCCTAGCCATTGCTGCTCATCATGATCATGAGATTTGGCAAATGGATGTGAAAACGGCTTTCCTAAATGGAAACCTGACTGAGGAAGTGTATATGACACAATGTGAGGGTTTCACATCCAATGATAGAACGAAAGTGTGCAAGCTGCAAAGGTCCATTTATGGATTTAGGCAAGCTTCTATGAGTTGGAATATCCATTTTGATGAAACAATCAAAGAGTTTGGTTCCATTCAAAATATGGATGAACCTTGTGTATACAAGAAGGTTAGTGGGAATGCAATCATTTTCTTATTGCTTTATATAGATGACATATTGCTAATAGGAAACGATATACCTGTCTTGCAAATGGTTGAAATTTGGTTGTCCAAACAATTCTCCATGAAAGGCCTTGGAGAAGCAGCCTATATTCTTAGAATAAGGATTTATAAAGATAGAACCAAAAGGTTGCTTGGTCTTTCACTGTCTACAGACATAGATATAGTGCTAAAGAGGTTTAGCATGGATTAATCCAAAATAGGATTCTTACCCATGTCACATGGTGTAAGCCATTCAAAGTCGATGTCTCCCAAGACACAAGTTGAAAGGGATGACATGAATAAGATTTCATATGCCTCAGCAGATGAATCTATCATGTATGCTATGATATGTACTAGGCCGATGTATCTTGTGCTCTCAGTTTGACGAGTAGATACCAATCCAACCTAGGTGAGGGTCATTGGGCAGCTGTAAAGAACTTTCTTAAGTACTTACGAAGGACTAAGGATATTTTCTTAGTATATGGAGAAAGTGATTTTAAAATAAACTGGTATACCAATGCCATTTTTCAATCTGACAAAGATGATTTCAAATCACTATCTGGCCATGTGTTTACATTGTGCTGAGGGGCAATAAGTTAGTATAGTTCTAAACAAGAGACTATTGCCAACTCTACGAAAGAAGCTAAGTACATAGCCGATTCTGAAGCAGCTATGGAAATAAAGATAGAGAGAGTTCCAATGGATGAGAACATAGCTGACCCGCTTACGAAAGCAGTATCCCAAAAGAAACATGATTGTCATGTTGAGTCATTCGATATTAGATACATGAATGATTGTCTCTAGTGTATGTGGGAGTTTGTTAATGTTGTACCCTAAAGATAATTACTTGTACATTGTATATGACACATTTTGTTTTAATAAAAGGTATTATTTATCTTATAGTTTCCTATGTTTACTTTAAGTAATATAACTCTTGGATAAAGTCCCTAATACGACACTGTATTAAGAAAATCATGATAGAAATTATTATATGAGATTTCTACTACCCTGGATGGTGTTAGTACTTAAATAGTCCCTAATTATAGTATTAATGAGACAAGACATCATTAATGCGTTAAGACTAGCATGTGTTAAACTTCCAGATTTGATCAGGCAATGGTTCTCATAACCGTGAGTATTGAAATACTCAAAGTTAACATATGGATGCTTGTTAATGGAACAAGTTCATTGGATGACCTAGCTTTGAGATCATCACTTGGATAACTATTTAGTGCCAGTGATATAATCTCAATATAGCAAACGTACAAGTATCTTAGACTTGAGATCTCCAAGGTACTTTGTTTGCTGAGCTTTGTACTTTGATTCCAATCTCTGAAGCTCGATCAAGGGCCACCTATAGGATGGATATTAGGTACATTGTGAGGTAAACG
Organism: Voacanga thouarsii; assembly: GCA_026120185.1. NCBI lineage: Eukaryota > Viridiplantae > Streptophyta > Magnoliopsida > Gentianales > Apocynaceae > Voacanga > Voacanga thouarsii. The sequence goes on from JANUWF010002977.1 coordinate 222,789, forward strand.
AAAGTAGTTGAGAAGGTCAATAAAGGATTCACCACTCCTAATAGTAGGGGCGAATATCTCACAGCCACTTGTAGTAATTACTACTCGAGAAGTCCTTGGCTAAGGCAAATTGTGTATTGGAAATAGTTGCAATTGATACACATCTAGAGTAGTGGGTTAATAGTACAAGTACTATTGTATCTGGGCCAAAATTATTTCTGGAAGGAGTTGGCACTAATTCCGTACTCCAAACCCAATGAGATATTATTTGGTGAAAGGAGCTAATTGCACTGAAGTTTGTTATTGAAGGGTTCATGTCAAGCCACTTGACTTCCTGGACTCTTGGGTGGTCATGATGTGTTGCTAGATACCGCTCATGATCTAGGAATATGGGTTTTTTTATTGATGAATTAATAAACCAATCCTGATTAGAATTAATAGGATTAATTCTAATTAATTATGGATTATTACTCTCAAAGACGTTTGGATTAATTCATGTTCACTACCAATTGACTGAGAAACCTAATAGGTCACACACAATGGAGGATTATATACTCAAGATGTTATTTGATAACATAGTGGGGTTAATTGAGAGAAAGTGAAGTTGTTGTGGACAAATTATCATTAGTTATAATTTGTGGTCCAAGTTGTAATTGTGAGAACTTGATGTTTCCAATCACAATTAGGGAATTTTTATAGGATTAGAATTCTCAGCTTTGGGAGGTAAATTTCGTGTAATATATAGTATATGTAACACACGAAAAACCCTAGCTAAACAACATACAAAACAACAGCCACGAACATTCTCTCTTCTCTCTATCTCTCTCAATTTGATCTTGATCAAAGAACCCTAGCCACCATCTTTTTCTGCTAGCATAGGAAATTTTAGTGCTTGGGTGTAACCTTTATATGGATTACTATTAGAGATAATCACACAATGTGATTATAGTGGTTAGACGTTCAACTCCCGTGGAGGTTGATCACAAGGATTGCTGGATCGCGCCTCAACTTGAAAAAGATTTTTTTTTGTTTTTCGAACGATCACCCAAAGGTAAAAGCTGTTACCTTTACTCTCTTTATGCCTTGTTTTCTATACATCGACAAGTCTTGGAAGGGTATCTCATTTTTTTTTTCTGATGCGTCGTATATGATACGAGCCTAAGATACCCAACATTAGATACACTGTTATGCTGAGCTGTATATGGTGGAGTCCATTAAGATAATATCTCATTATCTCTAAAACTCTTGGCTTAAGTATTCTCCTCCTCGATCAGATCTTAGAGTCTTTATACTTTTGCCAAGTTATTTCTCTATTTTATTCTTGAAGTGTTTAAGCCTTTTAAATGCCTCAGATTTGTATTTCATTAAATACAAATATCCGTATCGTGAGAAATCATCGATAAAGGTTATGAAATAGTTATTACCTCCTCTTCCTTGTATTGATATTGGGCCACATACATCAGAATGTATGAGTTCTAATAACTCCTTGGCCCGTTCTCCTTTTTCCTGGAAAAGGATTTTTAGTCATTTTACCTAGTAAACAAGACTCGCATGTGCCATATGATTCATTACCAAATGACCCTAAGTGACCAAGCATGTGTAACCTAGATACACAATTTTCATTTACATGGCCCAAACGATAATGCCATAAGTAAGAGGTGTTAGAGTTATCTATTTTAGGTTTCTTATTGTTTATATTGAGAATTGGATTATCCAAGTATAGAACATATAAACCATTAACCAAAGTTGTTGAACCATAACGAATATCATTCAATGAAAAAGAACAACATTTATTCTTAAATATTAAATGAAATTCATATAAGTTTAAACACGCAACTAAGATAATGTTTTTCATTAAAACTAGTACAAAATAACAGTTTTGTGGTTCTAGAATTAATCCCAAAGGTAGGTTCAGCTCGTATGTCCCCACAGCAAGTGCAACAACCTTTGCCCCATTCGCAGTACGTAGGTCCACATCATCTTTCTCTAGCCTTCTACTGCTCTTTAGTCCCTGCAAGTTATTGCACAAATGAGATCCACATCCAGTATCTAATACCCATAGCTCATTTCTAAAGGCAGCATTTATCTCAATCATAAATATACCCGGAGTAGAACTAGAAGTGCTTGTAAGCTTCTCCTTCTACTTCTTATCCTTAATGGTCTCTACGTAGGCTTTGTAGTTGCGCTCTAGTGGCCCATCTTACCACAATGATGGCATGGGCCCTCGGTAGTTGCGTCCTTCTTGTTCACACCACATTTGGGCTTTATTGGAGCCTTCTTCTTCTTCTTTTGAACTTTCTTCTTAGAAGAGGAAGATTCTACCATTAAAACTACATTGGAATTCTTTTTCATGGAGGACTCCACAATTTTGAGGAGATTGATCAACTCATGAATGGTGGACTTAATCTTATTCATATGATAGTTAATCACAAATTGTGAGAAACTATTAGGCAAAGACTGTAAAATTAAGTCAACACTTAAGTCATGATCCATTGCAAACCTGAGAGATCCAAGCTTCTCTATGAAGCCCAACATCTTCAGCCTATGACTGGCCACAGAAGAACCCTCTACCATTTTGCAACAGAACAGTTACTTCGAGATCTCATATCTCTCAGTTCTGGCTTGGGGATCAAACAACTCTCGAAGATGTAGTATAATCAATTGAACATCCATATGTTCATGCTATTTTTGCAACTCGGGAGTCATGGCTGCTAGCATAAAAGTGATGCTATATCACTATCCTTCTTGTGCCTCTTGTAGACAGCATGCTCATCAACATGAGCATCTTGGGCTGGTGGTAGTGGAATAGGAGTATCTAGCACGTAGAGCAAATTTTCCTATTTGAGAACGATTCTCAATTTCTATACCAGTCGAGATAGTTTGATTCGGTTAACTTGTTGGTTTCCAATGTGCTACGTAAGTTTAAGTTTGTTGACATGATGCAAGTGACTTAGATGTAAAGACAGAGATCATTAGCTACTTGTATATGCACATGATATGCAAATAATTAGGACTTTAATTAAACGCATTTTAATCCACTATTTTACTCAAATCAGTAGCCCCCACTATTTATTCGGAAAAGCCCGTTGGAAACTTTCCTAGTGGATCGGTATCCAAATTCCTCAAGAATAATCTTTGGTTTGCCAAACAAGCCACCCTTAAGTTCACTGGTAGGTATCCAATAACAATTACATCGTATATAACTATTGGATCATTGGGCTACCCCAACTTTTTCTCTAAATTTCTTTATGCTTGGTTTGCCCAACTGGGATAAAGAATTTAGTTAAACCCGACCCATTAATTAGGAATTTAATTCCATAGCTTGAACATGCCCAATGTCAAGTAGGCTTGGGTTTGCCCAACAACCTGGTCTCGAAAAGGGACTTTCGTTCTTATTATATTAACGAAAGGAATTAGGTTTATTATTAATTGAGGGATTTGTTCCTTTTAGTGATTTCTTTGAATGACATGCATAAAAATCAATAAATCACATAATTGATAGTCATGGTAATACAACGATTACGTGGTATGGTTACGGACCTTTCCTAAATTAATTTCTTTGAGCCATAAAGGAACTTAACATAGTTAACCCTATGTGTTCATGCATGATTTAAGTAGAAGGTCTTACCTTCTATCCTTGTTTTGGTTGACATCTCCAAATTAAAATAATTCTACTCCTATCTAACCTCTGTAAACTAATTATATAATTTCCTAAAGAGTGAAAACCTCGAGTTACATTTGAGGGCAGGTAAATGAGAAGAGAATTACATAAGAATTCTAGAGAAGGCAAGACACGCAGGCCCTATTTCATAACCATCCACCATGCCATTGACTATGCTTAAACAAAATAAACATATACTTTTTATTATTCTAAAATCACTATTTTAGAAAAATAAAACAAAATCTAAAATCAATATTTTAGAAAAATACATTAATTTTAAATTTTATAAACCACTATTTTGAAAAATAAGATTGTTTATCTCAAAACTAATTTTGAGAAAATGCTTTTGGGTCCTGTCTCCAAATCGAATGAGATATTGTATTATGAAAGGAGTTAATTGCACTGTAGTTTGTTATTTAAAGGTTCATGTCAAGCCACTTGACTTCCTGGACTCTTGGGTTGTGAAACCCTAGTCAAAACCAACCTTAGAGTGAGGGGGTTGGGAGGCATATCATAATTTATTGCATGTTTAAATATATTTTTAAATTATTTTCAATGCTTTGGATTTGAGTTTTATTATCTCGAAGACTTGGTTGTGAGTATTCCTTGAGAAGGTCAAAATAGTAATTTTTGGTTGAGGTGGAAAAAGGGAGATAACTTGAGGATTGAATAAGAAAATATTTTTTTTGAGGGAAAATAATAACAAGAGTTGTTGTGGTTTAGTGGTTAGAGCCTTAGAATTAATTCTTGAGGTCTTGGGTTCAAATTCCATCATAGGAGTTTTAGCTTGGTTAAATTTTCCTTTTGCTTGGGAAGTATCATTTTCGGCCTTAGTGGTGTTTGGAGTAGGGTAGAGATGTTGTCCTATGAGAGGCATGATAGGAGTCTTCAAATCCTACTCATTTGTTCTACACAAAATTCCTAAGAGGAATTCATTTCCTCTTGATCCTTAATTTTCCTATTTCTCAATTCATTAATTTGTTCAAATTGTTCTAGCCAATTTCTTTCAAGAAATTCCAGTGAAGTGTTGTGGCTTTGTAGAATCAAAATGTCTTAGTTAAAGACAATTTATGGTCTTAAAATGTGGAGGAGATGTGAAAGATTCCAAGGGGATAAATCCCTTTAGTGAACTTTCTAAAAATTCATTCTAGTTAGGTTCATCTTCTTTCTTGGAATGAGCTGAAATTTTCCAGTTTCTTGTGCCTTCAAGTTGTCGAAACTCTTAGCTAATATTCCCTCCTAAATGCTGCCAGAAAAATGACCTTTTGGGTCAGCTAGCTACCTGAATTTCTTCGACCGTTTTTGGACTGCACAAAGTTGGTGCAAAACCAGAAAAATCCCTGGGCAAATCGCAGCTTCGGAGGTCCGAAACCAAGCTGTTTTCTTCCAGATTTTGTTCAGCACCTTAGCCATGTTTTTCTTCCATGAAGAAGGCTGGAAACCAGCCTTGAAAATTCTTGAAACTCCCCTTCAAAACCTTTGCAAATCGGCTGGATATATGGCAGCTAAAACTGCCCAGAAAAAAAATTTCCAGCCTTGCGAAAAATACTGTGCAGTAGTTTTTTCAGCTTTGTTTCCTAATTCTCTCCTAGCCGAAACTCCATTCTTTTTCTGCATAAACCACCCTTAAACATCCATTAACTAAACTCCATTATCCTCCCTAAGTTCTGCACAAAAAAATCCAGTCATGGCTGCCAGAAAATCTCCCCAACAAATCTCTGCAATCATGCTTGATTAGTTACCAAAATTCCTGCCACCATAATTTAGCAACCTTCCATAAAATGTTCCTCAAACAACCAGACTAATTTCTCACCATTTCACTCCTTCTTTTTGGCCACCATTACCCCTCTTCAATCAGCTTTCATCCAGCAGAAACACTGCACAGAAATTCGGCCATGGCAGACTTCCATAAGCTCTCCAAGAATCAAAGATATTCTTGAATATTCAGTTTCCAAATTTGCTTCTCAAAAATATTCTTCAAGGATTCAAACAACTAGCCTTTCCTTTTCTCTTCCAAATCAGAGAATCACCTTCCTAAACCCTACAGAAATTTCGGCCAGCCCTAATCTCTTTAGAATTTCGGCAGCCTCCATTCAAAAACTCTCTATTCCCTTCAACCTTCATGAACACACAACACACCAAGAACACCTACTTCTTCCTTTCACCTAATACCTATCCAAATCACTTCAAACTACTTCTAAAAACTCCAGAATTCATCTTCTCACTACCATGAGTCCATCAACACCATTTTTAAAATCAAACTCCAAAATCCAACTTGCTAGTTTGGATAAAAAACCAGAAATTTTATGAAGGCTCAAGAACACCATCAAAGTAGGTTTGTTCTAACAACTCCATCTTCTCTAATCATGATCTCTAATGAATATATATATATATATGTATATATGTGTGTGTGTGAATAAACCCACTAATGGTCTCTCTCTCTCTCTCTCTCTCTCTCTCTCTCTCTTGGCTGAATCTCTCTCCTCCTTGGTCGGATGATTTCCTCTCCAATTGTCATGCTTCCTTCACCTTCTTTGGTAAGATTTAGATATCTAGGAGTTGATACTTATTCAAAACTCCTTCAAGGGAATTCATCAAGTAAGTAAGCTTTCTTTTAACCCTTCTTTAAATTCTAGATTCATGTCTCTACGATGATGTTGATAGATGGTGGATTGTGGATAGGATTTGAGTATGTATTGTTGAGATTGAAGCATGAATATATGTATGAATATGAAGGAGATGAGATTTATGCATGAATGGATTATCTTGGTTGATTGTATGATGATTTGAGGTTTAATGCATGCCTCCATGATTAAGTATGCTAGAGATTATGTCACCTTTGGTGAATAGGATTTATATTCATGTTGGATTGTTGAAGCCATGATCATATTTATGCTAGTAGGGGTTAGCTCATGTCTTGATAAATTGAGATCTATGCTTCTATGCATGATTTGGATAATTTGGTGAATTGAAGGATTGTATATGTTCATGATTGTGAATAGCCATGGAAATATGATCATGATCTAGTTGTTCCTAAGCTACTTTTTATTTCATGAATAAAATATTTAATAATATGATTTTGCTAGTAATCTCGAAAAAAACCCTTGGAAGGATGGATTTGGATTATTATATATATAAAGGATATTTTAGTCAAATAAATAATAGTTTTGATAGAAAAATAAAATATATCGATATTATATAAAAATAATGAAATAAACTAAAGCATTTTTTTTTTTTTGAAATAATCATAATTAGTAAAATACTTATTATTAAAATTTAATTATTATCTTTTAATCAAAACCTATTAAAGCTTATTTATTATTTTCCAAGAAAGGCTCATTAAAATACATTTTCAACTAACTTTAGTTATCAATTATTTTCTAACAGCTAAATTATTAATAAATCATTATTTTTCCTAAAAACCACCTAAGACTCTTCATCAAATAAACTCTAAATTTTCTTAGCAATATTTAAACCTTTAACTTATTAGTGCTTATTTCCCAAAACATTAATTATTTTAAATATCCAATTATCATTAGCTTATAAACCTATTTACTAATTGTTTGGCCTTAAAGCTTGGGACGCTAGGATCATGATAGTAGTAAGTTCAGTTGTTTAAATTGAGAAAGTGATTTTTGGCATGAGTTTGATTGTGGTTTGTATTTGCCCATGCGGGGTTAGGTCAGCAGTTGGAGACCTTTTTATTGTGAGCAAGAATTAGGTAAGCTCCTGCATAAAACTTAATTGATGAAAAGTGTTTAATTTTGGCAAGCCAAATGTAGAGTGCATGGACACTCATCTTTGTAAAGGCAATTGAGGATTGTCTCCTGTCTTATTTCCGTGAAACAAATTATTTGAAAACCAATAAGCAGATTTATTCAAACTCAAAACTCTTTCTAAAACTAAATTTGACAAAGATTTTGGAAACCCTTAATTGCCATGTTCAGGTGGAACTATGTTTTGTTCATTTATTTTTTTTCTTTTTTCCCATGTGGGATATGTTACACTGAGTACTCAATAAGGGTGGACTACTGGGCTAGTCTTTGAGGGGTTAGGGTAAGTCTCTCAGTTGGTGGCCACCTCTGAGGGGTGAGTCTTTCCCGGATAAGACGACAGTCCAGTAAGTCATGCCGGTCCGAGCTAGCAGTGTTCTTTTTCAGTCAAGTGACTGTGTTTTGCTGGAATGGACACCTGGTTGTTGTTTGGGTATAGAGAAGGAAGAGTATCTTGCCCAGTGGGCCGATCACCTACTTTTGTCAGTCTGCACAAAGTGTGGCATTCTGACCGGCGGTATGCACAAAGTGTGGCATGCTGACCATCCGGTTATGAGGCCCAACGTGTGGTAACCCGTAATCCTTTCTTTCGAATGGTTGATTTTATAAATTATGTATGGATAGAAATGCCGAAACACCATTCTTGTCTTTTACTGATGTTTATTGCTTGCCAGTGATCTCTTATAAAGAATTTTATACTTTGCATTTATGAACTGTTTTCACTGAACACCCAAAGCATACACGGACTCACTGAGATTTCTGTCTCACCACCATTTTACCATGATTTCAGGTTGATCCTGCTATAGGGATGAGTAGCTAGATTATACCTGCTTTGGAAGATTTTCTGATGATTTATTCCTGTGTAATGTTTTGGGGAGATAAGAGTGGATAAATTTTATTACGGATTTGTTTTTGGTATTTTGGGATTTATTCTTGGATTGATATTTATTTTGGGATGTAATAAATTTTAAGTTCAAGTATAATTTATATTCTGCTATTTCATTTGTGTGACCTAGTTATAAAGGCCCCTTGTCATTTGGAAGTGGCGGCATCCCCGACCCTGGCAGGCCTAGGTAGTGGGGTGTTACAAGTGGTATCAGAACCTAGGTTTAGGCAATTATTGATAGTATCTGTGCTATTTCTTTAAGTCTAATTCTTTATCTACCCTATCTTGTCGATGTTGTAGGATGGTTAGACTGCTTAGGACAGCGAGGAAAGGGCAGCAGTGGCACCCACCTATCCCTCTAGACCCGGAGGACCTTCCAGTTCCCCAGCCTGCCCCTCAGCTAGTTATCCCTATGGAGGATAACAGTGATGATGAGGTTGGTTGAAGCATGAATGCTTGTATAAATATGAAGTAGATGGGATTTATGCATGGATGGATTATCTTGGTTGATTGTATAATGATTTGAGGTTTAATGCATATCTCCATGTCATAGGTGGTATTTGTGATGGCGTATGCTAGAGATTATGTCACCTTTGATGAATATAATTTATATTTATGTAGGATTATTGAAGCCATGATCATATTTATGCTAGTAGGGGTTAGATCATGTCTTGATAAATTTAGATCTATACTTATATGCATGATTTGGATGATTTGATGAATTGAAGGAATGTATATGTTCATGATTGTGGTTAGAAATAGAAATATGATCATGACCTAGTTGTCCCTAAGCTAATTTTACTTCATGAATAAAATATTTCATAATATGATTTTGCTAGTAATTTCGAAAAAAACCCTAGGAGGGGTAGATTTGGATTATTATATATAATAAGGATATTTTAGTCAAATAAATAATAGCTTTTGCTAGAAAAATAAAATATATATATATAGATATTATTTAAATTAATAAAATCAATTAAATCCTTTTATGGAAATAATAATAATTAGTAAAATATTTATTACTAAAAATTTAATTATTATCTTTTAATCAAAACCCATTAAAAATTTATTTATTATTTTTCAAGCAAGACTCATTAAATTTATTTTCAAGTAATTTTAGTTATCAATTATTTTCTAACAACTAAATTATTAATAAATCATTATTTTACCTAATACCACCTAGGACTCTTTATGAAATAAACTCTAAATTTTTCTTAGCAAGATTTAAACCATAAACTTATTAGTATTTATTTCTCAAAACATTAATTATTTTAAATATCAAATTAGGCTTAGCTTATAAACCTTTTTATTTATTGTTTGGCCTTAAAGCTTGAGACATTAGGATCATGGTACTAGTAAGTTGAGTTGTTTTAAATTGAGAATGTGGATTTTGGCTTGAGTTTGATTGTGGTTTGTATTTGCCTATGCGGGGTTAGGCCAGCTGTTGGAGACCTTTTATTGTGAGCGAGGATCAGGTAACCTCTTGCATTGAATTTGTTTGATGCAAAAATGATTTTTTTTAATGGCAAGCCAAGTGTAGAGTGCAAGGACACTCATTTTTGTAAAGGCAATTGAGGATTGACTCCTTTCTTATTTTAGTCAAATGAATTATTTGAAAATCAATAAGCAGATTTACTCAAACTCAAAACTCTTTCTAAAACTGATTTTGAGAAGGATTTTGGAAACCCTTAATTGCCATTTTCATCTGAAACTGTGTTTTGTTCATTTTCTCCCAACTGGGATACGCTCGTTGAGTACTCAATAAGGGTAAGCTAGTAGTATTAATTTTGAAGAGCAAGAGTGAGTCTTCTGACAGGAGGCCACCTCCAGAAGATAAGCTCAACTTAAAGAAATGTCAATACTACTTAGTCATGCCGCTCCAAGCTAGCAGTTTTTATTTCAGTCAAGTGACTGTGTTTTGCCGGAATGGACACCCGGCTGTTGTTTGTGTATAGAGAAGGAGGAGTATCTTGCCCGATAGGCCGATCACCTACCTTTTGTCAGTCTGCACAAAGTGTGGCATTCTGACCGGCAGTATGCACAAAGTGTGGCATACTGACCATGTGGACATAGGGCTCAACGTGTGGTAACCCATGACCACCCTTTTTGAGTGGTTGATTTTATTATGCGCTTGTATGGTTTCAAAAAGAGGAAAACACCACTCTTGCTTTTGACTAATGTTTATTGCTTGCCAATATTTCTCTTATAAAGATTTCACACTTTGCATCCACGAACTGTTTTCACTAAACACATAAAGCACACAGGGACTTACTGAGATTTCTATCTCATCTCCTTTTACCATGATTTTAGGTCGATCCTACTGTGGGGATGAGTAGCTAGTGTTATCTACCTTGGAAGAGAATGTTGTCATTTATTTTTATGTTTTGCTTTTGGGAGTTGAAAGTGGAGAATTTTATTTATGGATTAGTTTTTCTTTTGGTATTCTTGGATTTATTCTTGGAGTATTTTTGGGATGTAATAAATTTTTAAGTTAAAATACTATTTTATTTATGTGACCTAGTTATAAAGATCTCTTATCCTTTGGACGGGGCGACATCCCCGGCCCTGGCGGGCGTAGGTAGCGGGGTGTTACAAGTGGTATCAGAGACTAGGTTTAGGCAATTATTGATAGTATATATGTTATTTATTTAAGTTTAATTCTTGATCTAACCTATCTTGTTGATGTTGTAGGATGGTTAGAATGCTTAGAACTGCGAGAAAGGGGCAGTAGTGGCGCTCGCCTATCCCTATTCACCCAGAGGACCTTCTAGTTCCCAACCTGCCCCTCAGCCAATTATCCCATTGAAAGAATGATGATGAGGTTCAGATCTATGAGCCACCCCAAATCCCAGTGATAGATATAAGTTCTGACAGGGAAGATAAGGTGATAGCCGTGGAGCATGTGCCCTACCCTTCTAGTCCCGTAATGGACTTAGCAGTAGATAGTGATGACCCAGGGAGCTAGACTATGAGTCTCCACCTAGGCCTTCTTTCATTCCTTTTTTTAGCCGAGTTGAGCCCAGAGAGAGTTCTAGGCGCCCCGGGAAGGAGCTAATGGAGGGATTTACAAGTGGGGATGGGATAGATTTTACTAGGAATCCTGGGGAATGGTTATATAAGGTCGACTTTGAAGATTCTGATGAGGACTACAGAGGCTAAAAGCTGTTAGGATCAAGATTGTTTATTTTCTGCTTTCCATAGACTTCCATGTTATGGATTTCCTTTCTGTTTACTGCCTTAATTTCAAATTTATGCAAGTAGGAGTACCTGAGTACTCTAAGGTTTGAAAAATTTTTATGCAAATTTTTTATACAAAACTTGCATATGACTTTCTTTTACTTAAACCTGAATGTAAATGCATGCTCAAAATATTTTAAACTTGAATACATACACTCATTATCTGGGCATGATTGAGAATGGCACCCAAGCGCCGTGTAGCCACATTAACAGAAGAGTTTCGAAAACAGAGCCTGTAGCACCGAAGTTTGAGATGACTTAAATGCCGTCACCTAATTGGGGGGATGAGAATGAGCCATATTCGGAATGGGGGTCTGAAGCACTGGATGATGTGTCGATGGGACAGGCATTCAGTAAGATGGCGGAGGTTCTGCAAACCCTGATGGAGCAGAAGGTCCCTAAGGGAGAAGATGAGGCATTAGAGCTGTTTTTGAAGTTTCAGCCACAGTCTTCTTGGGCGATGTTGAGCAAGATCAAAAGGCAGAGCAATAGATCGAGTAGATAGAGGATATATTTGCAACGCTCCATTACATCGAGGAGCGGATGGTTAAATTTGCAGCATTCCGTTTGAGAGGCCTAGCTCGGGCATGGTGGCAGCAGATTCAAGACGACGGGGAAATGGTCGAGTAGGAATGGACGTGGTCCAGTTTCGTCAAAGCCTTCAGAGCTGAGTACATCCCTCAGTGGATAGTGGAAAAGCGAGAGGACAAATTTCAGAATTTCAAGCAGAGAGGCATGTCAATGGCCTAGTACGTAGCACGATTCACCCAGCTGTCGAAGTACTACGAGAGATTAGTGGACACCGAGCAGAATAGGACAAGGCAGTTTGTTAAAGGATTAAGGTGGGAATTGAGGAATGCGTTGGCACATTCTCCTTCAACGACCTATTCAGGGCCCATAGACGCAACTACCCAGGCAGAAAATGAGGACCGCACTAGAATGGCATCAAGGCCTTTCCAGCTGCCAAGGCAACCGCAAGGACCTTTCCAGAGGCAGTAATCCAACAAGCGCTCTACCAACCAGGAATAGGAGACCCGATAAGGCCAACATTGTTGCTGATGCACTGAGCAGAAAAGTCGGTATGGCCAGACTAAGAGTGTAGGAGATTCATGTGGTTCAGGATATGTTGGACAGGAGGGTGAAAAGTTGAATCCGAGGTATTTGGGGCTATTCCCGATAAAGAAAAGGATTGGACCGGTAGCATACCGACTCGACTTGCCAGATGGGTTGACGAGAATTCATGATGTGTTTCATGACGGGAATTTGTGTTTTATAGTCTAGAGGGATTAATTATGATTATTGAGTTAGAATGGCAAAATGGTAATTTTTGCTTGAGGTGGTAAAAGGGAGATAGCTTGAGGATTGAATATGAAAATATTTTTAGGGGAAAAATAAGAATAAGAGTTGTTGTGGTTTAGTGGTTGGAGCTTTGGAATTAATTCTTGAGGTCTTAGGTTCAAATTCCATCATAGGAGCTTTAGCTTGGTTAAATTTTAATTTTTCTTGGGAAGTATCATTTTCGGCCTTAGTGGTGGTTGGAATAGGGTAGAGATGTTGTCCTACGAGAGACATGATATGAGTCTTCAAATCCTACTTTTTTACTCTACATAAAATTCCTAAGGGAAATTCATTTCCTCTTGATCCTTAATTTTTCCTATTTCTCAATTCATTAGTTTGTTCATTTTGTTCAAGCCAATTTTATTCTAGAAAAATTCCAGCAATGTGCTGTGGCTTTGAAGGTTCAAAATGTCTTAGTAAAAGACATCATATAGACCGAAACAATGGAAGAGGGGGAAAGATTTCAAGTGAATTAAATTCCTTAGTGAACTTTCTAAAAATTCACTCTAGCTAGGTTCATTTCCCTTCCTGCATAGAACTGAAATATTTCCAGCTTTGTGTGCCTTCAAGGTGTCAAAATTCTTAACCATTATTCCCTCCCGAATGCGGCCTGAAAATGGCCCTTTTGATCAGCTTAAAATCTGTATTTTTCTGGCTATTTTTGGAATGCACAAAGGTGGTGCAAAACCAGAAAAATCCCTGGGCAAATCGCAGCTTTGGAGGTCCGAAACCAAGCTATTTTCATCCAGTTTTTGTTCAGCACCTTAGCCATGTTTTTCCTCCATGAAGAAGGCTTGAAACCAGCCTTGAAAGCCCCTAAAATTCCCCTTCAAACTCCCTCAAACCGTCGGGAAAAGGGCAGCCAAAAATTGCTCAGAAAATTCCAGCAAGTAGCGAATTTGTGCAGTAGTTTTTCCAGCTTGGTTTCCTAATTCTCTCCTAGCCGAAACTCCATCCTTTTTCTGCACAAACCACCCTTAAACCTCTATTAACTGAACTCCATTATCCTCCCTAAGTTCTACATGAAAAATCCAGTCATGGCTGCCTAAAAGATTTCCAAAAAATTTTGCAATCATGCCTTGATTTGGATACCAAAAATTTCAGCCACCATGATTTAGCAACCTTCCATAAAATATCCCTCAAACAACCAGACCTTCCCTTCACCATTATACTCCTTAATTTCAGCCACCCTTAGCCTCCTTCAACCAACTTTCATTCAGCTAAAATGCTATTCCAAAATTCGTCCATGGCAGATTCCCAAAAGCCCTCCAATAATCAAAGATATTCTTGTTATATCTAGTTTCAGAATTTGCTTCCCAAAAATATTCTTTAAGGATTTCAACAACTAGCCTTTCTTTTTACCTTCAAAACTAGAAAATCATCTTCCTAAACCCTACAAAAAATTCGGCAGCCCTAATCTCTTCAGACTTTCGGCAGCCTCCCATCCAAAAGCTCTTTACTCTCTTCAACCTTCAAGAACACATAGTACACCAAGAACACCTACTCCTTCCTTTCACCTAATACCTATCCAAATCACTTCAAACTACCTCTAAAAATTCCAGATTTCATCTATTCATTACTGTGAGTCCATCCGTACCATTTTTAACATCAAACTACAAAATCCAACTTGCACTTTCGGATAAAAAACTAGAAATTTTGTGAAAACACAAGAACACCTTCAAGGTAGGATTATTCAATCAACTTCATCTTCACTAATGATCTCTAATGAATATATATATGAATAAACATGCTAATGAACACCTTCAAGGCCGTCTCTCTCTCTCTCTCTCTCTCTCTCTCTCTCTCTCTCATCTCTCTCTCTTGGCCAAATCTCTCTCCTTCTTGGCCGGATGGCTTCTTCTCCAATGGCCATGCTTCCTTCACCTTCTTTGGATGGATTTAGACATCTAGGAGTTAAGATTTACTCAAAACTCCTTCAAGGAATTCATCAATCAAGTAAACCATTTTAACCCTTCTTTTAAATTCTAGATTCATGTCTCTAGGATGATGTTGATAGAAGATGGATTATGGATAAGGTTTGAGTATATATTGTTGATGTTGAAGCATAAATGTATGTATAAATATGAAGGAGATGGAATTTATGCATGGATGGATTATCTTGGTTGATTGTTTGATGATTTGAAGTTTAATGCATGTCTCCATGTCATAGGTAGTATTTGTGATGGCGTATGCTAGAGATTATGTCACCTTTGATGAATATAATTTATATTCATGTTGGATTATTGAAGCCATGATCATATTTATGCTAGTAGGGGTTAGATCATGTCTTGATAAATTTATATCTATACTTATATGCATGATTTAGATGATTTGATGAATTGAAGGGAAGTATATGTTCAAGATTGTGGTTAGAAATAGAAATATGATCATGACCTAGTTGTCCCTAAGCTAATTTTATTTCATGAATAAAATATTTCATAATATGATTTTGCTAGTAATTTTTTAAAAAAAAAAAAACCCTAGGACGGGTAGATTTGAATTATTATATATAATAAGGATATTTTAGTCAAATAAATAATAGCTTTTGCTAGAAAAATAAAAAATATATATATTATTTAAAATAATAAAATCAATTAAAGCCTTTTATGGAAATAATCATAATTAGTAAAATATTTATTACTAAAAATTTAATTATTATCTTTTAATCAAAACTCATTAAAAATTTATTTATTAATTATCAAGCAAGACTCATTAACTTTATTTTCAAGTAATTTTAGTTATCAATTATTTTCTAACAACTAAATTATTAATAAATCATTATTTTACCTAATACTACCTAGGACTCTTTATCAAATAAACTCTAAATTTTTCTTAGCAATATTTAAACCATCAACTTATTAGTACTTATTTCTCAAAACATTAATTATTTTAAATATCAAATTAGGCTTAGCTTATAACCCTTTTTATTTATTGTTTGGCCTTAAAACTTAGGACACTAGGATTATGGTAGTAGTAAGTTGAGTTATTTTAAATTGAGAAAGTGTATTTTGGCATGAGTTTGATTGTGGTTTGTATTTGCCCATGCGGGGTTAGGTCAGCTGTTGAAGACCTTTTATTGTGAGTGAGAATCAGGTAAGCTCCTGCATAAAACCTGGTTGATGCAAAAATGATTTTTTTTAATGGCAAGCCAAATATAGAGTGCAAGGACACTCATTTCTATAAAGGCAATTGATGATTGACTCCTTTCTTATTTTAGTCAAATGAATTATTTCAAAATCAATAAGCAGATTTACTCAAACTCAAAACACTTTCTAAAATTGATTTTGACAAGGATTTTGGAAACCCTTAATTGCCATTTCCATGTGAAACTGTGTTTTGTTCATTTTCTCCCAACTGGGATACGTTCGTTCAGTACCCAATAAGGGTAGGCTAGAAGTACTAGTTTTGAAGAGCAAGAGTGACTTTTCTGGCAGGAGGCCACCTTCAGAAGATAAGCTCAACTTAAAGAAATGTTAGTACAACTTAGTCATGCCGGTTCGAGCTAACAGTTTTTATTTCAGTCAAGTGACTTTGTTTTGCCGGAATGGACACCCGGCTATTGTTTGGGTATAGAGAAGGAGGAATATCTTGCTCAGTAGGCCGATCACCTACCTTTTGTCAGTCGGCACAAAGTGCGGCATTCTGACCGGCAGTATGCACAAAATGTGGCATACTGACCATGTGGACATAAGGCTCAACGTGTGGTAACCCATGACCACCCTTTTTGATTAGTTGATTTTATTATGTACTTGTATGGTTTCAAAAAGTGGAAAACATCACTCTTGCTTTTGACTAATGTTTATATCTTGCCAATATTTCTCTTATAAAGATTTCACAATTTGCATCCACAAATTGTTTTCACTAAACAAACAAAGCACACAGGGGCTTACTGAGATTTCTGTCTCATCTCCTTTTACCATGATTTCAAGTCGATCTTGCTGTGGGGATGAGTAGCTAGTGTTATCTACCTTGGAAGAGAATGTTGTCATTTATTTTTATGTATTACTTTGGGGAGTTGAGAGTGGAGAATTTTATTTATGGATTGGTTAGTCTTTTGGTATTCTTGGATTTATTCTTGGAGTATTTTTGGGATGTAATAAATTTTTAAGTTAAAATACTATTTTTATTCCGCTATTTTATTTGTGTGACCAAGTTATAAAGACCCCTTGTCCTTTGGACGCGGTGACATCCCCGGCCCTGACAGGCCTAGGTAGCGGGGTGTTACATAGGAGCTTTAGCTTGGTTAAATTTTCTTTTTGCTTGGAAAGTATCATTTTCGGCCTTAGTGGTGTTTGGAGTAGGGTAGAGATGTTGTCCTATGAGAGGCATGATAAGAGTCTTCAAATCCTACTCATTTGTTCTACGCAAAATTCCTAAGAGGAATTCATTTCCTCTTGACCCTTAATTTTTCTATTTCTCAATTCATTAATTTCTTCAAAATGTTCTAGCCAATTTCTTTCGAGAAATTGCAGTAAAGTGCTGTGGCTTGGTAGAATCAAAATGTCGTAGTGGAAGACATTTTATGGTCTGAAAATGTGGAGATGTGAAAGATTCCATGGGGATAAATCCCTTTAGCAAACTTTCTAAAAATTCATTCTAGCTAGGTTTATCTTCCTTCTTAGAATGAACTGAAATTTTCCCTCTTCTTGTGTCTTCAAGTTGTCGAAACTCTTAGATAATATTCCCTCCTAAATGCTGCCAGAAAAAAGGCCTTTTAGATCAGCTTGCAACCTGAATTTCTCTGAACATTTTCGGACTGCACAAAGTTGGTGCAAAACCAGAAAAATCCCTGGGCAAATCGCAGCTTTGGAGGTCCGAAACCAAGCTGTTTTCTTCCAGATTTTGTTCAGCACCTTAGCCATGTTTTTCTTCCATGAAGAAGGCTGGAAACCAGACTTGAAAATTCTTGAAACTCCCCTTCAAAACCTCTGCAAATCAGCTGGAAAGATGGCAGCTAAAACTGCCCGGAAAAAAAAAATTCCAGCCTTGCGAAAAATACTGTGCAGTAGTTTTTCCAGCTTTGTTTCCTAATTCTCTCCTAGCCGAAACTCTATCCTTTTTCTGCACAAACCACCCTTAAACCTCCATTAACTGAACTTCATTAACCTCCCTAAGTTCTGCACGAAAAATCCAGTCATGGCTGCCAAAAAATCTCTCCAACAAATCTCTGCAATCATGCTTGATTAGTTACAAAAATTCCAGCCACCATAATTTAGTAACCTTCCATAAAATGTTCCTCAAACAACCAGACTTATTCCTCACCATTTCACTCCATCTTTTCGGCCACCATTTCCCCTCTTCAATTAGCTTTCATCCAACAGAAACACTACACAGAAATTCGGCCATGGCAAACTTCCATAAGCTCTCCAAGAATCAAATATATTCTTTAATATTTCGTTTCCTAATTTGCTTCTAAAAAATATTCTTCAAGGATTCCAACAACTAGCCTTTCCTTTTCTCTTCCAAATCAGAGAATCACCTTCCTAAACCCTACAGAAATTTCGGCCAACCCTAATCTCCTCAGAATTTCGGCAGCCTCCATCCAAAAACTCTCTATTCCCTTCAACCTTCAAGAACACACAACACACCATGAACACCTACTTCTTCCTTTCACCTAATACCTATCCAAATCACTTCAAACTATTTCTAAAAACTCCAGAATTCATCTACTCACTACCGTGAGTCCATCAACACCATTCCTAACAGCAAACTCCAAAATCCAACTTGCTAGTTTGGAAAAAAAAACTAGAAATTTTGTGAAGGCTCAAGAACACCATCAAAGTAGGTTTGTTCTAACAACTCCACTTCTCTAATCGTGATCTCTAATGAATATATATATATATATATATATGAATAAACCCACTAATGGTCTCTCTCTCTCTCTCTCTCTCTCTCTCTCTCTCTCTCTCTCTCTCTCCTTCTATTGGCCGAATCTCTCTCCTCCCTGGTCGGATGGTTTCCTCTCCAATAGTCATGCTTCCTTCACCTTCTTTGGTCAGATTTAGACATCTAGGAGTTGATACTTATTCAAAACTCCTTCAAGGGAATTCATCAAGCAAGTAAGATTTCTTTTAACCCTTCTTTTAATTCTAGATTCATGTCTCTACGATGATGTTGATAGAAAGAGGATTGTGGATAGGATTTGAGTATGTATTGCTGAGATTGAAGCATGAATATATGTATGAATATGAAGGAGATGAGATTTATGCATGGATGGATTATCTTGGTTGATTGTATGATGATTTGAGGTTTAATGCATGCCTCCATGATTAAGTATGCAAGAGATTATGTCACCTTTGGTGAATAGGATTTATATTCATATTGGATTGTTGAAGCCATGATCATATTTGTGCTAGTAAGGGTTAGATCATGTCTTGATAAATTGAGATCTATGCTTCTATGCATAATTTGGATGATTTGGTGAATTGAAGGATTGTATATGTTCATGATTGTGAATAGCCATGGAAATATGATCACGATCTAGTTGTCCGTAAGCTAAATTTTATTTCATGAATAAAATATTTAATAATATGATTTTCTAGTAATCTCGAAAAAATCCTAGGAATGGTGGATTTGGATTATTATATATATAAAGGATATTTTAGTCAAATAAATAATAGTTTTCATAGAAAAATAAAATATATCGATATTATATAAAAATAATGAAATCAACTAAAGCATTTTTTTTAAATAATCATAATTAGTAAAATACTTATTATTAAAATTTAATTATTATATTTTACTCAAAACCTATTAAAACTTATTTATTATTTTCCAAGCAAGGCTCATTAAAATACATTTTCAACTAACTTTAGTTATCAATTATTTTCTAACAGCTAAATTATTAATAAATCATTATTTTTCCTAAAAACCACCTAAGACTCTTCATCAAATAAACTCTAAATTTTCTTAGTAATATTTAAACCTTTAACTTATTAGTGCTTATTTCCCAAAACATTAATTATTTTAAATATCCAATTATCCTTAGCTTATAAACATATTTACTTATTGTTTGGCCTTAAAGCTTGGGACACTAGGATCATAATAGTAGTAAGTTTAGTTGTATAAATTGAGAAAGTGAATTTTGGCTTGAGTTTGATTGTGGTTTGTATTTGCCCATGCGGGGTTAGGTCTGCAGTTGGAGACCTTGTTATTGTGAGCAAGAATCAGGTAAGCTCCTGCATAAAACCTGATTGATGAAAAGTGTTTAATTATGGCAAGCCAAATGTAGAGTGCATGGACACTCATCTTTGTAAAGGCAATTGAGGATTATTTCCTGTCTTATTTTCGACAAACAAATTATTTGAAAACCAATAAGCAGATTTATTCAAACTAAAAACTCTTTCTAAAACTGATTTTGACAAAGACTTTGGAAACCCTTAATTGCCATGTTCAAGTAGAACTATGTTTTGTTCATTTTTTTTCTTTTTTCCCAAGTGGGATATGTTATGTTGAGTACTCAATAAGGGTAGATTGCTGGGCTAGTCATTGAGGGGTTAGGGTAAGTCTCTCTGTAGATGGCCACCTTTGAGGGGTGAGCCCTTCCCGGATAATACGACAGTCCAGTAAGTTGTGCCGGTCCGAGCTAGCAGTATTTTTTTTCAGTGAAGTGATTGTGTTTTGCGGGAATGGACACCCGGTTGTTGTTTGGGTATAGAGAAGGGGGAGTATCTTGCCCAGTAGGCCGATCACCTACTTTTGTCAGTCTGCACAAAGTGTGGCATTCTGACCGGCGGTATGCACAAAGTGTGGCATGCTGACCATCCGGTTATGGGGCCCAACGTGTGGTAACCTGTAATCCTTTCTTTTCGAGTGGTTGATTTTATAAATTATGTATGGCTAGAAATGCTGAAACACCACTGTTGTTTTTTACTGATGTTTATTGCTTGCCAGTGACTCCTATAAAGAATGTTATACTTTGCATTCACGAATTGTTTTCACTGAACACCCAAAGCATACACGGACTTACTGAGATTTCTGTCCCACCACCATTTTACCATGATTTCAAGTCGATCCTGCTGTGGGGATGAGTAGCTAGATTATACCTGCTTTGGAAGATTTTTTGATGATTTATTCTTGTGTAATGTTTTAGGGAGATGAGAGTGGATAAATTTTATTACGATTTGTTTTTTTGTATTTTTGGGATTTGTTATTAGATTGATATTTATTTTGGGATGTAATAAATTTTAAGGTCAAGTATCATTTATATTCTGGTATTTCATTTATGTGACCTAGCTATAAAGACCTCTTGTCCTTTGGACGAGGCGACATTCTCGGCCCTGGCGGGCCTAGGTAGCAGGGTGTTACATGGGTGGGCATGATGTGTTGCTAGATATCGTTCATGATCTAGGAATATGGGTTTATTAATTGATGAATTAATAAACTAATCCTGATTAGAATTGATATGATTAATTCTAATTAATTATGGATTATTAATTTCAAATACGTTTGAATTAATTCATGTTAGCTACCAATTGACTGAGAATCCTAATAGGTTACACACAATTAAGGATTATATGCTCGAGATGTTATTTGATAACATAGTGGGATTAATTGCGAGAAAGAGAAGTTGTTGTGGCCAAATTATAATAATTTATGGTCCAAATTGTAATTGTGAGAACTTGATGTTTCCAATTACAATTAGGAAATTCTAACTGTTTTAGAATTCTCAGATGGAGCATTTTTAGCAGGATATTTTTGTGTAATATTACACGATTCCTGCTTGCAAAAGGATTCACGAAAAACCCTAGAGGCAACACATAACTTTGTCCCTCCTCTCTCTCTCTCTCTCTTGTTTTCTTGTAACAAGAAACCCTAGCCGCCTCTTGTTATTTCTGCTAGCACAGAAATATTTTGCTTCTTGAGAATGATCCTCGTGTAGATTTTTGCTAGAGATAATCACAATGTGATTGTAGTGGTTGGACATACAACTCTCATGGTGTTTTGAGCAAGAGAATTGCTGGATCATGCCATGATTGTCAGACAAGACAAATTTTTTTTTTTTAGACGCACAAAGAAAGGTAAAGCTATTACCTTTGTTTTCTATATGGCTTGTTTTCCACACGTATGCAGATCCTGGGATGGTATATCATTTTTTATTTTTCCGCTGCGCCATATATGATATGCATGAGATACCTAACAAAACTAATTAAACTAAAACCACTATCAACCTCTTTCGCAAGTAAGTTAACAAGATGAATCAATCAATCCATTGCTTAATTAAAACAAGCAATCAAATACCAAGAATAATAATCAATTGATAAAAAAAACTAATTAACTTAAAAATCATAAATCTCAAAATCATGTTAAATTACAAGAAAAACATTACTCATATTATTATTCAAGAAAAAGAAAAGAAAGGTAAAAGAAAGAACTCAGAGACAAACTCCCATCTTTTTCCTTGAAGACCTTCTTGAACAATGCCCTTTAAGTGATGAATCTCCTCTTCAATGACTGGTTTGTAGCTTTGATACTTTGATTCATATGTTTCTCTTCTATTTTTCTTGCTTAAATAGGCTCCCGAGATGCTAAAAATCGTTCCCCAGGGGTTCTAAGCAGAGTACAAATTTGAAAATATCAAAATTCTTAGGAAATTCCCAAATTCGTGCTCAAAAAGAAAATTCGTCACCTCAGCCTAGGACCAGCACTGACCCAGTTGCCGTGCTCTGGTCACACCCCGACGTTCTTCTACTTTCCACTATTTTCCAGGTCCGTTCCAGTCTTAGGCTAGCATTTGCTACGTTGGGTACAACTGGTGCAGGCCGTGCTCTATCTGGCATCGGTTTTCGCCTTTTTTCTTGGTTTAATCTGCATAAAAACACAAAAATCCCTTTCTAAAGGTAAAATATCAAATATGAAGAATTATGCTTAGTTATTACATCAAATGTATCACAAAACAGCCTCAAATTGAAATAAAAAATGATTTTAGCCCCTATCAATTTTTATGCAAAATTATTTATCACCATAAATAACCATTTGAAGAAAATAACATCATGTAATGTGGGCCCCAAAAATAAAAAATAAAAATAAAATTACAAAATTGTAGAATCTCTAAATGCAACCAATGTCGGTTTCTCTATAGCATGCGGTGTCAGTTAATCCTTATAAACATCCTACAACAAACCAGAACTGATCCGACACTGGCAATATGGAGTGACCTGGCACTGGTTCACCTTTGTAAATCAGAAAACCAGTCCCCAAACTCATCTAGTGCCAATTTTTGTCAGTTATGCCAATCTACAAATTTTCCATATTGTTTTTTCTTCGGGATCTCACATTCCTAATGCTTGATGTTGTTACAAAACAAAGAAGAATAAATTGAATTGAAAACAACCAAAACAAGTGCCTATGCCTTTCAAAAAGAGACATACATGAGTTCTACAGGAAAAGCGAATAAAATTAGATATAGTTGCCTATGCCTTCATACACGAGGCGTACACAACATCTACCCATATCAAAAACCACGAGGAATCTACAAAACAATCACAAAGATTTTATTTTTACTAGTAAATGAACTACCTTTTTCGGTTATTAACCTAAACATGCTCCTAGTATGACGTTCGATAGAAGAAAGTGGTGAGAGAGGATTCATGTGGATGACCACACGTTGCCTGACGTTGGTTCATGTAGCCAACTCCAAGTTACTTGGGATTAAGGCTTTGTTGTTGTTGTTGTTGTTGTAACTTAAAGATGCTCCTAGATTAAACTAGTGGCTCTGATACTACTAGAAGGGCCATCAGGAAAAATTAAACATGCAATGAAAGCTTAAAGATTAAAAATTTGTCAAGTATAATCTAGAAAGACTTACTTTTTGCATGTTTAGGTTGAATAACAAGAACTGAATTAGTATTTGATGGAGCTTCTTGAACAAGAACTGTGACTTGTTTTGCATCTATCGGTGAAAGTAGAAATAAATGGATGAAGAAGAATGGAAAAGAGTGGTTGCACACAGTAAGGAGGCTAGATTTTTTTCTTTTTTTCTCTTGAGAGTTGCAAAGAACTGCTCTCAAAATTCCCATAATAAATTTCTATGTTGTTCTCCCACTAGCATGGCCGAGCACCTTTATGGATTCTATCCTTAGGGCTTGCTCTCCAAAAACCTTCATGGGCCAGTATTTTAATTCTTGTGCCTATGGGTAATTAAATAACTCACTTATTAATTAATTCATCCACTTAGACCCAATATAAAATTTTCAAAGATAATTAATTAATAAATATTTAATTAATTTGGCCTAATACATTATTCTAACGCAATAATCAAATATTGGACTCCTAGAATATTTCTTCCATTATTTATTTCATCATTAAGCGCATATAGAATAATAAATTACTTAGGTTACTTGAGCTACTTTGGGGACCAAAACACATATTATTCATAGATGCTAAAATAACAAAAATACTCTTCCTAACACATAGCTATATTTTAATTATTTTAAACATTCTATTGATCAGCATATGGATTTATTGACCCTAACAATAATATTAGAAATGTGTTGTCTTTGACCTACAAGTGTAATGATAAAAATACTCCTGCACGTAACACCCATAATTGAAATATGATAAATGTACTAACACTCTTCTCAATTATATCTACCATCATTTGATCTCTATCCAATAATCCCATGACTTCCAATATGTACTCATTTATCCCAGGGAGCTACCAAAAAGCATACATACTTAGCCACGCTTCCCAATACCCTGGTTATTTAGATTATCTTGGAAAATTAAAAGGAGATGATATATTTCCTTAATGAAATATTGAAACTCTATTGTATAAATGTTTCTTAATTAGTTAGAGTCATACACCTAACATATAAGGTTATTAGTATAACACCAACCTTTCTATAGCATAGTAGGCTTATTGTTGTGGGATGCTGCATCCATTTCTTCTTCAAGGTGTTGTTTTGTTTTATTTGGAGCTTTGATTACATGCTAGAGTATTGTAGTAATTTTTTGTAACACTTGTGTCATTTTATTTCCTTAAGGTTGTGTTTTTATTTTGAAAGTAGGATTTCTAGTAATATCAGTAGTGTCCCTTTTATCTCGCTCTCCAGTACTACCACGAGTAACTTTTCGTGACGTCCTTTCCTTTCTAAATCTAATCTGTGAAACATTAAATTAGTATATACATCTTAATACTTTATACACATATGATATAAGATAGAAGAATAGTTCTATTTCATACATGCAAACATGCATCTCTTGGGATCCTAATAACATGCCATCATATATGCTGTTCTCATATGATCTAGAGCTATACCTCTTGTATTATTAACATTTTGCATATAGATCTTACTTTCTTTACCTTAGACACCTCTAAGTCACTTCCTTTCAAATTTCATGACTCCATCCTAAGGTCACTCATCCTAGGATTTTTCTAGGTTAAGCATGCTTAACTTCAGAGTTCTGATCAGATCTTGTGCATTAGTGCAGGTCTGATCACACCCTCCCATAAATTATGATAAATTAGGGTTTCTAATATGCAAAATATACTACTAGAGTATTACACAAGTGCACATATCCTTATCTGCATAATTTATATCATACTATATATACAAGGTCTTTGAGTATGAAACTCTCTACTTCTCATCTCACCAGTACTAATCCCAACATTAGAGTTTCAAAGTCAATAGTTATTCCTTGAGTGTATCAATCCTGATGTCTCTTTAACTTTAATCTCTTTACTGTAACCTAAGTTTCGGATCACAGACTTTTTCCGGAAATGTTAGAATTATTTCAACTTTCTCTTTTTCAATTTCATCAGAAGTGATTATATCCAACTTGGATACCTCAAATTTATATATTTATTTACTTCCATATATGACTCTATAAATTCACTATCTCTACAAATCCATGTTTATGTGTATTATGATGGACTAAGTTGTGTCTTGTTAGAGGCTCTGCTACACTTCATTAGAGGTTCCATTATGAGTTCCGCTATGCTCTGATACTCTTTGTAATACCCCACCTTTCCATGGTGTTGTGCGCTTATCTTTGTGGGATGTCACCCCCGTCTGATCTCCCAAATTAGGGTCTTTATAATGAACTTAAGTCGACACACAGTGAAAATTTTTTCCAAAATATTTTTATTAATCACAGAATGATACGTAGGGTCTATCCTCTGATACATATTCAAGAGTGCACCCGAACTTCTACATAGATTCTAGACTTAGCATTAGCCTCTCGGAGTCCACTGTGCATTTACTGCACCTCTAATTCCTAAATTTTTCAAAAAAAGAAATAACACACCTATGAGCATAAGGCTCTATGAATCTCGGGTGCACTAGTGTTTTTCCAATGATGTTTTGATGTAAAACATGCTTTTCCAATGATGTTTTGATGTAAAACATGCTAACTCAAGCATTTAGGAATTCTTATATAAGAATATGTCATTCTGAGATTTCAGAAATACTTGTATGAAAGTAGGATGATTCAAGTATTCAAGAATTCAAGATTTCCTATACCAAATTTAAGCATTTAGGAATTTTGTATGTAAAAAGTTGAGTATTTAGGAATTCAAAGTTTCAGGTGCCAAAACATGCTCAACCAGGATTCAAGAATTTTAGTATAAAATATACTAATAATCGTGTTGAGTATTCAAGTATCCAAGAATTTAAGTGTAAAAGTATCTGAGTATTCAAGTAATAAAGTATCCATGTATTCAAGTGTCTATGCCAAGTAATCAAGTAATCATGTCAAGTATTTAATTATTCATGTATGCATGTATTCAAGTATTCGGCAATTCTCAACGTCCTAATTCACCGTCCAGAGTAAGACAATCCCTAGAACTGATTAGGTTACTTGGGGTTGTCTATCTCCTACGCAAGCTACTACATGGAGTGTAACACTTCGCTACCTAGGCCCAACAGGGCCGGGGATGTCGCCTTATCCAAAGGATAATGGGCCTTTATAACTAGGTTACACAACAAAAATAAAACAATACTTTGAAATTCAAACTTATTACAACCCAAAAATTCAAGAACAAATCCAAAATCAATTGTTCACTATCATCTCTCAAAGAAACATATAAATTAATTAACAAAGAGTCTTCAAGAAGGCAACATTCTAGCTACTCTTCTCCATAGCAGGATCGCCCTAAAAACATGGCATAAAAGGTGATGAGATAAAAATCTCAGTAAGTCCGTGTGTGTTTTGAGTGTTCAAGAAAATAGTTCATGTATGCGAGTTGTAAAATTTTATAAGACAAATTGCTGGCAAGCAATAAATAATGTTAAAATAAAGAGTGGTGTTTTCCTCTGTTCAAACCATCCAAGTGCACTATAAATTCAACCACTCAAATGGATGGCCATGGGTTACCGCACGTTAGGCCCCATGTCCATATAACGATCAGAATGCCACACTTTATGCAGACTGACAAAAGGTAGGTGTACGGCCTACCGGGTAAGATACTCCTCATTCTTTACACCCAAACAAATCGGTTGTCCACTCTGGCAACACACAGTCCACATAACTGAAACCTGCTAGCTCGGACTGGCATGACTAAGTAGTACTGTCGCTTCTCCAAGTTGAGTTCATCTTTTAGAGGTGGCCTCTCGCCAGAAGACTCGCTCTTGCTCTTCAAAACTAGTACTACTAGCCTACTCTTATTGAGTACTCAATGTTGTTTATCCCACTTAGGAGAAAATTGATAAAACTTTACTTTACTCGGAAATGGCAATCAAAGGTTTCTAAAGTTTGTGCCAAAGTTGGTTTTAGAAAGAGTTTAGTGTTTGAGAAAAACTGCTTGTTGAATTTCAAATAATTTGTTTGACTGAAACAAGAAAGGAAACAGTCCCCAATTACCTTTACAAAATGAGTGTTCACACACTTCGCATTTGGCTTGCCACGGTAACCTTTTGTCATCAAATAAGTTTTATGCAGGAGCTTACCTGATCCCTTGCTTGAGCTAATTCAAAGATTTTCCAAAGCTAACCTAACCCCGCCTGGGGTAAACACAAGCCATAATTAAACTCAATCCAAATTTGCTTCTATAAATAATCCTAGTTCAACTTACTACAATCATTACCCTAATATCCCAAATATTAAGGCTACATAATAAAAAGGATTTTATAAAATAAATCTAGCTTGATATTAAAATAACTAGGGATTGCGAAATAATTATTAATAAGTTATAGGTTCAAATATAACCTTTGTTATTAATAAATAATCTAAGGTTTATTTGATGAAGGTCCTAAGTCCTAAATGATATTAAAATAATAAATTATTACTATTCTCTTAATTAATAGTTAATAGTTAGAACATAATAAATAAAATTAATAATAAGTAAATTTTATGATATTTTGATTAAAAGATAGTAAATAGTGTTTATGAATATACAACTTATAAGATTAATATTTTACCTATTATGATTATTTATATAAAAGACTTTATTTAATATTATTATTGTATATAATATTTATATATTTTATTTTTAATAAAAGATATCATTTATTTGGCTAAAACATCACTATTCCATTTAACAATCTAATTCCAAAGCTTCCTAGGGTTTTCGAAATTATTGGAAGAAAATATAGTTCTAATTTTTATTAATGTAATAAAATTAGCTAATTTAAATAGTTTAGTATCAACAAGGTCATGATCATAATTCTCCTATTGCTAATAATAATTATCATGAACATAAACTCTAACACCAATCAACAAACCAAAGGTGACATAATATCTATCATGCTTAGAGAAGCCATGAATATGATTATGTTTAGAGAAGTTTGGATCATGTGATGGCAGATATAGATTTAATCCTTTATTCATGAATTGCACGCTAACTCACGAAATGAAGAGCATGCAACAACTACAAAATATCATAAAACTCAATCATGAAGAAACGTCCTCATGCTCCAATCCCAACTCCTTCATACAGACACATACTCAATCTCCAATCATACTCCATCCTTTTCTAACTACATCAAAGTGACATGATTTTAGAATTAAGGAGAGGGTTAAAGATACATACTCGAATGATAACTACCTTGATGAAGTCTCAAGAGAGTCCACACGCTTGGAAGACTTGATCCGACCAAGAAGAAAAAAGAGAAAATGGCCATGGTTGAAACAACCATTTCGGCCGAGAGAGAGAGAGGGGAAGAGAAAGAGAGAGAGTATTAGTATATTATATTAAAGATTGAAGGAGGAAGATGATCAAAATCATTATTGGTTACCTTGAGAGAGTTCTTGAATTTTCAAGAAAAATTCTGATTTTGATCTATGAGCAGAATTTTGTTTCCAATGTTTGACATTATAAAGTACAGAAATGGATTATAAAGGGTGAGTAGATGTGATCTGGAGTTTTTGGGAGAGATTGGAGGTGTTTAGGGTGGTCTTAGGCTTGGAGAATGGTGGTGTGTGTTCTTGGTGTTCTTAGTGTTCATGGAGAAATGGAGAGAATGGAGAGAAGTTGGACGAAATTTGCTGAATGGGGTTAGCCGAATGGCTAGAGGAATTCTTCTGATTGAATTTTCAGATTAGGGAGAAGAGGTAAAGCTGGTTGTTTGAAATTCAAAGGGTGTAATTTAGAGAGTGAATTAAGGTAGAAAATATGGGAAGAGTGGCTTGGTTGATGGAGGTTCTTGGAGCTGCTATGGCCGACTGGAATTTGCTGAAGTTTTGCTGAGAAGAATGAGGTTGAAGGACCTATAGGGTGGCCGAAATATGGAGTGCAATGGTGGAGGAAATTTCTGTTTGGTTGAGGCTTAATCCATGGAAGTTTCATGGTGTAATTTGCTAAAATTTTGAGTTCCAATTGAAGGCTTGATTGTAGTGATTGAAGGAGTGATTTAAGGAGTGGCTATGGTGTTCATTTCATGCAGATCAATGGAGAAGGTGATGATATTCAATTCATTGCTGACTATGGTTGGTTTTACAGAGAATTGGAGTGAGTTTCAGACAAGGCTAAAGAGGGAGCAAGGCTGGAATTTTTGGTTGTTCATTCAAGAGGTTTGCTGGAATTTTTGTGCAAATTTTTCTGCAATGTTCCAGCCGACTTACAGAGTGTTTGAAGGGGTATTGGAGGGTCCTTTCAGGCTAGTTTCCAGCCTTCTTTATGGAGAAAGGACAAAGTTAATTTCTGGTTTGAAAGGTGGAAGAAACAGCTTGGTTTTTAGCCTACCAAGCTGCGAAGTTGCCCAAGAATTTTCATGGTTTGCACAGCTTTTTTGCAGTCTAATTTTTTGCCAATGGTTTTAGTCTTCAAGCTGAACAAGTTGGCTATTTTTCTGGCAGCATTTGAGTGAGGAAAAAGGCTAAAGTTTTCAAAAGCTGAACTAACCAAGAAGTTGGAAAATTTCCAGATTGCTACACGAAGAAGATGAACACTTATAGAGTGGAGTTTGAAGGTTCAACCATGGAGATTAATTCTCTTGGGAACCTTTCTTAACTCCTTCCCCATTTTTAGTCAACATTCTATCCTCAAGGAGACATTTTTGAAATTCCTAGATCAAAGAACCTTGCTGGAATTTTCTAGAAATAAAATATGAATTTGGATAATTGAGCAAGCTTAATTGATGAATAATTTAATGTAAGCTAGGGAACAAAAAGGGCATGAATCCCTTAAGAATTTTTGTAGAGCACAAGAGTAGGATTAAGACATTCTCTTCAAGTCTCCCTTAGGACAACACTCCTACTTCTACTCATGGCATGCAAGGGTCGAAAATATCCCACCCTATAAAAATAAAATGTAATCATGATAAAACTTAATTGGTGGGATTTGAACTCAGGACCTTAGAAATTAATTCCAAAGCTTTAACCACTAAACCACAACAACTCTTGTTCTTGTTTCCTCTCCTAAATATTCTTCTTATTTAAACCTCAAGCTATCCCCCTATTTTCTCTTCCAGTAAAATTACCATTTTACC
The DNA here is from genome assembly GCA_026120185.1 of Voacanga thouarsii. Lineage (NCBI taxonomy): Eukaryota > Viridiplantae > Streptophyta > Magnoliopsida > Gentianales > Apocynaceae > Voacanga > Voacanga thouarsii. The sequence goes on from JANUWF010002977.1 coordinate 253,530, forward strand.
CTTCCTACTCAATAAGCACAATTGAGCTTTCTAGACTATAAATCACAAATCTAAAACATATAAAATTATTCAAAAATATATTTATGCATGCAAAAAAATATGATATGCATCTCAACCCCCTTACTCTGGGGTTGATTTTAGTTGGGGTTTCACATGGAGAAAAGCTAACACCCCACCTTTCCATAGCATAGTGGTCTTATATTTGTGGTATGTCTCCCCGTCTGATCTCCTATATATGGAGTCTTTATAATGAACTTAAGTCGACACATAATGGAAATTTTTTCCAAAATACTTCTATTAAACACAGAATGATACATAGGGTCTAACCTCTAATACATATGCAAGAGTTTACCCAAGCTTCTATATAGATTCCAGACATAGAATAAGGCTATGGGAATCCACTATGCTTTTGTTGCACCTCTAATTCTTAAAATTTTCAAAAAGGAAATAGCACATGATTAAGCATAAAGCTCAGTGAGTCCCATATGCATTATTGTTTTTCCAATGAAGTTTTGATGTAAAACATGCTAACTCAAGTATTCGGGAATACTTATATAAGAATATGTTACTCTGAGATTTCAGAAATACTTGTATGAAAATATTATGATTTAGGTATTTAGGAATTTAAGATTTTCCGTACCAAATTTAGGTATTCAAGAATTCAAGAATTTTCATGTAAAAGTTCAAGTATTCGGGATTTCAGAATTTCAGGTGCAAAAACATGTTAAACCAAGAATTTAGGAATTTTAGTATAAAATGTGCTAATAACCATGTAGAGTATTCGGGTATTCAAGAATGTGAGGTTTAAGTATTCAAGTATAAGAGTATTCAAGTATTTAAGTGTATATGCTAAGTATTCAAGTAGTTATGTATTCACGTATTCAAGTATTCGAGTATTCAGCAATTCTCAACATCCTAATGCTCCGTCCAGAGTAAGACAATCCCCAGAACTAATCAGATTACTTGGGGTCGTCTATCTCCTATGCAAGCTAGTACATGGAGGAAAACTCTCATTGAGTACTCAATATTCACATGATACATGGAAACTTGGCATGTTGTCTTGAAACATAGTTTTAAACTATTATTGAAAGCATGCTCAAGAAATTAAAGATTCTCGGTATTTGTAATGTTTCCAGATTTCAAGTGGAGAATTTGCACTTGAGGATATTAGAAAAATAATAAATATCCATACCAAGAAGACATGTTAGTATATAAAAAAAAACTAAATTATAACGGTTTTGAAAGTAAAGGGACTAAAAATATCCTTTATTCATGGAATAGCGGATAAACATGTTCAAGTTCAAGTTTTTTAGAGAAACACCAACTATAAAGGGATTTGTAAACCAGAGGGACTCACTTTGTGTCCTAGTTTGATATGGTAATATATCGCTTCTGGCTTTCCACAAAGCCATTAGGATGATTAACCTATTCCAAACATCATTTCACATTTATCTTACTATTTTCGAGATTTACAACTAATGCATTTTACCAAAGATACGTTTTTAAGAAAATTACTTAATTTCCTATATTTTCTATCCTTTTCTATAAACAAGATAAACTCCTTTGAGATAATTCAAGTCCATTTTTTATATATTTCCTCAATTATATACACAAAGCTTTCACGTGCTTTCTTAATCCTTCATACATCAAATAACACAAATGGGACTAACATATGAATTTATCCTTTATAACCAATTCTGCATTTCTTCATTCTTGGCACACTTACTTATTTATATCATAACTTTTGATTCACAAGTTTAATTAATTTCAAACAATTCCAAATGTCATCAAGATATTCTTTTATGATTCCTAATTTAGAAAATACCAACTTTCTTTCCTATTGCATTCAGTTTTTCTTATATCATATCAGCTTGTTAATCCCATTATTGAAACAACAACTTCTGGTATTTATATTATAACTTCCTATCTACAAATCCAAATCATGTCAAATTGGTCTTAAAATGATCCTAAGATATTTAGCAACAAATTCCAGATTGTGGGTTTTCAGAATAACAAGATAATTTATTCACTTTATTAGTTCTTCAGACCTGGTTGAAATTCATGGAAATAGAAATTTTCTTTTGTCCATTTTCTTTACATAATCCATTCTTTTTACTTCTCTAACATATATACCATGTAATCCTTCTAACATCCTATTAACTATCTGAACATCTCATAAATATCTTTAGTCTTATTCGTAGACAAAGCAGTAACTTCACAACAAAAATACCAATCACAAGAACGTAGTTAAATCTTCTAATTTCTCAACAATTGAACCATATTTTACTTTGTTTCCTTCTTCAACCTTCACAGCCATGTACAACTCTTCAAACCACCTTCATGTCACCTTCAAAAATCACTCAAAACATAATACATACAACCTTAAGTGTACCACCACACATAGCACACACAAATAGCTTGATACCTTAATTCTTCATCAAGTATCATTCATGATTCATGTTATTTTTCTATGAAAAATCATACCAAAAAAAATCTTGCAACTTAATCTACAACTTTAATTCAAGAAGTATGATGTTTTACCTTGTGTATGATGATTATTGAGCTTGAAAATATGGCTAATTTTCCTCTTCTCTCTCTTCTTGAAATTCCCTCTCTTTTCTCTTGTTTTCTTCGCTTTCTCTCATTTATTTCTATTCATCCCTTTTTCTTCTCTTGGCTTCCGATTTTCTTGGCTAAATTCCAGCCTTCCACCGCCATTTCTATGACCAAAATATTACTTGGTGAATTCTATTTTTAATTGGTAAAAGGCTTGTTGAAAAAGTTTATGAAAAATTTCTTTTTCTTTTCTTTTTCCCCTTATTTCATAGCTGCTAAATAGCTTCCTCACCACCACTCCTTGTCCATTTTGTGACCAGTTTTGGTCACTTGGTCAATCAAAATTAAATGGTCAAAGTCTTATTAAAAAAAAAAACCTTAATGAAATCTTCCTAAATAAGCTTATAATTTACTTATAAAATTCAATTTAGTTTTATCTAACCAATATGAAAACACATGGCTTCATTAGCCAACCATTTAATAACACATTACCTTCAACAATTAATCACAAAGTGACATTTCTCCACATTTGACCATACTTGCCATTTTTCTTAGGAATGAACTATAATTCAAGTCGGTATTTATTCTAATCGGGAAAACTTTTTATTCCAGCAATGGAATCTAGGCATTTTACTGAACACAAAAGTGGGAATCAAAATTCTAAAATTCTTTTTCAATTTTTCTCAATTTGCTGTCAAAATTACAATAGTACCCCTAAAAACTTATTTTATACAAAAACATTTGTCTTATTGCACTGATCAACTTTTGTTCTGGTTTTATTCTATACATAGCAGTAGCTAATTAAAGTACAAAAAGGGGAAGAATATTGCAATTGGCCTTGCGATAAGATCTTATACATCATACATCAAAGTGCATAAGTCTAACTTCATCAAACCACCAACGTATACTCAAGTCTTAAGGTATTTGTCCACGCAATAGTAGCGAAATATTAATTTTTAAATATTATAGTACTTTATTAAAGATTACTACCGTGTGGACCAATTCTACATATTTCAAATGCGCTTACACTGTTAGAGTGAGTGGATTACTCACTGGTTAAAAGTAAACCATTACCTATTTAAGAGTTATAGTGTAATGATCTAAACATTAATAAGGTGGCCAACTTCATCAATTGATCAAGAACATTTTTTTCTTATATATTAGTAGCCTATAGTCTACACCTTATTGTGAATTCATGATCTAATCACGTAGATTACATACTAACATACTTAGACCTTTAATGTGAAAATATATGTAAACAAACAATCATTAATGAATAAAATATTTTATAAATTTTTAAAATACAAAGATACATAGAACATTGTGGTCATACATTCAAACACAGACTAAGTGGATCAACTTCGAATTTAGGCTATCTCTGGTTAAAGTCTTTCAATGCTAAAGCATTTGTTAGGTGCCTCAACTTCCTATCTTTGTTCCTTCCATTAGCATGCCACCTTATAGAAGAAGTAGTTTTGGAAGACCTCTAATGTTTTTTTAGCATTAGTATTAAAGGAAAATACCACAAGACTTTAGCTTGTTTTTCTTCATATATTTATCATTTACTTTGTACATTGATTCACTTTTATGCATTAAACGTCTAAGGGATAAACATATATCACAAGATTCTTTATTTGCATTGTTACCCTAGTACATGGTAAAGTTTTTAGGACAAGCATCAATTTTCTAGTAACCGAATACTCTCTGATTATTATTTTAGTTTTATAGTAAGAGGACTGTAATGAAATGCCACTTGGGAATACATTAATTAATAGCTCTATCAATATGGTAAAAGATTTGGCAGACCAACCATTCAAACACTTAAGATGATATAATTTCAATATGAATGATATTCTTGAAAAGTTTGCATATCCTGGATATAATTCTTGATCACAATCTTACAAAAGGTTTTAAAACCAAATTCTATCATTATTTGTAGGTGATGATGGATTAGGAGGACTGACATGTATATTATATTCAAAATGTTGGATTTCAATAGATGGACTAATTGGTGCATGAATTTCATTATCAGCATGAGAGTTCTGATTATTTCTTTTTTCTAGTATAATTCCTAATGCATCTTGAAAAATTCCTTGCATTTTATATTCCCTAACCAATCTTGATGTCACACTACTAATAGCTAGACAGCGTGATCACTCTCGTATGCAGGCAGAATCCAACTCATCCAAGCCGTTCTCCTAGGGATAGATTACTTCTGGCTGTCATCCTCCCATCCCCTTCTGCAGTGATTGATCAGCTTAATAGGATTGGTCAGGATTTCTTATAGGATGGAAAGAACTCATCAGTGGCATGGGTTAATATATATGTGTGCCGAAGACAGAGGGGGTCCTAGGCCTCAAGGATCTGTGTATTTGGAACTATGCCCTGCTGGCTTGCATACTATGGGACATACAGAGGGAGAAGCAATCTCTATAGGTTAGATAGGTCTCCTACTATTACTTGGATGCCCAGTCCTTATGGGACATTAGCTGCCACAGGGACTAGTCCCCATTATTCTGGAAGCTTCTGACCATTAAGGATATAATACTCATCAAGAAAACTAACAAGGATTGAGAATTTGCGGTCTTGCAGCCATGGGCCAATAGAGCTATGATTGATACCACAAAGGTGTATAACTACTTTCGTACTGATCACACAAGGGTCCCCTAAGCAACGACCATCTGGAAACAGAGCTTGACTCCGAAGCACTCATTCATTACTTGGCTCAGTGTTAAAGGTTAACTTAAAACCAAGGACATGCTACCATTCCATCCTAAACATTCTATCTGCCACTATGTAAGTCGGAGTTGGAATCAACTAGACACTTGTTCTTTACTTGTGCTTTCTCTGAAATAGTTTAGACGGACATCCAGGCCTGGTTACGTCTACCACAGTCTTTGAACTCACTTTCACACTGCCTGAAGTGGTTCAAACGAAACAACTGTGGCACCAGTTGGGTTGCCAAAGCAAAGTCCACAGCCTTGTACTCCACTGTCTACTACATCTGGACTACTCGAAACTGCACTCTGTTCAACAACTACCAAAGCCTACCAAGCGACGTCTCTACAAGGATCAAAACACATGTACAACATAGCCTTTACCTTGTACCCTCATGTTTTTACCCTTTTTAAGGCTTACGTGAGCTAACTAGTTACTGCCCATGTTAGCCTCTAACTAGTCGAACTCTTTGTACATACAACTCTTGATTATTAATACAAATTTACATTTCATTAAAAAAAAAAAAAAAAACTGAATTATGATGTTCATTTGAGGATGAAAAGATGGATTCTCCATGAAACAACTAGTTATCATAACCCTCTATTATACTATTCCTTAATAAATGCTCATGAATAGTTTTTGCATCCAATGAGAACCTATTAAAGCATTTTTTTCATGGATAATAAATTTCTCTATCGGTGGCTACTTTCTTAAGTGCGAGTTTGATAAAATTATTAACACCATCAAAATAAGTTTTGCTTGATCCATACTCCTTCATCCAACTTTTATCCATTCAAACGAAGCATATCTGATTATTCTATGGGCCACATGCCAACAAACTAGGGAAGTCAAATAGTTCAGTAATAAAAGAACTAAAATAAAAATTACATAATTCAAAGGCAAATGCATAGTTCTTACAGTTCTAGACAAAAATTGTTCAATAAAGGCCATAAGTGATCTTATATGACATGGAAAGCAAAGACGCATATGCAGTTCTTCAAGTTCTAGACTTGATCTAATCAAAGGACATAGATACTTAAGAATATAATAAATAAAGTCCTCAACTAATGGCAACCACAATTACTATTAGTATACATAAATGGACATTAACCCAGTAAATGCATTAAATGCACCTAATAAAATACAATAATTCATGTTGCAATTTAACACTAAATGCATTAACATTCTAGTCACTAAATGAGCAATTTATATTTAGCTCTTAGAACATGAAAACTACAATCCAATTTACATTTCCAAGTCTGAATTATATAGTTCTAAAATCAAACCTAGCCTTGCAACATATTCCATTAAGTATTACTACTAGTACATACCAACGTAGCTATAATAATGTATAGCAACCTTAAATATTGCATCTATTCAAACAGAAAATAGAAGATTGAAACAGAAAACTGTGCTAATAAAAAAAAAAACCCATATCTAATAACAACTTTGAAGAAAGAAACATACTTTTTATTAAGATGGAAAGAGAAGCAGAAATGAACAAAATGAGGCATAATTGAAAAGCAGTTATGCTACAGTTGAGGGAATAAGGAAGAGTAGAGGAAAGCTAACAGTGAGAATATAGAAAGTCATTTCAAATGCATCGATAATATGAAAGAAGGAGGAAACAGTTGGAATTTAAAGGCCTTTTTTACACTACTCATTTTGAAAAAAGAAATTAGTGAAAAAAATTACAATATTAATTTTCATGATAATGATTTTCTCAATAAAATCAAATCCCTTTCACCATCAATCAAATATTATCAACCTCCAATGTTTTCTTGCAGTAAAATTTTCCCTTATCCTTAGTTTTGCCTATTTTTTCATGAATTAAATTTGATCCTTAAACTATGGATCGAAGTATTTAAGACTATCAGTTTAATAGCCTGGATCTACCTTGATAAGGATTAAAAGGTTGGTATATAGCTTTCGATTAAAATAACTATGGTAATGCATTATGCAAAGATCATTTCACTCCCTAGATAGCTTATAGGGCTAGGCACATGTCTTAGAGCAATGTTGGCACATAATCTCTTCATTCTTGCACCTCAATAGCAATTTAAATCCCAACTCTCAATATTCCTAGTAAGCCAATAACAAATAAGGCAAGGGTCAATTTACTTTCCTACAAAATTAAGAAATCCAAAAGTTGATTTGGCAACTTTCGTATTGTTTGATAACTAAAGCACACCTATCTAAGACAAATAGGATTCTTGTGCGAAGCAAATATAAGATATGTAATAGGGGTATTTAAGTTCACAATCATGCACTCTACATGGCTTGTCACACACGCTTTTCAAATTTCCACAACTGTTTAAGAAGGAACAACATATCAGAATATAAACATCAAAGATATGCCTAGCCTCAATTTGAGTTTTTATTTTATTTAAAACCAAATTAAAAACTCCTCGTCTCGAATATCTTATAAACCTTTCCCAAGAAAAAAATTATCAGACCTTCTGATCTTAAGATGTTCCCTACGTTATAATTCCAGGGGATGTAATACTAAAGCTAAATTAGGAAGTAGGATCTTCATTTGGTCTAACTACTTGAAGACTATGCATTAATTACTTTTTGAGGAAGTAATGACTTTTAACGGTTTTTGAGGGATTTCCAATATTCACAAGACCCCAGTTCTCGATTAATTCTTCATTCAAAACAATCTAACATACCAACTAATTTGAAAAGAACCAAGCACACAATTAAAAACAAGTTAACTAATTTCTTCTATTACATCCAAATAGAAATGAACTTAAGAAATAAAATATTAACAAAATTGCCCAGAAAGTTCAACCAGTATATGCATAAATGCATATGTAAGTATAAAATATGCTTGAATGCTAAAGGAAAAAAGAGCTACACCTAAGTGGCAAAAACAACTGACTAAACTTTAGATTAATAGTTAATAATTGTTACATCCATCAACTATTTAGAATTCTTAAAAAAAAAAATTAAAAAAGGCAAACCAGTTGAATAAGATCATGAGGCTTAGGAAAATTTAAAAGAATAATCAAACTTAATTTTAATATATCAAAATAATAAAGCAGACTAATGAACTATTTTAGAAATATGCAACGAAAGGAGAGTATTGCATGAAGAAACATTAGTTTTGATTCTAGAACAAAACCCATCTTCTATAAGCCACTAGTCACTTAATAGAACTCTATTCCAACTAAAGTTTAGCATCATTACAGCTAAAGTCTAGCATCATCAATAATTTCAAACCTCTATTAAGAGAAAGTAGCAAAAACATCCCTCTGCAACATATTCCATTGATTATTACTACCAGTACATACCAACCCAGTTAGAATAATGTTTAGTATGCCTAAATATTGCACCTATTCGAGCAGAAAATGGAAGAAAATATCATTTGAACTATCTTTTCAAAAAATATCTAACAGATTATTCAGGCTAAAACAGAGAATATTGGGCTTGAATCTTCACCTTTAAAGGCTTGACTTTTGCAGATATAATTTCCCTTAGGGAACAAATTATTCACTTTATTTCAAGGAACAATATAATATTTCTACATAGTATTCAGTAACTTTACACTATTAGATTTCGAGAAAAACATATTTTGCAGCCAATAAACCTACTAAATTGAACTACACTGTTAAGTAATCATCAATATTTAGAAAGAACCCAAAAGAAAAAAAAAATCATGCTTGAAACTCACCCAGTAGATTATGCACTAATTCACCGCTGCACTGCTAAATTCAAACTTTTGAAGGCGAGAATTTGATTAATAGTGAAATACTACTTTAACTTACTAGCTTTTGATCTTTGCCAGATAGAACTTGTGATGAATTACTAGAGAAAGTGAAGGGCCAATAGTAGTGATAGCTGCAATGGTGATGGAAAGAAGCAGTGGTGGGATGGCGATTATGATAGGAATGTGAGGGCCAGGGTGTACCAAGTGTGTTTGGTTTAGTTTTTACTCTTTGAATCATTTTTGTAACATTAAAATAACATATTTTAAAAGTTTAACTATAATACAGAGATGGTAATATGCTTTGCATTATGCCTTTAATTTGGAATACCTAGTACTATTGTAGATTAACAGAAATCATGACAATTATTTTAAAAAATGTACTTAAAATTCTGAATGAATGGACATTAAGTGTTCTATTGGTTAACATGACTAAATTGTTACTTTTTCAAAAAAGTGTAATTTTTTTTTTTTTTTTGTATTCTGACACTTTTTTTTTTTTTTTTTTTTGTTAATGTTGGGCATATATAGAATTTGTCTACTCTTTTATTTTATGTAGAAAATTTTTAATTAGTTCATATTTTATATTAAATATTGAGAATATCTATTCTTTTATCTACTCTTTTATTTTATCTACACTTTTAATTAATGACGTCAAAAAAGTATAGCTAGAATAGATTTTTGTTGTAGCGTGATGATCATAAACCAATTCATAACGTGCATATCATGACCTTGAATCATTTCATAGTATGTACAGTATGTATAATCCATAACCTTTCACAAATATTGATATCATGAATTTGAGCAAGGGACTTGATTTTTGATTAAATAATTTAGTGAAATGCAAGGACTTACAAGTCCTATAATCATTTATATAAAAGGAATTTTCATGAGGATGCAATGACTTACCTTAGTCCTTAGCAAAAGTGTGATGATTATAACTTAGTGCTTTAATCCACAACATTCCATCTCCATAAAATCTATCATATAAATCACAAACATATATCAATTCCATATTTAGGTTTCTTTCAAATAAAATTCAAACAATAATCCTAGTGTAACTAGGTCATCACCCACCTTCATATATTCCCAATTCCTCAAACAAGAGTGCCTAGACATAATTTCCATAATTAACCTCCCTAGAGGTCCATCACACACAAAATTACTCAGCATTGTAAACATCAAAATTATCCATTTATTTAAATGACATCAAAGGAAGCGTAGCAATCATCCCCATGCAAACTCATTCATAAAGCGTAGGATTTTCGCATATGAAACTCAACAACAGTTCGAATCATTTCATATTTCAAAATTACACATATAGTCTTCCCAAAATGTCTCATAAGTTCATAATTCATAATTAAGGAAGTATTCTATCGTATTCTTCCAAAATCACAAATGAATTATGGCTTAATTCAAATTTACAAATTCTATTTCTCAAGTAACACAGGGCAGAAAGTATTTTGATTAATTGATCAAGCAAATAGATTTGTTTTTCTCACAAAATTTACAGTTTGAAACCTCTTTATGGTAAAAAATTATCCTTTAACCATCTCCCCAAAATTATATTACAAAATAGGTCAAATTAAAGCTTTAAAAATAATTGTTAATGCATTAACCACTTCAGACAGTTTTGTACGATCAACTTCAGAACTTTATTTTGATTGATCTATAAGGAGTTTTCTTGTGATTCTCCTCCAAGGTCAAAGTTTTTTACTATAAAAAATATAGTGCAAATTCAATGAGTGGGCCACATTTTCAGGTCTAAGAAATGTAGTGTAAAACACAGAATTTTCACTGGTTATAGGACTACTTGTCAATAATTATATAGATAGGTTCCTTATGTTTTATTCATGCAACATCCACACTAAAATGATCCTAACACATCATAAAACATTCAGAATACCAAACTTTAGTAAGGTAATCAAAAATTTCATACTCAATTATTTCATCATTCAACACATAAACATTTTCAGCAACACATTATATTTTAGCATACCAACTCCAAGCATAACACCAACATTAAAACTCACTGTTTTCACATATGAAACCACAAACACATAGAAATACATGCCTCCATTTAGTCCACAATAATCTTCCATAAAAAAAATACATGAAAAATTTGCATCTTTCATAGGTTTACTGATGTGGGTTTCTTAGTGCATTGGAAATAGAATAAACAATCAACAAAACTCAAGCATTAAATTAAAATGACAATCACCAAAATCACACAATAGGGCAAGTATACCCATCGCATAGTATAGAGAATAGCAAGTATCGAATCCACAGGAATTTAGCAATTATCACCACTTTACTCTAATCTCATTGTCTAGCTTAAGTAAATAAAGAGATAAAATAAATAAAACTAAGTACACTAAGACTAACCAAGAGAATTCAAACAACCACACTGATGCGTATGGATTTGGGTATAAAAAATCATATAAAAATAAGCATATTCCCAATCAAGTTTACATTAAAACGTTAAACCCAAATTACACATATGAGCAAGCGTACTCATCATTAACATAGCATAGGGTTCAAATGAGTGTCGATCCTCAAGGAACAAGTATACACGAATCACCTTTCTTTCACTGTTTAACTGACTCGATAAAGTGAAAAAGAAATAAAATAAAACAAAACAAAAAAATATACATGTCAATGATGGAGAAGTATGCAACTCAAACTACTGTTCTGACAAACATAATCTTAAAGTACCTAATCATTATCATAACTAATCAATCTATTGGAATCATGAAGGATTAAAGTAGACCCACTTCTTTTCCAATCCATGAATCCCTATCTTCAAGATAACTTAGCATCACATTCCTGTCTCAACCAGTCTTACTCAAAAGATGCATTAAACACAATCCTTTGATTAAATTTCCATTCCTGGCAAACTTAAAGCATGAAATTAACCAATGAATCCATTCCTGATAGATATCAATTAACCTTTAATTACCTTGTTCTTAGCAATTAACCCATTTTCCAAGCAAGTTAATAGAGAACATATATGAAATTAATCAATTGAGACCACCATCAACCCCTTTTCCAAGCAAGTTAATGGGAAGAAACAACCAATTAATCTCTTAATAGGCACGAGTAATTAAATAGCAAGAAAAATAATCAATTAATCAAAAGATCAAATAACTCTAGAGATCATGACTATCTAAAACAATGTCAAATTACAATAAAACAATTAACATATTATTGTTCAAGAAAAAGAAAACAAAATAAAAGAAAGCACTCATAGACAAGCCTCATTCTTCTTCATTTGAAAACCTTCTTGCACAACCCTCCTTAAATTAAAGAATTTCTCATTTGATTTGAGTGATTCGCTATGATGATCAATGAATTCTCCCATTTTCCCTTGTGTTTTTCATCTATTTATGGGCTTGGGAAGTGCTTAAACTCATTGGCGTAATGTTCTTGGCCGAGTAGAAGTTGGAAGATACTAAAACTCCACAGATTACCAAAAATCGCGTAGAAAATTCAAATCACCGCCTTAACTTCAGGGCACAGCCGGCGCCGCCTTGGCTCTCGAAGCCGGCGCTGGTTGTGTTCTGTTTCTCCAATTGTTCACTGATTTTTTTTCGAATTTCGCACAATGTATTCCAGAATGCAGCTGGCATCGCCTTGGCTACTGGAGCTGGCACCGGTTCCACTCTATTTCACTCTGTTTTGAGAATTTTTCTGTCACATCAAAGTTCGGGCACCAGTGCATAGTCGACACCGGTTCCTCTGTCCTAGCCGGTGGCGCCTCTAATTTATTTCAATATCTTAAAAATCTGAAATAATGAACAAAATACCTTGCCAAGGGTAAAATCTCAAATATGAAGGAATATGACTAGTTATTGAATAAAATGTATCACAAAAGAATCTCAAATAACTAGGAAAAGTGTGACTAATTTTGCCCCTATCGTATTCCCCCACATTTAGTTGTTTGCTTGTCCTCAAGCAAAGTATCAAAGACAAGTAGGAAAATACAAGGTTTCATGAAATCACTCAATCAATTTCATAACAATATCTCTAATGCTTTCTTTATTCAAGAACATAAAACACATGCTACTACATCTTTCACAACAAATGCAAGACTTGTGTAGTGAAAAAATGACTTACTAGAACCATCTCAAGACTTAACAATATTCTTAAACCATTGGAAAGAATTTAGCTCAAAAAGAATATGCATTCCATAGGCTTACCTTTCATACACTCTCTCTACTAATCCGAGACATATCATGATTCTACTTAGGTCAAGTAGGACTTTGAAGCTTGTAATATAAGGCTAGAGGTTTGTAATGTTGCTTATCAAACGAAGGATATAGGACAATCAAATATAAAAAAAACTGGGAGTTTGCAAGAAAATGATAAACAAATGAATCAATAATTTCCAACTCTTTTTGCTCTCCTATTCTAGAAATCAATCAAACCATAACCTTATTTAGCAATTACAACTCCACTCAAGCAAATCCTGCATTTTTCTCCTTTTCTTTTCTCTTTTCATCAACTTCTCTATTTCTTTTACAAGATCACTCAAATTTCCAGCAATGGTGTCAAGTACTTTATATGAACTTAACTTTTATAGCTCAATCACCATCCCATTTGTGATCTTTTCATCTCTCTTTTCGTATAAAAAATTTTTCTTTTCTTTTTTTTTTCTCTTCTTTTCACTCTTACTGCTGCTTTTCTTTTCTTTTACAATTTCTTTCTTTCCATCTTTTCTAGCAGCTGTTTCTTTTCTCCTCTTGTTTTCAATCTCTTTTTTCTTTTTCTTTTCTTTCGTTGCATTCTTTTCACTTTCTAGCTCAACTCAACTCTTGATACATGACTACAAGTAACGAGTCGTGATGTTTCTCCAAGTACTCTTACTCACATTCTCCTTCATGTACTTTCATCCATCAAGAGCATAAATATTTGAAAAATTATTCAAACTCTCAAAAACAAGCAATTGACAAAGTATTGTCATGGGTTTTAAAGAAAGAAATAAACAATTTAGGCTCAAAATAGGCTCTAGAGATAATATGAAATTAGGTAGGCTTAAAAAGCTCAAACTATCCAAAGAAGGCCTATTACTGTCATCCCTAAGTTAAATCATGATTGTCTTTCTTATTTTACCTCGAGAGGTATTCAAGTAGGTTCTAGAATGCTCCACGAATTTTAGTAGAAAAACAGGTTTAAGAACAATGCAAAGCATTTGATCAAGAACTACTTCATCCAAGTGAGTGCAAAAAGTCATGCATAAGCCATAAATGATCTAGAACATATGCTCTATAATCCATCATAAAGACACACACTAAAAAAATAGCTTGAAATCTCAAATAAATTCAGAAAAATTTTGAAAACTTTTTGCTCAAAATTTTTACTCCCAAGAAGGCTAAAGTATATATATAGAAGACTTGTCTATCAAATCACTCCCCCACACCTAAACTGGACATTATCCTCAATAGCCAAATAAATATAACAAAGAATAAACCATACCATGGGACCAAAAATATAAAGGAGAAGAGATAAGAAAAACAAACTTCCATTCATTGGGCATTGTGCTGTACAAGAGTTGAATGCTTGAAGAATGAGGTATTGGCAAAGTACCTAAAAAGAAATACAAAAGAGCACACTAAAGCATAAAAACTAGAAAGGAAAATAAATCAAAAACAAAAGTAAGAAAATAGTACAAACAAAGGAAGAAAGCAAAAACTACGGAAAAGGAAAAAAACATTAAAACAGAAAGGAAAAACAAGAGTGATCGAGAAAATCTAGACAATCATCATCAGTCCTCCCCATTATCATCATCTTCATCATCATCAGCTGGTGTAGACACTCCCTCACCACCATGTGTCCCAGAAGAATGCTCCCTCAATTCGGCCAATTGCTGCTCCTTAGTAGCTTGCCATCTCACCATGTCATCCATAGTACCCTGCAAGCGTAGGAGCACCTCCATTTGCTGGTCTAGTCTTCCCAGCACGGTAGTCTCAAAGTCAGTCTGGTATTTGGACTGAGAAATACTAGCTCGTGCACGTGCCGGTAGTGGTGGGTGCTCCTCCTCCACTGTGGGTGGCCTTACCTAACCGGGATGTCGAACCTCGAAGGGAGTTAGCCATTTTTTCAATTCCAAGTTGTACTTGACCCGGCAACTCATCAGAGTTTGCTCAGTCACCATATTGTGCTCAGTGGTAGCCTTCATCAGTTCTCCCTCAAGACTAACACCAAAGTCTTTCAGAATTTTCATAATAACCAAGGGAAAAAAGAAGGCTTTTGTTGAGAGATGGTGATGAACAACATCCCTAATGGATTGGATGATCAAAGGTGTAAGAGGGATAGGTAGTGTGTTCATCATCCGATGCAAAATATATGTGTTAATAAGTCGGGCCTCATTGAAACCACTAGCACGGAGTACAACATTGAACCTAAACATATAGACTAGAGCTCTAAAGTTGGCAGTAAGATCATTGTATGAATAGAAACTATTAGCTTGAAAGGCATTATGCTTATACAACCCTAGTGTAGCTCTAGTCCTGCTAACATCCCAATTCGAGTCAGAAAGAATCTTTTGATTATTCACATCTATCCCTTGCCAAGAATCATTGTCAAATACCGGGAGGAGGTTAGCTAATTGATTTTGGGTGATGACAATGGGGATTCCTTTCACTCTCGTTTCAATATGGGGAAGATGTTTATTGCCCTTATCTATCATGTTAGCATAAAATTCCTTGATGAGCACTGGACAATACTTCCCTTTTAGTTGTACTATCGAATGCCATCCTAGCCTTCTAAACATTATTCCCAATTTGAGTGCACGGTCTAAGGTGGGTGTGAAAGTACGCTCGACAATAATTTTATTGAATGCTCTCCTATTATACCATTCCTCACAAGATGCATCAATAAACTCAGTTGGTCTAAGGAATAAAAGATCGACAGATGAAGGGGCTGAGGAAGAGGAAGCTCTCGCCCTTTTAGAAGAATGACCCCTTGCTCTAGACATGTTCAAGTAAGGAGTGGGGGAAATAGGAACAGAGAACAATTGAGCTCCAAGACGTAAAATAGGGCAACTACCCTTTCAAATACGCTCCTCTAATCTCACTCAACCCTCAACCAATCTCACAATCCACAAAACCCAAACTCCGTTAGTACATATCATACTCCAACCAACAATCCATTCAATCCCCTCCACTTAATTCAACACAACCTGGAACAATACATGTAGATTTCACTGTAAAGAAAAAACATGTTGAATATCCTCCATGCATGTAAGTAGACATGATCATGTTAATAAAGGTATCATCATGGCATTACGTGAAAACAATGCAAGTTCCATATATAGCCAATAGTCAATCATCACAAATAGCCATAATTCTACCCTTAGCTATATGCATGAAGCCCCTAATGATTATATGCATGAATCAAGTATCAAAGAATCATTAACTCCTAATCTAGTCCAATTCATTAAGCTAAAGGACTAATGCATAATTCAAGAAAGCATACACAATCCTAATTTTCGGCCAAAATTGTCCCTAAGATTAGAAAAAATCATCTACACCCTTTTAACCGTGGGAATTGAATAAAAATCATACATTTGTGCTCACGTATGCATGGGCAAGCAAAAGATGTAAGCTTTTTACACAAATATAAACTCCTTACTTGTGGAGTGAATGTGATGTTGTTGTGAAAAATGGAAGAATTTGAGGATTTTGATCCATAGGAGCAACAAAAGAGAGGTAGATAGATGTTATAGAAGTATTGAGGAGGTGAAAAATCAAATTTTGGGAAGTGGAGGATGTGAAGCTGGCGCGGGTTAGAGAGAATTTGAGAGGCAGTTTGGAGATTTTGAAGAAAAATTGGCCAAAATGGCCTATAAGATGCGCCTACCCGACAGGAACCAGCACCGGTCCTGGCTTTTGGAGCTGGTGCTGGCTTGGTTCTGTCCGGTTCTACAAATTTTTTTTTTTTCAAAATGTGAAAAACACAATAATGCTGAATAATGCACTCTAATTAATGAAAAATAAACAAAACGGCAGGTATAAAAATTATCTCAATCATAAAAATTGAAAGTAAAGTAAACGAAAAATATAGCTTCAATGCTTTCCACGGCTTTGATCACGGGGATTTTCCACAGTATTTCCTGGCAATGTCGCAACTTGACGATCTCCTAGTAGTTTAGCTAACTGACCAATTTGGTTTTCCAAGTTGCGCATGGAGGCCTCTAGGTTCTGTGTTGTCACATCAACCCCTTAGAACTTAGTCTCCGTTGTACTTACCAATAGGCTAACCAATTCTTCCAATGGTGGCTTTAAAGGTGCTGTAGTAATGGTCATGGGGTTTTAATTCCTTTGACTGCCTCCAAAATTGAAAGAACCCTGCCTAGGTTGATTCCCATTGCTCTAAGAGAAATTAGGGTGATTTCTCCAACCAGGATTATAGGTAGAGCTATAAGGGTTATTACCTAGTCGGACGTTACCTGCAAAAGCTGCTTGTTCCGAAGTTTCTTGGAGTGACCCCATATTTTAGCATTCATGATTGGGGTGTCCCTCTCCACAGAAATCACAACTTACGTTTAACACCTGGCCTTGAGGCATCACCATCTGTTCCATCATTTGGTTAAGGCATCCACCTTAGCCTCTAATGTTGTCACAACATCCACTTTATGTACTCCTTACACATGAACTCTAGACCTTGCACTTCCCCAAGAATAGTTATTAGAAGATAAATTTTCAATAAGATCGAATACCTATTTTGGGGTCTTATGATTGATGGAACCTCCTGCAGAAGAGTCCACCACTTACCGTGTTGCGAATGTGAGGCCATTCAAAAAGATAAGTATCTGCATTCCTAGCTCAAATCCGTGGTGTGGGCATTTTCTCAACATCTCCTTGAATCTCTCCCAACTTTCATACATGGGCTCAGAATCTGCTTGTTGGAAGGCAAATATCTCGTTCCTAAGTTTAGTTGTCCTAGCTGGAGGAAAATATTTGGCTAAAAAGTTTTCAGCTAGGGCATTCCAAGTAGTGATGGAACCTGTAGGTAAAGACTTTAACCAAGATTTGGCTCTATCCCTCAAAGAGAAAGGAAAAAGTCTTAACTGTATGGCATCCTCAGAAACACTATTCATCTTGAAAGTATCACAAATCTCAAAAAAACTAGCTAAATGAGCATTAGGATCTTCTTCAGGTAGCCCATCAAATTGAACCATATTTTGAACCATTTGGATAATGTTGGGTTTTATTTCGAAATTGTTTACAACTACCCTAGACCTAGTGATACTCGAGCCTGTGCCCGAGATTATGGGTTTCACAAAGTCATCCATAACCCTCCTATCATTCCCAGCATTGTTATTTTGAGAACCATCCCTGTCGACGATCAAGTTCCTTTAGATTGTCTGGCGAATCTTTGACAGTGTCATTTCGATTTCAGGGTCAAAATCGACTATCTTGCCTTCGAATTTTCGGGTCATGTACCAAGGATAACACCTAAGAGGAAGAAACAAGAAGCAAGTTAGATACAAAATTAATGATTAAAATAAAATTATAAGATTGCAAAGTTATTTAATAGAACATAGTCAAAGTTAGTAGGTTAGATTACAAGGGTATACACAAATGCACAAAATACAAAAGATAGCACCTTTTTTCGGAAAGAACAGTTGTACATAATTTACATATTTACGTATTTACATATTTATATGGCTAAATCAACAAAATCTAAGCTTTCATGCTATTGTTCCCCGGCAACAGTGCCAAAAACTTGATGCGTAAGGATTTGGGTATAAAAAATCATATAAAAATAAGCAAATTCCCAATCAAGTTTACATTAAAATGTTAAACCCAAATTACACATATGAGCAAGCGTACTCATCATTAACATAGCATAGGGTTGAAACGAGTGTCGATTCTCAAGGAACCAGTATACACTAATCACATTTCTTTCATTGTTTAACTGACTCGATAAAGTGAAAAAGAAATAAAATAAAATAAAATAAAAGTTTATACAGGTCAAGGATGGAGAAGTATGCAACTCAAACAATTGTGCCGACAAACATAATCTCAAAGTACCTAATCATTATCATAACTAATCATTCTCTTGGCATCATGAAGGATTAAAATAGACTCACTTCTTTTCCAATTCATGAATCCCTATCTTCTAGATAACATAGCCACACATTTCTGTCTCAACCAGTCTCACCTAAAAGATGCTTTAAACACAATCATTTGATTAAATCTTCATTCTTGGCAAACATAAAACATAAAGTTAACCAATGAATCCATTCCTGACAGACATCAATTAACCTTTAATTACCTTGTTCTTAGTAATTAACTCATTTTCCAAGCAAGTTAAGAGACAACATATATGAAATCAATGAATTGAGACCACCATCAACCCCTTTTCCAAGCAAGTTAATAGGAAGAAACAATCAATTAATCTCGTAATAGGCACAAGTAATTAAATACCAAGAAAAATAATCAATTAATCAAAAGATCAAATAACTCTAGAAATCATGACTATCTAAAACAATGTCAAATTATAATAAAATAATTAACATATCATTGTTCAAGAAAAAGAATGCAAAGTAAAAGAAAGCACTTATGGACAAGCCTCATTCTTCTTCCTTTGAAGACCTTCTTGCACAACCCTCTTTGAATTGAAGAATTCCTCCTTTGATTTGAGTGATTTTCTATGATGATCAATGAATTCTCCTATTTTCCCTTGTGTTTTCCATCTATTTATAGGCTTGGGAAGTGTTTAAACTCGTTAATGTAATGTTCTTGGCCGAGTAGAAGTTGGAAGATACTAAAACTTCACAAATTACCAAAAATCACGTAAAAAAATCAAAGCACCGCCTTAACTTTAGGGCACAGCCACTACTGCCTTGGCTCTCGGAGCCGGCGCCAGTTGTGTTCTATTTCGCCAATTGTTCGCCAATTTTTTTTCCGAATTCCGTATAATGTATTCCAGAATGCAGCCGGCGCCGCCTTAGCTACTGGAGCCAGCGTTGATTCCACTCTTTTTTCGCTCTGTTTTGATAATTTTTTTGTCGCTTCGAAATTCGTACAACTAGTGCATGGCCGGTGCCTATTCCTCTGTCCCAGCCGATGGCACCTCTAATTTGTTTCGCGACATTTTTTCTTTGCTTTACCCCAAAAATCTAAAATAATGAATAAAATACCTTTCCAAGGGTAAAATCTCAAATATGAAGGAATATAACTAGTTATTGAATAAAATGTATCACAAAAGAACCTCAAATAACTAAGAAAAGTATAAATAATTTAGCCCCTATCACACTCACAAGATTGGCCAAGAGAAAATCAAGGATAGGAAAATTGAGTAATTGACATGAACTTATCAAGATTCTCCCTAAATTCACCAAATACTAAATCAAACCTAAGATTGCTAGATTCCCAATTCTAATACTGGTAGACATCAGAAATGTGAAACCCATTCTTTCTCGAGTTATATATTCTTCTTAAGCTAATTACAAGGTCTCTGTTAGTGTTGTGCCCTAGAGGCCTTCACTTGTACTTTCTGTACAACACATTTGTTTTATAATACGAGGTATTATTTATCTTTCAGTTTGTCTTTTTTTACTTTCATGTAAAATAACTATTAGGTATAGTCCATTTTCAACACTGTGTTAAGGAAATCATGATAGAGATCATGATGTGAGATTCCTACTACACTGAATTGTGTTAGTACTTAAATAATCCCAGTCGAAGTATTAATGAGATAGGACATCATTAATACGTTATGGCTAGCACATGTTAGACTTTCTGATCTAATCAAGCAGTGGTTCTCATATCCGTGAGTATTGAGATACTCAAAGATAACACGTGGATGCTTGTTGATAGGATAAGTATATTGGATGTCTAAACTATAAGATAATCACATGGATAACTATGTAGTAGCAGTGATAGAATCTCGTTATAGCAAACGGGCAAGTATACTTAGACTTGAGATCTCCAAGGTACTTTATTTGATGAGCATTGTACTTTGATTCCAATCTCTAGATCTAGATCGAAGGCCACCTATAGGATGGATATTGGGTGCAATGTGAGGTAAATGAAAGTAGTTGAGATGATCAATAAAGGATTCATCACTCTTAATAGTACGAGCATATATCTCACAACCACTTGTTGGAATTACTACTCACGAAATCATCGGACAAGATGATTATGTATTGGAAATAATTCCAATTAATACACATACAGGGTAGTGGATTTTTGTACAAATGCTAATACATTTGGGCTAGAATTAATATATATTCTGGAGGGAGATGGCCCTAATTCCGTACTCTAAAACAAATGAGATATTCTATGGTAAAGGAAATTTATTACACTATAGTTTTTTATTGAAGGCTCAATGTCAAGCCACTTGACTTTCTGGATTCTTGGGTTGTCATGATGTGTTGCTAGATACCACTCATGATCTATAGAATATGGGTTTATTAATTGATGAATTCATAAACCAATTTTGTTTAGAATTAATAGGTTAATTCTAAAATTTTAAGGATTATTAATCCCAAAGACATTTGATTAATTCATATTTACTGCCAATAGATCGGGAAACGTAACAAGTCATACACAATAAAGGTTTATGTACTCGAGATGTTATATGATAACATTATGGGGTTAATGTTACGAAATAGAAGTTATTGTGGCTGAATTATCATTATGTATAAATTCTGGGCCAAATTGTGGTTGCTAAAACATATGGTTTCCGATTGCAATTTGTGAATTCTAATTTGATTAGATTTCCTAGAAACACAGTTTTTTTGGGGGTAATTTCCAAAGATAACACCATGGTGATTTGATCACTTGAATATCACAGAGAGAGTTGTTCTGTCAAGGATTTTAGAACATACATTGCTTCTTCTCTTTCTCTTGTTTCTCTTCTGCACAGAGAATACAAAACCTTAGCTGCCTTCACGTTATCTGCTAGCGCATAATACATTTGGTTTCTTAAGTCTTCCTCCTTTTGGACACTGCTAGAGTGAGTTCTTACACTTAGACTCCAGTGGAGAAGATGTGGTGCTTCTGTTTATGCTAGATTGCGCCTTCAGCAGTTGAAGTTTTTCAAACAACAAAAACATCCAAAAGGTATATCTTCTTATCTATTAATCCATCTATTACACATGCATGCGGTCCTATTTTCATAGAATCCTTTTATTTCCACTGCGTAATGCATATTTGATGCATGTAAGGGTTCTAACAATGTCTGCCTCCCTAATTGAACCCAAAAAACATAAAGCACAAACCCTCATATAATCCAAAAGAACTAAATACCCCTATCTCTATGCGATACCAAACTCCTAAGAGTTACCCAGTTCTAATCCCCATCCGCTCTCTTGAGTTTGTTAAGGATAACACATATTAGACCTATAACCTTTCGGGTTTATTTACAGTTACTGCTTCTATGAACATAGTAGCTAAATAATCCCAACATGTTACATTGGGCAAATATTGTATAATTTTTCAAATTTTCGCAATGAATTTATGTCCCCGACCCTCTTTCAAATTGATTGATGTATTTAATAGATTCGTGGGACTGACGGGGCTTGAACCCTCAACTTCTGCCTTGACAGGGGGATGCTTTGACCAATTGAACTACAATCTCAGAAAAGTAACAACAAAATTGGCTCCTTCCTTAGTAAGATTATATGAGCAAATACCGAAACTAAAATATGTTATTGCTATTAAAGCATGTACACCGATTCTGATAGCACTATTTGGGAAGTCGATAAGCTAATTCCTGTGGATGTCTAGTTTCTGGGGTGAAGAGTTTTATAAAACATTCTTGGTGGAAGAAAATGTGAAAGAAAGATCCCACTGACTTGAATTGGGTCTATGAATCTAGGAAAATTGGTCCTAGTTACTCTTCGGGACAGAGTGGAAGAAGGGAGGGGATTCTCGAACATGGAAAAGTATCCAATGATTTCAAAAGAATTGAACAAGAAGCTGCATGAGGTGAAAATCTCATGTACGATTCTGTAGAATGGTAGTAAGGATAGCTTATCTGTCAACTTTTCCATTATCACCCCCCAAAAACCAAACTCTACCTTACGTAATGTTGCCAGAGTAATATTAACCTTTGGATTTCAGAATTTGCACCTACATTAAATTTATGAGGACATGTAAAAAGAGATAATAGATCTCATCATTAATTTAATAAAAACTAAAAAAATCTTAAAATCAATTCACCAAGTCCCCCAAATTATTTTTCGATTGGATGGGAATGAATAAAGTAATACTAAGTCATCCCATCTCGACTCTTAGACTTTGCTTCTTCCTAGAAAGATCTCAATTCCAGCGATGGCTTTATTAGATATCTTACAACTTGAATCCCCCCCTTTTCTAATCTAGTCCCTCTACCACCATGAACCCCTGTTAGATTTAGGGATGCTACACTTTTTAGTTATTGCGAGAACCCAAGCACTCTCTTTTGGATTACTCTCAGAGATCTTTTTTCCTTTTGGAAGATACAAGAGTAAAACAACCAAACTCTTCAAGGAACACAAACTAAAGGAGAAAATGAAACAGTAATTGAAAAAAAAAAAGAATTTCATTTTGTGTTTGTTCTGTTAGTGTTGTGCCCTAGAGGCAATCACTTATATATTGTATATGACATATTTTGTGAAACCCCAGTCGAAACCAACCTTAGACTAAGGGGGTTGGGATGCATATTATATTTTATTGCATCTTTGAATATATTTTTATATGATTTTATGTGCTTTGAATTTGTGTGTTGTAGTCTCGAGGGCTTGATCATCTTTATTGAGTAAGAAGGGCAAAATGGTAATTTTTGTTTGAGGAGAAAATGGGGAGATAGCTTGAGGATTAAATAGGACAAATATTTTAGAGAGAAAATAAGAACAAGAGTTGTTGTGGTATAGTGGTTAGAGCTTTGGAATTAATTCTTGAGGTCTTGGGTTCAAATTCCATCATTGAAGGTTTAGCATGATTAAATTTTATTTTTCCTTGGGAAGGTGGCATTTTTGGCCTTAAGTACTTTAGAGTAGATTAGAGGTGTTGTCTTAGGGGAGACATGATAGAAGTATCCCAATCCTATTCTTGTACCCTCCAAAAATTTCTAAGGGAATTCATTTCTTCTTGATCTTTAATTTTTCCTAATTCTCAACTCGTTAGATTGGACAAATTTGTTCTAGGAAATTTCATTCCAGAAATTTCGGTAAAGTTCTATGGCCTTGAATGTTCAAAATGTCTTAGTGAAAGACATCTTATGGACCGAAAATGTGGAAGAGATAGGGAAGGTTCCAAGAGAATTAATTTCCCTAGTGAACCTTCAAAACTTCACTCTAGCTAGGTTTATTTTCCTTCATGTAATGATCTGAAAAATTTTCAGCTTCTTGTGCATGCAAAGTGTCGAAATTCTCAGCCATTATTCCCTCCCAAATGCGTCCAGAAAATGGCGCTTTTGATCATCTTGAAATCTGAAATTTTCTGGCCATTTTCGGAGTGCACAAATGCTGTGCAAAGCCAGAAAAATTTGTGGGCAAAATCGCAGCTTAGGTGGTCTTAAACCAAGCTGTTTCCATATTTTTTTCTCCAAGCTCCTTAGCCACATTTTTCCTCCATGAAGAAGGCTGGAAACTAGCCTTGAAAGACCTCTAAATGCCCCTTCAAACTTTCTTCAATCTGGCTGGGAAATGGCAGCAAAAGCTGCCCAGAAAAATTCCAGCAATGGCAAAATTCTGTGCAGGAATTTTCCAGCTTTGTTTCCTATTCCAGCCCTGGTCGAACCTTCATCATTTTTCTGCACAAACCTCCCTAGAACAGCCATGAACAGAACTCCATTGTCTTCCCCAAGCTTCTGCACGAAGATCAGTTATGGTTGCCCTAAAACATCTCCAATAAATTACTGCAATCAAGCCTTAATTGGAGACAAAAATTCCAGCAATCCTAATTTAGTAACCTTCCATAAAATGTCCCTTAAACAACCAAACCTTTCCTTCACCATTACATTCCTTTTTTTCGGCCACCATTAACCTTCTTCAACAAGCTTTCATCCAGCTGAAACACTGAACATCAGCTGGTTATAGCAGCTCCAAAAAGCTCTCCATTGATCAAATATATTCTTGCTATATTTTGTTTCCAAATTTGATTCCCAAAAATATTCTTTTAGGATTTCAACAACCAGCCTTTCTATTTCCTTTCAAACTAGAAAAATCATCTACCTAAACTACACAAACATTTCGGCCACTGCACACACACAGAATTTCGACAGCCTCCAATCGAAAATCCCTTCATTCTTTTCAACCTTCAAGTACACATTGAACACCAAGAACGCCAACTCACTTCTCTCGCCTAATACCTCTCCAAACCACTTCAAATGTCTTCAAAAAAATTCAAGGATTCATCTACTCACCGTCTTGATTCCATCCATACCATTTTTAACATCAAACTCCAAAATTCAACTCTCTCTTTTGGATAAAAAATCAGTATTTTTATGAAGGCTCAAGAACACCTTCAAGCTAAGTTTGTTCAAACAACATCTTCTCCACTAATCTTCAATCTCTAATGAATATATAAGTGTATGATCATGCTAATGGACTTTCTTCTTCTTCTTCTTCTTCTTCTTCTTCTTCTTCTTCTTCTTCTTCTTCTTCTTCTTCTTCTTCTTCTTCTCTCTCTCTCTCTCTTTCTCTCTCTCTCTCTCGACTGAATACCCTCTCCCTTTTGGCCGAATGATCTCTTCAACAATGGCCATGCTTTCTTCATTTCCCTTGGACGAATCTATTCATCTAGGAGTTGAGATCCATTCAAAACTCCTTCAAGGTACTCATCAATAAAGTAAGTCCCTTCAACCCTCTTTTTAGACTCTAGATTCATGTCCCTAGGATGCTATTGGAAGAAGATGGGCTATGATTGCGGTTTAAGCATGTGTTGTTGTGATAAGTTGAGAATGAGGCATGAATGAATGTGTGTATATGATGGAGTTGGGGTTGATGCACGTGATGATTTATCTTGGATGATATTATGATGTTTTAGGGTTTAATGCATGTCTCCTTGTTGTGAGTGATGTCTGTGATCAAGCATGTTAGAGATTATGTCACCTTTGGTGAATAGGATTTATATTCATGTACATTAGATAGAGCCATGATTATGTTTATGCTAGAAGAGGTTGGATCATGCCTTGGTAAATTTAGATCTCTGTTTTATTTATGATTTGGTTGATTTGATGAATTGAAGTGGAGTGTATGTTCATGATTATGGTTAGTAAGTGGAATTATGATCATGATCTAGTTGTCCCTAAGCTAATTTTATTTCAACAATAAAATGGTTAATATTAAATTTTTGCCAATAAATTTTGAAAAACCCTAGGAAGGGTAGATTTGGAATACCTTATACGAAATAAGGATATTTTGGTCAAATGAATGATAGCTTTTATAAAATATATAGATATTATATAAAATAATAATGTCACATAAAAAAAACTTTTATATGAATAATCATAATAAGTAGAACATTAATTTTTGTAAGTCTTATACACACAAAACCTATTAAAATTTATTTGTTATCTTTTAATCAAAACCTATTTAAATTTATTTATTTTCTTTCAATCAAGACCATTGAAATTTATTCTCAACTAATTTTAGTTATCAAATATTTTCTAACAATTAGTTATTAATAAATCATTATTTTACCTAATACTACCTAGGACTCTTCACCAAATAAACTCTAAATTATTCTTAGCAAGAATTTAAACCTCCAATTTGTTAGTACCTATTTCCCAAAACACTAATTATTTTAAATATCAAATTAGACTTAGTTTATAAACCTTTTTATTTATTATTTGGCCTTAAAGCTTGGGACACTAGGATCATGGTAGTAGTGAGTTGAGCTAGTCTTATTTGGGAATGTGGATTTTGGCTTGGGTTTGATTGTGGTTTATATTTACCCTAGGCGGGGTTGGGTCAGCGGTTGAAGATCTTTATTTTATCTTGAGCTAAGGATCAGGTAAGCTCCTGCATAAAACCTGTTTGATGCGAAATGTTTATAGTGGCAAGCCAAATATAGAGTACATGGACACTCATTTCCGCAAAGGCAATTGAGGTTTGACTTCTTTCTTATTTCAGTCAAATAATTATTTGAAAATCAATAAGCAGATTTACTCAAACTGAAAACTCTTTCTAAAACTAATTTTGACACACACTTTGGAAATCCTTAATTGTCATTTTCAAGTGGAACTGTGTTTTGTTCATTTTTCCCAAGTGGGATAAGTTACGTTGAGTACTCAATAAGAGTGGACTACTGGGACTAGTCTTTGAGGGGTTAGGGTAAGTCTCTCAGTAGGTGGCCACCTCTGAGGAATAAGTCCTTACCGGATTGAATGTCAGTCCAGTAGGTCGTGCCGGTTCGAGCTAGCAGTTATTTCTTTCAGTCAAGTGACTGTGTTTTGATGGAATAGACACCCAGTTGTTGTTTGGGTATAAAGAATGAGGAGTATCTTGCCCGGTAAGCCGATCACCTACCTTTTGTCAGTCTGCACAAAGTGTCGGCATTCTGACCAGTTATGGGGCCTAACGTGTGGTAACCCATGATTATTTCTTTTGAGTGGTTGATTTTATTGATTCTGTATGGTTGGAAAAACCAGAACACCACTCTTGATTTTAACTAATATTTATTGCTTTCCAGTATTTTTCTTATAAAGGTTTTATACTTTGCATTTATGAACTGTTTCCACTGGACACTCAAAGCACACACGGACTTACTGAGATTTTTATCTCATCACCCTTTTTACCATGATTTCAGGTCGATCCTGCTGTGGGGATGAGTAGCTTAATATTGCCTGCCTTGGAAGATTTTTCTAATGTTTAATTTGTGTAATGCTTTGGGGAGTTGAAAGTGGATAATTTTTATTATGGATTTGATTTTGGAATTCTTGGATTTATTCTCAGGTTGTAATAAATTTTAAGTTAAAGTATTGCTTTGAATCTACTATTTTGATTGTGTGTCCTAGTTATAAAGACCCCTTACCCTTTGGACGGGACGGCATCCCAGGTAGTGGGGTGTTACACATTTTATTTTAATAAAAGGCATTATTTATTTTACAGTTTCTTTTGTTTACTTTTAAGTAATATAACTATTCGACAAAATCCCTAGTGCAACACTGTGTTATAGAAATCATGTTAGAGATCATGATATAAGATTCCTACTACACCGTATTGTGTTAGTACTTAAATATTCCCTAGTCATAATATTAATTAAATAGTACATCATTATTGCATTAAGACTAGCATGTGTTAGACTTCCAGATTTAATCAAGCAATGGTTCTCATATCCATGAGTATTGAGATACTCAAAGTTAACATATGGATGTCTGTTAATGGAACAAATTCATTGGATGACCTAGCTTTGAGATAATCACATGGATAACTATTTAGTACCAGTGATATAATCTCAATATAGCAAACATGCATGTATTCTTTGACTTGAGATCTCCAAGGTAATTTGTTTGCTGAGCATTGTACTTTGATTCCAATCTCTACAGCTCGATTGAGGGCCCCCTATGGGATGGATATTAGGTATATTTTGAGGTAAATGAAAGTAGTTGAGAGGGTCAATAAAGGATTCACCACTCCTAATAGTAGCCGCGAATATATCATGGCCACTTGTAGGAATTACTACTCAAGAAATCCTTGGCCAAGGCGACTGTGTATTGAAAATAGTTTCAATTGATACACATCTTGAGTAGTGGGTTCTTGGTACAAGTACTATTGTATTCAGGCTGGAATTAATTCTAGAGGGAGTTGGCACTAATTCCGTACTCCAACCCGAATGAGATATTGTATGGTGAAAGGAGTTAGTTGCACTGAAGTTTGTTATTGAAGGGTTCATGTCAAGCCACTTGACTTTCTAGACACTTAGGTGGTCATGATGTATTGCTAGATACCGCTCATGATTTTGGAATATGAGTTTATTAATTGATGAATTAATAAACTAATCCCGATTAGAATTAATAGGATTAATTCTAATTAATTATGGATTATTAATCTAGAAGATGTTTGGATTAATTCTTGTTCTTTACCAATTGACTGGGAAACCTAATAGGTCACAAACAATAGAGGATTATATACTCAAGATGTTATTTGCTAATATAGTGGGGTTAATTGCGAGAAAGAGAAGTTGTTGTGGCCAAATTATAATTAGTTTTAATTAATGGTTCAAATTGTAATTGTGAGAACTTGATGCTTCCAATTACAATTGGGGAATTCTAACTGTTTTAGAATTCTGAGATCGGAGTCTATTTTGAGTAGGGTTTTTCGTGTGATATAGAGATAACACATGAAACCCTAGCTAAGGTGTAAACCACGAAAATTACTCCAAACCCTAAGGCACACGATTTCTCTCTTCTCTTTCTCTCACAATTGTTCTTGAGAAACCCTGGCCACCATCTTTTCCTGCTAGCATAGGAAATTTTGGTGCTTGAGTAATCCTCAATGTGGATTACTATTAGAGATAATCACAAACTGTGATTATAGTAGTTAGACGTTCAACTCTTGTGGAGTTTGATCGAGAGGATTGCTGGATCGCGCCTCGACTTGAAGAAGAAATTTTTGTTCTTCGGACGATCAAAGAAAGGTAAAAGTTGTTACCTTTGTTATCTTTATGTCTTGTTTTCCACACATATGTGGATCCTGGGAAGGTATCTCGTTTTATTCTTTCGCTGCGCCGTATAGGATACGAGCCTGAGATACCCAACATGTTCCAGCTACTTTAGTTCGAATGAACCTTCTAATGAAACTTCTTTTAGGTTATATTATAGGGGGAAAAAAATCTTGCATTTTTCCCTCAAAGCACCCATTTTCCATTTTCGGACCATTTTTCATAACACTTTAACTTCAATTGGTACGCGCAAGAAATTGGACAGTTCAGTAGCTTTGTCTACCCCCAATTAAAAATTTTTATTTATTTTACCACTTTATAACTCAGAATCAAATGTTTTTAACTAAGTATTTGCATCTTGACAATTTAAAATAGATTCTAAATCTTTTCTATTTTTTAATCCTTTTGTTTGTAAGGATCCAGGTGAGAATAAACTCTCACGTCTGGTTCTGTAGTAGAGATAAAATCTAAAACCAACCATCAACTACAACCCTAAAAGAACTAGATTCCATAAACAACATAGAGGAAGAATGAAAGGAATATCTTATCAAGGGAATCATATTTGTTTTGCTAAATATACCCTCTCTCTTATTGGTAGAACAATAATCTACCCCAAAGCAGCTGAAAAGGCTACTGGAATAACCTCGCTTGGATTCATGAAAAAGCAGTCAGCTGACCCAAAAGGACTAATGATGATTGTTAGGTTGAAAGTCAAAAGTAAGTCTTCGTATCTTATTGTTGGGTATCTCACACGCATATCATATATGGCGCAGCAGAAGAATAAGAACGAGATACCGTTCCAGGATCTATATATGTGTGGAAAACAAGACATAAATAGAACAAATGTAACAGCTTTTTACCTTTCTTCGACTGTGTGGAAACAAAATTTTCCTTCTTCAAGTCGAGGCGCGATCCAACAATCCTCTTGATCAAATCACCACGAGAGTTAAACGTCTAACCACTATAATCACAGTGTGTGATTATCTCTAATAGAAATCCACATGAAGAATACAATCAAGCACCAGGATTTTTCTGTGCTAGAAGAAACAAGATGGCGGCTAGGGTTCCTCTTGTTTTAGGAAAAACGAGAAAGAGAGGGAAGAGGAAGAAGTTGTTTTTGGAGAGTTGTATTTCGAGAATCCCTACGAGCTAGGGTTTTATGTGTATCTAATATATCACACGATAAATCAATGAAAATCTAAGAATTCTAAAATAATTAGAATTCCCTAATTGTAATTGGAAACATCAAGTTCTCACAATTATAATTTGGACCATAAATTATAACTAATTATAATTTATCCACAACAACTTCTCTTTCTCACAATTAACCCCACTATGTTATCAAATAACATCTTAAGTATATAATCCTCTATTGTGTGTGACCTATTAGGTTTCCCAGTCAATCGGAAGCGAACATGAATTAATCCAAACGTCTTTGAGATTAATAATCCATAATTAATTAGAATTAATCCTATTAATTCTAATCAGGATCAGTTTATTAATTCATCAATTAAGAAACATATATTCCCAGATCATGAGTGGTATCTAGCAATACATCATGACCCCCTAAGAGTCCAGAAAGTTAAGTGGCTTGATATGAACCCTTCAATAACAAACTACAGTGTAATTAATTCTTTTCACCATACAATATCTCAATCGGTTTGGAGTAGGAATTAGTGCCAACTTCCTCCAGAATATATATTAATTTTGGCCCGAATACAATACTACTTGTACCAGGAACCTATTACTCTAGATGTGTATCAATTGGAACAGTTTCCAATATACAGTCACCTTGGCCAAGGACTTCTAGAGTAGTAATTCCTACAAGTGGCCATGAGATATTCGCCCCTACTATTAGGAATGGTGAATCCTTTGTTGACCCTCTCAACTACTTTTGTTTACCTCATAATGTACCCAATATCCATCCCATAAGCAGCCCTCGATCAAGCTCTAGAGATTGGAATCAAAGTATAATGCTCAGCAAACAAAGTACCTTGAAGATCTCAAGTCTAAGGATATTTGCACGTTTGCTATATTGAGATTATATCGCTGGCACTAAATAGTCATCCATGTGATTCTCTCAAAGCTAGGACACCCAATGAACTTGTTCTATTAACAAGCATCCATGTGTTAACTTTGAGTATTTCAATACTCACAAATATGAGAACCACCGCCTAATTAAATCAGGAAGCCCAACACATGCAAGTCTTAACGTATTAATGATGTCCTTTCTCATTAACACTACGACTATGGACTATTTAAGTACTAACACTATACAGTATAGTAGGAAACTCATATCATGATTGTTGGGGATATGCCCTAGAGTCAATTTGTACTTATACAATTGTCATTATGTTTTATATAATAATATGAGGCTTTCCTTTCCATAAATAGTGAATTTTGTTTTGTTGGTCATCAAGTACGTGACTTGATAGTAAAACCCTACAATGAATACAATGACTATTCTAAAATCTGTCCTCGATCGATTATTATTATTGGAATAATAATAAATTAAGATTAGTATGTTTGTGACTTGATGGCTATGTTTTACTGGCCATGGATATTTGTGATATCGAGTCAAGACATAAATAAATGTTAGAGAACATTGTATTGGACATGACCCACTGTGAGAGTACTTCATGGAATATGTCATAAGTACTTTCTAGCCATAATAATATTGAAAGTCCTTCGACCTAAATTCATCATAGTTTCTTACTTGATAAATTCTATATTTTGACATTGTCTAAAGTTGTCTTTAACTAGATAATAAATTAGACTACTGTTGGATATAAAATAAATCAAGGAGAGGAATATGATTGATTGTGAAGGAATTTGTCCCTCTCAATTATGGGAGAGATATCCATGGGCCCCTTGATAAGTTAGACTGTTAAAAATGCATGGCCGTGCTCAAATATATCAATCTAAGATATTGATATCATTTGTTTGAACAGTCTACTATGAAATCAAGAAATAATTGATTAAGCTTAATAAGGATGACATGCTCCGTGCCTTATGCTTAATCTGGATATCGTGTGACAAAGGGACTAAATATAAAATTATGGTTTGGTTCAAAGAGATCACCGATCTTCATTTAACCTGGATAGTTATAATGTTTTGCTAGAAACCGCTTATAACTTGTGGGCCATTTAAATACGATTTAGGCATCGCTGCCAGTGTTAAATGAACCTATAGGGTCACACAATAAGCGAACTTGTTAGGTTATTTTTCTCGTGACCGAGTTCGATGAATCTGGATGATATCCAGATTATAAGAATCGACTCGGTAAAATAATTAGTTAAATTACCGAGATAATGGCAGAATCTTATCATATCAGTTTTAATTTAATTTGAATTTAAATTAGAATATGATAAGATATGATTAGGGTTGGACTCTAAGAGGTTCGAGGGTTTTTTTAAGAAAACCCTAGCCATCTTTCGATAGTCCAATTTTTCGGTTGAGAACATTCGTGCCATTCTCTACCAGAGAAAGAAAAAAAACCTCTCAAACCCTAGGCGCTAGCACTCCCCGGGTATCGAGTGAGTTCGCGGTGTGTATCCGTAGAGGACGTTCGCATACTGCAGCGTCTGGTGATTGTTCGGGTCGAACATACAACAGCGCAACCAGAATCGAAGGATTTCGATTATAGCAACCAGAGGTAACTCTTAATCATTTACATCTTCTTAATCGTTTACTTGGGTCCTCGGGAGGGATTCGTAGATGTTTTCCGCGTTTAGGAGTCCACGAATTCCAACAATGATCTCTATCATGATTTTCTTAACATAGTGTTATACTAGGGACTTTATCTAACAGTTATTTTACACAAAAGTAAACAAAAAAAAGCTGTAAGATAAATAATGTCTTTTATTAAAATAAAATGTGTCATATACAACATACAAGTAATTGCCTCTAAGGCACAACACTAACACCTATAAGTAAAATAGAATACTTGAAAACTCATAAGGTTAGGACAACGGTGTATTTATTCCGATGATGCACGGTTGAGTACTAGAGGCTGCGATCCAGTATTATAATAGGTGGTGCCGAAGGCAAGGACTGTGGGACTTGCATTTGGATACAGGCCGACCTTCTGTTGAAGAAGTTCCTATGATTTGAAAAAAATTAGGGCAATGATTTGAAATTAAAATATAATTTTCTAAAAATGATTGAGTTCTGAATAAACTCTTCGTTAAAGAGGTTTAGAATAATTTCTAGTGAAAAAATAATATGCTATTCCACAAAGTTTTATATACTCTATCTCTTTTATTAACCACTAGCACATAGAGGACTCACTGGGTGATTTTTTCACTCACACATATCTTTTATCTTACCGTTTTTGTAGGATCCAGAGTTAAGCGAATCTAGACATAAAGGACGATACCACAGTAACAGCAGAATAGGTCCGGACGTTTCCTTTTTAGATAATGTACCTTATTACTGATGTTGAATGGAAATTTTCATGTATGAGATTCTTTGTTATATATGTACATGTGACCCTCAGTATAGGTTGTTATATGGATCTTGACTTCACATACTCTATTGGTTTTTTGTTATAAAGACCCTTATCTGGGTAACTGGACAGGGCGGCACCCGGTGTTGATATGCTTATGTTGTTACCTTTAGTAAGGGTGTTACAATTGGAATCAAAGCCTTTTTTATAGAACTATGGTATCGTCATAGGGATTGATAGAACTCTTTCATTATGAAGGTATGACGGATAGGAGTGATAAGGGCAAGCGCCTAATGGATAAGTATAGTGACGATGGGAAGAAAGAGATAGATGAGCCTTCAGGTGTGAAAAGATTCGGGAGGATTAGGATTAAACATTGAGCAGGTATGCCAGGATGTTTCACTTGGACAGCATCTAGCCCTGGCCATTTTTATCCACCTTGTATCACCGGGAGCGCATTTGACCCTATAGTGCCTGCCATTACCTTATTTGTATGAGAACTCAGTCTGGAAAGGACACCTACTCCCGAGAGGACATTATCACTATATGAGGAGATGGGTGGTGATTTGATGAAATTGGTGGTGATATTGAAGCATGATACGTAGGGATTTGGGTATAATAAATCATATAAAAACTAAGCACATTTCCAATCAAGTTTTCATTAAAATGTTAAACCTAAATTACACATATAAGCAAGCATACTCATCATTAACATAGAATAGGATTTAAACGAGTGTCGATCCTTAAAGAATAAGTACATACTAATCACATTTCCTTAATTATTTAATCGACTCGATAAAGTGAAAAAGAAATAAAAAGGAAAAAATAAAACAAAATAAAATATATACATGTCAAGGATGGAGAAGTATGCAACTCAAACCATTGTTCCGACAAACATAATCTTAGAGTACTTAATCATTATCATAACTAATCATTCTCTTGGCATCATGAAGGATTAAAGTAGACTCACTTATTTTCCAATCTATCAATCCCTATCTTCTAGATAACTTAGCAATACATTCCTGTCTCAACCAGTCTTACCCAAAAGATGCATTAAACACAATCCTTTGATTAAATTTCCATTCCTGGCAAACTTTAAATATGAAATTAACCAATGAATCCATTCTTGACAGACATCAATTAACCTTTAAATACCTTGTTCTTAGCAATTAACCCCTTTTCCAAGCAAGTTAATAGACAACATATATAAAATCAATAAATTGAAACCGCCATCAACCTCTTTTTCAAGCAAGTTAATGGTAAGACCCAACCCATTAATCTCGTAATGAGCACAAGAAATCAAATGCCAAGAAAACAATCAAATAATCAAAAGATCAAATAATTCTTGAAATCATGATTATCTAAAAGAATGTCAAATTACAATAAAAAAAATTAAATATCATTGTTCAAGAAAAAGAAAAGAAAGTAAAAGAAAGCACTCATAGACAAGCCTCCTTCTTTTTCCTTTGAAGACCTTCTTGCACAACCCTCCTTGAATTGAAGAATTACTTCTTTGATTTGAGTGATTTGCTACGATAATCAATGAATTCTCCAGTTTTCCTTTGTGTTTTCCATCTATTTATAGGCTTGGAAAGTGCTTAAACTCGTTGGTGTAATGTTCTTGGCCAAGTAGAAGTTGGAAGATACTAAAACTCCATAGATTACCAAAAATCGCGTAGAAAAATCAAAGCACCCCTTTAACTTCAGGGCACAAACGGCACCGCCTTGGCTCTCGAAGCCTACACCGGTTGTGTTCTGGTTCTCCACTCCTTCGCTTATTTTTTTCTGAATTCTGCACAATGTATTCCAGAATACAGCCGATGCTGCCTTAGCTACTGGAACCGGCGCCGTTCCACTCTGTTTTGCTTTTTTTTTACAATTTTTCTGTTGCTTCGAAGTTCGTGCAACCAGTGCATGGCTGGTGCAGGTTCCTCTGTCCCAGGCGGCGTTGCCTCTAATCCATTTCGTGTCGTTTTTGCTTCATTTTTTCGTAAAAATCTAAAGTAATGAACAAAATACCCTTCCAAGGGTAAAATCTCAAATATGAAGAAATATGACTAGTTATTGAATGAATTGTATCACAAAAGAACCTCAAATGACTAGGAAAAGTATGACTAATTTAGCCCCTATCATATTCCTCCACACTTAGCTCTTTGCTCGTCCTCAAGCAAAGTATCAAAGACAAGTAAGAAAACACAAAGTTTCATCAAATCACTCAATCAATTTCAAAGCAATATCTCTAATGCTTTCTTCATTCAAGAACATAAAACACTTGCTACTACATCTTTCACAACAAATGCAGGACTTGTGTGGTGAATAAATGACTTAGTGGAACCATCTCAAGACTTAACAATATTCTCAAACCATTGGAAAGAATTTAGCTCAAAAAGAATTTGCATTCCATAGGCTTACCTTTCATTCACTCTCTCTACTAATCCGAGACATATCATGATTCTGCTTAGGTCAAGTAGGACTTTCAATCTTGTAATGTAAGGCTAAAGGTTTTTTATTGTAGCTTATCAAACGAAGGATATAGGAGAATCAAATATCAAAGAAGCTGAGAGTTCGCAAGAAAAGGATAAACAAATGAATCAATAAAATCCAACTCTTCTTGCTCTCTTATTCCAAAAATCAATCAAACCATAACCTTATTTAGAAATTACAACTCCACTCAAGCAAATCCTGCATTTTTCTCTTTTTATTTTCTTTTTTCATCAACTCTTCTCTATTTCTTTCACAAGATCACTCAAATTTCCAGCAATGGTGTCAAGTACTTTATATGAATTTAGCTTTTACAGCTCAATCACCATTCCCTTTGTGATCTTTCGTCTCTCTTTTCCTTTCAAAATTTTTTCTTTTCTTTCTTTTTTCTCTTCTTTCACTCCTACTACTGCTTTTCTTTTCTTTCTCAATTCCTTTCATTCCATCTTTTCTAGCAGCTTTGTGTTTTCTTTGTGTTTATTCTCTTTTTCTCTTTCTTTTCTTCCCTTGCTTTCTTTTCACTTTCCAGCTCAACTCAACTCTTGATACATAACTGCAAGTAACGAGTTACGATCTTTCTCCAAGTACTCTCCCTCACATCCTCCTTCATGTACTTTCATCCATCAAGAGCATAATGATTTGGAAAATTATTCAAACTCTCAAAAACAAGCAATGGACAAAGTATTGTGACGGGTTTTAAAGAAAGAAATCAACAATTTAGGCTCAAAATAAGCACTAGGGATAATATGAAAATAGGTAGGCTTGAAAAGCTCAAACTATCCAAAGAAGGCCTATTACCGCCATCCCTAAGTTAAATCATGATTGTCTTTCTTATTTCGCCTCGAGAGGTATTCAAGTAAGTTCTAGAATGCTCCATGAATTTTAGTAGAAAAACAGGTTTAAGAACAATGCAAAGCATTTGATCAAGAACTACTTCATCCAAGTGAGTGCAAAAAGTCATGCATAAGCCATAAATGATCTAGAACATATGCTCTATAATCTATCATAAAGACATGCATTAAAAATACTGCTTGAAAGTTAAACAAAAATCCAAAAGAAAATTGAAAATTTTGCTGAAAGGTTCAAATTGAAAATTTTGCTCAAAGGTTCAAAGAAGAATTTCAAGAAGAATAAAGCATAGAAAAATTCTCATTCTAACCACTCCCCCACACTTAAACTGCACATTGTCCTCAATGGCCAAACAAGTAAAGCAATGAAATACTGCCATGGGACTAAAAATGAAGGGGAAAAGAGAAGAAAGAAAATACTTCCATACTTTGTGCTCACAATAAAATTGTTGATAAAAACATGGACAATGTATATCACCAAACCACTCCCTCACACTTAAGTTTGACATAATCCTCATTGGCAAAAAATAAACACAAGAAAGTATCTCCAAATGGACTAAAAATAATAATGGGGTAGAAAGTTTAAGTGATACTTTCCAAGTGCAATAATGCTGCAATAAATATCCAAACTTGAGGTTAGGGTAAGGGCTTGTCCAAGAGGACTTTATTCCTGCAAAAAAAAAAACACACACACAAATAAAAGCACAAGGCAAATAATAATAAAAGAAAAACATACCTAAATAAAACCAAACAAACTAAAGAAAAAGACTAAAATAAAAAAATAAAAATACAACAAAACTCTTGACACTCATCATGCTTCCTCATCAATCCTTATGGAAAAAAGATTAAGGCTCCAAATAGAAGATAGACATGATGAATATAGCATGGAGAATTCTGAAAAATAGAAGGTTCATGAAAACGATTTGTCTCAGTAAAGCAAAACACATAAACCTCATTCTCTAACATTCCTTTAGACACATAAATATTTGTTTTCAATATATAGGTGCACAAGGTGTCTAACGGATGCATCAACGTTGAGATCACCAATTAACCCTTCAAAAGAAGTTTTTTATAACTAAAATTCACCTTTAAACTTAGTATTTGAGTTCTTAAAGATGAGATCAAGAAATCCTTACTTTTCAAGACATGGTCTACAAAAACTAAGTTACCTCCCTGAAATTGGGGTGAAGGATAGAGTTCGTCAACATCCTCAAAGGGTTTCTTAGAATGAATGATAAATCCAACTTCTTGAGGCTTGTTAAACTTTAGACATCATCAGTAGGACCATTGTTCTCCAAGAAGTGAGAGGAAACTAAGAAATCATGTGATAAAGAGAGATTAGAATTATTAGCACGTAGAGTAGAATTGAATACATCTCTTTCCACATTGGACAATTGGTCCTCATATCCTTTCTCTTTTCCTTGGAGATTCTCTTGTTCAAGCATATGGGCCTTTAAGGCATCCTCAACCAACTTGGCTAGTTGTGTTCTTTGATAGCTCAATCGTGGAGACGCTTCTTCATGCTACTGAACAAATGAATTTGTATTGGCAACAAAAGAATTCACCAATGTTATTAATGATGTCTCACTAAGAACATCAATGCAAGCTTGTAATCTTGCCAGTCTAGCATCATTGTAACTCCTTTGATTTTGTACCGAAACATAGTTGTCTATGATAATATCAACCTCGTACAAACAAACAAAAAAGGTAAAAGCAAAGAATCAAAAAAATAAAGAAAAGAAAAACACACACATTAGATATATTCACAAGCTACCTAAACAAAAAAGCTAGTGGTATTTAGAATACAACATGAAGTATGTTAGTCAATTAAGTCAAAGTTAGTAAGTTAGATTACAAAGGTATACAGAAGATACACAAGATATAAAAGATGGCACCTTTTTGCGAAAAGAACAATTGTACTTAATTACATATTCACATATTTACCTATTTACATATTTACATACTTAAATCAACAAAATCCAAGCTTTCATGATATTGTTCTCCGGCAACAGCGCCAAAAACTTGATGCGTAGAGATTTGGGTATAAAAAATAATATAAAAACTAAGCACATTCCCAATTAAGTTTACATTAAAACGTTAAACCCAAATTACACACATCAGTAAGCGTACACATAATTAACATAGCATAGGATTCAAACGAGTGTCGATCCTCAAGGAACAAATATACACTAATCACATTTCTTTTATTGTTTGACTGACTCGATAAAGTGAAAAAGAAATAAAAAGGAAAAAATAAAATAAAATAAAATATATACATGCCAAGGATGGAGAAGTATGCAACTCAAACCATTGTTCCGACAAACATAATCTTAAAGTACATAATCATTATCATAATAAATCATTCTATTGGCATCATGAATGATTAAAGTAGACTTACTTCTTTTCCAATCCACGAATATCTATCTTCTATATAACATAGCATACATTCCTGTCTCAAGCAGCCTTACCCAAAAGATGCATTAAACATAATCATTTGATTAAATTTCCATTCCTGCGAAACTTAAAATATGAAATTAACCAATGAATCCATTCCTGACAGACATCAATTAACATTTAATTACCTTGTTCTTAGAAATTAACCCGTTTTCCAAGCACGTTAAGAGACAACATATATAAAATCAATAAATTGAAACCACCATCAACCTCTTTCCAATCTAGTTAATGGGAAGACCTAACCCATTAATCTCGTAATAAGCACAAGCAATCAAATACTAAGAAAAGAATCAATCAATCAAAAGATCAAATAACTCTAGAAAGCACGACTATCTAAAACAATGTCAAATTACAATAAAACAATTAACATATCATCGTTCAAGAAAAAGAAAACAAAGTAAAAGAAAGCACTCATAGACAAGCCTCCTTCTTCTTCATTTGAAGACCTTCTTGCACAACCCTCCTTGAATTGAAGTATTCCTCCTTTGATTTGAGTGATTTTCTATGATTATTAATGAATTGTTCCCTTTTCCCTTGTGTTTTCCATCTATTTATAGGCTTGAGAAGTGCTTAAACTCGTTGGTGTAATGTTCTTGGCCGAGTAAAAGTTGGAAGATACTAAAACTCCACAGATTATCAAAAACTGCGTAGAAAAATCAAAGCACCACCTTAACTTTAGGGCACAGCTAGTGCCGCCTAAGCTCTCGGAGTCGGCACTGGTTGTGTTCTGGTTCTCCACTCGTTCGTCGATTTTTTTCTAATTTCTGCATAATGTATTCCATAATGCAGCTAGCGCTGCCTTGGCTACTAGAACTGGCGCCGGTTCCACTCTGTTTCGCTCTATTTTGACAATTTTTCCATCGCTTCAAAGTTCGTGCAACCAATGCATGGCCGGCGCTGGTTCCTCTATCCCAACTGGCGCCGCCTCTAATCAGTTTCGCAATGTTTTTGCTTCATTTTACCCCAAAAAATGTGAAATAATGAACCAAATACCTTTCCAAGGGTAAAATCTCAAATATGAAGGAATATGACTAGTTTTTGAATAAAATATATCACAAAAACCTCACATAACTAGGAAAAGTATGACTAATTTAGCCCCTGTCAAAGCACGCCATCAGGATAATGATAAGGAGGATAGTGTCCCCGATGGTGTAGTATTATTTGAGGATAATGAGAAGGAATTTGGTGGGGATACTCCAAGAGTATTAGAAGATGAGATGTTATTGTAGACAAAGAATTTTGGGATAAAATATATTTTCAAGATTAAAAGAAAATTACATATTTTAGTCTTGATTAATTAAAATTAATTCATGAATAAATATAATTGTTCTTGAATTATTTATTATAATTGAGCTATCCTTAAAAGCTCATTAAAATCCCATTAAATCCAATGAATTATAATATTGGACAATTAAAATTGGGCTATTATTAATGGTCCATTTTACATTAAATCCAATATATTATGGATTAAATGAAATTGGACTAGGCCCTAAAATTGGACTTTTACAAATCTCATAATCCAAATATAATGTGGATTAAATGAGATTGGGCCAAAATATAAATTAAGCCCAGGTCATCTTAAACCCAAGATCATTAGGGTTTGTTGGGAGGCTCTTCCAAAATCCCACATCGACTATTTATGCTAAAGTCAAGGGATTTTTAGCCTATAAATAGGGTCTTCCTTCAATGGTTCAAGACCCCCCAAGATCCTCAAACTCAAGCTTCAACAAATAAGAGATATCGCAAATTCAAGCATTCAAGCTTCATCAAATTCAAGGTTCAGAAGCTTCATTAAATTCATGGTTCAGAATCGTCATCAAATCAAGGTTCAGAATCTTCTTCAAATTTCAAGGCGTTCATCTTGCTCTGCATCAAACAAGTCTCGAAGGCTTGGCAATCAAGTGTTCGTTATCAAATCCCATTCGATTCGAGATCAAGTTCTTCAGCCCTCGAATTAACGTTTTTCAAAAAGAGAAGAATCGGAGGACTCATCCTGCAATTTAGGACTTCTTCAGAGATTTGTGACCACTTCTTATATTTACTAAATACTTTGCAGACCATCTCTTCGAAAATTCAGCCTGTAAACCTCTTCATTTGCTGCCAAGAAAATGGTCATTTCATGTGGCTT
The DNA here is from genome assembly GCA_026120185.1 of Voacanga thouarsii. Taxonomy (NCBI): domain Eukaryota; kingdom Viridiplantae; phylum Streptophyta; class Magnoliopsida; order Gentianales; family Apocynaceae; genus Voacanga; species Voacanga thouarsii. Next base: position 295,474 of record JANUWF010002977.1, read on the forward strand.
GAAGGCTGGAAAATTTGTACAATTTTCAGACTGCACAAACTGTGCAAAACTAGAAAAAAATTATGGACATTTCGCAGCTTTCAACCAAGGAAATGAAGTTGTTTTAGTCCATCTTCAAGCCAGTAAAACTCCCATGTATTTCTCCAGAAAGAAGGCTGGAAAATCACCTTTGAAAGACCTTCAAACCCCCTCAAGAACCAGCTGCAAATCGGGTTGAAGGAGTGCAGAAATTCTGCCCCAACCTTCGAAACCTTGGACAGCTTGAAACCAGAATTTTTCCAACTTTGCTTCCTTCAAGCCTAGGCCGAAAACCACCCTTCAACTTCTGCAACATTGATCCTTGATTAGCCATGGACTGAACATCATTGACCTTCACACTTACCTTGAACTCATGGACTCCATAACCACACCTCAAAACACTCCTAAGATTACTCCATTCAAACTCTTTTTGAGCTTCAAAAAAATTCCACCATTTTACTCCACTAAACCACTCTTGCATTAGGCTAACTAACCAAAATTTCCTCTACCTTCATAGATTGAATTTCTGTCAGCTCTATAGCCTAACAAGCTCCATTCATTCCATCAAAATCACCTTGTTCAGCCGGCACCATTGAAGAGTGAAGAAACCTTCCTTGATCAAATACCATAGCTAACCACCTACCTTAACCAACTCCACAACTTTCTCCATTTAAATTTCAAAAAAAAAAAAAAAAATCGGATCACTCTCTCTCCCACAAGCTGAAAACCAAAACTTCCCTTCAACCTAGAACATTCAGCCAGCTCTCTACCAGATTTCGTGCAGCATTCTCCCACACTCTCTCCATTTACACCAAGAACACCAAGAACACGCACTAAACTTCTTCAAGCCAAAACCTACTCTAAACACCTCCAATCACTCTTAAATACTCCAGATCACTTCTATTTAATCCCTAAACTTCATTTCAAGTAGTTATAACACAAAACCTCGCAAACAAAAATTTTCAAACGGAGCAAAATTAGCCTTTTCCCTTGAAGGTCTCAAGAACATCAACAAGATAAGTCAAGAACAACCTTCTTGTTTATCCTTTTCCATTCAATTCTTAATATACCCTTCTAATGCTCTCTCTCTATCTCTCTCTCTCTCTCTTCCTCTACCGAAATGGTTGATCAACCATCAACCATGGCTGTTTTTTTCCAGTGGATCACTCACGGCTCTCTATCGCGTGTGGACCTTCTTTTATCTTCATCGAAGCAATTGACAATCAAGTCTTCTGTACAATTCTTAAATCCTTTCTTTTTAAATTCTGAAATCATGTCTCCAAGGTGTTGACAGGGAGATAGAGTATGAATGGAGATTGAGTATATGCATGTGGATTAAGTGGATGGAGTTAAGACATGATGATTGTTGTATATGGCTAAGTTGTATGTGTTTTCTTTTTGAATCATTGTATGTTCTTCGTGCTTAATGAATTTTATGGATGTTTGAAGCATGTTAGAGATCATGACACCAAAGGTGATTATGCTCTTATGTTTCCATTTTCCATTGAAGCCATTGATGATGATTATGCCTAGAAGGAAGTTAGCCTTGTGATGGTATGTGTTAAGTCAAGCAAGTGTTCATGAATGGATTGGTTTATTATTTGATGTTGGAGAATGTGTTTATGAATCTTTTCTAGCAATTGGAAAATCATGGTGAAAGAGTATTTCCTTGTTAAGTCTAGGTTATTTTTATTAACAAAATTTTATAGAATTACTACTATATTTTTCTCTATAAATTTCGAAACTCTAGGAAGATTGGGAGTGGTTTGTTAATTAGAATATTAATATTTTCTTTACGAAATAAGTGAGATCTTTTGTTAAAAATGATATATATATATATATATATATATATATATATAGTAATAAATCTTTTATAATAAATAAAATATCAGAATTAATTGATGACCTTGTAGACCTTAGTTCAAACTTTTACCTATATTCTTAAATATTATTTATATTAAAATCTATTTTTTATTTATTAATTAAAAATTTAAAATACTTCATTTATTATTAATTTTATTTAATGCTAATTATTTATTATCTATTAAAAAATTAATTAAAAATTATATGTAATTTATTATTTACTTATAATAAAGCTATTTTTAAATTACCATTTATTAATATTATTAGGACTTAATATTATTTAAAATTCAACCTTCTTTTATTTATTAATGATAGCACTCAAGAATTATTAACTGAGTCTATAATTTATTAGCAATTATTTTAGAACCCCAAGTTAATTTAAACTTATCAAACTAGACTTATTTTACAATTTTTTTTTTTTTTAGCTAGCCTTAAAGCTTAGAACATTAGGGTCATAATGGTAATGGGTTGAACTAGGATTATTTTGTGTAAGTGAGTTTAACTTGAATGTAACCTTATGTTTTGTGTTTACCCCAGGCGGGGTTAGGTCAGTCTTGGAAGACTTTCGAGTTTGAGCAAGCAAAGAATCAGGTAAGCTCCTGCATGGAATTTTGTGAAGACCAAAATTACTGTGGCAAGCCAAATGCGATGTGTATGGACATTTATTTTGTGAAGGCAATTAAGGACTGTTTTTCCTTTTTATTCTAGACAAACAAATCATTTGAAAATTTTAACAAGCAATTTTACACAAAATGCTAAACTTTTCTAAAACCCAACTTTGACAAGACTTTTAGAACCCTTTAATTGCTATTTCCAAATAAAGCAGATTATGATCAATTTTCTCCCAAGTGGGACAATCAACGTTGAGTACTCAATAAGGGTAGACCACCAGGACTAGTCTTTGAGGGGTTAGGGTAAGTCTCTCAGTACGTGGCCACCTCTGAGGGGTGAGTCCTTCCTGGATAGGATGCCAGTCCGATAGGTCATGCCGGTCCGAGCTAGCAAGTTTCAGTCCTGTGGACTGTGTGTTCCGGAGTGGACAACCGGTAAGTTTGGGTGTAGAGATGGAGGAGTATCTCACCCGGTAGGCCGTACACCTACCCTTTGGTCAGCTTGCACAAAGTGTGGCATTCTGACCGTTATTTAGTCATGGGGCCCAACGTATGGTAACCTATGGCTACCCATTTGAGTGGTTGTATTTATTGTGCACATGTATGGTTTGAAAAGAGAAATGCCACTCTTTATTTTAAACACTTATTTATTGCTTGCCAGCACTTTTCCTTATGGAACTTTTACAACTTGCATACATGAATTATTTTACCTGAAACACTCAAAGCACACACGGGCTTACTGAGATTTTTATCTCACCACCTTTTATGCCATGTTTTCAGGAAGATCTTGCTGTGGAGGTCCTTAGCTAGATTGTTGCCTATGCTTTGAAGACTCCTGTTATTTTCTTTATGTGATGTTTTGAGAGATTGTTGCAAAAAATTTATTTTGGATTTGTTCCGGTATACAACTTTTGGGTTGTAATAGGTTTAATTTTAAGTCTTTATTTTATTTTATTCTATGTAACCTAATTATAAAGACCCCTTGTCCTCTGAACGGGGGGACATCCCCAGCCCTGATGGGCCTAGGTAGTGGGGTGTTACACTGGTTGTATGCATTCCTTTATTACCAATGTATTTCTTGACGTTATGGGGATAAAAAAGGGGGAGGAAACTTCAAAAGAAATGCTTGTCAGTACCCCATTGGGAAAGTAAATGAATAGTGAGAAAGCATATAAGGAATTTAAGATCTTGGTAGGAAATGAAATTTTAGAGGAGATTTGATATGTCTGCCCATAAAGGACTAAGATGCTATCTTGGGTATGGATTGGCTATCCCAGCATCATAATCAAGTTAACTGTTGACATAAAGTAGTACAATTTCGTCAGCCTAGAAAACCTATATTGAAAATTGTACACGAGACTGGGAGGAAAAGTAATACTTGCATATCGGGACATAAAGCTCAGAAGATAATTAAAAAGAGGTGTATTGGGTACTTGGCCTATGTAATTAATAAGCCAAGAGGGGTTAAGAAGCCCAAAGAAGTTCCTGTTATGAATGAGTATTTGAATATTTTTGCCGTGAAATTGAAGGAATTACCATTGAAGAGAGAAGTAGAATTTTCTATTGAGTTAGTGACATTGGCAAAACCAATTTCAAGAACTCCTTATTGAATGGCACTTACAAAATTGGAAGAGCATAAGAAATAAGTACAGGAATTAATGGAGCAAGAATTTCATCCGGCCTAGTATTTCACCTTAGGGAGTACCTATCTTATTTTTTAGGAAGAAAAATTAGTCGCCACGAATGTACATAGATCTATGAGGTTAAATGCAGTAATAGTGAAGAATAAATATCTATTGCCCATGATTAATGACTTGTTTGATCGGTTACAAAGAGCAGGATGATTCTCAGAGTTAGACTTGAGGCAAGGACATTACTAAGTTCAGATTTTGGAAGAATATATACTCAAAACTGCATTTAACACGATATGGACCTTTTGATCTTGTAGTGAGGCCTTTTTAGTGTCATTAATGCCTTTTGTTTCATAAATCTAATCCACCGGACATTTCGGCCCAATTTTGTGGTATATTCATAGATGATATTCTGGTGTACTCCAAAAATCACCAATAACATGAACAATAATCTTTAGAAAGTATTAGGAAAGTTAAGGGAGACCAAAATATATGCAAAATTCAATAAGTGTGAATCTTGGATACAAGAAGTTGCATTCTTGGACTTGTGATTTTCAAAGTCACAAGTACAATAGATCCTACAAAAGTCAAAGCAATGACAAATCAGAAATGTCCTGAGATTCTGACTGAATACGATGTTTTTTGGGATTTGCAGGATATAATCAAAGATTTACTGAGAAATTTTCTAAGATAGCTTTACTTTGAGTCAACTCACCCAAAAAAAAGTTCTATATGTTTGGACTAAGAAATGTGAGGGAAAATTCCAGGAGTTAACAAAAGTAATAAGCTTTGCTTCTATTTTAACATTGTCAATAATGGAAAAACCTTACGAGGAGTACACAGATGTGTCAAAGGAAGGATTGTGAGGAGTATTGATACTGGAAAGAAAGGTGATAGCTGATATCTCTAGGAAATGGAAACCTCATGAGGAGCATTACATTATACATTATTTAGAGTTAGTTGCTATTGCATTGCCCTTAAGGAGTGGAGACATTATTTGTGTGGGGCTAAGTTAGAAATCTTCACCAACAACAAAAGTTTGAAGTATGTTTTTACTCAAAAGGATATGAATATAAGGCAAAGTTGTTGGATGGATTTTTTAGAAGGATTTCAATGTCCAATTAAATATGATCCTGGAAAAGAAAACACAGTAGTAAATACCCTTAGTAGGAAGGCAAATTTATCAGCTCTTTAGACGTTACAAATTCTAGAATTAGAAGTATTTGTAGTAGACGGAGAAATAAGGATAAGTGATACTTCCATTCAACCTACCTTCCTACAACAGTTGAAGAGAGAGAAAAAAAAAAGATGAAGCATGCAAAAGTTAGTGCAAAAGGAGGTGAATACAGGAGGAGATGAGTTCCAAATAGACAATGATGGGATTAATTGCTACCGGAGTCGGTATTCTATTCTAAAAAAATCTGCAATGAGATAAGATGTTTTAATAGAGGCACCTTAGAGTAAGTGTATCATCCATCCAAGAGCCGTAAATATGTATCAAAACCTGAAATGGCATTATTGGTGGATTGGTATGAAGAAGGACAATTCAGACCTTGTAACTTGATGTTTAATTTGTCAATAAAGGAAAGCCAATCAACAACAACCAGGAAGATAACAACCATAATCTACTCCATCGTGGAAATGGGATGAAATTACTGTTGAGCTCAATATAGGATTACGTATCATAGTAGAGCAACGAGATACTATTTGGGTGATAATGGATCAACTAACTAAGTCTGCTTATTTCATTCCTATTGATTAACAGAATTCCTTAGAGAAATTAAGTGAAATATATATGGAGAATGTAATTAGACTGCATGAGTACCCTCTCGTATTATGTCAGATCGCGATCCTAGATTTATCTCAAAGTTTTAGACTAAGTTGCAGTAGATGTATGGGACTATAATAAAGTTTAGCATAGCAACGCACATACACAGGGATGGACAGATAGAATAAGTGAATGAAATTTTTGAAGACATGTTATGGGCTTACATTTTAAATTTTCGAGTTATGTAGATTGATAATTTGGCGTATGCAGAATTCATATACAATAATAGTTATCAATCAATAATTGGAATGGTCCCATTTGAAGCTCCGTATGGAAGAAAATGAAGTCTAAAATGAAGAATGGGTGAACAGGATGCTTTGGGTCTTGAAAAAGATCGACATGCTATGGAGATAATTAATATCAAGTTGGAGGCTGTTCAAAGTAGACAAAAAAAAAGTCATACGAATTGACATAAGAGAGTTTTGGAATTTGTAGAATGAGATCAGGTTTTCTTAAAGTTGATTCCACAGCGACAATTGAGAATTAAAGGACTAGAAAAGAAATTGGCATTTAGGTATGTTGGACCATTCCCTATTGTCGAGAGGATTGGGAAGGTGACCTATCGTTTAGAGTTGCCAATAGAGTTTCAAAGTATTCCTGATGTGTTCCATGTTGCCCAACTTCAAAAATATGCAATTGATCCTGCACACATTTTGAATGAAGAGCTTGTTGAGATAACTCTAAGTTTAAAGTATGAGGAAAAGCTTATTAGGATCTTAGAGTATACTAAAAAGGGGGAGTGAAATAAAGAAAATTTCACTTATGGAAGTGCTGTGGAATCATCATCCAGTGCGAGATGCAACTTAGGAAACGAAAGTGAAGATATTGAAGAAGTATCCGTAATTATTCCAGGATTAAGTCAATTTCGAGGATGAAATTTTTTGTAAGGATGGGAGATTGTAATATCCCATATTTTAATCTTCGATTGCCCACTACTTGTGATAGGATGAGAATTTATATCAATCGTCATAGCAAAAGATGATTGGTATAATTAGATGAATTTTTTGGTATAATAATATCTTGTCGAGACCTGGATGTATTTATTCGATTTGTTCTACCTGTACCTTGAATCTTTGAAAGACTACTATTATTAACAAAATAAGAACTTGAGGGTGCACTAAAAATAGAAACTAATTAGTGCAATGAAATGCACATTTTGGTGTGAATTATGCTATTTAGGTTATCGGAGGTATTTTCATCATTTTAATTGCTCTCGCAACATTGACAGCAAATTTGGCCAAATTGAGAATGAATTGAAGAATTTAAGTATTACCAATGGATTTAGTGGAATTTTTGGAGTTGAATGGTATTTCGGACCCGATTTTGGCCATTTGTGAGAAAACTTAGAAATGTAGGTAAAACTTGGACATGTGGTACTATGTGATTGGTGGATAGGGACATGTGTCAAATTATGAGAGGTTGTCACGCAAGATAAAGCTTACCAACTAAGTTTTACAAAATAAATATAAAAAAAAAAAAAATTGGTGGACAAATGTAATTGCAACACGTGGCGGATAGCCCATAATTTGTGACCAAATGGTCACCCATTTGGACTAAGAACAACGGTTAAGGAGCTAAAAAAATAGCCAGATTTTGTGTAGATTGAGTAGGGAAAGAATAGAGAAAGAAAAGGAAAGAAAAGATAGAGAAAAATAGGGAGAAAAAAGAAAAAATGAAGTGTGTGTGTGTTGTTGAGAATGAAATGTATGTGTGTTCTTGGTGTTCTTGGAGCAAAATCAAGCCATAAGATCCCACATACAAGGTAAAAGTCAATACTTCAAGAATTAAAGTCATACATCTCATTACGGTGATTATATAGATATGGATTTTAACATGAAAACATGATTTTCATGTCTCGATTTTGGATCAAAGCTAGGATTTGTGAACTTTTATGTATGAACCTTGTATATGATTATATAAGTGCCGGCTGCCTAAGGGTTTTTTAATGATGTCTTGTGTGAAGAAGAACTGAATAATTATGTTGCTTTAAAAGGTTTTTTCTGTTTGAGGAGATGATGATCAAAGTAGAGTAAAAGTGGAATTTACTTAGTTGGAAAAATGGATAATACTAGCCTTTGATTAGAAAAGATGAATTTGTGTTAAATAAGTGTGATTCTTGTGAGCTATTGGAATCTAGAAAATTACAGATTTAAAGATCATTTGAAGGAAAATTGAATGAATTAATAGCTCCAAGATGTTAATGACTAAAGAAGAACAAAGGAAAGCATGAATAGTGGAATTGAGGTAAAACTATTAGGGTTGTTTTTGCCTTGTACTGTATTACGTGAACTAGTGCTCTAAAAAAGGCAAATACAAAATTAAATTTAAGAGTCGTACGGTCATTTTGGTATATCATAGAGCCAAATTGGAGTTGTGGATTGAATGTTATGTGCAAAATAAAATCATGTGTCAAGTAGTGAAATTCTTGAAAAATGAGTCCGAAAATGGATGAACGTAAGGATAATTAATTGTGTGATTTTGGATGAAATAAATGGGAAATATGAAGTGAATACCTTGTATATGAAGGGATAAAGGATGTGGAAAATGGAAAATAAAAGAATTGATCAAACGACAAAAAAATGACGTGAAGGAAAATTGAACGTTTTCCTTAACCGCCGGCTAACCATCGGGCACATCGACTAGACGTGGCTACCCGTCGAGCATGTTAACTGGATGTTGGCTAACTGTCGACTATTTTTGGGCCGAACACGATTTGACCTGAAAATAATGTTTGGTGTAGGTTTCTTAATAAACGGCCAACGGAACGTTGAAAACGGTGGTTGAACGACTGTAAATGGAAAGAGTTTAGTCAAGACAGGAGATGAGTCCCATTAATTTCTAAAACCTTTTGAAAGTTAGTGCGCTTCACTTTTCCAAAAAATGCTATGTTTTATACCATTTTGGAAATCCCTGAATATGGTTAAGGTTTATATGAGCAAGAATTATTTTATGCCATTTTGGGCTCGATTTAACATCATAATTGGCTTGGAAAACTTACTGGATGATTAAAGCATGAATTTTGTGAATTTTATCCTTTTTGGATTAAATATTTGGGACTTCAAAAAGTAGTAAATTTTGGAATCGGATATTCATAAATTGACTGGAATACCCTTATTAGAACATTTTATGGAAATATGTTTAGAAACTTTGAATTTAATCATCTTTGGAATTAGAATTATGGATTTTTGAAATGAGTACCGTTTGGAATCGAGTATTTAGAAAATGATCCAAATGTCCTTATTGAAATGTTTACGAAAACTATTGGAATCGAGTATACGGTAAATGATTGAAATACCCTTATTGGAACTTTTGTGAATACTTTTCAAATCGGGCAAGGGTAAAATGACACAAATACCCTCTAAAAGTCTTTTGGAATTGGGTATTGGTATAATGACATAAATACCTTTGGAAATGACTTTTGTGATCATGTACTAGGAAAATGACCCGGATACTCTTGGAAACATGTTTTGATGTGTGAACAAAACTCTTTATCACGTTTCAACGATTTTGAAAATGATCTCTCACGATAAGATTGACTTTTGGAAAATGACCTTTTGGTCCGTGAAATTATTTTATTAACCTAATGTGCCAATGGAATGTATTGATTGGTTCTGCGAAACTTATGTAAATAATGATTTGACTTGCAAGTCAATGGGATCAAATTCTAGAAAATATGATTTTCTCCCAAAAATATTTTGATTTGAAAATCCTGCGAGATCAGAAAATCCTCTGGCTTGATTAGTTAGATGAGGTTGGTATAAGTAATGTTTAGTACTCAACAAGGACTTTGATCTTTGTACTAGCCTACGTTAGAGTTAGACGACCCTAATAACCTAGCCTAGTTCTAGGGATTGTCTTACTCTGCATGGGGTGATAGGATATTGAGACGAGTCATCCTAGCTAGCCATTTAGTACCTGGCGATTGCCGCGTCTGTAGGTGTTTCTTATTTTGAGTCATTCACTAGATGGCAGGTGGGGACACTCAGTGCATTTGACACCTTCCCACCTCGATGGTGATTGACGTCAGGATTAGGACCCTTGCCTTATGGTGGCAAGTAAAAGATTGTGTGTTGCGATACACTAGGTATGTTGCGGTATACCTTAGTAGAAGTACGCTATGGTGTAATTTTTTCGACGATGCATGGAAGAGTACTAGAGGCCGCAATCTCAGTACAATGATGCGTGGCGCCGAAGGCAAGGTGATGAGACTCCACTTCATCATGGAGGTCAAGATCAATGAGGGGGAAGCGTGACCATGCACGGACAAGGACCGATGACAAGAGCTAATTCCAAGAAGCTTCAAGATGATTTCTACTTGCTCATCAAACTATGCTTGAGTATGGAAGAGGGTTGGAAGATTGAAGAAGCTAGCCAAGAGTTCATGTTGATAACCATCTAAGAAGGACTCCAACAAGAACTAAAGCTGGCAACAAAGGCAGATGAAACTTGACCAAGCGAGGCCTTCCAGTGGACAGCCTGCATCGGCCCTAAGCAGCAAAACCAGTGCTAGCTCTAATCTGCCCAACAACACCTCAATAGCAACTTGAACCAGCTCGAAGGCAGTGCACAACCGGCACCAGCATCAAGGGACCTAGCTGGCGCCGGCTTCCCCCTGGGCGGCCGACGACTGCCACGCATTTTTAATGTTTTCTCCGGTTTTTCTCAATTTTAATTGCTTGTAAAGACTTACTATGACCCTAAATTGTAATAGAACCTCAAGGATTACCTAGCTAGGGTTAGGATAGTATAAATAGCACCTTTAGTGATTTGAACAGATAATTCATACACTTTAATTCAAATTTGATAGAGAATCTTGAAAGGCCCTAGCCTCCTTGTTCATCTTGTTCAAGACCATGCTTAAGGGTTAGTCCTCTTTATGAATGAGTCTATAAATCTTTTGGGTAATCTAATGTTTTTTTCTTCGAATGGGTCTTAGTTGCTTTGTTCTTCTAAGGTTTGCTTGAATTCCAATATTTGGGTGCCTATTTTCTCTATTCTATTTGTTCTTGTTTACCTTTGTTACTTCAAGGATATTGGGTTGAGCTTATAGTAGAACTTTCTACTATTCTTGAGGGTCTTTGAAGCTTAGTTCTACAAGGGTTTGATAGAGGGTAGGTGGTTATTTCATTTTCTCCTTTTTTCTGAAGAAGAATCTCTATTTTTGTCCTATTATTTGAGCTGAACATATAACCAACTAATCCACCCACAACAGCAAGAAAAAACCACACCAGATCATATCAAAGTGTTTGGTATCAGAGCAAGGAAAATCTTGATTCTAATCAAAGCTTAAAAGTAAGAAAAAGAAGCCCTACAAAGTTGAAGAAAAAAGGAAAACAGGGAAATCCCGTCACTCAAAAACATGCTCCAAAAGGTCATGAAATCTTTGTTATAACTTGATTTTTCTTTGGGAAAATTTCTCCTTGATGTTGTTATAATCCTTAGGAACAAATTTATATTGTGATTATGGTGAAAATTGGCATGAGTATTGGGTGAAAATGCTGGTTGTTCTTAAGTGATGAGATTACAACAAAGGTGTTTGATAAAAGTTCTATAAGAATGTTTTTTACTATAGTTAGGAACTTTTATTCTTAATTTTCATTCCTTGGGATATTAAGACTTAGTATATCACTTTATTGTGGAATTCCATGTTCATTAAACTCAATTTTTTTAGTGCACACTTGTGATCATCTTGTTCTTCATAATCCTAGTTCTAATTGTTCTTGTTTATTTATTCTTGCTAATTCTTGTTTCTTCTTGGTTAGAAGTGATTCCTTGTACATCTAAGTGTTTTTTTTTATGTTTATTAAGTCCACATTCCTTGAAATTCTTGATTAAAACTTATTTGCTTGAGGTATCCAACAAGTGCTTGTTGAAATTCCCCTAAGACCCCCTAATTGGAAAATTCTGTTGATTTGTGTGATTCCCTAAGTTGGACTAAAACTTTAGCTATTGGGAAGAATTGGGAGTGAACAAGAAGGCTTGAGTATTGAGAAAAGGGAAAGAGGGTGAGCATATTATTAAAAGAGCCTAAGAGAGCAAACCCGAGCGTGGAGTGATCAACCTTGAGAGCCAACACGCAAGGAAGTGAAGTGAGAATCTATTTTTCTTTCTAATCTCTTTTCTTTTGAAAGTATAAGTAAGTAAATATTCCACCACCATGGCCCATGAACAAGAGATTTGTAGGCCTAACCAAAGTCGACCTAGTAGACCTCAAGAAGAACAAATTGATGCTAGGGGTTTGCGTGAAGACTTGCAAGCTATGATGAAAACTATGCAAAATGGGTTCTAAAACATAACAAGGGAGTTGATAAATCGTCTTGGATAATCTTCTACCGTTGCACAAAGAAGAAGCCAAAAGCAAATTGAAGTGCCTAACCTTAGGATTAGGGATGGTTATGCCTATACTTCTCCGTTAAATGCCCAACAAGTGGAAGAGTTGGATGAGTACTCTATCTAGGGATTCCAACAAGCTCCTATGAGGGGGGAAGACATGGCTTGAGAGAAGGACGAGGTAGGGGCTAAGGAAGGAATGGTGGGAACAACATAAGGGGACTAGAAAGAGAGTTTGAGGGAGTTGATAAATGGTATGAGGGGGAACAAGTTGAAGCCATTGGGGAACATCATAGAGGATGAGGCAATATAGGAGGAAGGAGAGAAGGAAATGATGAGGAGAGGGAGTTGAACCACATTAAATTGAAAGTGCCCATATGTTATGGCAAGAGTGACCCCGAAGCTTATTTCGAGTGGGAAAGCAAGATAGAGATATTCCTAGAGAGTCATACTTACAGTGAGAGGTCAAAAGTGAGGTTGGCTATTTTGGAATTTTCGGAGTATGCTTTCGTTTGGTGGGAGCAAGTTAGTGCACATAGGAGACAAATGGGAGTGGAAACCGTAGCTAGTTGTAATTTTTTGAAAGATATGATGAGGGCAAGGTTTATACCACACCATTACTAAAATGATCTTTACCAAAGGCTCCATTCGCTTAAGCAAGCGAATAAGAGTGTGGAAGATTACGATAAAGAAATGGAAGTAATATTGATGAGAGCTCAAACCAATGAGAATTATAGATCAACAAGAGCAAGGTTCTTGGGAGGATTAAATAGGAAAATTGCTAATTTGGTAGAATTGCATCCCTATGACCGATTGGAGGATATGGTACATACCACTATAAAGATTAAGAGGTAATTAAATAAGAGAGCATTTACTAGATCACCACTTGCAAACCCCAATACTACTAGTAATGTGTCAATTAAGAAGGATGAAGCCTCTAAGCCACTCTAAAGGGACTTCAACAAACCTAGGGAAGGTTGGAAACCTAGAGAGGATTGGCAACCTAGGGAAAGATGGAACAAGGACAAGGGAAAAGCCATGGAGAGGCTATAAAGGAATAAGGATATCAAGTGTTTTCAGTAACATGGATATGTACATATTTCCCATGAGTGTCCAAGCAAGAGAACAATATATACTAATCCTTATGGTGAGGTCTTTACAAATGAAGAAGAAGAGGGAGAAAGATACCAAGGAGACCAAGAGGGAAATGTAGATGAAGAGAGTGATGAAGGGGAAGTTGTTGGTCAAGAATATTCATTGGTGGGAGTCATAAGAATATCATTGAATTCACAAGCCATTGATGATCAAGATTACCAACAAAGAGAGAACATTTTCTACACTAGGTGTCTAAAAGAAAAGACCCCTTGTAGTGTCATTGTGGAATGTGAGAGCTACACTAACGTGATTAATTCAAACTTAGTTAAAGAATTGGACATGGGTTGGAATAAACACCCCAAGCCCTGCAAATTACAATGGTTGAACGATAGTAGGGAAATGAGAGTAAACAAGTAAGTTTTGGTGACTTTTGAAATGGGGAAGTACAATGATGATGTGCTATGTGATGTGGTACCCATGCAAGCGGGTCACATACTTCTAGGGAGGCCTGGGAAATATGGTAGGCATGTAAAGTATGATAGGAGGAAGAATACTTATTCCCTACTTAAGGAGGGAACTAAGTTTCTCACCTCCATGACCCCTAGTGAGGTGAACAAAGATTAAAGAATCATGAAGAAGAAAGAAAAGTAGAAGGGAGTGCAAGATGTTAAGCAAAAACAAGAAATTGAGAGGAAAGAAAAGGAGAGGCAAGAAAAAGAATTGAGAAAGAGGATGGACAAACAAGTCCCTTTGATAATCAAGGATAGGAGTGAGCAAGAACAAGAGAGGGGAGGTAAAAGAAGAGTGAATTTCTTTGCAAAAGAAAGTGAGGTCATAGAGGCTATAGAAGCTAAGGAACCGATTATTCTTCTTTTATGCAAAGGCTTTTATGTTTGTACTAATGATTCTACATTGTCTTTGCCTAATGAAATTGTATCCATTCTTCAAGAATTTGAAGACGTTTTTCCAAATGAGATGCTCAGAAGACTACCACCCATAAAAGAGATTGAGCATTAAATCGACTTTGTGCCCGGAGCCGTCATTCCCAACTGACCGGCATATAGAAACAACCCGAAGGAGTCCAAGGAATTGCAAAAGTAAGTGGAGGCATTGCTTGAGAAGGGACATGTGAGAGAACCTAAGCCCATGTGCGGTTCTGGTTTTCTTGGTGCCCAAAAAGGATAGGACATGGTGTATGTGCATGGATTGTCCCGCTATCAACAACATTACGGTAAAATACCGCTATCCTATTCCTAGGCTAGATGACTTGCTTGATGAGCTATTTAGTGCATGCATTTTCTCAAAAATTGATTTGAAATCCGGTTATCACCAAATTAGAATAAGAGAAAGGGAAGAATGGAAATCATCTTTTAAAACTAAACAATGGTTGTATGAGTGGCTTGTCATGCGCTTTGGATTGTCTAATTCTCCTAGTACTTTCATGAGACTAATGCACCATGTTTTGAGGGAATTTATTAGAAAATTTGTTGTTGTGTACTTTGATGATGTATTAATCTATAGCAAATCATATGTAGATCATTTGAATCATGTTTAAAGTATGCTTGTTGACCTCCGAAGGGAGAGATTGTATGCTAGTCTTGAGAAATGCTCTTTTTGTTTAGAGAGGATTACATTGCTTGGGTATGTTGTGAGTGCCAAAGGGATTGAGGTTGATGAGGGAAAAGTGAAAGCCATCCAAGATTAGCCCACCCCTACCACCATTACACAAGTCTGTAGTTTCCATGGGCTAGCTAGCTTCTGTAGGAGGTTCATCCAAAATTTTAGCACTATAGTAGCCCCTCTGACTGAAATAGTAAAGAAAAAAGTGGGGTTTAGGTAGGAGAAAACCCAACAAGCCTTTTAAGCCCTTAAAGACAAATTGAGCCAAGCTCCAATTCTTATTCTTCCTAGTTTTGAGAAGGCATTTAGGATAGAAGGTGATGTAAATTGGGTGGGAATAGGTGCGGTCTTGACCCAAGATAGAAAACCCATTGTATACTTTAGTGAGAAATTATCCAGGGCAACCCTCAATTATTCTACCTATGACAAAGAACTTTTCGCCTTAGTGAGGACTTTAGAATATTGGTAACACTACCTTTTGCCAAGAGAGTTTGTTATTCATACCAATCATGAGACCCTTAAACACCTCAAGAGCTAACAAAATTTGAACAAGAGGCATGCAAGGTGGATGGGGTTTATTAGGACATTTCCATATGTAATTCAATACAAAAAAGGTAAGGAAAATATGGTAGCGGATGCACTATCTCGAAGGTATGCACTCCTAAACTTTTTGGATGCTAAACTTCTTTGTTTTAAATTTGTGAAAGATTCGTATGTTGATGATGAGGAGTTTGGGGATATTTTCCATGCTTGTGAGAAAAGTGCATTTGCTAAATATTATAGGCATGATGGTTTCTTGTTTAGGGAGGCAAGGCTTTGTGTGCCAAAGGGATCTATTAGGGTGTTGCTAGTTAGGAAGACCCATAGTGGGGGACTAATAGGACATTTTGGTGTTGCAAAGACCTTAGGAATTCTCAAGGAACATTTCTTTTGGCCAAAAATGAGAAAGGATGTGGAGAGACATTGTTCTCAATGCATTATTTTTAGGTAAGCTAAGTCTAGATCTCTTCCACATGGTCGTTATACTTCATTGCCCACACCTAATGTGCCTTGGGTTGATATTTCCTTGGACTTCATCTTAGGATTGCCTAGGTCCAAGGGGGATAAGGATTCTATATTTGTGATTATTGATCGATTTTCTAAAATGGCTCATTTTGTGGCTTGTTCCAAGACTAATGATGCGTCCTATATTACATATTTATTCTTTAAGAAAGTGGTGAGAATGCACGGGATTCCAAGGGCTATTGTCTCGGATAGGGATACTAAATTCCTTAGCCACTTTTCGAGAGTTTTATGGAACAAACTTGGTACTAATCTCTTATTTTCCACAGCTTGTCATCCTTAAACGGATGGACAAACGGAGGTGGTCAACCGAATGCTCACCCAACTTTTGCGAACCATAATCAAGAAGAACTTGAAAAATTGGGAAGAGTTCTTGCCACACATTAAGTTTACTTATAATAGGGCTATTCACTCTACCACTTCTTATTCTCCTTTTGAAATTGTATATGGTTTTAATCCTCTAACTCCTTTAAATTTAGTTCCTTTGCCTATAGGTGAATGGTTGAACCTCAATGGAGCTAAGAAGGTGGAAGTGGTGAAGGCATTCCATCAGAAGGTGAAAGTAACCATTGCAAAACAATATGAAGAGATCACCCCTATGTGCAATTAAGGAAGGAAAAGGTGCCATTTGAGCCGAGCAATTGGGTATGGTTGCACCTTCTCAATGAGAGATTCCCACGCAATGATTGAGCAAACTAGATCCGAGGGGGGATGGTCCATTTCTAGTTCTTGCCAAAGTTGGAGATAACGCTTATATGATAAATTTATCCGGTGAGTATCATGTTAGTGCCACTTTTAATGTTAATGACCTCTCTCCCTTTGATGTAGATGATGGCAAAGATTCGGAGATGAATCCTCTTCAAGGAGGGGGAGATGATGAGACTCCACTTCATCATAGAGGTCAAGATCAAGGAGGAGAAGCGTGACCATGCACGGATAAGGACCGATGACAAGAACTAGGTCCAAGAAGATTCAAGATGATTTCCACTTGCTCATCAAACCACGCTTGACGATGGAAGAGAGTTGGAATGTTGAAGAAGTTAGCCAAGAGTTCATGTTGATGACCATCCAAGAAGGACCCCAACAAGAACTCAAGCCAGCAACAAAGGCGGACGAAACTTGACCAAGGGAGGCCTTCCAGTAGCCAAACCGGTGCCAGCTCCAATCTACCCAACAACACCTCAATAGCAACTTGAACCGACCCGAAGGCCGTGCACAACCGGCGCCAGCTTCTCCTTGGGCAATAGACGACTGCCCCGTGTTTTTAATGTTTTCTTCGGTTTTCTTCAATTTTAATTGCTTGTAAAGACTTATTATCACCCTAAACTATAATAGAACCTTAGAGATTACTTAGTTAGGGTTAGGATAGTATAAGTAGCACATTTAGTGATTTGACCAGATAATTCATACACTTTAATTCAAATTTGAGAGAGAATCTTGAGAGGCCTTAGCCTCCTTATTTATCTTGTTCAAGACCATGTTTAAGGGGTAGACCTCCTTATGAATGAGTCTATAAATCTTTTGGATAATCCAATGTTGTTTTCTTTTAATGGGTCTTAGGTGCTTTGTTGTTCTAAGGTTTATTTGAATTCCAATACTTGGATGCCTATTTTCTCTATTCTATTTGTTCTTGTTTGCCTTTGTTGCTTCAATGATATTGGGGTGAAATTATAGTAGAAATTTCTACTATTCTTGAGGGTCTTTGAAGCTTAGTTCTTCAAGGGTTTGATAGAGAGTAGGTGGTTATTTCATTTTTTCCTTTTTGTCTCAAGAAGAATCTCTATTTTGGTCCCATTGTTTGAGCTGAACACATAACCAACTATTCCACCCAAAACACCAAGAAAAAGCGACACAAGATCATATCACAATGACTGCGGGACTTGCATATGGATACATGCTAACCTTCTATTAGAGAAGTGCCTGTGATTTGAATAAAATTGGGGCAATGATTTGAAATTGAAATACAATTTTTCAAAAATGTTTGATTTCTAAATAAACTCTTCATTATAGAGTTTTGGAATCATTTCCAGTGAACAAATGATATGCTATTTCCCAAAAGTTTTTATATACTCTGTCACTTTGATAAAGCACTAGCACGCACGGGACTCACTGGTTGATTTTTTTACTCACACGTGTCTTTTATCTTACCCTTTTTGTACGTTCTGGAGTTGAGCAGACCTACGGATACACGACAATACCAGAATGACAACGGAATAGGTTTAGAGGTTTCTTTTTTGGATAATGTACCTTATTGCTGTTGTTGATAGAAATCTTCATGTATGAGACTCTTTGTTATATATGTGCACATGACCATCAGTATGGGTTGTTGTATGGATTTGGACCTTATATACTTTGTTGGTTTTCGTTATAAAGACCCCTTATCTAGGTAACTGGACGGGGCAACATCCGTTGTTGACATACTCCTGTTGTTACCTTTAGTAGGGGTGTTACAGCTTTAGTAAAAAGATACATTCCACAAACTTTTATGTACTTTATCTCTTTATGAATACCCGATTCCAAAAATTGTCATGTTCTGAAAATCCTAAGTATTTAATCCAAAAGGGACTAAATTCACAAATTCATACTTTAAACATCCGTTAAGATTTCTAAGCCAATTATTAAGTTCTTTCAAGCCCATAATAGCATTAAAACAATTCTTGCTCATATAAACAATAAACATATTCAAGGATTTCCAAAATGGTATAAAATGTAGCATTTCATGGAAAAGTAAAGCACACTAACTTTCAAAACATTTTAGAAATCAAAGGGACTCAACTCGTGTCATAAGCAACTCTTTCTGTTTACAGCTATTTACTCACCGTTTCTACCATTTTTAACATTCCATTGGACATTTATCGATAAATCTACACTAAATATCATTTTCGGGTCAAATCATGCTTAGCCGAAAAATAGCTGGCGTCCAACTGATGTTTAGCCGACGGTTAAGGAAAATGTTTAATTTCATTCACGTCGTTTTTTCGTTTCTTTCATTTTCCTTTTTCCACATCATTTCTCTCTTCATATACAAGGGATTCACTTCATATTTCCCCTTAATTTCACCAAAAATCACACAATTAATCATCCTTAGGTTCGTCCATTTTCTAAGCAAAATTCTAAAATTTTGCTGCTTTAACACATGATTTTGTTTTGGACATAACTTTCAATCTACAACTCTGATTTGGCTGTAGGATATACCAAATGGCCATAAGACTCTTAACTTTAATTCTACATTGGCCTTTCTAGAGTTCTACCTCCCGTGACACATTACTGGGCAAAAACAACCCCAGTAGTTTTGTCTCAATTTCACTATTCATGCTTTCCTTTATTTTCCTTTAGCCTTTAACACCTTGGAACCATTAATTCATTCAATTTTCCTTCAAATCATCTTTAATTCTTTGATTTCCATATTGCAATAGCTCACAAAAGACACACTTATTCACCACAATTCACTTCTTTAAAACAAAAGCTAGTATAATTCATTGTTCCAACCAAGTAACATCCATTTTTATTCTACTTTGGTCATCATCTCATCAACCAAAAGAAATCCTTCAAACTACCATAAATATTCAGTTCTTCCTCCCACAGAACTTCATTCAAAGACCCTTATGTAGCTGGTACTTATACAAGCTTCTATAAGGTTCATATATAAAAGTTCACAAACCCTAACCTTGATCTAAAATAAAGACATGAAAATCATGTTTTCATGTTAAAATTCATATCAACATAATCATCATTCACCCAACAACAACTTTAATTCAAGAAAGGTTGGGTTTTACCATGTGTTGGACGCTATTTGAAGTGATTTTGCTCCAAGAACGCTAAGAACACACCAAGAACACACACACTTCTTTCTTTCTCTCTCCTTTTTCTTTTTCTCTCAATTTTCTCTAGTTTTTCTTTGCTTTTCCTTTCTTTTTCTCTTCCTTTTCTTTCTCCCTTATTTGTGGATGAAATTCAGGCTATATTTCAGCCTCTCCACCTCCATTCTTATGGCAAATATATCACATGGTCAACTGGAATTAGTGAGATCAAAATCTTAATAAGGAAGCTTATGAAAATCGTGCTAAATAAGCTTAGTAAAAATACTTACATACTTTTATCAATACTTATATCAACCAATCACATAGAAGCATTTGGCCTCATTAACCAATCACTAAATGACACTTATTTACATCCACTAATCATATTATGCCACTTGTTTCAATTTCAATTGCATTTTATAATTTTTCTCAAAAATAACCACGTCCGAAACAAAAAAAAATAAAAAAATTTATCTCACCATTCAACTCCAAAAATTCCACTGAATCCATTGGTAGTACTTAAATTCTATAATTCTTTTTTAGTTTGGTTAAATTTGCTATCAAAGTTGCAGGCACGGTCAAAATGATGAAAATACCCCCGGTGACCCGGATAGCATAATTCACACCAAAACATGTGTTTCATCGCACTGATCAATTTCTCTTCTCAGTGTACCCTTAAATTCTTATTTTATTAATAATAGTAGTCTTCCAAAGATTTAGGGTAGGGTACAACAAATTCAATAATTACATCCAGGTCCTAACCAAATATTATCATACCAAAATATTCATCTCATTACTCTAATAAACTTTTGTTCTAGCTATTGATACAAATTCTCATCATATTACAAATAGTGCTAGCCAAAGGTAAAATATGGGGTATTACAAAGACGTCCTACAACATGATAATGTTGTGTTGTCATCAACCCAGCATCAATGTTTCAAATTCTGTCGAAATGGTGTGGTGAAGAAACTAGATGCTAATGATAAACCATTCACTAAAATTAAAATGCATATTACTGATGCTAAGTATTATATTCAAAAAGATGGTGTGTCAACTAAGATCGAGATATCAATAGGAAAAGAAGATAAAAAGATTACCTTCTCAAAAAATGTCAAAGCTGTAGCAGGTACAAAAAGCTCTACCAAGCAAGCTACACAAAATAAGGTACTAGAAGAGCTCAGTTTGCTCCTCACAAAGGTTAACTCTATTAAGTTACCAAATACTCCCATAAATGAATTTTTCAAATTAAAGAAAGAAGTAAAGGCAGAGCATGGTGAATTACTGACTTCACATACAACGGAAGAATTTGACCCAAACACTTATAGACTCCAATCAAAGGCCAGATATAATTCACAAAGGCAATACTTGTTGGGAAAGTTTCCTGTTGATATCGACAAGGAAAATGGGTCAGGGTTCAGGATCTACCCAAAGCATGCTAATAGAAAAAGGGCTTGCTGGCCTGGGTTACAAACAGGCATCTCCCATTCAACTCAAAATTAAGAGGGCCAACATTTAATATGTTACTGTAGAAGATGAAGAAACATCAAAACTTAGATATGTTTTTAATAGATTGAGAGATACAAATCCACGTCCATCTGTCTTCACGAGACTAGGCCCAAAGGGAAAAAGAAAATATGTTTTCCAAAGGCTTGGAATCACAATTACTTTAAAGGCAGGAAATCCTGGTAAAGAATCCTCTAAGGTAAGAATAGTGGTGAATTGTGACAAAGTCCTAAAAGTCACAATACAAATGATGCCTTTGTGCCTTGTGATAAAGAAAGTGTAGCTTCTTGTAATCACATTACCATCTTTGACGAAGAGTGTGTCAAGGAAGAAGATGCTGAGTATGCTCTAGAAAAAGTTGAAGAATGCATAAAAACCACAGTTAATAAGCTAGATGAAATAAATTTGTGCACTATTAAAGATCCTCGTATAATTTACATAAGTGCACCCTCATCGCTTGAAGAACAAAAGGCATATATCGACCTTTTGAAGGAGTTTAGAGACATCATTGCTTGGATATCCAAGGAAATGACTGGGTTAGATATGATAATTTTTGTCCACCATTTGGCTATAAAAGATGGGGTGATACCAGTAAACAAAGCTTAACGGCGTTTTCTACCTGAGTTGGTACTATTAATTGAAGCAGAGGTGATCAAGCTCATTGAAGCTAAATTTATCCAAGAGGTGAAGTATCTAACTTGGGTTGCGAATATTATACCCTTAAGAAAGAAAAATAGGCAAATTTGAATTTTTGTGGATTTTGGAAATTTGAATGATATACATCCAAAAGATGATTTTCTACTTCCTATTCTTGAATTGATAGTACATAGAACTACTGGCCATGAAGCTTTATCATTTATGGATGAATTTTTTTGTTATAACTAAATCAAAATGGTGCCAAAAGATATGGAGCTCACTGCCTTTTGTGCTCCAAAAAAGAATCTATTACTACACAGTAATGCCTTTTGGTCTGAAGAATGCCGAGGCTACATATCAAAGGGCAATGTAAAAGATCTTTGATGATATGTTACACCAGATCATGGAATACTATGTAGATGATTTTGTGGTCAAGTAACATAAACAAGGCGATTATATTCCACATTTAAGAAAGACTTCCGAACGACTCCAAATACATCAATTGAAGATTTATCTTCTCAAATGTGCTTTTAGCATCACCTCTGGAAAATTTTTGGGTTTCTCTGTTTGTTGTCGAGGTATTGAAATTGACCAATCAAAGATTGAACAATTATAGAGATACCTGAACCAATGAATATCTATGAATTAAAGAGTTTATAGGGAAAGTTAGCCTACGTCCAAAAGTTCATCTCAAATCTTACCGAATGCTATTAATTGTTCAGTCATCTAATGAAGAATGGTCTACCATTTGAGTGGGATGAAGTTTGCTAAAATTCTTTCATATGCATGAAATCTTACTTAATGAAGCCACCTATGCTTGTTGCACCTATTACTAAGAAGCCATTGATTTTATACATTACTCACAAAAATGCTTAGTCGTGGTATTGCTTGTTCAAGAAAATGAAAATGGCAAAGGAAATGCACTCTATTACTTAAGTTGGATAATGAAATGAAATAAGTTAAACTATTCTGCCAATTGAGAAGCTTTAGCTTTGATATTTGCAATTCAGAAATTAGAGTATTATTTTTAAGCGCATCCTGTATGCCTTATCTCCAAGGCTCTCCTATAAAGTATGTTATAACAAGCCTGTGCTATAAAATCATTTAGTAAAATGGTACCTTCAACTTCAACAATTTGCTATTATCTTAGTTCAATAGAAAACTATCAAAAGGCAAGTGCTAGTGGACTTCTTTGCTGATCATCCTATCCCTGCTGAGTGGGAACTAAGTAATGTGCTACCTGATAAGGATGTTCTTGTCATTGAGATTCACACCATGGAGGATGTAGTTTGTTGTCGCGGCGTATCATGAAGATGCTGAGTTGGCATGATATTCATTAACCCAAGGGAGATATATTGCCATACTATTTTACCTTAGCCAAAAGATAGTTAAATAATGCGGCTGAATACCATGCCCTTATACTTGGATTAAAGTTGGTTGTTAATATGAAGCGACTACATCTCAAAGTGTATGGGGATTCTTAATTGATTCTTAATCAATTCCTTGGAGAATACGATGTTAAAAAACTTTACTTGATCTCATAATACAATTATGCAAGATGACTTATGGGATATTTTGGAGATGTAACAATTAAGCATTTATTATGAAGCGGAAGTAAGTAGGTTGACACGTTGGCAAAATTGGCTTCTATCTTTTGTCTATATGATCAAGAAGGTCAAAATTCGATATGTCAAACTTGGATAATACCCCCTATTTTTTAGGTGAAGATGATGAAGGACATGAAATCCATTCTGTTTTTCTCTATGTAATTCATGAAGAAGATTGGTAACAATATTTCATGAACTATCTTGAAGATGGAATGCTTCTTGATAATCCACAAAGATGAACTGATATTCGTCGGTATGCCATTCACTTCTTTTGCTACAACAATACACTATCTCTTTTGATGTTCTTTTGAATGTGTTATTTTTTTTTAGGTACTTAGGTCTAGAAGAAGTAATGAAAGCAATGGATGAAGCCCATTCTGGCATTTGTGGAGGTTACCAGTCCAGTTTAGAGGATGGCAAATTATTGGCCGACTTCGGTGAAAGATTGCCTAGATTATGCTCAATGATGTCAAGTATGTCAATTCAATACCAATTATATACATTAACCTCCTAGGCGATTACACCCGACAGTTATTTCATGGTCATTTGATGCATAGGGTTTAGATGTCGTTGGACCAATGTCAAAGTCTTCTGATGGGCATCTCTACATTTTAGCTGGAATAGATTACTTCTCCAAATAGATGACAGTTGTAGCTTCAAAAGATGTAAATAAGGAAAATGTTGTTGATTTCATATGCATCAATATTATTCATTGATATGGCATTCCTCGATATATCATCACAAATAATGACAAGCTCTTTTGAGTTTGATAGACAAACTGTAAGTGATGTTCAAGATCAAGTAGCATAAATCTTCCATATGCTACGCTTTGCCCAATGGGCTCACCAGAGCTTTCATTAAGACTTTATGCAATTTATTACAAAAAGTGGTGATTGAATCTAAAAGGATTAGCATAGCATCTTCATGTTAGAGAAATGCTTTGGGCATATAGGACCACGTAACGAACTCCAACTTAAGTTACCCCAAATGTGTTGGCATATGGTGAGGAAGTAGTCCTTCCACTAAAACAACAAATTTCTTTCTTGAGGATGATTGTTCAGGAAAGGCTTACTAAAGAAGATAATGTTCATCTCAAACTTGAAAAATTAGAAGCACTTGATGAAAAGAGGTTGGAGGCACAACAAAGATGAGAATGCTACCAAGCTTGTGTTTTCAAAGCCTTTAACAAGAAAGTGTGTCTTTATTCTTTTCAAGTTGGTGATTTAGTGCTTGCTGTGAAGAGACCAATTATTGTTGGACACAAACAGAAAAAGTTGACATTAAAATGGGATGGACCATATGTCATTTAAGGAGTTTATTCAACTAGATCTTATGAAATAGTTGTTGAAGATGGATTAAGAATTGGCCCAATCAATGGCAAAAATTTGGAGCGATACTATGCATAAATAGATGTTTCTCGACTGTACGAGCTTAAACTGCAGGTTACTCCTCCACTGCACGAACTTAAACTGCAAGTTATTCTCTGCCCGCATGAGTTTAAAATGTGTAAACCCAACAACCAATAGTGTAGTATGTGTTAAAACTACTAAAACACTCCATCAAGTCCAAATTGGTAAATAAATAGAGACTTCTAGCCTACACGAGCTAAAATTGCGAACGGCACCTCCAAATCATAATCATATCTTCGAAGAGATATTTCATATTCTAAAGTGAAATAAGCTCTTCTTTGAGGGAAGAACAAGTGGACTCCACTTCTAGAAGTTTCCCATTATTTTCCTCAAAAGCAATCAAGAGCTTTCTCTACACTTTTTATAACTGTTTGAGCTTCCTTTTGAGAGAAATAATATCGACCTTAACTCTTTGTAAGTTGGATTTTCTTTCCTCAACTTAATTTATGAGGTCACACATTTTAGATTTAGCATCATCCAAGTGTTGGCTAGCCGCAAAAAGTAATATGCATGACACTCCTTTGAGGCTTTCTCTAAAGAAATAGATCTAGCATTGTCAAATTTATGCACTTTAGAGAAGAAAGACCTCAAGAGATAATCCAATGTCGACAAATCAACAATAGGTTCCATGTTTAGTTCTTTAAGAATATAGAAAGCTTATTTCTCAAGTGAAGAGACTTGCACGACTGGCATTTGCTAGATCATTTGCTAAAATTGCTTTCAAACATCCATGACAAACTTCTTTTTGCATTGACAGTAAAAACTCTCCTGGAAATGTAGAAATGGCTAAACAATACTAATGAGCCACTACCTGGATTTTAGATCCTCATGCTAAGATTAGGAGATATCCTTACAAGCTTGGAAAAGAAAGAACCATTGATTCAACCAGAGATGACACATTCTCATCAAGGATTACAACATTGCCTACATAATGAAAAAGAATGGTAAAGAAGTTGAGTTAAAAATAAGTACAAAGAAAAAAACAGGGAACCAATTTTCTTTATCTTTAAAAGTCTCTTGGTCCCTAGTTTCTTAACTTAAAATTGCAGTCGCTCCCTTGGTTCACTTCTAACTGGAACTAGCTTCTTCAATTCGATACGACTCCTTTGATTTTGAGGAGGATGAAAGTTTCTCCATAACCAAGTTATGATTCAAAAATGAATATCTATCATGTCTTGAAGAACTTTTTTAGCCCCGTTGAAGTGTTGGGGGTGCTAATATCTTAAGGATGTTTCTTCTCAGAGTAAGGCAAGTTTTCTACCTTCTTAAATGCAGGTTTTTGGAATTTTAACATTGAGATGTCATCTTCAAAAAACAGTTCCATGTACTTGTTCCCACCATGTTTTATACTCTGGGGTATGATGCTTCTTTATGCTATAACAAGTGACTAGAAATAGTACTTTGGCCATTGTTTGTGAAGCATACATCATACCCAAAGACGTAAACCATCTATTAAGGTGGCCTTATAGATTGAAATTTCAAAGTAGCCTGAGATATCTTGCAAGAATCCAAATTGGCAACTAAAGCGATATGGACTAAAAGACTCAATAATAAAGTAATCGTCCTTGCACAAAGCAAGAAGACTTGAATGAAAGCTTAAGAAGTAAAGTTGTTCCTCCAAGGGAGTTACCTCATTATCAACAAAGTCATTCTTTTTGTGATTAAGGATATTCGTAGCCCAAACAATGATCTCACCTTTATAAATCTACTTATGGGTTTCATCTTCACCAAAGTAATTTCCACCACTTTCACTAGAATAACTTGCCATTGGAATGTTGTGTAAGCCTTAAGAGACTTCATAGTGAGTTTTAAAGTAGTGTACAAGCCATCTACATATATAATAAGTTGGGAGGATAGAGTTCTCCTTACTTAGATGTTGGGAGTTAGAAATACAGTTCAACCCTCTATAAATTCCTGTCAAAATAGGAATGGCCATACTAACTTGTTCTTTATACACGATTAAACTCGACGTTTTGAAGGTACATAGACAAATGATGTTTACTTCTTCATTAGGCAAGGCAAAAACACAAAGCCAACATGAAAAAAAATATATGCAAAGAATGTTTGATCTTTATTGTTGCTTCTAATGCCCATCTTTAAAAACAAAGCTTCCTCTTCAAATGTTCATGCTGCATATTGTGGGATGATTCTACATAGGTTGTTAGTAAATTTTGAGCGTGATCTCTTTTCTTCTCTTGGAAGAGGTATTGTATACTTGGTCGCTCTTTTGAACCAGAAGTTAAGCTACTTATTCATGGAGACACGAAAGCTATTGTTGTCCTTTTTTAACAAGTGGTTCGCGTGGAAGAGATATTTGCAACTCCTTAGAAGGAATCACTTGCCATCGTAGTCCATATCAGTGAGTTCTTCAAATGGGGAACAACTTCATTGTAGTGAGTCCTAAGTATTAGTAGACCTCCAAGTTCATGCAAGTCCCAAAATCAGAAGAACACCTCGCTTGTTGATGTTAAAGTATGTTCGTGAGAGGATACCAAGCTTTGCAAGAGTCTTTAAGAATATTGGGATTGCAATCATACATAAAAAGCAATGCATAGACAACCTCATATATTTTTGCAGATCTTTAGTGTCATTCGCAACAATTTAAAACATCTCATGCCCACTCAATATATCTTTCTATTAAGCAGAACGCACCCAAGAAGTTGAATGGTGAAGTCGATTGAGTCTCCTTCTGAATTATTCGGCATCCAAGTAAATGTAGCATGCTAGTTTGAGTTTGAAGCTGAAGATTTGAAGAAAGAAGAATCCATGCTTTTAGGAAGCGAGTGCCTTTGAAGTTGACTTCCGTTGACCATTCCTTCATAAGTCGTTGGTCTGTCACCTTTGGTAATGGCCCTGTATATTTGCCAGATTTTGCATCATAAATGATCAAAGTCATTCCTACTTCCATTAGGTCACTTTCGTAGTCGAGAATGACTAATAGTTGTTGGCCCGAAGAAGTTCGAAAATTTGAGAAATACATTATGGTTAGACCTATTGAAAAAAAAAAAAAAGTAAAACAGTACCCCAAAAAAAAGTGACAGTATGCAAATAAAAGAAGTCAGCCTGAAGAAGTGAAAAGAAGGTAACAAGGTGACAATGCTTGCATCATATTGAATTAAAAAAAAAAAGGAAGCATGTGTCGACATTACCCAAAAAGGAAAAATAAAAAGTTAGTTTTAAAAAAAAGGTTTAAGAAGACAAAACTTCAAAACAATGGCCACTCGTGCAGCCGACATGCATAAGAAGCAAGCAACAAAGGAACAACATGCACATAGGTGGCTTTTCTAAAGTCAACAAAATAGAACGCCGCATATTAAAGAAAAAAAAAAGGCTTTGCATAGATGCTTCATGAAAAAAGTAGAAGAGTAATAAACATGGATTTGCTAAACATGGATTTTAAACTACAAATTGCATGGATTTTAAAATGAAATTAAACATGGATTTTAAAGGGAAAAAAAAAAAAGGACAAAACACTCGAATGAAGACAACTTCTACAAATGCGTGGTCCAATAGCAAGCATCACCGAATTCCATTCATGTTCACAAAGCATTTTTCGTGTTGAAAAATAATGGAGGACAACAATATTAACCACAAATTATATGTTGCTCCATGAATATTCAAAAGCAAGAGGAAGTTAATGATGTACAAAAGAATCAAGAAGAAAAGTTCCAATATCGACCACTGCTAGATGAAAACACGATGAATCTTTAATTAAAATTATTAAAACTCTTGAATTGGTACGGAAAATTAGTAAGGATACAAGTCTTTTTATAGGTACCATGATATGCCTCCTCCAAATCTTGTAAGAATTCTAATTCTTGGTTAAAAGATTTAAATTTAGATTTGAATTTAAATTCATGAAATTTGATTGGTAGCTTCAGGAAATATGAGTCCTCAATTGTAGATTTCAAGTCTTTTACTAATTTCTTATAGAAATAGAAAAAGAATTCTATTTTATCAACGAATTGAAAAAAAAAAAAAGCTCTTGTATCAATTTCTAATTAAATTGAGAAAATTAATATTATTTTGTTATAAGTTCTACTTCAAGCCCTGTTTCCAAATTCTTTTGACAAAGCTTTCTCTTCAAGGCTTGAAGTAGGGGCATTTGTAGACAAAGAAATTTGAAGAAAATATATTTTATTTAATTAAGATTTAAAAATTATATATTTTAGTCTTGATTAATTAAAATAAGTCTATAAATAAATATAACTATTCTTAGATCAATATAGTTGGGTCATTATTAAAAGTTCATTAAATCTAATATATTATGAAATTAGGCTATTAGAATTGGGCAATTGTCAAAAGTCCATTTCAAAGTAAATCCAGTATATTATGAATTAAGTGAAATTAGATTGGGCCACTATTTAGGATCCATTAAACCCAAATACTGTGGATTAAATAAAATTGGGCTAAAGTCCAAGTCACCTCAAACCCAAGTCCATTTGGGGTTGTAAGGAGGTTTTTCAAAATCCCACATGACTATTTACGCTAAAGTCAAGGGATCTTAAACCTATAAATAGGGCCTTTCCTTAAATGTTCAAGGTAACCCCAAATCTTCAACAAACAAGAGGCATCCTCAAGCTTCAGCAGCATTCAAGCTCAAGCTTCAACAACATTCAAGTTCAAGCTTCAAAGTTCATGATTAAGCTTCAGCAAAATCAAGCTTCAACAAATTCAAAGTTCAAGCTCAAGCTTCAGCAAATTCAAAGTTCAGAATCTTCATCAAGGCATTCATCTTGTTCTTTGTCAAACAAGTCTTGAAGGCTTGGCAATCAAGTATTCATCATCAAGTTCTGTTCGATCCAAAATCAAGCTCTTCAGCCCTTGAATAAGCATTTTTCAAAAAGAGAAGAATCGGAGGACTCATCCTGCAATTTAGGAATTCTTCAGAGATTTGTAACCACTCTTCATATTTACTAAATATTTTGTATTTTTCAATATTTTTCTTATCTTTATTGCAAAATTGAAATTTGTTAGCAACCTATTCGTGTTAATTAAGTCTTAAGGCTTGAATAAACCATAAAACCCTTACTATAGGTGAAGCAAAAGACCAAAACACCTGCAAGACATCTAAGAATCTATAGAATTATTATAATTATTAGCTTAGGCTGGATTTATATTACATAGAAAACAAAAGAAAAAAAAAAAAGGACAAAGAAAAGGTGAGAGCTTGGTCGAGAGCAAGAAGAAAATAGGGAGAAGGTTTTTTAGTTATTTTCTAGCCTTGGTTTGCTTGATTAAGTCAAGTGAAATGGAAAAGAAGTCTCAAGTGAGTTCCTTGATTTGATAAACAATATTTTAATATGTGATTTTCCATTATATTGGAATATAAACATTTTTCTCATTATGTACAATTGGTTGACATTTATGGACTTTTGTGAGTTCTACTGTTTTACAAATGGCATTCTATCAACTAGTTTCTATAATATTGGAGCTTGTCATTCTTTTCAAATTATTGATTACATGATGATTAGTGGGATTCAAAACTTTCCCTAAAATTTTATGAACTACATGGTATTCTCACATATGAACATTTGATGAATCTTGTTGAATTTGTTTCTCGAAAACTGAACTAGATTTTAACAAATACATGTGATATGATATTATGAATCATTCCTTGACAATTTTGTTACACTTGATGATAGCTATATCCTTGCAATATGATTTTCAAAAGCATGAATTAATCAACCTTTACACTATGTAAGGAAGCTTACCTTGAATTATTTGGCAAAGTAAGGAAATGAATGCTTATGCCCCAAAACAAATGTTTTTGGAGCATGGTGGAATTATTTGAATCAGTAAAGATGTTGAGTACTCAACAAGGGCTTTTACCATTATACTAGTTCACGTTAGAGATACATGGCTCTAGGTAATCTAATCTAATTCTGGGGTTAATATTACTTCGAATGGGACGATAAGGCATTGAAATTAGCTATTCCCTAGCTAACATTGTCCTATACTACCCTGGTTGATCCTTTTGAATGTTTGTTGGATAGGACACCCAACTATGATCAATTCTTGTTGACTTCTTTGAGAAGGGTGTATAGGAATGGGGACCTTATACTCTCACAAGTAAAATATCTTATTTATGATTTGAGGTAGACGGTGGCAGGAAATATCTACTGAACTAGTAGGATATGGGTAAGTGTTAGGTTTGCAAACCTAGCACAAATATGCCATCAATTGCCAAACAGTAGAATATAGTTAAACCATCAATAGATAAATGGAAGGATATGGTTGAGTGCTTAGTTATGGACATTAACACGAAAATGCCATCATCAATCCAAGGCAAAGTCCATTTAATTTAACTTTGCACGCAAGTTGACCTTCTACAGAGAGAAGTGTCTACTTTCATAAAATTATGGGGTGTCAATAGCAAATGTATTTCAAAGTCAGGAGTTGAAGTATCTTATTAACATGATCATGTGTTTTATATTGAATAAAGTTGATGTGGATGTTTTGGTTACATAAAAATCAATTCATATTAAGCTTATTTCCCAACTAAGTTTCAATTAAAATACTAATCCCAAAACTATATATATAGAGTAAGTATATTAATCGCAAGTATAGTATAGGAAATTAACTATTATCTATCTATAAGGAACTTGTACTACTAATTACTTTTATTGTTCATTGTTTAGCCAAACAAAACTAGAAAAGATGAAATATAGTTACAATAGTGCAAGATCAGCTATGGACAAGATAAGGATTAAAAATTTGCATTTAGATAGGATTTTCAAGAACATGACAAACATTAAGCTAGCAATTATCAAAATGAGATTAGAGTCCACTCTTTCTCGAGTTATGAATTCACTATCTGTTAACCAAATTAATGGATATCTGTACCTAATTAATCAACTAAAGTAATGTGTTAATTTCAATTCCTTAACAGTAATATTCCTATCTCTATGTGACAATAACAACTCCTTGATTACCAAATTCTTAACCCTTAGCCTTTCTCTAGTTAATTAAGAGAAAAAAAATATAAAATCATTTGAATTGAAACTCACTCATAACCTTTTTCTCAAATTAATTAGAAGAAAATAAAAAATCAATCAATCCAATACATAAATCTAAGTTTTAAATATTATAAATTGGTAATTAATTGATCAAAAAGCAAAACTCAATACAAAACCTTAAATCATCATTGTAAAATACAGTGATGAAAAAAGAAAAATATTATCAAGGAAAGAAAACAAAAAGAAAAAGAAGAGAAACTTATAAACAAGTAATCTTCCTTGCCGTATTGAAAGCCCTCCTTAAAAATTGTCCTATCACCAAGAAATACTCAACTCACCCTTTCAAATCTAATATATTTGATCATATATGCTAGACTTCTTCTCCAATGATTATGTAGGTCACTTGGTTGCCAATAACTGTCTAGAAGGGACCCTTTCAATGTCCAAATTAATCTTAAAAAGATTCATATAGCAAGTACCAAATTCTATTCACAATTAGAAATTTTGATGCAGTTATACTGATAAGAAACAAGGTCCTTTAGGGAGAGAGCATCGATTCATCTCTATTTTGCCTAAAAAATTACTCTATTTTGCTTTATTTTTCTAGAAAGAAGAAAGTCTTGGCTCTTTCACACCAATCGACACCAGGTCATTACTAGAAGGCACTAGTTTCATTTACGTTTCAATAATTTTCATTATCTTTCCAAGATCAACTCTTCCAAATAAAACCTACACAAAAATTTATCAAAGTGGAAGGAATAAATAGCTATTTTACTCAAAAATAATGCAAATTCCACATAAATGGCTACCAAAATATTGACAAATTCAATCCCTATTAACTCAACCACACATGAACTTTTGCTAGTCTTAAGCCAACAAGACATTTTAACAATCACAAAAACCATATACCAAATCAATCATAGAGCTTATAACAATGATATTATCCTTTCTTATACCAAAGAAAATATAACAACACTTATATAGCTCAATTAATCCAAAATCAACTTATATCTTAGCCCAAATATACTTAAGACCATCAAAGTAAAATTACATAAGTTTGTATCCATTAAATGCCATTTAGTCAGTGTTCAAAACAAAACAAAGTCAACATGATTAATATAAGCCAAGATTCATAGTCAAACTAAAAAAAAAAAAAGTTGCAATAGCTCCAAACTTCTATAGCCCCGAGTATTAGACTAAGGGCATTCACTTTTTTTTTTTTTTCCTTTTCATAAATGGGATTTAATAGCCTCAAGAGAGTGCACTAAATACTACTTCTTTTTGTATTGACTCCATTATACTTCAACCAAAGCATTTTTCTTTTTCTTTTCTTTTCAAAGAAACATACATATATTTTTTAAGCTTTTTAATTCATTTTTTTCAACTCACATTATACTTTCTTTTTCTTTTACTCAAGAGAATTCAACCAATTTCTAACATTTTCTATTTTTTCACTCATTTACTTACTTAGCCCCTATCTACTCACCCTAAAATTAGGACAAGATTGAAAATTACCACTACAAAGATAAGATAACTATTTATGTTCTTTATACTTCATCATATCAACCTCATCAATGTTAAAAAAATAAAGCTTCAAACATATAACAAACATAAATAAGGATAACTCTAATTCTCAAGAATTAAGCATATACAACATAATACTAAGTTAACCAAGAATTAACTCAACCAAATAAGCGACATGACAAATTCTAAAGCATAAGAAACAACAACTCCTTTATTACTAAATTTCAACATTTCCACTCAAATTCCAAGAAAAATTGAAAAAAAATTGCCCAAAAAAATTCTACAATATTTCACAAACATAAAGATCCTAGGAAAAAGTATACTAATCCCTCTCCTACACTTAAACTCGATAATGTTCTCATTAGCCTAAAATTTAAACAAGAAAACCATAGACAAAGGACAAAAAAGATAAAGAGAAAAAGGAAAAGTTATACTCCCCAACCATTGAACTCTGATAAAGGTAATTGAATCCTTTTATTAGAACAAGATAGAATCATTGCATTTCAAAAGAAAGTTTCCAAGATCTTATAAAAAGAAAACACACCATAAACGTATAAAAGAAAATAAAATCTAGTTAAACAAACTAAACGTAAATAAATGACATAAAAACTAAAAAGAACAAAAGAAAAAGATAAGAAAAGAAAAGAACAAATAGTCCTAAAAGAAATTAGTTTGCAAAGAAATCATGACTTGTTAGCACCATCATCATCATTTTATCCATTCTGAGTAACATGAGTTCATCCAGTTTTATGCTCATCTTATCTTCTTCTCAAGTCTTCCAAAATCTGCAGTTGCACTTGTTAAGTTTACATCATCTGTGCTATCATCTCATTTTGGTTGTTTACTACAAATCTCAATTGCTATAAGTTTCATGCTTCTCATCTTCAAAAGTAGAATGTGAAGTGAAACAACTATCGAATGCTAGCTAGGTGAAGGAGTCTAGGCTCATCATCTTTAGGTAATGGCTCAGGAATGCTGGATATCTCACCTCATTGGGCTTCATGCACCTTTTTTCTTGATCATTGTATTTATAACCATAATGACTAAATGTCTACTAAACAACAATGTCTCAATTTCTCCAATAACACCAACTCCAAAGACGTTCAGAATTTACATGATAACAAAAGGAAAAACAAATTCCTTGGAAGATAAATTAGATGCCACAATTTCTCTCATTAAAGAAATAATCAATAGAGTAATAGGGATAGGCTGGTCACGAAACACTTTATGAAGAATATAAATGTTAATGACCTGGCATCAATAAAGCCACTAGCTCTAAGAAAAAAATTAAAGGCAAAGATGTGTACTAGAGATCTCAATTAGAGTGTAAGATTGTTGACAGAAACGATGAAAGAATTATGCACTATCCTTCTAGACAACTCCAAACTACTGTAGGCATCATAAAAATCCTAATCTGGCTCAATTGTCATCTTTTTCTTGTAATGATCCACTTATAACCAAGAACCCTCATCATTGTTGGAGTTATGCCCCAAAGCCAATACATTTGTACCATGTAATTTGCATACATATTTAACAAAGTTTCAATTTATTTGTTTCATATGTGTATATGTATAAAACTAATAGATAATGTCCTTAGCATAATGTACAGTGTTAAAGAAATTGTGATAGAGATCATAATATGAGATTCCAACTATACTATGCGGTGCTTATGCTTACACAATCCTTAGACATAGTGTTAATAAGATGGGACATTATTAATACACTAAGACCAACACAGTAAAGACTTTTTGATTAGATGAAGTGGTGGTTCTCACATCTGTGGGTATTATGATATTCAAAGTTAACATGTGGACACTTGTTATTTGACTAAGTACATTAGATGACATAACTATGAGATAATCAGATGGATAATTATTTAGTGTCAGTGATAGAATCACATTGTACCAATTGAGCGAGTATCCTTAAACTTGAGATCTCAATGGTACTTTGTTTGCTAAGTATTATACTTTGATTTTAATACTTGGAGTCATATCAGGACCTAATAGAGCCTAAATTCTCTACATTTTCTTAGTTATTTGAACTTATTTTGTGATACTTTTTAAGTAATAATTAGTCATTTTTCTTCCTATTTGATATTTTACCCGTGGAAAGGGTTTTTAGTGATATTGTTCAGAAATTGTATAATTTGGAGTTGAATTATGTAAATTCAAGAGAAACCAGTGCTAGCCTATGATGCCTGAACCAGACCTTGCTTGATTCTGCAAAATAAAGAAAAACAGAGTTGGACCAGTTGTGTTTCAAGCTTTTGGACCAGCGGTAGTCTAAGCTTTTAAACCAGGAGCTAACTCAGCAAAAGAAGAAAAAATGGATTTTTGTATGTGAAGCCACAGGCAATAGCAAAGAAGTCGTGGCCGGCTTTAATGACATTTGCGAGAGGAGCCGTAGCCCGCTCCATGAAAGCCGTGGCCAGATTAGGTAGCTTCAATCGGCTGGAGCAAGCCAGTTTCAAAAAGAATGGGGTGGCTTCATGGCTTGGACTTTCGCAAGGCTCTAATCGGCTCAACAAGGAAAGAAACTTCGCAGATCAATGGCTTTAATCAACTTGAAGGAATAAAAAAGAAGAAGTCTTCGGCTCAGTGAAAAAATGCAGTGGACTTGGTGGATTCTGTGCAAAAGTTTACAAGCATATTAGGAAAATAGTCCTTGTGTATTTTGGATCTTAGGAAATCATTGTGCCTATAAATAAAGGCCTTTTAGCGTTAGAAAAGGGTGTGCATGATGGAAGGTTAAGAAAATATTAAGAGTGCACCATGTACATAGTAGGACTAATTCTGTCCATTATTTTCATGTATAAAAGATGAATTCAAGGAACAAAAGCTAGAATCACTCATTAAAGAATTCATCACTCAAAGGAGCGTTCTTTCAAGGAGGTTCTCATTAGAGGAAGAAAATGGCTTGTCTATGAGTATTTTCTATGATTTTGTTTTGTTTTTCTTTGAACAATGATGAGATTAATTATTTAATTGTAGTTGAATATTATTTTTAGATTTTTGATAATTAATTAGTTTAGTATTTTGTTTAATTGATTATTCTTTTTGGTATTCTTTTAGGGTGGATTGATGAGATTAGACCATTCTTCTAGTTAACCTAAGAAAGAGGTGAGGTGATAATCTTTGTTGCTTGATTCTTGATTTATTTTCTTAACTAATTCAAGAGAGAAGTTAAGTTAAGATTAAGTAATCAAAAGTTTTTGATTTCACCTAGAGATAGGGGAATTAATGATTTCATGCATTTATCAATTAGAGATAGGATAATTTTTAAGGATTTATGTTCTATGCATCTTTTTATTAGTTTAGTGAGATAAAGATGTCCAACAGAATTGACTAAGAGATAGTGAAACCATAACTCGAGAGAGAATGGATTCTACATTAAATTCCTTCATGATGCCAAGGAAAGCGATTAATTGTGATAATTGCTAATGATTTATTGTCATATTTTCAAGAGTAACTATTTAATTACATGTTTTTCTCTCCAAGAGTTGTGTATATATTTTGTCTTTTTCTTTATTTTTATATTTCTGCTTTATCAATCTAACTGGTAGATTAGCCATTGAATGAAAAGTAGTTAGTGTGTACTTGTTCCTTGAAGATAGATACTCATTGATGCCCTATATGATGCTTAATGATGAGTGCACTTGGTCATATGTGTAATTTGAGATTAATGCTTCAATTAAACTTGATTGGGAATGGATTCAAAATTGCATGATTTTTATATACTCAAATTTAACACATCAAGTTTTTGACACCATTCCCAAGGAACAATATCATGAAAGTTTGAAATTCATTGATTTAGGCATGTTTTTATATGTAAATATGTACATATGTTCTTTCTAAATATGTAAATAGGTAGATACACGTCCATAATTACTAACTTGTTTTTGTATGTTTGTATATATTGTATATTTACCTATTTAATTTTACTAACTCGATATTCATATATGTATTAATTGTATTCTAATATTTGATAATTTTTACACCATAAATTTTGAGTCAATAATGACTATTTTTATTTTTTAGGTTCAGGCCTTCGTTTATATTATGCCATATCAGAAAAATATTTTTGGACACAACAAATTTACTCTTAATTTTAGACTAATTTTTCATTCTTTAATTTAATTTTTAGTTTGTGCTATTTTATTAGTGTATTGCATTCAAGCATTAATTTAGGATAGCATTCATTTTTTTAGTAAAAAAACAAAAAAAATATATATTTTTTTAGCCTTTTTTTTTTTTATTTTGCTTTGACTGGCACTCTCCCCTATCCCATTTTTCCTTTTCTCGTCTCTTCCTTTTTTTCTTTTTCGTTACTTTTACTTTTTCTTTTTTTTTTTCACTTTTTCTTTATTTTTCCCAGATTCTTGTTTTTCAGTTTCTTCTTTCTTCCTTTTGTCTTTTTCTTCTAATTCTCTTTCTTTTTTTTTTATTCTCTATTACCTATTCCTCTATAATGTTGCTTTCTCCTTCTCTGTTTCTTCACCATGTGCTTTCTTCTTCTCCCTTCTTCTTTATAATGCCTGCATTATTCTACCAATTCTTTTCCAAAAATTCACATTTTTGAGCTCAACAGATAGAAGAACTCCTTGGTGCTAAAAATTTCTCCAAGTAAAGGTAAATTCTTTCATTTTGAATTTGTTGCCATTTATGAAGCTTTTCTTTTGAAGAAAGATTTACTTAGGTTGAAATTTTAATTGTTAAATGTATTAGGAGTTAAAAAGCATATATGGCATGATTTGTTAGTGATTTGGTGCTTCTACTATTAAATTGACAATTTTCTGGAATACTTGAATTTTTTTAATATGGTGGGTGATTTTGGAAATAAATGAGACCTTCTTCTTGTGATAACTCTGTGGAGAAATTGTTGAAATTATGGTTTGAAATTGTGTTTCTTATATATTGGAAATTGGAAAATGTGCAGGAGGAAGGAGCAGCTATTTTTGGAGTCCCTCTTGAGAAAAAAATTGAGAAAGAAGCTTTCATTGAAGCAAATTTTGAGAATTGTGTTTGATTGTAGGTAAGCTTAAATGCTTAGAGCCAAACAAGTTTCCAAACCTTACAAGCGTACCAGACCATCCTTATCCCATGATCCTTCATTAGAGCTACCATCTTTACATCTTTGAACTTTCACTAAAAAAAAAAAAAATGTGAGGAATGGTATAATGCTTGAGCTTTAAAAAAAATCATTGTTGAAAGAACAATCAACGCTTCTCTAGATAGATCTTTGCATATCACTGACATATTTGGAAGGATTGGTTAGGGGTCTATTGTAGAATTAAGAGGTGGTTTTTATCTTGCTCTTGTGAAAGAATTCTATGCAAATAAGAAAAAGTAAAAAGAAATAAAATATTAGACATATAGAAACATCAGTTATGGGCATCCCAGTAATTCTGACTAGGCATCAATTGGCACCCATTTTGGGTGTTTGTGATGACGACCCTTGGGTAGAAATTGACTATTACAATAAAAGAATTGCTTCTGAGCCAACTTGGGATTTTAATGCTGCTTGTCATCATTTGGGCTTGGAATTGAGAATGCATACCAATGGTTCCTTCTTTTTCTCTAGTAATGATCTTGCTCGTCAATTGAGAGTTATTTTGTACATTTTGTGCATCAATATGTTCCCTCAACCGAGTAGTTTGAATGAAGTAAGGGTGATTGATGATTATATATAATATAAAATGCTTCGTGGAGAATCTATTCCCCTTCCTCTTTTATTACTAACTACTATGAGAGACGTAGCGGCTTATGGCCTTACTACCAAAGCATTTGTGCATCCCTTGGTGATTTCACAGGTTTTGAATGAATTTAATGTTGACACAGGGAATGAACTTATGGAAACTACTACTGGGTGCTATGTGGTCACTGAACAAGTCCTAAATCACTGTGATTACAAATATAGTGCCATAACATCTGTATGGTTAAGGCCGAGAAAGATTACCCAAACTGAAGTTCCTCAGCTATGAGTTAACCCTGAAGAAGAAGTACCTCTCCTACCAAGGTATTCTGGACGACCCTCAAATGTTAGTTATGATATTCTAGCTAGAGTCCATACATCCTTAGAGCAATTGAGGGTCGACATAACTGCTATGAAAAGTGTTCAGCAAAAACCAAACTTAATGGCTTGATCGAATTGAGGAAAATTAGCAGCAGTATGGTTTAATTTTTTGACATCTTCAACTCAATCAAGACATCCATAGCAATCATTAGAGACATTTTTAAGATCATTTTGGAACATCTAAAGGTCCATTTGCTGTAACACCCCTATTAAAAGTAACAGCTGAAGTATACCAAAATCGGGTGTTGCCCCGTCTAGTTACCCAGACAAGGAGTCTTTTTAATGAAAAAGCTAAAGCAGTAACCAAGACCCAGACTGGTACAACTACCTCATACTAATGTAGTCATATACATATATAACATTAAGTCTCGTACATGCAATCTTCATGTTACATCAGTAATAAAGTATATAATCAAAAGAGAAAGCGTCCGGACCTAGACTACTGTCATTGTAGTATCGTTTCCATATCCGTACGTCTGCTCAACTCCAGATCTTACAAAACAGTAAGATAAAAGATATGTGTTAATGAAAAATTACCTAGTGAGTCTTGTGTGTGCTAGTGACATATAAAAATAGATAAAGTAAAGTAATGTTGTGTTTTTGTCCCCAAAAGAGCACTACAGAAAGGTTTTCTTTTCCTTTTTCAACTACAATTAATTTCAAAACTCCCTAAAAAAGAGTTTATTTAGAACTCAATTATTTTTAAAAAATTGTATTTCAATTTCAGATCATTGCCCCTATTCCTAAATTTTAGGTACTTCTCCAACAGAAGGTCGGCTTGCACGTAAAGCTTATGAGGCTTCGCCTTCGAGGCCACATTGTGTTGTGCTAAGACTGCAGCCTACAACACTCAACTATACATTGCCAGAGGGTAAGTACACCATAGCATACTACCGAGAATTCATAAGTGTACAGTAGCACACTATATATTTTACTTGCCACCATAAGCCAAGGGTTCCCAATCCTAACATCATTCACCATCGAGGCGACAATAAATCAAATGCTATTGAGTGTCCCCACCCGGTATTCAGTGAATGACTCAAAAGTAAGATGCGCTCGCAAGCACAGCAAATGCCAAGTGCTAAATAGCTAGCCAGGATGACTCATCTCAATGTCCTGTCATCCCGTTCGGAGTAAGGCAATCCCTAGAACTATGTCAGGTTACTAGGGTTGTCTAAATCTAACGTAGGATAGTACAAAGATCGAAGTCCTTGCTGAGTACTCAATGTTTCAATACTGATCCCTACTGATTGATCAGGCCAGAAGGTTATTTGTTCCGGGATCAAAATTTTATTTTTCAAAAGTCAATCTCATATCAAGAGATCATTTTCCAAAATCGTGTCAAAATAGGGTGAAAAGTTCTTTTCGTACATTAAAACAAGTTTCCAAGAGTCTTCTGGTCATTTTACCTGTACCCTATCTCAAAAGTCATCACCAATGGTATTTAGATCATTTTGCCCATACTTGATTCCAAAAGGCTTTCCGAGGGTATTCGGGTCATTTTACCCTTATCCAATTTGAAAAGCGTTTACAAAAGTTCCAATAAGGATATTTCAGTAGTTTACCGAATACTCAATTCCAAAAGTTTCCATAAAATATTCCAATAAGGACATTTGAACCATTTTCCAAATACCCGATTTCAAAACGAACTTATTTCAAGAAATCCAAAATTCTAATCCTAAAAGAGGATTAAATTCAAAGTTTCCAATCATGTTTCCATAAAATATACCAATAAAGGCATTCTAATCAATTCGTGAATAACTCGATTCCAAAATTGCCAATTTCCAAAAATCCTAAGTATTTAATTCAAAAAGGACTAAAATCACAAAATTCGTGCTTTAACCATTCGTTAAGGTTTCCGAGCCAATTACGATGTTCTTTCGAGCCCAAAATGGCATGAAATAAATCTTTCTTAGAAAAACCTTACATATATTTGGGATTTCCAAAACAGTGTAAAACGTAGCATTTCATAGAAAGTAAAGCATACAAGCTTTCAATAGGTTTTAGAAGTCAACGGGACTCTCCTCCTATCTTAAGTAAGCTTTTATTGTTAACATGTCGTTCAACTAGCGTTTTCAACATTTTCAACGTGTTGTTGGCCATTTACTGGTAAACTTACATCAAATATCATTGTTATGTTTAGTTGTGTTTGGTCGAAAAGTAGGCGAAGGTTAGCCAACGTGCCCGATGGTTAGCTGACCTCCAACCGACTTGCCCAACGGTTAGTAGTCGTTTAGCCGACATGCCTGACAGTTAGCCAATGTTCAACCCATGTTTACTTCATGGGGCCAATGGTTAAGAAAACACTGAACAATCGTTCATGTCATTTTT
This sequence comes from Voacanga thouarsii, assembly GCA_026120185.1. Classification (NCBI taxonomy): domain Eukaryota; kingdom Viridiplantae; phylum Streptophyta; class Magnoliopsida; order Gentianales; family Apocynaceae; genus Voacanga; species Voacanga thouarsii. The sequence goes on from JANUWF010002977.1 coordinate 337,374, forward strand.
TCGTTGTTTGTTCAATTCTTCCATTTTCCTATTTCCATATCCTTCCTTTCTTCATGAACAAGGAATTATCTGGATATTTCTCATTTATTTCATCCCAAAATCACACAAGTAGACCCTCTTAATTTCATTCATTTCCCAGCCAAAATTCTGGAATTTCCATTCTTGACACACAATTTTGTTTCATGCATAATGTTCAAGCCACAACTCCGATTGGACTCTATGATATATCAAAACAATCGTAAGAATCTTATCTTTAATTTCATGAGGCCATTTTCTGAGTTCAGATTTTCGTGACACAATGCAGAGGCAAAACAGACACAGTAGTTTTGCACTAACTCAACCATTCATGTTATCATTTGATTTCTTTTAATCTTTAACACCTTGAGAACATTAAATTCATTCAATTTTTCCTTCAAATCATCTTTGATCCTTCAATTTTCAGATTCCACGAACTCATAAAATTCATGTTTATTCAACAAAAATTCACTTCCTTCAATCAAAAGTTAGCAAAATTCATACTTCTAACCAATTAACTCCCATTTTCATTCCACTTTGATCATTATCTCATCAACCAAGATTAACCCTTCCAAAAACCATGAAAATTCATTCCTTGATCATACAAAACATTATCCATAAATCTCGTAGGCAGCCAGAACACATAATCACACACAAATTTCACTTACAAAGTTTATATACCCTAACTTTTGATCCAAAATCAAGACATGAAAATCATGTTTTCATGTTAAAATTAAAATCAAAATAATCACCATTCACCCAACAACAAATTTAATTATAGCAAGGTAAGGTTTTACCTCATGTATAGAGCTCTTTAGTGTGATTTGCTCTGTGAAACTCTCAAGAACACACACACTTCACCAAGAACACATACTATCCACCTTTTCCTTCTCTTTTGCTAATTTTTTTGATTTATTTTTCTCCCTTCAAACTGGCAAAACTCTGGCTGTAAAACAGCCTTCCCACCGCCACACTTCATCAGAATTTTGGCCAATTAATTTATAATTCTATTAATTCTATGGTGGTTTACATTTAGGTGTGTTCCAATCATTAATTTACACACTATTTCCCTTGATTTTCTTCCTTATATTTTCCTCTTCTCTTCATTTTTTAGATGCCAAATTTCTTTCTATTTTTCAGCCATTCCACCGCCTCATCATGGTAAAAATATTGGCTACTTAAATTGTGCAAGACATTAATATAATGGCTCCACAAGTGATGTGTTCCAATCACAATTAAACACATCATCCCTTTATTTATTTTGTAATTTTTTAATTCCACATGTCTTGCATGAATTCTTCATGCAACCTCTCATAAGTTGACACATGTTCACGGCTACCAATTACAAAATGCGACACGTCCAAATTTTCGACCGCATTTTCAATTTTTCTCAGAAAATGACCAAAATCGGGTTTGAAATGAAAAAATATTTTATTTTATCATTCAACTCCAAAAATTTCACTAAATCCATTGGTAATACTTAAATTCTTCATTTATTTCTCATCCAAAAAAGCTGTCAAAATCGCGGGCATGGTCAAAATGACGAAAATGCCCTCGATAACCTGAATAACTTAATTCACACAAAAATGTGTGTTTCAACACACCGATCAATTTCCATTCTCAATGTACCCTGAAATTCTTATTTTGTTAACAATAGTAGCCTTTTGAAAATTTTAGGGATGTGTAGAACAAATTTAATAATTACATCCAAGTCCCGACAACATGTTGTTATACCAAAATATCCGTTTCATTATGTTGATCATCTTTTGTTCTGACCATTGATAAAATTTCTCATCCTATTACAAATATTAGCCAATTGAAGGTTAAATATAAGGTATTACAATCTCCCCCCCCTAACAAAAATTTCGTCCTTGAAATTGGCTTACACTTGAAATAATTCTGGATACTTCTTCAACATCTTCACTTTTGTTTCCCAGGACGCATCTTGCACTTAATGATTCCATAACACTTTTACAAGTGGAATTTTCTGATTTTACAATTTCTTTTCAGCATACTCAAAGGTCATAATAGGATTTTGGAGTCATCTTAATAGGCTCTTCATTCGAAACGTATTCATAATTAGCTACATATTTTTGAAGTTGGGAGACATGAAATACATTGTGAATATGTTGAAGCTCAACTGGTAACTCTAATCGATAAGCCACCTTCCCAATCCCCTCGACAATTGGGAATAGTCCAATATACCTAGGTGCCAACTTCTTCCCTTATCCTCTGGTTCCCAATTGCTGTTGTGGAGTCAACTTCAAGAATACATTATGTCTTTCTACAAACTCCAAATCTCTCCTGCATCAATCCGCATAGCTTTTCTGTCTACTCTGAGCTGCCTCCAACTTGATTTTGATCATTTCCACAGCCTATTGAACTTTTTCAAGATCAAAAGTATTATGTTCACCCACTCTCCATCCTAAACTTTCCCAATACAAAGGGGACAAACATTTTCTTGCATATAAAACTTCAAACGGGGCCATTCCAATTGTTAATAGATAACTATTATTGTATGTGAATTCTGCACATGCCAAATTATCAATCCACTTAGTTTCAAATTCCAAGGCACAAGCGCGCAACATGTCTTCCGAAACTCTATTCACTCGTTCACCCGGTCCATTCGTCTGAGGGTGCGTTGTTGTGCTGAACTTTAATGTTGTCCCATATCTCTGCTGCAATTTAGTCTAAAACTTCAAGGTAAATCTAGGATGTCGATCTAACACAACACTAGAGGGTACTCCATATAGTTTGATGACTTCCTTCAAATAAATCTTACTTAACTTCTCTAAAGAACCCCCCTGGTTGATGGGAATGAAAGGAAAGGATTTAGTCTATCGATCCACTATCACCCATATAGGATATCACTATCCTACTGTCATGGGTAATCCTGTAACGAAATCCATTGTAATTTCATCTCATTTTCACGATGGAGCAAGTAATGGCTGTAATAACCCTACAGGTAATTTCTAATCCACTTTCTTTTGAAGGAAAATTAATTCTAAAACTCTCTAAAGAATAGTTTATTTAGAACTCAATCATTTTTGGTAAACTATCTTTCAATTTCAGATCATTGCCCTAATTCCCAAATTTCAGGCACTTAACCAACAGAAGGTCGGCCTGCACTCAAAGGTCACAAGGCTTCACCTTTGGTGCCACGTCTTATTGTGCTAAGACTGCATCTTGCAGCACTCAACTGTGCATCGCCAAATGGTAAGTACACTGCAACATGCTACTAAGAATTAATAAGTGTACCATAGCACACTAAATATTTTACTTGCCACCGTAAGCCAAGGGGTCTCAATCCTGACGTCATTCACTATTGAGGTGGCAAGGAGTCAAACGCTACCGAGTGTTACCGCCCAGAATTCAGCTAACGACCCAAAAGTAAAGTGCACTCGCAAGCGCGGTAAATGCTAGGTGCTAAATGGCTAGCCAGGATTACTCATCTCAATGTTCTATCACCCCATTCGAAGTAAGATAATCCCTAGAACTAGGCCAAGTTACTAGTGTAGTCTAACTCTAACGTTGGCTAATATAAAGATCAAAGTCCTTGTTGAGTACTCAACGTTCCAATTCTAATCTCTATAGATTGATCTGACCAGAGGGTTATTTGTTCCTGCAGGATGTCCAAATCAAACATTTTTAGGGCTAAAATGTCATTTTCTAGAAATTGATCCCACTGACTTGCAAGCCAGATAATTATTCTCATAGGCTAAGCAAGGCCAATCAGTTCATTCCATAGGCACACCAGGCTTATAAAGTAGTTTCTGGAATCAAAATGTTAATTTCCAAAAATCGATCTCATATAGAGAGATTATTTTCCAAAATCGTGTCGAAATAGGGTAAAAAGTTCTTTTTGCACATTAAAACAAGTTTCCAAGAGTACTCATGTCGTTTTTCCTATACCTGATCTAAAAAGTCATTTTCAAGGGTATTCGTGTCATTTTTCCCAAACCTAATTCCAAAAGGCTTCTTGAGGGTATTTGGGTCATTTTACCCTTACCCGATTTGAAAAGTTTTCAGAAAAGTTTCAATAAGAATATTTCGATCATTTACTAAATAGTTGATTCCAAAAGTTTCCATAAAACATTCCAATAAGGACATTTAGATCATTTTCCAAATACCCGATTTCAAAAAGAACATATTTCAAGAATTCCAGAATTTTAATCCTAAAAGTAGATTAAATTCAAAGTTTCCAATAATGTTTCCATAAAATATTTCAATAAAGGCATTCTAGTCAATTCGTGAATACCCGATTTCAAAATTGCTATTTTTCAAAAATCTCATGTAATTAATCCCAAAGGACTAAATTCACAAAATTCATTCTTTAATCATCCGTTAAGGTTTCCAAGCCAATTATGAAGTTAATTCGAGCCCAAAATGGCATGAAATAAATCTTGCTCAGAAAGCCTTAAATATATTTAGGGATTTACAAAATGTGTAAAATGTAGCATTTCATGGAAAAGTAAAGCATACTAGCTTTCAAAAGGTTTTAGAAGTCAAAGGGACTCACCTCGTGTCTTAAGTAAGCTTACATCATTCACGTATCGTTCAACTACCGTTTTTACCATTTCCAACGTATTGTTGGCCATTTACCGGTAAAACTACATCAAACATCATTTTTATATTTAGTTGTGTTTGGTTGAAAAGTAGCCAACGATTAGCTGATGTCCAACCAATGGGGCTAATGGTTAGCCAATGTCCAGCCGGCTTGCCCAACGGTTAGCTATCTTTCAGCTAACCTGCCCGACAGTTAGACATCGTTGAACCTACGTGCCCGACATTCAACCTGTTAGTGTTGTGCTCTAGAGGCAACCACTTGTACCATGTATATTGCATATTAAATTAATAAGAGGCATTCTTTATCTTTTAGTTTGATTGTTATATCTAAATATGTGTACAAACCGTTAGATAAAGTCCCTAGTACAACACAGTGTTAAGGAAATCATGATGTGAGATTCCTACTATACTATGCAGTATTTGTACTTAAATAATCCCCAGTCATAGTATTAATAAGATGGGACATTATTAATACGCCAAGACTGGAACATGTTATATCTCTTGATTGGATCAAACGGTGGTTCTCATATCCGTGAGTATTAGGAAACTCAGGATTAACGTGAGGATGCTTATTTTGGAACAAGTTCATTGGATGACCTAGCTACGAGATAATCACTTGGATAACTATTTAGTGCCAGTGAAAAAATCTCATTATAGCAAGTGTGCAAGTATCCTTAGACTTGAGATCTCCAAGGTACTTTGTTTAACGAGCGTTGTACTTTGATTCTAATCTTTGGAGTCTTATCTAGGACTGCCTATGGAATGGATATTGGGTACAACGTAAAGTAAACGAAAGTAGTTGAGAAAGTCAATAAAGGATTCACCACTCCTAATAGTAGGAGAGTATATCTCAAGACCACTTGTAGAAATCATTACTCATGAAGTCCTTGGCCAAGCCGACTATGTGATGGAAATGGTTCCAATTTATACACATATAGAGTAATGGATTTCTTGAACAAGTACTAAAATATTCGGGGCAAAATTAATAATATTCTGGAGGGAGTTGGCACTAATTCCATGCTCTAGACCAAATGAGATATTGTATGGTGAAAGGAGTTTATTGCACTGATAATTTGCTATTGAAAGGTTCATGTCAGGCCACTTGACTTTCTGGACTTTTGGATGGTCAAGAGTCATTGCTAGATGCCTCTCTTGATATGCTAAATATGGATTTATTAATTAGAGAATTAATAAATTTAATCCTTTATTAAGGATTATTAATTCCAATATTGTTAGAATTAATTCATATTATGCTACCAATAAGACCAGGAAACCTAATGGGTCACACACAATAAATGTTTGAATGCTCAAATATATTATTTGATAATATTGTGGGGTTAATTAAGAGAAGGGAATATATTTATAGGTGAATTATAAGTTTGTTATAATTCATGAGACCTAATTGTAATTAAGTAAACTTCAAGGACCAATTTGTTGACAATTGGACGTTGAAGGACTAAGTTGCAATTTACAGTTATTATAAATCTATAAATATAAGGAAACGGTTTCCTTAGGGTAAGAGATACAGACTATTCACGCAATAACAGAGAAACCGTTTCTCTGCCTCTCTCTTGATAAAACCCCAGCCGTCTCTCTCTTAATAATAAAACCCTAGCCTCCTAAATTCTACTAGCATAGAATTGTGAGATTGTGAGCGTTCGACCTTGTGTGGATTATCATTAGAGGGAGTTCTTTCTTGGACTTTAGTTGAGCTGCTGTGAACCGGTTTTGTGATCTGGATCGCGCCTGTATTCTTGGAACAGAAAAAAATTTAAATTCCGGCTTCAAGAGGTAATAAGCGTGATCTTCTCTTTTTTCCCGTTTCTACTGCAAACCAATGATCCATGGCTTGGATTTCTTGCTATTTTCCGCTGCGTTTAATCTGATTAATTAATCTAGAAATCCTAAACAACCGATGTTTAGCTTAGCGGGTCGACGGTTAAAAAAACACTCAACAGTCGTTCGTGTCGTTTTTTCATCAGTTCAAGGAATTACCTTCGTGTTTCTCATTTATTTCATCCCAAAATCACAGAATTAATCCCTCTTAATTTCATTCATTTCCTAACTAAAATTCTGGAATTTTATTTCTTGACACACAATTAATCCCTCCGATTGGGCTATATGATATATCAAAATGATCGTAAGACTCTTAACTTTAATTTTATGTAAGCCCTTTTCTAAGTTCAAATTTTTGTGACACAATGCAGAGGTAAAACATTCACAATAGTTTTGCACTAACTCAACCATTCATGTTATCCTTTGATTTCCTTTAATCTTTAACACCTTGACAACATTAAATTCATTCATTTTTCCTTCAAATCATATTTGATCCTTCAATTTTCAAATTCCAACAACTTATAAAAGTCGTGTTTATTCAACACAAATTCACTTCCTTCAATCAAAAGTTAGCATAATTCATCCTTGTAACCAATTAACTCCCATTTTCATTCCACTTTGATCATCATCTCATCAACCAAGATCAACCCTTTGAACTAACATGAAAATTCATTCCTTGATCATACAAAACATTATCCATAAATCCCCTAGGCAGCCCGCACAAATTTCACATACAAAGGTTATATACCCTATCTTTTGATAAAAAAAAATCAAGACATGAAAATCATATTTTCATGTTACAATTTACATCAAAATAATCACCATATACCCAACAACAACAATAATTTCTTATGTATAAAGCTCTTTCATGTGAGTTTCTCCTAGAAACTCTACACACATACTTCACCAAGAACACACACTATCCACATTTTCTCTCTCTTTTGCTAATTTCTTTTGATTTATTTTTCTCCCTTCAAACTGCCAAAATTCTGGCTGCAAAATAGCCTTCCTACTGCCACACCTCATCAAAATTTTGGCCAATTAATTTATAATTCTATTAATTGTATGGTTGTTTACATTTATGTGTGTTTCAATCATAAAATTACTCAACATTTCCCTTGATTTTCTTCCTCAAATTTTCCTCTTCTCTTCATTTTTGGGGCTGCCGAATTTCTAGCTATTTTTTTAGCCCTTCCACCATCTCTTCATGGTCAAAGTATTGGCCACTTAAATTGCACAAAACATTAATATAATGGCTCCACAAGTGAAACGTTTCAATCATAATTAAACACATCATTCCTTTATTTAATTTGTAATTCCTTAATTCCATATGTGTTTCATAAATTCTTCATGCAACCTCTCATAAATTGACACATGTTCATGGCTACCAATTACAAAATGCCACACATCCAAATTTTCGACCGCATTTTCAATTTTTCTTAGAAATGACCACAATTGGGTCCGAAATGGAAAAATAATTTGTTTTACCTTTCAACTCCAAAAATTCCACTGAATCCATTCGAAATACTTAAATTCTTCAATTCTTTCTCAATTTGGTCAAATTCACAGTTAAAATGATGAAAATGTCCCTAATAACCCTAATAACTTAATTAACACCAAAATGTGCATTTTTTTTTTCACATTGATCAATTTCCATTCTCACCGTACCCTCAAATTCTTATTTTATTAATAGTACCCTTTTGAAGATTTAGGGTACGAGTAGAAAAATTCAATAATTACATCCAGGTCCTGACAAAATGATATTATACCAAAATATCCGTTTCATTATACTGATCATCTTTTGTTCTGACCATTGATACATTTTCTCTTCCTATTACAAGTAGTAGCCAATTGAAGGTTAAAATACAAGGTATTACATTTGGCGGCCTGTTTGGAGATTCTTCTAGGGGTTTTTGAGTGTGTTGTTTATTTTTCTATTCTTTTTTTTTTCCTAGTTTCTTTTAGTTTGGTCTTCCTTTGTTTTATTAGTTTTCTTTTACTTTCTTTTTCTAATTTTACTTGGTGTGTTTGTTTTTCTTTTGATAGGTTTGATCACTCTTCTTTCTTGATGGTTTGATCACTCTTCTTTCTTGGTGCCATTATCGTTGCGTGATGGGACCCAGAAGCATTTTCTCAAAATTAGTTTTGAGACAATCAATTCTATTTTTCAAAATAGTTATTTTGAAAATTTAAAATTAATGTATTTTCTAAAATGTTGATTTTAGAATTTGTTTTATTTTCCCAAAATAATGATTTTACAATAATAAAAGTATATGTTTATTTTGTTTAAGCATAGTTAATGGCATGGTGGATGGTTATGGACTAAAACCAATTATATCTGTTCATGCATTTTTACTGCTTTATTTTAATGAAATAGGGCATGCGTGTCCTGCCTTCTCTCAAATTCTGATGTAATTCTCTTCTCATCTAACTCCCCTCGAATGTTACTCGAGGTTTCTCCTTTTAGGAAATTATGTAATTAGATTATATAGGTTAGATTGAGGTATAATTTTACTTTCAAGATTTTGAAGATGGCATTCAAAATAAGGCGAGATGGTAAGACCCTCTACTTATATCATGTATGAACACATAGGGTTGACCATATTAATTTCCTTGGTGGCTCGAGGAAATTAATTTAGAAAGTCCATAACCATGCCACGTAATTGTTTATTACCATGTTTATCAATTTATGCTGCTTATTGATAAATTGTATGCATGCTTAACGATGAGACCACTAAAAGGAACAATTCCCTCAAATAATATTAAACCTAATTCCTTTCATTAATATAGTAAGAACGAGAGTCCTTTTTTAAGACCAGGTTGTTGGGCAAACCCAAGCCTACTTGGCATCGGGCATGTTCAAGCTATGGAATTAAATTCCTGATTAATGGGTCGGGTTTAACTAAATTCTTTATCCCGGTTGGGCAAACTCAAGCATAAAGAAATTTAGAGGAAAAGTTAGGGTAGCCCTAAAGGCTTTAAAATTAAAAACTGTTAATCACCCAATGATCCAGTAGTTACATACGATGTAATTGGTATTGGATACCTACCAATGAACTTAAGGATGGCTTGTTGGAAGGAATTTGGATACCGGTCCGCTAGGAAAGCTTCCAACGGGTTTTCCCGAATCAATAGTGGGGGCTATTGGTTTGAGTAAAAATAGTGGAATAATTATGCGCTTAATTAAAGACCTAATTAATTGCATTGCATTTGCATATACATGTTCTAATAATTCTATCTTTACATCTAGGTCATTTGCATCTTGTCAACAAACCTAAACTTGCGTAGCATCTTGGAAACAAACAAGCTCACTGAATCAAACTATTTGGACTGGTATAGAAACTTGAGAATCGTTCTCAAGGCGGAAAAGTTGTTCTACGTGCTAGAAGCTCCTATTCCGCCACCTCCAGCTCAAGATGCTCCTGCTGAAGAGCATGCTGTCCACAAGAAGCACAAAGAAGATAGCGACAAAGCATCTTGTATCATGCTGGCGTCAATGTCTCCTGAGCTACAAAAATAGCATGAGCATATTGATGCTCAATCGATGATCCTCCATCTTAAAGAGCTGTTTGATAAACAAGCTAGAATAGAGAGAAATGAGATCTCTAAACAAATGTTCCATGCTAAGATGGTTGAGGGTGCTTCAGTGGCCACTCATGGGTTGCAGATGTTGGGCTACATAGAAAAGCTTGGGTCTCTTGGGTTCGTAATGGATCATGAGTTAAGTATTGACTTAATTCTACAATCATTACCAAGTAGTTTTTCACAGTTTGTGATCAACTACCACATGAATAATATTGAGACCACCATACTTGAGCTAATCAATCTGCTTAAGACTGCTGAGTCCTCTATGAAAAAGGATGATAAGAAAATCTTGTTAGTAGGTTCTTTATCTTCTAAGAAAAAAGTTTCTAAGAAGAAGAAGAAGAACACTCCTACTAAGCCCAAATGAGGTGTCAAGAAGAAAGAGGTTGCCCCTAAAGGCCTATGTCATCATTGTGGTAAAATGGGCCATTGGAGGCGTAACTGCAAGGCCTGCTTGGAGACTGTGAAGGAAAAGAAGGAGAAGGAGAAGCTTGGAAGCACTTCTACTTCTAATCCTGGTATGTTTATGATTGAGATTAATACTGCCTTTAATAATGAGATATGGGTATTGGATACCGGTTGTGGATCTCATTTATGCAATAATTTGCAGGGACTAAAGGACAGTAAAAGGTTAGAGAAAGGTGACGTGGACCTACGAGCTGCAAATGGAGCAAAGGTTGCTGCACTAGCTGTGGGGACTTATCATCTCAATCTACCTTCTGGATTAGTTTTAGAACTACAAAACTGTTATTTTGTACCAGTTTTGTTGAAAAACATTATCTCAGTTGCTTGTTTAGACTTATTCGGATTTCGTTTAAGTTTTAAGAATAAATGTTGTTCTTTCTCATTAAATGATATTCATTATGGTTCTGCAACTTTGATCAATGGTTTATATATTCTAGACATGTATAATCCAATTCTCAATATAAGTAAAAAGAAACATAAAAATGATAACTTAATCTCATCTTACTTATGGCATTGTTGTTTAGGCCATGTAAATGAAAAACGTGTGTCTAAGTTATACAAATTGGGTGACTTAGGGTCATTTGATTACGAATCATATGACATATGCGAATCTTGTTTACTTTGAAAAATGGCTAAAACTTCTTTTTCAAGAAAATGAGAAAGGGCAAAAGAGTTATTAGAACTCGTACATTTAGATGTATGTAGCCCAATGTCAATACAAGCAAGAGGAGGTTATCAATACTTCATTACCTTTATTGATGATTATTCTCGATATGGGTATTTGTATTTGATGAAATACAAATCTGAAGCCTTTGACCGTTTCAAAGACTTCAAAAATGAAGTAGAGAAACAACTTGGCAAAAGTATTAAAGCTCTTAGATCCGATTGAGGAGGTGAATACTTAAGTCAAGAGTTTCTAAGCTATCTAAGAGATAATGGAATATTATCTCAATGGACTCCACCATATATACCTCAACATAACGGTGTATCTAAAAGAAGGAATTGAACCCTTCTAGACATGGTAAGGACCATGATGGCTTTTGTAGACTTACCAAAATCGTTTTGGGGGTACGCACTGGAGACTGCTGTTTACATTTTAAACAGAGTTCCGTCAAAAACGATTGATACCACTCCTTATGAGTTATTCTTTGGTAAGAGACCAAAGTTATCTCATTTAAGGATTTGGGGTTGTCCTGCTTTTGTTAAAAAGGTAATGTCAGATAAACTTGAAAGTAAGTCTGACAAATGTTTATTTGTTGGATATCCAAAAGAATCGTTTGGATATTACTTCTATCCTCCTTTTGAAAATAAAGTTTTTATTTCAAAACATGCTGTCTTCTTAGAGAAGGAGCACATGTTCAAAGAAGATAGTAGGAGCAAGCTTGAACTTAGTGAAGTTCAAGAAGAGCAAACAAATATTGATCAACCATCTGAACCTGTATCTATTCAAATAGATGAACCTTCTAACACACAAGAGCTTCATAGGTCAAGTAGGATACGAGTGACACCTGAGAGATATGGATTTCTCATAAGTGACCATAATGACGTATTGTTCATAGATGACGATAAGCCTACCACTTACGAGGATGTTCTGAATAGTTCAGAATCTGACAAATGGCTCGTAGCTATGAAGTCAGAGATGGATTCCATGTATGACAACCCAGTATGGACTTTAGTTGATCCACCTGAAGGAATCAAGCCTATAGGGTGTAAATTGGTTTTCAAAAAGAAAACTGACATGGATGGTAATGTGGTTACCTATAAGGCTCGCTTGGTAGCAAAAGGTTATTGTCAACGACAATGTATTGACTATGACGAAACTTTTTCACCAGTCGCGATGTTGATATCCATAAGAATACTCCTAGCCATTGCCGCTCATTACGATTATGAGGTCTGGCAAATGGATGTGAAAATAGCTTTCCATAATAGAAACCTGATTGAGGAAGTGTAATGACACAGCCTAAAGGTTTCATATCCAAAGATAGCACAAAGGTGTGCAAGTTGCAAAGGTCCATTTATGGGCTTAAGCAAGCATCTAGGAGTTGGAATATCCGTTTTGATAAGACAATTAAAGATTTTAGTTTCATTCAAAATATGGATGAACCTTGTGTGTACAAGAAGGTTAGTGGGAGTAAAGTTGTTTTCCTATTGCTTTATGTAGATGACATATTGCTTATAGGAAATGATTTTTCCACTCTTCAATCAGTGAAGATTTGGTTGTCCAAGATGTTCTCCATGAAAGACCTTGGAGAAGCAACCTATATTCTGGGAATAAAGATCTATAGAGATAGATCTAGAAGGTTGCTAGGTCTTTCACAGTCTACATACATAGACAAAGTGTTGAAAATGTTTAGCATGGATCAATCCAAAAGAGGATTCTTACCTATGACATATGATGTAAGCCTTTCAAAGTCGACGTCTCCAAAGACACAAGTTGAAAGGGATCACATAAGTAGAATTCCATATGTTTCGGCAATTAAGTCTATCATGTATGCAATAATATGTACTAGACCCGATGTATCATGTGCTCTTAGTTTGACGAGCAGATACCAATCTGATCCTGGAGAAGGTCACTGGGCGGCTGTAAAGAATATCTTTAAGTACTTACGAAGGACTAAGGATGCATTCTTGATGGAGATGGTGATTTACAAGTAAGAGGGTATACTGATACCAGCTTTCAGTCCGATGAGGACGACTTCAAATCATAATCTGGCTACGTATTTACATTAGGTGGTGGGGCAGTTAGTTGGAAGAGCTCCAAATAAGAGACTACTGCCGATTCAACTACTGAAGCAGAGTGCATAGCAGCTTCTGAAGCAGCTAAAGAAGCAGTATGGATCAAGAAGTTTATCACTGGACTTGGAGTGGTGCCCAGCATTGTTGATCTGATACCTTTGTATTGTGACAACAATGGAACCATTGCACAGGCAAAGGAACCACGGTCTCATCAACAATCCAAACATGTACTTAGACGCTATCATCAGATTAGAGAAAGCATAGATAGAGGAGATGTAAAGACAGAGAGGATTCCCACGGATCAGAACATAGCTGATCCACTCACTAAAGCGCTTTCCCAGAAGAAACATGATAAACATGTTGAGTAATTTGGTATTCGATACATGAATGATTGGCTCTAGTGCAAGTGGGAGTTTGTTAGTATTGTGCTCTAGAAGCAATCACTTGTACCATATATATTGCATATTAAATTAATAAGAGGCATTCTTTATCTTTTAGTTTGATTGTTATATCTAAATATGTGTACCAACCGTTAGATAAAGTCCCTAGTACAACACAGTGTTAAGGAAATCATGATGTGAGATTCATACTACACTATGCAGTGTTTGTACTTAAATAATCCCCAGTCATAGTATTAGTAAGATGGAACATTATTAATATGCCAAGACTGGCACATGTTATATATCTTAATTGGATCAAGCGGTGGTTCTCATATCTATGAGTATTAGGATACTCAGGATTAACGTGTGGATGTTTATTTTGGAACAAGTTCATTGGATGACCTAGCTACGAGATAATCACTTGGATAACTATTTAGTGTCAGTGATAGAATCTCATTATAGCAAGTGTGCAAGTATCCTTAGACTTGAGATCTCCAAGGTACTTTGTTTAACGAGCGTTGTACTTTGATTCTAATCTTTGGAGTCTTATCTAGGACAACCTATGGGATGGATATTGGGCATAACGTAAATTAAACGAAAGTAGTTGAGAAAGTCAATAAAGGATTCACCACTCCTAATAGTAGGAGAGTATATCTCAAGACCACTTGTAGAAATCATTACTCATGAAGTCCTTGGCCAAGCCGACTATGTGATGGAAATGGTTCCAATTTATACACATATAGAGTAATGGATTTCTTGAAGAAGTACTAAAATATTCGGGGCAAAATTAATAATATTCTGGAGGGAGTTGGCACTAATTCCATGCTCTAGACCAAATGAGATATTGTATGGTGAAAGGAGTTTATTGCACTGATAATTTGCTATTGAAAGGTTCATGTCAGGCCACTTGACTTTCTGGACTTTTGGATGGTCAAGAGTCATTGCTAGATGCCTCTCTTGATATGCTAAATATGGATTTATTAATTAGAGAATTAATAAATTTAATCCTTTATTAAGGATTATTAATTCCAATATTGTTAGAATTAATTCATATTATGCTACCAATAAGACCAGGAAACCTAATGGGTCACACACAATAAATGTTTGAATGCTCAAATATATTATTTGATAATATTGTGGGGTTAATTAAGAGAAGGGAATATATTTATAGGTGAATTATAAGTTTGTTATAATTCATGAGACCTAATTGTAATTAAGTAAACTTCAAGGACCAATTTGTTGACAATTGGACGTTGAAGGACTAAGTTGCAATTTACAGTTATTATAAATCTATAAATATAAGGAAACGGTTTCCTTAGGGTAAGAGATACAGACTATTCACGCAATAACAGAGAAACCGTTTCTCTGCCTCTCTCTTGATCAAACCCCAGCCGTCTATCTTTTATTAATAAAACCCTAGTCTCCTAAATTCTACTAGCATAGAATTGTGAGATTGTGAGCGTTCGACCTTGTGTGGATTATCATTAGAGGGAGTTCTTTCTTGGACTTTAGTTGAGCTGCTGTGAACCGGTTTTGTGATCTGGATCGCGCCTGTATTCTTGGAACCAAAAAAAAAAAATTTAAATTCCGGCTTCAAGAGGTAATAAGCGTGATCTTCTCTTTTTCCCGTTTCTACTGCAAACCCATGATCCATGGCTTGGATTTCTTACTATTTTCCACTGCTTTTAATCTGATTAATTAATTTAGAAATCCTAAACAACCGATGTTTAGCTTAGGGGGCCGACGGTTAAAAAAACACTCAACAGTCGTTCGTGTCGTTTTTTCATCAGTTCAAGGAATTATCTTCGTGTTTCTCATTTATTTCATCCCAAAATCACAGAATTAATCCCTCTTAATTTCATTCATTTCCTAACTAAAATTCTGGAATTTTATTTCTTGACAAACAATTAATCCCTCCAATTGGGCTATATGATATATCAAAAATGATCGTAAGACTCTTAACTTTAATTTTATGTAAGCCCTTTTCTAAGTTCAAATTTTTGTGACACAATGCAGAGGTAAAACATTCACAATAGTTTTGCACTAACTCAACCATTCATGTTGTCCTTTGATTTCCTTTAATCTTTAACACCTTAACAACATTAAATTCATTCATTTTTCCTTCAAATCGTATTTGATCCTTCTATTTTCATATTCCAACAACTTATAAAAGTCGTGTTTATTCAACACAAATTCACTTCCTTCAATCAAAAGTTTGCATAATTCATCCTTGTAACCAATTAACTCCCATTTTCATTCCACTTTGATCATCATCTCATCAACCAAGATCAACCCTTTGAACTAACATGAAAATTTATTCCTTGATCATACAAAACATTATCCATAAATCCCCTAGGCAGCCGGCACAAATAATCACGCACAAATTTCACATACAAAGGTTATATACCCTATCTTTTGATTAAAAAAATCAAGACATGAAAATCATATTTTCATGTTACAATTAACATCAAAATAATCACCATATACCCAACAACAACAATAATTTCTTATGTATAAAGCTCTTTCATGTGAGTTTCTCCTAGAAACTCTACACACATACTTCACCAAGAACACACACTATCCACATTTTCTCTCTCTTTTGCTAATTTCTTTTGATTTATTTTTCTCCCTTCAAACTGCCAAAATTCTGGCAAAATAGCCTTTCTACTGCCACACTTCATCAAAATTTTGGCCAATTAATTTCTAATTCTATTAATTGTATGGTTGTTTACATTTATGTGTGTTTCAATCATAAAATTACACAACATTTCCCTTGATTTTCTTCCTCAAATTTTCCTCTTCTCTTCATTTTTGTGGCTGTCGAATTTCTTGCTATTTTTTTTAGCCCTTCCACCACCTCTTCATGGTCAAAGTATTGGCCACTTAAATTGCACAAGACATTAATATAATGGCTCCACAAGTGAAACGTTTCAATCATAATTAAACACATCATTCCTTTATTTAATTTGTAATTCCTTAATTCCATATGTGTTTCATAAATTCTTCACGCAACCTCTCATAAATTGACACATGTTCATGGCTACCAATTACAAAATGCCACACATCCAAATTTTCGACCGCATTTTCAATTTTTCTTAGAAATGACCAAAATTGGGTCCGAAATGGAAAAATAATTTGTTTTACCTTTCAACTCCAAAAATTCCACTGAATCCATTCGAAATACTTAAATTCTTCAATTCTCTCTCAATTTGGTCAAATTCACAGTCAAAATGATGAAAATGTCCCTAATAACCCTAATAACTTAATTAACACCAAAATGTGCATTTTTTTTCACATTGATCATTTTCCATTCTCACCGTACCCTCAAATTCTTATTTTATTAATAGTACCCTTTTGAAGATTTAGGGTACGAGTAGAAAAATTCAATAATTACATCCAGGTCCTAACAAAATGATATTATACCAAAATATCCGTTTCATTATACTGATCATCTTTTGTTCTGACCATTGATACTTTTTCTCTTCCTATTACAAGTAGTAGCCAATTGAAGGTTAAAATACAAGGTATTACATTTGGCGGCCTGTTTGGAGGTTCTTCCAGGGGTTTTTGAGTGTTTTGTTTATTTTTCTATTCTTTTTTTTTCCTATTTTCTTTTAGTTTAGTCTTCCTTTGTTTTATTAGTTTTCTTTTACTTTCTTTTTCTACTTTTACTTGGTGTGTTTGTTTTTCTTTTGATAGGTTTGATCACTGTTCTCTTGATGGCAATACTTCTTTCAACTTTTGAATGGTTCAATTTATTATTATTATTATTATTATTATTATTATTATTATTATTATTATTATTATTATTATTATTATTATTATTATTATTGCAATTGAGCTAATCTACCTTGGGGGGTATTATTCTCTTTTTCACTCTTTATCTTTTTCATCACTTGGATATGCTTTATTGTGTTATATTTTAGACCATTGAGAACAATGTCCAATTTCAATATGGGGAAGGAGTTCAATGCTTTCACCAAATGAATCTTCTTGATCTTCTTGAAATTTTAGGCATGTTTGGGTTGATTTGGGATACTTTTTTTTTTTTTTTGTTATGGATTTTGTATAAAATTGATTTTGGGCTTTGAATTGCATTGATTTTGCCTATGACGAAGTTATAATTTTCTTTTTAACTTTAGATGTAGATGTGTCATTCACTATGGTTGGATTTTTATTAAAAAGTAAACTTGTGTATTAAGTTGGATTTTGCTAAGTCCTAAGAATTTTTGTTAACCTTGGTTATATTTTATATTTGAGTTTGTTTTATTCTTTGAGTTGGAACCTGGATAGTATGATGGAATATGGGAAAAGTTGTTGATCAACTTTTGTTTTGTGGATTTATAATTTGTTTGACATTGAGTTGTGAATAAGGAATGCGAGGAAAAAATAGAAAAGCAATGAGCAAAAAAATCATTATTATGTGAAAAAAAATTTCAGTTGACAAAAGGAAAAAAGTTCTCTTATTTTGAGTTTTTGAAGACCTTTTGCTAAAAAAAAAAAAAGGTTAATATAGAGAGAAGTAGCACGTATTGTTTGATGCACTCTCTTGAAGCTATTTTGAAGGCAAGAAGGCAAGAAAGGAAAAAAAGAAAAGAAAATTGCTGAAAAAATGATAATGACTATAAGGGGGCCAATATGGTGTGTGAAGAGAAATGTATTTACTTGAGGCTATCAATTCCCTAAGTTATTGAAAAAATAAAGCAAAGTGTTTCCTTAGTTTATTACTTGCATTGTGCAAATTTAAGTTCATAATGCTGGAATTAGTTAAATAGCTTGACTTGCATGATATATGTTGTCTATATTTTTGCTTAAAGGGTAGAAGAATTTTCTTGTACTGAATATGAGGTTGTTTAACTTGACTTTGATGGCTTTGGGAGTATTTGGTTTAATACGTGAGTTTACAAGATTTCAAAAAGGTTGAATGAATGACAAGCTTATGTTTAAGGTTGAAAGAAGGTTATACTCTATTGTAGATGAATTTGATATGGATACATTTGATGAATTGTTTTGTCTTGTTCATAAGCTATTTGCTTCGCTATTAATTCTTATTTGATTGAGGACAAGCAAAAGCTTAAGTTTGGAGGAAAGTGATAGGGCCTATATTTGTCTATATTTTCCTAATTATTTAAGGCTATTTTGTAATATTTTTGAATTAATAGTTAGTTATTTCCCTTCCTATTTGATATTTTTCCCGTGGAAAGTGTTTTTGGTGATTTTGTTTAGAAATTATAGAATTTGGAGTTGAATTACACAAATCCAGAACGGACCCAACACTGGCCCATGTGCCTGAACCGACCCTAGCTTGATTTTGCAAAAATAGAGAAATATAGAGTTGGACCAATGTCAGTTAAATATTTTAAACTGGCGGCCGACTCAACAAAAAAAGAAAAAAAAAAAAAGGATTTTTGTGTGTGAAGCCACAAGCAGCAGTAAAGAAGCTGTGGCCGGCTTTGATGACATTTGTGAGAGAAGCTGTAACCGGCTCCATAAAAGCCACGGCCATATTAAGCGGCTTCAATTGGCTTGGCCAAGCCGGCTTCAAAAAGAAGACGATAGCTTCATAGCTTGGACTTCGGCAAGGCTCCAATCGGCTCAACAAGGAAAGAAACTTCACAGCTCAATAGCTCGATCGGTTGAAGGAATAAAAAGGAAGGAGTCTTTGGCTCAATGAAAAAAAGTGGTGGTCTAGGTGGATTCTGTGCAAAATTTAACAAGCTTATTAGGAAAACACTTCTTGTGTATTTTGGATCTTTAGGAAAAATAAATAAAGACATTTTTAGTGTTAGAATAGGGTGTGCATGATGGAAGGTTAAGAAAATATTGAGAGTGCACCATGTACATAGTAGGGCTAATTCCTTCAATTATTTTCATGTACAAAAGATGAATTCAAGGAACAAAAGATGGAATCACTCATTTAAACTCATTTACAGAAGAAGTTAGCACTAATTTCATACTTCAAATTAAATAAGCTATAATATTGATGAAATGAGTTAATTGCACTAATATTTTTCTATGGAAAGGTTCATGTCAAGTCACTTAACTTTCTAGAATTTTTGGTAGTCATGATGCTTTGCTAGATGCCGCACATGATCTACTAAATGTGAATTATTAATTGGAGAATTAATAAATTAATCATAATTAGAATTAATACATTAATTCTATTTATTAAGGATTATTAATTCGATAGTGATTTGAATTTGTTACAATAGACCAGAAAACCTAATAGGTCATACACAATAGAGGATTGGTACTCAAGATATCATACAATAATATTATGAGGTTAATTTCTAAGAAGAAATAATTATATGGGTGAATTATAAAATGGTTATAATTGTTGGGTTCGATTTTCAATTAATAAGACCTTATAGGCCTAATTGCGAAATTGAAAACCTTAGCCCATGATAATTAGGAAAAAGTTTTTGTTATTATTTCCAAAAAGGTTTAGGAAATACAACAAAGGCTTCATGTGCTTTGTGTTCATTATGGTGGTGTGTTTATCTATTGACATACATAAGACATCAGCATCGGTCCTTTTGAAGACGACGCACAATAGCTTTTTCTTCACTTTGGAAACCAACCCTTTTCCTTTTGGCCTCTTCTCTGCTACTTAATTCTTTTAGCCGGCACAAAATAAAATTGGTAGAACAATTTCTTGGTGTCATTTTTAAGTGGCATTCCTTATGTGTATATTATTAGAGAATTTCCTACACTTACAATTTAGTGGTTCACGGTTGGATAATTTTTGGAGAAATTTCACGGGGAGAAAAATTTTAAAAGCTACGTTTTTAAGGTAATGGAATTTTTTCTCTCTCTTTTAACCCATTTAATTACATACGACTATCCTATTGCATTGATTTCATTTTAATTTCCCCTGTGCATTATTTGATATTGCATTATCAAAATCTAACAATCATTCACTCCCAGAATAGTAGCAAGCCTATGCCTATGAATCTCAATATCTACTCCTTTTATCCTAGTCTTAGTTGTTCTCAAATCAAATTTCTTTTTCTCTTTCATATTTGCAAAGAATTCCTTTACCAAAGTTGGACAGTAATTACCCCTCAAAGTAATTATAAGTTCACAACTAAGCTTCCTAAACATCCTTGACAAGTGCAAAGAGTGATCCAAAGAAGGTTTAAAGGTTTACTGCAAAATAATTCTATTGATGCCTCTCTTTGAATACAACGAAGCATAATCATGGGTAACAAAATATGTGGGGTGCAAAGAAGCTGGTACAGAAGCTAAGAGGACACTAGAAGAATTAGTTCTAACCCTTTTAAATGGTTTTCATGTTCCTCTAGTTCTAGGCATGATTTTGGGTTTCAATTCAATTCACAAAGATCAAGAGATTTGAAGGCTCAAATAGAATAGGATGAACTCAATTTAGATCAATCAACTTCCTCAATGAACACACAGTTCTTCCTCTTCAAAAACTCAAACCCGTCTAAATAATAACAAATCCACTAATCTCCAACCCAATACCAAGCCACAGATTCACCAATCAAAATCTCCACAACTTAACAAAACTAATCAAAACACAATTCCCATCCTCCTTTCTCAACAGAATTCACGTACATTAATATAAAAAATTTAAATGTTGAATGATTCCAACACAAAGAAATATGAATTTAATAAACAATGGAATGTGCACCAATATCACAATAAAGCTCAATAATGCATCAAATAAATATGATTCATGAAAGCTCAATGCCTAAAAATTCATCAAAATATAGCATAATAATCCAAAAATTCAAAAATCACCAAAAAAAGTTCAATAACATCAAGACTAATCAAATATCATCTCATGAACTCATTTAGTATATATCAACCTTCAAAAATAATCATTCAAGCCAATATAAAATTTCTCCAATAAAAATAAATCCAAATATACCAAGAAATTAAAAGAGAAAATTTTACCTTAAACTTGAATAAATAACAATAGCACAATGCTCGCTACTCTATGGGCATCCAAAATTTTCAAAGCTTTTGAGTAGAATTCTAAGAAAAATGGGTGAATTGGAAGGTGAGATTTTAAGGACAATGAAGAATTTTCAAGAAAAATCAATAGTAGAATTTGAAGAAAAGTGTTTGAATGCAAGGATTTCGGCGGAAAATTTGGTTTTGATGGTTGAAAAAGGCCATGAGGATTGGGTAGGAGTAGCTGGCAACAGAGAAAAGAAGGAAGGAAGAGAAATTAGGGAATGAGATGAAAAAGAACAGTTGCATGGTTGTTCAGTGTCTTTACCCTAATAGGAACTAGTGCCGATTGCATTCTAGAAGTGGAAGTTTTTATCCCGTCATGGGTTTGCACCGAGTCAATAGTCCTTTTCTATCCATGCATGAAGATTTTTTTTTTTCAATTTTCATCATTTTTTAATAAATTTAAAATGTAAAAATTAAAATAAATTAGTAACAAAAATACGAAAAACATAAACATAATACAAAATTTAAAATTGTTCCAAATAAAAGATCACAAAAAGCAAGTAAAAATTTATCTTTTTCAACAATCATGTTCTTGTGGATTATTTTATGTATTCTTGATAAAGATGCAACTTGACATCCCTGAGAAGTTTGGGAAGTAGGCTAATTTGATTTCCAAATTATGAAGGGAAGCCTCATGATTTCTCACAGAAGCTTCTATCTTTAAAAGCACAAATTCATCGAGCTTATCAACTTATTCACCAACTCCTCTAATGAAAATTTAGGTAGGTTTGAGGATAGAGCATTATATGGTAGAGGAGGCTGGGATCTTTGAACTCCACTGGGTTGAAACTTTGTTGTAGTGCTAGCCTAGATTGTCTTGGATAACTCTAAGAGAAATTAGGGTGGTTCCTCTAGTTTATGTTATAAGTGTTTCTATATGGATTATTACCTTGACATCTATTACCCAAATAAGCAACCAAGTCAGATGATTCTTGAGATGATCCTATGCTTTGGCAGTCTTGATTAGAATGTTTTCCTCCACAAAAATAATAAGTTACACTTATTACTTGCCCTTGAGGAGAGGGTACAACCAATTGTTTCAATTTTTGACTAAGTGCCTCAACTTTAGCTTTCAAAGCTACTACAACATCAACTTTATGAACACTTTGAACACGAACTCTGGGCCTTGGGTTTTTTATTTCCAAAAATAGTTGTTTATCACAATATTCTCACCTAAATCATATAATTCCTCCAGGTTTTTGGTGCTTGTTGTCCCTCCAGCTGAAACATCTATCAGTTGTTTTAAGCCAAAACTTAAACCCCTATTAAAGGTTTGTATTTGCATTCTAAGTTCAAAACCAAGATGGCGACACTTCCTTGACGTCTTATTTTACCTTTTCCAAAAATCATACAAACTTTCTGACTTTATTTGTCGAAAGGTGAAGATATTTGTTCTAAGCTTATAAGTTGTCCTAGTTGGGGAAAAACATTTGTTTAAAAATTTCTCGACAAGACTATTTCAAGTGGTGATGGATCCTACTAGCAATTATTTCAACCAAGACTTGGCCCTATCTCTAAGAGAAAAAGGAAAGAGCCTAAACTTAATGGCATCCTTAGAAACTCTATTCATCTTAAAGGTATTACAAATTTTTAATAAAATTGAAATATAGGTATTGGGTTCCACCTCTAATAAGCCATCAAATTGCAACATTTGTTGGATTATCTAAATGACATTCGACTTAATTTCAAAATTATTGCCTTCAATCCTAGGCCTAGAAATATTTAAATCTGTCCTAGAAATAGTTAGCTTAGCAAAATCTCTTATAGTTCTCCGACTATTGCCACCATTATTATTTCAATTCACCACCATATTAAGAGACTGATTCATACTTTTTGACTGATACTCAATTTAGCTTAATTGGTCAACCTTTTGTTTATTTTTCCTTCAAAGCCCAATTGACATCTTTTTGATCTTGGGATCAAATTCTATAATATCTCTTTCAGTTTGTGAGGGTATAATCAAAAAAATAGACCTAGAAATAAACAAACAAAATAATAACTCAAAATTTATAATTTATAGCTTAACATACATATAATACTGTTGAAATCATAATTAGTACAAACATCACAAAATCGTACATACAACAAGAAAAACTATGAACATGGCACATAATTACAACAAAGACATAAATACATGGCTAAAACAATAGAATTCAAACTTTCATGATATTGTTCCCCGACAATGATGCCAAAAACTTGATGCGAATGTTTTGCATATATAAAAATAAATTCTTTTTAAACTTATTCCTCAACTAAGTTTTAATTAAAATTCTAATTCCAAAACCACACATATAGAACTAGTATACTTATCACAAATATAGTATAGGGAATTAACGTCTATCAATCCACAAGGAACAAATACCGTTAGTTACTTTTATTTTTCATTGTTTAGACTAACAAAACCAAAAAAGATGAAACATAATTACAAATACAAGATCGATTATGGACAAGATAAGGATTAAAAATTTGTAGTTCGATAGGATTTCCAAGAACATGACAAATATTAAGTTAGCAATTATCACAATTAATAAGCCAAATTCTAATATCATGATGGAATAAAGTTAGAGTCCACTCTTTGTCGAGTTATGAATTCACTATTTTTTAACCAAATTAATGGATGTCTCTACCACATGAATCAACAGAAAAGATGTATTAATTGCAATTCTTTAATACTAACATCCATATCTCTAGGTGACATTAACATGAAAGAAATTAATATCCCAGTCTCTAGGTTACATGAACATTAAAAAAATAATAATATCTCTCTCTATATGTGACATTAACAACTATTTTATTACCAAATTCTTAACCCTTAGCCTTTCATCAAGTTAATTAATAGATAGCAAATATAAAATCAATTAAATTGAGACTCACTGTTAATCTTTCAAGGGAATACACTAACACACATTGGACTCACTGGGTATTAACTCATATGTTTATTTCTCTTTTACATTTAAGGATTTAGCTGCGCATCTTAGCATTCAAGAGAAGTCACACCTTTTGTTTAGGAATGTTAAGGTGATGTAGGGACAGGTGATATGATATATTGTACGTTACTTTTTTGTGGTTGTATTTGTGAAAATCTAGTGATAATGAATGTAAATTATTTGTACATTAAGTTTGATTTTTGGATAAATGTATGATGTTTTGTGTATATTAAGTGTGACCTTTTGTAAAGGTACTTTTTATTAATGTATGATAGATACTACAATATTAAGAATTGACTTGTTATATAGACTCTTTGTTTGAAGTACAAACAGGTTGACACTCCACAATACAGGGCTCGTTCTAACAATTGATAATTGTTTTGACGTTAAACTAAATTCTTTGTTATCAACATAGAATTGAGCAACCATGCAGTCTGTTCCTAGCTTTTTGACAAATATTGTTTTATCTACTCCCTATTTCCTGTAGCCTCTTTTTATTAGAAATTTTATTAGCCTTTCATACCATACTTTTGATGCTTACTTCAACCTATAAAGAGCTTTCTTCTACTTGAAAACATAATCAAGAAATTCTGGATTGATAAATCCTTTAGGTTGTTTAACATAAACTTCTTCTTGCAAAAATTCATTCAAGAAAGTGCTCTTTATATCTATTTGTTTAAGTGTAAAGTATTTATCACTGGCAACAACAAGTAACAGTTTGACTGATTCTAATCTTGCTACAAGATGATTATTCATCAAAGTCAATGCCTTCAACTTATATGTTCCCTTATGTGTACTTTTTTGAAACTAGTATAGCCTTATTTCTGGTGATATTTCTAAAATTATCAGTCTTGTAATAAAGTATCCATTTTATACCAATCACATTTATATCTTTCAGCCTGGGCACAAGCTTTCATACATCATTTTTTTCGAATTGTTAAAGTTTTTCCTGTATTGCAACAATCTAGTACTCATTTGTCAAAGCTTCTTTGGCATTCTTTCATTCCAATATTGAAGCACAATATGCATAATTCACCATATTTTTGTAATCAACGTTTAGTCTTTCTCTAGGCTTTCTAAATTCATCTTGACTTCTAATGATCAAGTCAGATGGATGATACTTCTTTTCTCTTTAAACTATAACTCTTTATTAAATTTCCTTCAACTCTTTGATCGAGTCTACTACTTTTCAACTGTATTAGTATTTTCAAATGTCACCTTCTTGTTTTTAGTTTGAATTACTTTCTCCTCATCATTAATTCTGCTTTTCTTGACAACTTGGTAGGCTCTCTTCAACTACAACGTTAACTAACTTCATAACAACTTAGCTAGCTCCTCTTGTTGAACACTCAGTATACTCTGCTATTTTTAGAATACCCAAGGAAAATACCTTCATCACTCCTTGCTTGAAATTCACCCAACTACTATCTATCACTTAGAATGTAACACTTGCTTCTAAAAATACGAAAACAAGTCAATCGATGTTTTTAGCCATTCAAAATCTCATATGCAGTCTTGTTGGTGTAAGGCTTAAATTAAGTTATGTTGATAATACATTTAGCAATGTTTCCAATTTTTACCCACCATTTCTGTGACATCTCTTTGGCATTTAACATCACCCTTGCCATTTTTTATTTGGTTTGATTTTTACACTTAGTGTAAATTAATAGACCGCTTCCATGATCACTGCTTAGTTGTTGTTTTTTTTTTTTTTTTTCAAGTTTGCACCTTTTTGAATAGGGGATTTCTTAGGCTAAGGTTTAAACTTTCTCAGTTGTTCCTTCTTCTTAATAACTGTTATAGTCTGTCTTTCAACCTTATTGAACTTATGAAAGCCAACTCCAATTATATCATGTGGATGCCTTCTGAAAAAAAAAAAATTCATCTAATTTCTTCTTTCCAAATTTTTGCCTTTAAAAAGATTACTTAGCATCTTCTAGCTTCTGATTACTGTCTTTCAAGTTCTTTTCGCCTTATTGAACTTCATGTTGAAGTTTTTCAATCTCTTGTCACTATGAACTATTTACTTGTTGAAGTCTCTGAACTTCCTTTTTCAGTGTTTTGTTTAGTATCGCAACTTCAATCCATTTTAAATACAACAACTCATATTCTTTTATAAGCTTTGCATGCATTACTTCTTCATCGTCATACTTCTCAAGATCTTCTTCAACTACTTCTTCAGAGTTATTTTCCTCAAGGAGTAAATTCTTTTCAACAATTGTACTAAAGTAATATTACATGCTTGACCTTTATTAGTATCTTCATCAATACTAATTTAATCAAGGTATTTTTTATTCTCTTCACAATCACTTAAATTTATGTTATAAGACCCCTTATCCATCTTTTTCAGGTTGTTACCACATTCAATATAAATATATCTATATCCACCACATTCTTTTCATTTTGGTCCTTTCAATCTACTTTTATTCTTCGAGGGGTTTCCATACAAGATTGTTTTTTTTTTTTATTGAACTCTTTCTTTTTTAATGAATGGTTTGCTAAATAGTATACTATTCTTCTTTTGTCTTCTCAATAGCTTATAAAGTCATCATGTCAAAAAGCTGATTTCATCATCTGAGCCTTTGTTATCATCAAAATCATCTTTAATTTTTAAGGTAAACCCTTTCTCCTTGGATTTTGGATGAGTCTAAAGATTCATCTCATAAGTTTGCAAAGATCTTATAAGATCATCTAATCTCATCTTTAGCAGATCCTTGCATTCCTCCCTAGTAACAAATTTGGCATAAAATCGAGATTGCAGAGATTTCGATATCTTTCACACCAACTTTTCTTCAGAATATTATTCCCTAAGTTAAAAGGTCTAATTAGCAATGTTTCTCAATTTACTACTGAATATAGCAATTGTTTTATGACATCCATTCCTAGTTCTTGAAACTGTGTTGTCAGCATTTACAACTTTGAAAATCTTACAGTACTTGTTCCTTCATACATCATTTGCAATACTGCATATTCATCTTTTGTAGATACGTATGTTGAAATCAACTTGAACTCATCGAGGCCCACAACAGAAAAAATTATATCCAATGCTTTAGTTGTAGCATTGTTAAAATAACATTCAATCTCAATCCATAGATTCATTAGTTTTATTTGGCATTGTCAAGGGGCATCCAACCTTATTCAATAGATTCCCAGGCAGCACTATCAATATTTTTTATAAGACTCTTATTCTAATTTTATAGTATGCATCTAATAGGGGTTAAAATTACCATTCTTTTCCAAGTTATTTGAGGTTATTTTAAGATACATTTGTTGTAATAACTAGGCATATTCCTTCTTCTTTGACATTTCGCTTGTAAAAGGTGTTTTCAGAAAATATGTGCAGATTTAAGTTAAAATTGAGCAGAAAGTGCATAATTCCATAATGTACTGGTGCCAAGCCCAGCCAATGGACCAGGGGTAGGGTCCACTCTGCTCAAGCAGAAGAAGTTGAGCCAATGACAGGGGAATTCTAGAAGAGACCTGGGGCCAGGTCTGGCAAGTACACATGGCACCAGGTCCAGTCAGTCTGCCAAGAAGAAGTAGCCAAAAATAGAGCAAAAAAAAAAAAAAAAAGGAAAGAATAGAGTGCACCTGGCGCCAGGTGGGTCAAAGGTATTCAGCAACATGTACACTTTGGAGGCGAAAATTCTGTACGTGAAATAAGGGCTAATCCAATAATTTTGTTATTTTTCGACTCCTACTCGGCCAAAACTTCCTTAGCCACGAAATTGGCATCCAAGAGGCCAATAAAAGCACAAAAAAACGTAAGGGCTGTATATCTAACATAGAGAGGTGAATTAGAGGGTAGAAATTCTGAATCTCCTATTCAATGAGGAGTTCACCCAAATCAAGGAGGATTGTTCTAGAGAACCTTCAAGAAAGAAGAAAGTGGCTTATCTATGAGTGCTTTCTTTTCTCTTTGTCGTCTTTCCTTTAGCAATTCTAACACCCCTACTAAAGACGACATTGGAAGCATATTAATACCGGGTGTGGCCCTGTCTAGTTTCCTGAATAAGGGGTCTTTATAACGAAAAAACGGAGTATAGAAGGTCTAAATCCATACAAAAACCCATATTGGTGGTCATATACATACACATAACAGAAAATCTCATGTGTGAAAATTTTCGCTTCAAATCAGTAATATGGCACAATATCAAAAGGGAAACGTTCGGATCTAAACTGCTATCACTATGGTATCGTCCATCTATCCATAAGTCTGCTCAATTCTAGATCCTACAAAAGGGTAAGATAAAAGACACAAGTGAGTAAAAAATCACCCAGTCAGTCCCGTGTGTGCTAGTGCTTTATGAAATAATAGAGTACATAAAACTTTTGTGTAGAAAGCATTTTATTTTCCATACATTTTCCAACTGGAAACAATTTTATTCAAAACTCAATCATTTTTTGAAAATGTTGTTTCAATTTCAATACATTGTCCTAATTTTCAAATCACAAGCACTTCTCCAATAGAAGGTCGGTCAGCTTGTCATTTTACCGAGTAGTTGATACTAAAGGTTTTCAAGGGCATTCTTGTCATTTTACCCATACTCGTTTTCAAAAATGTTCACAAGAGTTCCAATGAGGATATTTCGATCATTAACCCAATACTTGATTCCAAAAGTTTTCATAAAACATTCCAATAAGGACATTTGGATAATTTTCAAAATACCCGATTTCAAAAGGAACTCATTTCAAGAAATCCAAAAATTATAATCCCAAAAGAGGATCAAATTCAAAGTTTTCAAACACATCTCCACAGAATGTTCTAATAAGGGCATTATAGTCAATTTATGAATACCCGATTCTAAAATGAACCATTTTTTGAAAATTCCAAATATTTAATAAAAAAAAAAGGACTAAATTCACAAAATTCATGCTTTGATCATCCATTAAGGTTTCCAAGCCAATCATGAAGGTCATTCAAGCCAAAAATGGTATAAAACAAATCTTGTCCAGATAAACCTTAAACATACTCAGGGATTTCTAAAACAGTATAAAATGTTGCATTTCATGGAAAAACAAAGCACACTAGCTTTCAAGAGGGTTTTAGAAATCTAAGGGACTCACCTCGTGCCCTAATTGACTCTTTATGTTCACGGCCCTTTAATCATCGTCGCTATCGTTTCTAATGTTCTGTTGGCCTTTTATCGATAAACCTACACCAAACATTGCTTTCGAGTCAATTCGTGTTCAGCCAAAAAATAGCCGATGTCCAGCCGACGTGCCCAACGGTTAGTCGACGGTTAAGGGAAAACGTTTGACTTTCGTTCATGTCGTTTTTCCGTTGTTTGTTCTATTCGTTTGTTTTCCTTTTTCCACGTCTATTCTTCCTTTATATACAAGGGATTCACTTCATATTTGCCAATTATTTCCTCCAAAATTACACAATTAATCATCCTTAAGTTCAGCCACTTTCTAAGTAAAATTTTATATTTTGCTTCATTGACATATGATTTTGTTTTGGGCATAACTTTCAACCTACAACTTCGATTTGACTCTATGATACACCAAAATGACCATAAGACTCTTAAATTTAATTTTGTTTAAGCATTTTCTAGAGTTCTAGTTCCAATGACAACTCTACTGGGCAAAAACAGCCCTAGTAGATTTGGTTCAAATCCACTATTCATTCTTTCATTTGTTCTCCTTTAGTTTTTATCATCTTGGAACCATTAATTCATTCAATTCTCCTTGAAATACTCTTTAATTTTGTAATTTTCAGATTCTAATAGCTCACAAGAGATGCACTTATTCACCACAAATTCATCTTTTCTAATCAAAGCTAGTATAATCCATTTTTTCCAACCAAGTAAATTCCATTTTTACCCTACTTTGATCATCATATCCCCAATCTGAAACAACCCTTCAAATCACCATATTAATTCAGTTATGCCTCTCAAAAAACATTTTTCAAAGACACTTAGGCAGCCAACACATATACAAGCATATACAAGATTCATACACACAAGTTCACAAACCCTAGATTTGATCAGAAATTAAGACATGAAATTCATGTTTTCATGTTAAAATTCACATCAACATAATCATCATTCACCCAACAACAACTTTAATTCAATCAAGGTATGGTTTTACCTTGTATTTGAGGCTATTCCATGTGATTTTGCTCCAAGAACTCTTAAGATTTCAACTAGCACACCAAGGACACACACTAGCTTTTTATTTTTCTCTCTTGTTTGATTTATTTTCTTTTCTATTTCTTTCCTCCCTTGTAGCTGCACGAAATCTGGCTGTTTTTACAAAATTTCCACCGCCATTTTCTGGTCAAATTTGTAACTAAATTGATCACACATTGTGGCTAACTTTACATATGTTATTTTCTCAAATTTTCCACCATTTTCCTTATTATTTCTTAAGCTGATTTAATAAGCATTTCCAATTACATAATTCCATAAATATTTCACTCCTCTAATGATATTTTAACACCTTTTCTTGTCATCCACCAGTCACAAAATGTCACACGCTCTGTTTTTAATCGTGATTTTCTATTTTCCCCAGAAATGACCAAAATCGTGTTCGGAATGGAAAAATATTTTACTTCACTATTCAACTTCAAAATTCTATTGAATCAATTGTCAATACTTAGATTCTTCAATTTCTTCTCTATTTGGTCAAAGTCGCGGGAGCGATCAAAATGACAAAAATGCCCCCAGCGACCCAGATAGCACAATTTACACTAAAATGTGTGTTTCATCACACTAGTCCATTTCTCTTCTCAACATACCCTCAAATTATAATTTTTTAAGTAATAGTAACCTTTCGAAGATTTAGAGTACGGGTAGAACAAATTCCATAATTACATCCAGGTCCAAATAACATATTATGATCCCAAAATATTCATCTCATTACATTGGTCATATTTTGTTCTAGCCATTGATATAGATTCTCATCCTATTACAAATAGTAGCTAATCGAAAGTAAAAATTCAAGGCATTACATTCTCCCCTCATTACAAAAAATTCCGTCCTCGAAATTGGATTATACATTGAATAATTCTGGATACTTTTCAACATTTTTTCTTTCGTTTCCCAAGTTGCATCTTGCACTGGATGATTATTCCACAATACTTTTACAAGTGAAATTTTCTTTATTCCGTAGACCCTTTACAATAAACTCAAAGATCTTAATAGACTTTCCTTATACTTTCAGCTTTGAGTGATCTCAAATAGACTCTTCATTTAAAATGTGAGCGAGATCGACTACATATTTCCTGAAGTTGAGCAACATGGAATACATATGGAATACTTTGCAGTTCTATTGGTAACTCTAATCGATAAGTCACCTTTCCAATCCTCTTGACAATAGGGAATGGTCCAATGTACCTTGGTGCCAGCTTTTTCTTGGCCCTTTAATTCGCAATTGTCGTTGTGGATTCAGCTTTAAGAATACATGATCTCCTTCAACAAATTCCAAATCTCTCTTATGTTGATCCGCATAACAATTTTGTCTACTTTGAACTGCCACCAACTTGATTTTGATCATCCCCACAGCTTGACGAACTTTTCAAGATCGAAGGCATCTTATTCATCCGTCCTTTGTCCTAGGCTACATTTCCCATCATATAGAGCTTCAAATGGGGGCCATTTAAGTGTTGATTGATAATTATTAGTGTATGCGAATTCTGCATATGCTAAATTATCAATCCATATAGTACCAAAATCCAAAGCATAGGCCCTCACCATGACTTCCAAAACTCTATTCATTTGTTCAATCTATCCGTCTACTTATGGGTGCGCTGCTATAATGAACATTAATGTTGTCCTATATCTCTGTTGTAGTTTAACTCAGTTTTGAGGAAAGTCTAGGATCTCGATTCTAATACGATACTAGAGATTGCTGATGTGTTTGGACTTGGGTATAAAAATCATACAACAACTAAGCACATTCCCAATCAAGTTTACATTAAAACGTTCAACCCAAATCACACATATGAGCAAGCGTACTCATCATTAACCGAGCATAGGGTTTAAACGAATGTCGATCATCAAGGAAAAAGTAAACATTAATTACCTTTTGTTCATTGTTTAACTGACTCAATAAATTAAAAAAATAAATAAAAATAAAAATAAAATAAAATAAAAAATATATACATGTCAATAATGTAGATTTATGTAATTCAAACTATTGTTTAGACAACCATGATCTTAAAGTACCAAATATTTATTATAACTAATTATTCTCTTGGCATCATGAATGATAATATAGATTCACTTCTTTGTCCAATCCATGAATCCCTATCTTCTAGGTAACTTAGTATCACATATCCTGTCTCAACCAGTCTTACCCAAAAGATGCATTAACCATAGTCCTTGATTTAATTCCCATTCCAAGTAAATTATGCATGAAATTAACTAATGAATCTATATCCTGGCAGACATAAATTAACCTTGAGTTACTTTGTCCCTACTCTTAACCCCTTTGTCCAAGCAAGTTACTAACAAATATGAAACTAATGAATTGAAACGACCACCAACCCCTTTGTCCAAGCAAGTTAATGGAAAGATCTAACCAATTAATCTCGTAATATGTACAAGTAATCAATACCAAGAATAATAATCAATTAATCAAAAGATCAAAGAACTCTAAAAATCATGAATATCTAAAATAATGTCAAATTTCAATGAAACAATTAACACATCATTTTCCAAGAAAAAGAAAACAAAGGAAAGAAATAGATACTCATAAACAAGCCTTCTTTTTTCTCCTTTGAAGACCTTCATGTACAACCCTCCTCAAACTATTTATTTCTGAAAAAATATCGGTGATGCACTCTAAAATAAATCTAAGTCCCTACATTATGCACCTCCCCCTTTTCTTTGTACATTGACCTTTATTTATAGGCTTACAAAATTCTTAAAAAAATCCTAAATAAAGAAGAAGTAATTACCTAAAGAAATCAAAAACAAAAAAGGAGTAATAAAAGCTAAAATAAAATCCTAAATAAACCAAGTCCACCGCCTTGACCTTTGATATTGAACTTCAGTTTGACTTTAATTTAATTTGGACTGGAAGTAGATTTCATCGTGTAGTGCTGAGAGTTGCAATTGATGTTTGTAATTGAAATTGTTGATTTGGCTTCCAATTGAGCCGCAAACCATCGCTGCTCTTCTTTGTTGAATTGGCTCAATTGAGCCACCGAATTTCCTCCTCCTTTGTGGTGTCGGCTCAATTAAGCCGCCAAACAAGCCACCGAAATCTGTTTCTTTTCTTTGTTTTGTCCTTTCTTGTTTCGGCTGCATCGGCTTACTGAATTGCAAACCGCATGATATTGTTGACTTTTCATTCTTCTTGGCCCACCACCGAAATTAATTCTTTCTTTTTGCTTTGTTGCTTACTGACTGAGCTGCTTTCTTTTTCCATATTTCTTTGTTTGCATCGGCTTTGTTGTATGGGCTCGGTTGAGCCATGAAATTGCTAAAGCCAACCGAAATTTTATTTCTTGTAGTGTTTGTTGCCGAGCCACCCGAAAGCTAATCTCTTTCTTCCTTATTTCGGCTGCTTCTTTTCTTGCTTCTTTTTTTCTTTGTTCTTCAAGTGACAATCCGGCGTCGGCTATCCTTCTCAAGCGGGCGCTGCCTCTGTTTTAGAAAATCACATAATTAGCTCTAATTTTTTTTTTATTTTTACATAATTTATAGAAAAGTATTTTTATAAGGGAAATATCAAATAGGAAGGAGTATGACTAGTTATTGTACAAAATATATCAGAAAATAATATCAAATAATTAGAAAAAATATGACTAATTTAGACCCTATCATACTTCCCCATACTTGAATCTTTACTTGTCCTCAAGTAAATACGTAACTAAAGCACTTAAAACAATTTATTGTTTTTCATATTCATCCATAACAAAGCCATAATTTCTTTCTAGCCTTAGACACAAAATTGTCATTCATTCATCCTTTAAAAACCTTTGGAAACTCATACATTAAATAAAATAATCCCAAGGCCATCAAAGTTAAGTTAAACAAGCTTATATCTAGTACATGATAATTATTCCACTCTTCAAGCAAGACATAGATAACATAAATCATACAAGTCAAGTCATTTAACCAATTCAAGCATTATAAACTCAAATTTACCAAACTCGAATTAGTGAAATAAGGAAAACACTCCACTCTTTTTTTTTCTATGACTTTGGGAATTTATAGCCTTAAGTGTATGGATTTCTCTTCACACACCGTATTAGTTCCATTTACAATCATCACTCATCATTTTTTTCTATCAAATTTTCAACATATTTTTTCCTTTTTCTTTTTCTTGCCTTTTTGCCTTCGAGATAGCGTCAAGAGAGTGCACCGAATACACTTGTTACTTCTCCCTATATTGACCCCCTTTTCAACAAAAGGTCTTCAACAATCAAAATAATAAGAACATTTTTTCTTAACTCAATTTTTCATATATTTTTTCAACTCACATTCCTTACTCAAAACTCAAAGTTAAGCAAATTTTAAATCCATAATAAAAGAATTAATCAACAACTCTTCCCATATTCCATCACATTATCCATATTCAAACTCAAAGAATAAAATAAAACTCAAATACCAAATATAACCAAGGTTAACTTAAATTCTCAAGACTTAGCAAAATCTAACTTAATACACAAGTTTACATTTTTAATAAAATTCTACCATATTGAATGACAAAACCATATCCAAAGTTAAAAAGGAAATCATAACTTCATTATAAACAAATAAACTCATTTTAGCTCCATTTGTTTTTTAAAAAAAGGTTTTCAAAAAAATTTCAACAATTCCAACAATGCAAAACGGTTTCAAAAAAAATTCAATAATTCGAAACAATTAAAACATATATCATTGAGAATCCATCAAACATATATAATTGGAAATCCATTGAAAATCACACAAATGTACTTGAGAATGTTAAATCTCTCCCGCATACTTAAATTGGACATTGTCCTCAATAGCCAAAAATAGCACACTAAAGCATAACCACGGGACCAAGAATGTAAAGAGGGAAAAGAAAACAATACTCCCCATGGCAGATTAGCTCCATGAAAAGTCCAAATTCCAAAGTAACTCAACAACAAGAAAAATAAAGATAATTGATAAAAACTTGGACCAAGACTATCACCAAACCACTCCCCCATACTTAAACTGGACCGTGTCCTCATGGGCCAAAAATAAACACAATAAACATCGCCAATGGGACCAAAATTGAAAAGGGGTATAAAATTTAAGCAATACTCCCCAAGTGTAGAGTAGCTCCAAGATATGAGAAGTTCATGCTTCAAGAAGTTGGAAGAATTATCCCCCGCGAACTTCAATCTACAAATAGAAAGATGAACACACAAGTAAAAGTATAAAGAGTAATTGAAACTAAAATAAAAATCCAGGGAGATGAAAGATAGAAAGTCAAAGCCTTGAAGTCCCCCTCGAAGTAGAGTCCTCATTTTCTCCAAATTATCCAATAGCACCACCAAAACCTCCAAAGGGCTCACAATATCCTCTTCGTCTCATCCAAATCCACTTTGCAATTGGTTCTCTTTTTAATGAAGAACTTTTCCAGTTTTTTTTTTAAACTCAAGAAAAATAAGAATAATATCCACCGTAGACAGCAAAAGCATAATGGCAATCAATCTTCAATCATTATAGCAAGATACTACAAGGACGCTCAATTGTCCAAGATTTCCGTATATGCAAAAATTCCAAAAAAATACATAGGGAACGTTTAAAAGCAATCACAAGACTTACAACTCATTCTATGCATTTTTCTACCATCAAATAAACTCAACAAAGATTTGTCCATGGTTAGTAAATTTTTCCTGAGAAACACATATACACAATGTCAAGAAATTTTAGATGATAAAATCTAGAAATTTGCACACCACTATGTTCCCCAACGTATAAGTTTTTTTAAAAAAATTTTAATCCATGGGGGATAATTAGAAGAAGAAGAAAAATAATTTGAAGAAGAAGAAGGGAAAACAAAGATGAAGAGAAGGGATAAAAGTATTATTCTACGTGAATAATAAAAGATAAAAATAAAAATAAAATAAAATAAGAAAGAAAAACAAAAACAGAAGAAAAAAACAAATAAGAAAAACAAACAAGAAAATCAAAGAAAAAGAAAACAAGAAGAAAAAGGCAAAATAAAAACAATTTGGGAAGAAAAAAATTAGGGTAAGGGAACAAATGAAAAATAAAAAATTTAAAAAATAATTTAAAAAATAAATTTTTTTTTTAATAGCCTTCCAGAATAGAGCCGGCGTCGGTTCCAGGCCTAAGCCGGCGCCAGTTGCATTCTGTTCGGGCTCTGTTTTATTTATTTTTCTAAAACTATCCTAATTGAATGCATGACCACAATACATTTAAAATAAGAATTCCTAAAGTAAACTAAAACTAAAAATTGTAAATAAAGAAACAACTAAGAAAATAAAATAGTTTGTCTCCAATATCGTGTTAGCTAAAGTCCAAACCTGAAAATAAAAAGAGTTAGTATTGATTCAAAATTATAGATGTAAAAATCAACAAATTAAAAATATCATTATTACACATATTCCATATTGACATTAGGTTAGTAAAATTAAATAAATAAATATACAATATATACAATCATACAAAGATAAGTTAGTTATTATGAACATGTATATACCTACTTACATATTTACAACACATAGCGAAATTAATTATACAAACAGCAAGATAGCCACTTTTTCATATAAGGAACGTATATACATATTTACATATTTACAACATATAGTGAAAACAAAATATAATTATACAAACAACAAAATAGGGCCCTTACTCATACAAGGAACGCATATACATATTTACATATTTACCTATTTATATATTAACATATAAACATGGTTAAATCAATGAAATCGAAGCTTTCATGCTATTGTTCCCCAGCAACGGCGCCAAAAACTTGATGTGTTCGGACTTGAGTATAAAAATCATACAACAACTAAGCACATTCCCGATCATGTTTAAATTAAAATGTTCAGCCTAAATCACACATATGAGCAAGCAAACTCATCATTAACCGAA
Organism: Voacanga thouarsii; assembly: GCA_026120185.1. Taxonomy (NCBI): domain Eukaryota; kingdom Viridiplantae; phylum Streptophyta; class Magnoliopsida; order Gentianales; family Apocynaceae; genus Voacanga; species Voacanga thouarsii. The sequence continues at coordinate 374,901 of JANUWF010002977.1, forward strand.
CATAGGGTTCAAACGAGTGTCGATTCTCAAAGAACAAGTAGACATTAATTACATTTCATTCATTGTTTAACTGACTCAATAAATTAAAAAAAAACAAATAAAAAGAAAAATAAAATAAAATAAAAATATATACATGTCGAGGATGTAGATTTATGCAATTAAAACCATTGTTTAGACAACCATGATCTTAATGTACCCAACCTTTATTATAACTAATTATTCTCTTGGCATCATGAAGGATAAAATAGATTCACTTCTTTGTCCAATCCATGAATCCCTATCTTCTAGGTAACTTAGTATCACATATCCTGTCTCAACCAGTCTTACCCAAAAGATGCATTAACCATAGTCCTTGATTTAATTCCCATTCCTGGTAAATTATGCATGAAATTAACTAATGAATCCATATCCTGGCAGACATCAATTAACCTTGAGTTACTTTGTCCCTACTCTTAACCCCTTTATCCTAACAAGTTAAAAGTTAACAAATATGAAACTAATGAATTCAAAACCACCATCAACCCCTTTGTCTAAGCAAGTTAATGGAAAGATCCAACCAATTAATCTCGTAATGTGCGCAAGTAATCAATACCAAGAATAACAATTAATTAATCAAAAGATCAAAGAACTCTAAAAATTATGAATATCTAAAACAATGTCAAATTACAATAAGACAATTAACACATCATTGTCCAAGAAAAAGAAAACAAAGGAAAGAAATAGATACTTATAGACAAGCCTTCTTTTTCCTCCTTTGAAGACCTTCCTGTACAACTCTTCTCGAACTATTTTTTTCCGAAAAATATTGGTGATGCACTCTAAAATAAATCTAAGTCCCTCCATTGTGCACCTCCCCCTTTTCTATGTACATTGGCCTTTATTTATAGGCTTACAAAATTCCTAAAAGAATCCTAAATAAAGAAGAAGTAATTACCTAAAGAAATCAAAAACCAAAAAGGAGTAATAAAAGCTAAAATAAAATCCTAAATAAACCAAGTCCACCGCCTTGACCTTTGAAATTGAACTTCAGTTTGAGTTTAATGTAATTTGGACTGGAAGTAGATTTCATCGTGTAGTGCTGAGAGTTGCAATTGATGTTTGTAATTGAAATTGTTGATTTGGCTTCCAATTGAGCCGCAAACCATCGCTGCTCTTCTTTGTTGCATTGGCTCAATTGAGCCACCGAATTTTCTCCTCCTTTAGGGTGTCGGCTCAATTAAGCCGCCAAACAAGCCACCGAAATCTATTTCTTTCCTTTGTTTTGTCCTTTCTTGTTTCGGCTGCATCGGCTTGCTAAATCGCAAACCACATGATATTGTTGACTTTTCATTCTTCTAGGCCCACCACCAAAATTAATTCTTTCTTTTTGCTTTGTTGCTTACTGACTGAGCTGCTTTCTTTTTCCTTCTTTCTTTGTTTCATTGGCTTTGTTGTATTGGCTCAGTTGAGCCATGAAATTGCTAAAGCCAACCAAAATTTTGTTTCTTGTAGTGTTTGTTGCTGAGCCACCCGGAAGCTAATTTCTTTCTTCCTTATTTCGGCTACTTCTTTTCTTGGTTTTTTTTCTTTGTTCTTCCAGTGACAATCCGGCGCCCGCTGTCCTTCTCAAGCTGGCGCTGCCTTTGTTCTAGAAAATCACATAATTAGCTATAATTTTTCCTTATTTTTGCATAATTTACAGAAAAGTATTTTTATAAGGGAAATATCAAATAGGAAGGAATATGACTAGTTATTGTACAAAATGTATCAGAAAATAATATCAAATAACTAGAAAAAATATGGCTAATTTAGGCCCTATCAATTACTCATGTAGTTTGATTACTTCCTTCATATAGATTTCCCTTAACTTCTCTTGGGAATTCTGTTTGTTAATGTGGATGAAATGTGAAGACTTAGTTAGTCGATCCACTATCACATATATAGTATTTCGTTCTCCTACTGGCATGGGTAATCCTGTAATGAAATCTATAACAATTCCATCCCATTTCCATGATGGAGTAGATAATGGTTGTAGTAACCTTCTGGGTCGTTGCAGGTCGGCTTTCACTGGCTGACAAAGTAAACATTGAGTTACAAAGTTTAAAATATCTTTCTTCATACTAATCCATTAATAATGTCATTTCAAGTTATGATACATCTTTACTGCTCCTGAATGGATGGTATACTTACTCTGATGTGCTTCTGTTAAAATATCTTGCCTTATCACTGATCGATCCAGGATACAATAACGATCTCGGTAATAGATTATCCCATCATTGTCCCTTTGAAACTCATCTCCTCCTTTATTTTCCTTCTTTTGTACTAACCTTTACATCTCCTCATCATTATCTTGTTCTTCCTTCAATTGTTGTAAGAAAGCAGGTTGAATGGAAATATTACTCAGCTTTATTTCTCCATTTACTGCAATTTTTTTCCAATTTTGGGATTTGTAATATCTGAAGAGCTGATAAATTTACCTTCCTACAAAGGGCATCTGCTACGGTGTTTGCCTTCTAAGGTTGATACTTAAGTGGACACCAAAATTCTTCTAGAAATTCCATGCACTGCCATGTCTCATATTCAAATCTTTTTGAGTAAAAGAATACTTCAAACTTTTGTGATCGGTGAAAACTTCAAACTCAGCTCCCTACAAATAATGTCTCCACCTTTTAAAGACAAACACAATAGTGGCAAACTCCATGTCATATGTAGGGTAATTCTCTTCTTGGGGTTTCAGTTTCCTAGAGATCTAAGCTATCACTTTTTTTTTTTTTTTTTTGCACCAATACTCCTCCAAATCCTTTCTTGATGCATCTATGTTCATTCCATAAAGTTTCTCCACCATTAGCATTATCAAAATAGGAGATAAACTTACCTTTTCTTCAGCTCTTGGAAATTTCTCTTACACTTCTCGCTAAAAAAATAAAGAACTTTCTTTTGGGTGAGTTGAATCAAAGGTGAAGCTATCTTAGAAAATACCTTAATAAATCTCCAATAATATCCTACTAATCCCAGAAAATATCATATTTTAGGTGGAGTCTTAGGACATTTCCAATTCATCATCGCTTCAACTTTCGTAGGATCTATTGTAATATCGTCTTTGGATAATACATGTCCCATGAATGCTATTTCTTGTAGCTAAAACACTCACTTGCTGAATTCAACATATAATTTAGCTTTCTTAACTTCCTAATACTTTCTGAAGATGTTATTCATACTCTTGATCATTCTTAAAATACATCAAGATATCAACTATGAATATAACAACAAAGCTGTCTAGGTAAGGTCGAAACGTCCAGTGCATTAGGTCCATGAAAGCAATAGGGCTTTAGTAATACCAAAGGACAACACTACCAACTCAAAATGCCAATATCGTGTGTTATATTCAGTTTCGGTATATCCTCCTCCTGATTCCGCACTTGGTAATATCCTTACCTCAAAATCTAACTTTGAGTATCACCTTGCTCCTTGTAATTAATCAAACAATTTATCAACCATGGACAATGGATATTTATTTTTTTTCGTCATTGCATTCAACCCTCGATAATTTATACATATCCGTAATTACCCATCTTTCTTCTTAACAAACAATACAGGTACTTCTCACGGAGAAGTACTTGGTCGAATGAACCCATATTCCATTAATTCATGTACTTGTTTGATGCATACATTTTGGGTATATAAAATTATCAATTTTAAATCCATCCTTTAATTATATTTTAATTAAAACATTAATCCCAAAATACGCATGTGAGCAAGTACACTCTTCGCAAGCATAGTATAGGGAATTAACGAGTATCGATCCGAAAAGGAACAAGTACACACTAAACACTTTTCATTCATTGTTTAACTGACCAAAATAAAGTGACAAAAGAATAAAAAGAATAAATAAATATATACAACTCAAGCATGTGAAAGTATGCAATTAGACAAATATTCTTGAAAACATAACTATAAATCACTTAGCCAATATCACGATCAATTATTATCTTGGTCTCATGAAGGATTTAATATAGACCCACTTCATTTGCAATCCATGAAATCACTATCTTCTAATTAAATTAGTGAACATATTCTGTCTCAACAAACTTATCCAAAAGATGCATTAAAATTAATCCTCATATAAAATCCCTATATTTTAAGTGATTTAAAGCATGAAATTAGTCAATGAATCCATATTCTAGCAATCATCAACTAACCTTTGATTACCAATGTTCTAGACAATTAACCCCCTTTTCAAGTAAGTTAAGAGATAACAAATATGAAACTAATTAATTGAAGTTAATACCAACCTCTTTTTCATGCAAGTTAATAGAAAAACCCAACCAACCAACTCCTTAAGGAAAATAAGTAATCAAATACCAAGAACAATAATCAATTGACCAAAAGACCAAGTTAATCAATAAATCATAAATCGCACGAACAATGTAAAATTACAGTGGACATATTGAATACACAATTGTTTTAGGAAAGGAAAACAAAGGTAAAAGAAACCACTCATAGACAAGCTTCTTGTTTCTTCCTCCTTGAAGACTTTCTTGAACAACCCTCCTTGATTTGGGTGAACTCTCCTTCAATAAGAGATTGTGAATTTCTGCTCTTCAATTAACCTCTCTATGTTGAATATATCTAATCCTTGTGTTCTCTTATACTTTTACAGGCCTCTTGGATGCTAATTTCGTGGCTGAGGAAATCTTGACCGAGTAGGAATAGGACAATATCAAAATCCATGGATAAGCCCTAATTCCGCGTACAGAATTTTCACCTCTAGAGCATACTTGGCGCAGGGTACCTTCGACCCACTTGGTACTGGTGCACTCTGTTCTTCCTCTGTTTTTGCTCTGCTTTTGGCCATCTTTCCTTGGCAGGTAGAATGGAGCCGGAGCCAGGTACACATGTCAGACCTGGCACCAGGTCTGTCCTAGAAATCCCTTGAATCTTGCTCAAACTCTATTGCTGGAGCAGAATGGACCCAGCGCCTGGTTCACTAGTTAGGCCGGCACTAGGTGCATTCTGGTTTCATGCAGTTTCTACTTGAATTTACCTTGAATTTGCACATATTTGCTAAAAATACATTTAAAAGAAAAATGTTCACGGGAAAGAATATGCCTAGTTATTACAACAAATGCATCCTAAAGAGACTTCATATAACTAGGAAAATAATGGTGATTTTAATCCTTATCAATTCCCACACACTTGAACATCTGCTTGTTCTCAAGCAAAACACTTTAGTCCAAGAAAATTAATCAAGAAAATTAAAGTTCTTTCTCATTCCAAAAGTTTCTTCATCGTAGCAAATATCATATCTTCCTTTCAAACTTTAGATACAACCTTTGTCTTTCATATCCTTTGAAAACAATTTCAAACTTTGAAACATTGGACAAGACATCACAAAACTCTTGAAGTCAAATTAATCAAGTGCATACCTTAGTCTAAGAAAATTATTTCACTCTTCACGTAAAAATATAGATAACATGAATCACATAGGTTAAGCCATGTACTAACTCTAGCATTATAAATCTAAAAATTGCACACTTAAGTTATGATGTGAGGAAAGCTCTCCAATTTTTTTCTCCCAAAATTTTTCAATGACTTAGGGAATTAATAGCCTTAAGTGCATGGATTTCTCTTTACACACTTATTGGCCCCCTTTCCAGTCATCACTCATTACTTTTTGAACAATTCTTTTTTTTTTCTATGCTCTTGTTTGCCTTTTTTCCTTCGGGATAGCCTTAAAAGAGTGCACCGAATTCACTTGCTACTTCTCCCCATATTGACCCCCTTTTCAACTAAAGGTCTTCAACGATCATCAATAAGAACCTTTTTTTTTTTTTTTCTCAATTCACACCAGCAATAGTATTGTTTCCACTCATTATTTTTCTCTCAACTCTAATCAAAATTTTAAGCATTCTCCTCAATTTTTCCTCTCAAGGATCTTTATACAACTCATGTTTTTTTTTCATCATAACTCAAAGGTAGCAAAATTTAAACTCATAATACAAAAGTTAGTTAATAAATTCTTCCCATATTCATCATATTGTCTATATTTCAACTAGATAAGTCAAATAATATTTAAACACCAATGCATAAACAAGATTAATCAAAATTCTCAAGTCTTGACAAATATCTTATCCAATAAAACCAATTTCATCAAATTGGTTTACAGATTTGCAAAACTCATATCCAAGTACCAAGATACAATATTGGCTGACACAGGCCACTACTGTATAGGAAGCTTCCCATTTCGCTACCTTGATGTACCAATCATGATAGCTAAAATGAGAGTTTCATACTACAGGCCATTACTGGACAGGATTGGCTCTTACAAAGGAAGATGGTTAGCACGGTCGTTGTCATATGCAGCGCAACTGCAACTGATCCAAACTGTCCTATAGGGTGTGTATTGCTTTTTGCTTTCAATACTCCAAACACCAGCTGTGGTTATCAATCAGTTGGACAGATTGGCCAGGGACTTCTTATAGGATTCGAATCAAGCACTAGTGGCCTGGAGAGAAGTTTGCCTACCTAAGGTGGAAGATGGCCTGGGACTTAGAAACTTGAGCACTTGGAATGGGGCATTGTCGTCCCAAATCTTATGGGATATCCAAGCAGAGAAATAGTTACTCTTGGTTAAATGGCTTAATCACTACTATATGGAGGGCCAGTCAATTTGGGATATGCCGCAGCATAGGGACCAATCTCCTTTGTTCAGAAGACTGCTATCAATCTGGGATTCCATTCAGGAAAGGGAAAGAGATGCGGACCGAGCAGTACTACTACTACAGCCTTGTGTAATAGGGACTATGGCATTCACAACACAAGCATATAACTATCTTAGACTATGAATGCCGAAGGTACTATAGGCCAAAATGATCTGGAAGCAGGGACTCACGCCAAAACACTCATTCATGGTTTGGTTGTGTGCCAAGGGACAGTTGAAAACTAAAGATGTCCTGATGTTTCGGCCGGACGACATATCATGCCTATTTTGCCAAAGTGCAATCGGAGATGACCAGCCACCTATTCTTCAACTTTGTAACATCGAAACAAGTATGGACGGTTGTTAAGGCATGGCTAGCTTTGCCACAGGATATGAATTCGATTGACACTTATCTCAATTGGTTCAACCGAGCAAATCACGGGTCCTTGTTACTTGCGAAAGCCAAAGTTTCTACAATGGCTGCCATGGTTTACTACATCTGGTAGGCACGCAATCGAGCACTTTTCAAATGAGCTACCTATCAACCAATGAAATCTATGAAGAGGATCAAAACACATGTGCACTCTGTTATTTTTACCTTGTACCCTCATGTTTTGACCCATTTTAAGGATTGTATCTGTTACAACTAGTTAATAGTTGCCTTACTATTAACTAGTAAGCTCCTGTGTACATACCTTTTGATCAATATATACATTTACATCTTGATAAAAAAAAACTCATATCCAAGTAAGAAAAAAATTACAACCTTGCTTAACAATTAAACCACTGAATTTTTCGAAAAAAGTTATCACAAACACTGAATATATTCACCAAATAATATGGAAAAACACTTTTTCAACCTTTATTCTCCCCCCCCCCCCCACACACACACACACACATACTTAAATTGGACATTGTCTTCAATGGCCAAGGTTAAAATAATAAAAGTACTGCCAAGAAGACCAAGATGAATAAATAAAAAAATAAAGTGAAGAAGATACTTACATTACGTTGTCATGCCACCAGTTTTTAATCCACCTCAAGGAAGGGTCAGAACAAGAGTACCTACTAAAAGAAAAGAAACAAAAGAAAAAAAACATAAATCTAGAAAACGAAAATAAATGACATATACATAGTTCATAAAAAACGAAAGTAATAAAAATAAAAAAAAAAAAACGAAAAAAGGAACAACATTCATACGATCTAAATCAAGAATCATGGTTCATAGAGAAAAACATTTGCATGAGCCAAAGTGTCCAATGTCTCCCCAAAATAATTTTTTACCCGGTTCCCATTAATCTTGAAGGTACCATTATTCAGGTGAGAGATTTCTAGTGTACCAAAAGGATAAACCTTAGTTACCATATATAGCCTGGACCATCTTGATTTCAACTTTCTTGGAAAGATGCACAAGCGAGTGTTAAATAGCAACACTTGATCCCTTTCTTTAAACTTCCTAAATTGGGAGATATGTTTGTCATGCCACTGCTTTACCTTTTCCTTGTAGATGAGAGAATTATCATAAGCAGACATGCACAATTCCTCCATGGCATTCAAGTGAAGTAACCTAGCATTCAAGTCAAGATCAAAGTTCACAAGTTTAATAGACCAATAAGCTTTGTGTTCAATCTCTACCATTAAATGACAAGATTTTCCATACACCAATCTATAAGGGATAGTACCAAAAGGAGTCTTAAAAATTATCCTATAAGCCCAAGCAGTATCATCTAGCTTTAAACTCCAATCCTTCCTTGTATGATTAACCACTTTTTCCAAGATTCTTTTTCATTCTCTATTAACCTCCTCATCTTGGCCACTTGTTTAGGGATGATAGGGGGTAGCCAACTTATGAGCAACCCTTAAATACCTGAGAATGTTATCTAATTGGGAATTACAAAAGTGGATTCCCCTATCACTAATGAGCACCTTAAGGACTCCAAACCGGGTAAAAAGGGTTTTTAGAAATTTTACAACAACCCATGCATTATTAGTAGGTAAGGCTTGCACCTCAACCCATTTTTGATACATACTCAATCACAACCAAGACGTACTTGTTACAATAAAAAATTTCACAAGCTTAAAAAATTTTGTAATGGCATCTCATTAGATTTAGAGATGTTACCTATATGTTGACACCAATCACAACTTTGAACAAACCTGTGAGAGTCCTTAAAGAGTGTAGGCCAATAAAAATTAGACTTAAGTATCTTTTTGGTGGTGTTGTTAGCTTAGTAGCAGCCTATCGCGGGTCGTTCATGACAATATTTCAAGATATTGATGCTTTCTACGGAATCCACACACCTTCAAATGATTTGATCCACACAACACCGGAACAAGTACAGATCTTCCCAAAAGTAATGCTTTACCTCAGAGAGGAATTTCTTTTTTTTGTTGGGCATTGAAGTCATCTAGAAGAATTCCTGCAACCAAGTAATTAGCAAAATCCGCATACCAAGGTAGTTGAGAAATCTTACCATCAACATGTATAATTTTTTTATCTGGAAAAGTGTTATTGATGTCTCTCTCAGCCAATGACTCAAGGTTAGGATTCTCCAACCTAGATAAGTGATCTGCAACCAAATTTCATGCTCCATTTTTGTCCCTAATTTCTGAGTCAAATTTCTGCAACAATAACCCATCTTATCAATCTTGGTTCAGAATTATGCTTGTTTGGTAGGTACTTAAGGGCCGAATGATCCATATACATAAAGACTTTGGACAAAACATGATAAGAACAAAATTTATCAAAAAGCAAATACTATTGCAAGCAACTCTTTCTCCGCAGTGGTGTAGTTCTTTTGTGCCGCCGTAAGAGTTTTGCTTGCATAGTAAATTGGCTGAAAGTGCGTATTCCTCCTTTATCCAAGCACTATGCCCACTGCATAGTCACTTGCATCACACATTCGTTCAAATGGTAGAGACCAATCCAATGTAATTAAAATAGGAAAATTAATCAATTTTGTTTTAAGCACATTGAAAGGATTAAGACATTTTTCATCAAAATATAAAATAGCATCTTTTTCAAGCAAAGAAGTAAGGGATTTAGAAATCATTGAGAAATCCAAGATAAATCTCCTATTAAAACATACATGCCTAAGAAAGCTTCAAATTGCCTTCACAGAAGTTAGAGGAGAGAGTTTCTCAATTGCCTCAATTTTAGTCCTATCAACCTTAATACCTTTTCTTGAAGTCTTATGTCCCAATACTATGCCTTCTTATACCATAAAGTGACATTTTCCTAATAAAACATGAGGTTGGTCTCTTCACACCGTTGAATGACCTTTTCTAAATTGGTCAAACACAAATTAAAAGAATCACGAAAAACAGAGAAATCATCCATAAATACATCCATGATTTCCCCTACAAGCCCTTTGAAAATAGCTATTATACATCATTAGAATATCCCAGGGCCATTGCATAGACCGAAAGGTATACATCAATATGAAAAGCACCAAACGGGCATGTAAAGGTAGTTTTCTCTTGATCTTCCGGTGCTATGGGAATTTGAAAGTATTCGAAAAAACCATCTAAGAAGCAATAAAACTCATGTCCTGCTAACCTTTCTAACATTTGGTCAATGAAAAAGAGAGGAAAACGATCTTTCCAAGTTTCTTTATTCAATTTCCTATAATCAATGCTAACCCTCTAATTGGTTACCAACCTTATTGGGATCATCTCATTTTATTTCATTAGAGTTCACAACCATTCCTCCCTTCTTTGGTACCATTTATGTTGGACTAACCTAAATACTATTAGAAATAGGGTAAATGATGTCGGATTCTAAGAGTTTAATCACCCATATTTTACCACATCAATCATGTTTAAGTTCAACTTACATTGTGGTTGCACTACGGGTTTGGCTTCTTCTTCCAAAAGATTTTATGAGTACAAAAGAGAGGACTAATTCCCTTAATATTCATAATTTTTCATGCAATAACTCTCTTATATTTTCCCAAAAGACCTACCAATTTAGTTTTTTGTTCATAAAGTAAGGTTTTGGCAATAATTAGGCAGTTTTTCACCTTTTGCCAAAAATGCGTATTCTAAGTGCTCGGGGAGGTCTTTCAAATCCAATTTCGATGATTCCTCAATGGATTACTTCATCCTTCCAAAACTGCCTTTTTCGATTTTCTCAAAATTTTCAACCTATGGCCCTTAATTGAGTCTTCTAAATATGTAATGGATTGTTCCATATAACATTGGACAAATGATTCCTATATAAAATCAAAGATAGGTTCATCAAGAATAACAACCCTTAAACAAGAATCATCACAAGAACTAGGATGTTGCATGCTTTTTTGGATTTTTATAACGACTTCCTCGTCCCCAACCCTAAGTGTTAATTTTCCTCCATGAACATCAATTAAGGGCCTAGTATTAAGGGAACTTTAGAACCTTCATCCATTTCAAGAATTACAAAATCCACAAGGAATATGAATTTATCCACTTTAACCAAGACATCTTCAACTATTCCTCTAGGATAATTAATATATTGATCCGCAAGTTGAATACTCATCTTAGTGGGCTTAGGTTCAACAAGACCTAGCTTTTTGGAAGTTTTATACAGTAACAAATTAATACTAGCACTTAGGTCGGCTAAAGCATTCCAAAATGTTAGAGTACTAAGAAGACAAGGAATAGAAAAACTCCCTGGAAGATAGCTAAACACTTATCAAGATAGCTAAAAACTCACTTTCTTTTCATGCCATCATTCGTTGGTCCTGCAAGATAGCTGAACACTCTTCATTTAAAACCACAGTTAATAATTCCTCTAATTGTTTTTTATTTACAAGCATGCTTTTCAGAAATTTTGCATATTTGGGCATGTGCACTAAGGCTTTACTAAGTGGAATGTTTATATGCAGTTGTTTGAAGATTTCCAAAAACTTGTCAAATTATACATCTTTGCTTGCTTTGTGTGTGTGAGTAGGGTAGGGCAATGGTGGCTAAAAATCTGGTTTTTTAGGTCATTTTTTGAAAATTTCAACGATAGGTGTGGGTTCTGGCCCATCTCCTTTAGATGGTACCAGTTCTATACTGGGATTGGGCAGCTTCCTACCACTCCTTAGGGAAATGGCAACTGAATCATGTTGTGCTTCAACCCCTAATGGTGACTTTATCAATAAATCCATTAAGAACCAAATTTGTCTTTCCATATTTCTAACCATGCCCTCAAATTTTTCCAGTGTGTCATCTATCTTAGAAAAACAATTAGTTATATAGGTGGCAAATTTTTCCACCACACTTTCTAAGGCAATGGAGTTGGACGGTTGAGATGTCATCCAGTGAGATATGTTAGAATATTGTCCCAAGCTCCAATTGGCCATCTTACCTATACAAAATAACTGGTTAGCATCGTATATACACATCATAATATAAAATTAAGTTAGTTAGTTAAGGTAGATGTTCACATTTTAAGTTACAAGGAACTACAACATACAAAGACATTAAAATACAAGTACACAAGAAAACAAAATACAACACCTAGTCATACAAGGAACCTATATACATATTCACATATTTACATATAAACATATTAACATGGTTAGAGCAAGAAAATCCAAGCTTTCAAGATATTGTTCCTCGACAACGGCGCAAAAAACTTGATGCGTAAATTTTGGGCATATAAAATCATCATTTTTAAATCCATTGCTTAATCAAGTTTTAATTAAAAATAATAATTTCAAAATACACATGTGAGCAAGTATACTCATTACAAGTATAGTATAGGGAATTAACGAGTATTGATCCTCAAAAGAATAAGTACACACTAATCACTTTTCATTCATTGTTTTACCGATCCAAAATAAAATGATAAAAGAATAAAAATAAAAAATAAATAAACATATACAACTCAAGGATGTAAAAGTATGTAAATAGACAAATATTCTTAAAAACATGACTATGAATCACATAGCCAATATCACAATCAATTATTATTTTGGTCTCATGAAGGATTTGATATAGACCCACAACATTTGCAATCTATAGAATCACTATCTTCTAGTTATATTAGTGAACATATTCTGTCTCGACTAACTTATTTGAAAGATTCATTAAAATCAATCCTCATTCAAACCCCTATATTCTAGGTGATTTAAAGCATGAAATTAGTCAATGAATCTATATTCTAGCAATTATTAACTAACCTTTGATTACCAATGTTCTAGACAATTAACCCATTTATCAAGCAAGTTAAGAGATAACAAACATAAAAACCAATTAATTGAAATCATTACCAACCTATTTTTCAAGCAAGTTAATAACAAAACCTAATCAACCAATTCCATAAGCAAAACAAGTAATCAAATATCATGAACAATAATCAATTAATCAAAAAACCAAGTTAATCAATAAATTATGAATCATAAGAACAATATCAAATTACAATGGACATATTGAATAGACGATTGTTCAAGGAAAGAAAACAAAGGTAAAAGAAAACACTCATAGACAAGCTTCTTTCTTTCTCCTTGAAGACTCACTTGAACAACCCTCCTTGATTTGGATGAACTCTCATTTAATGAGAGATTGAGAATAACTTCTCTTCAATTCACCTATTTATGTTGTATATATCTTATCTTAGTGTTCTCTTGTGCTTTTATAGGTCCCTTGGATGTCAATTTCATGGCGGGGAAGTCTTGCCCTAGTAGGAATAGGAAAATACCAAAATCCTTGTATAAGCCCTAATTCGGCGTACAAAATTTTTACCTCTAGAGCATTCCTAGTGCCGGGTACCTTCAACCCACCTGGCAGTAGGTGCATTCTATTATTCTTCTGTTTTTGCTCTGTTTTAGGCCGTCTCTCATTGGCAGGTAGAATACACCTAGCTCCAGGTACACTTTCCAGACCTGGCAGCAGGTCTGCCCTAGAAATCTAGTGAAGCTTGCTCAAACTCTACTACTGGAGTAGAATGGACTCGGCGCCTGGTCCATTAGCTGGGCCTGGCACTAGGTACATTCTAGTTCTGTGCACTTTTTGGTCAATTTTGCCTTGAAACTGCACATATTTGACAAAAATACCTTTTACAAGCAAAATGTCAAATAGGAAGGCATATGCGTAGTTATTACAAGAAATGTATCTTAAAGCAACTAGTAAATGAATAGGGATTTTAAGCCCTATCATTGTTTCTTAAGGTCTTGTAATTCGTTAGGTGCCATTTTATAAGAAGTTCTTAAAATTGATTTTGCTGATGGCGCTAAATCAATAGAAATTTCTACTTCTCTTTCCGGTGGTAACTCAAGAGCAGGCACAAAAGGGCTATAGTGAACATAGTGGGATCATAGCATATACTTATTCTCATTAAACATAAAGCCAGTACAAAATTTATGTGTCGAGTACACAGTCATATACACTGGTCAAATTGTACTTATCTTGCTATATATATCCACATATCATCTTCCTGCTCATCATCATAGCTATCTAAAATGGGAGGTCTTGAATCAGTAGAAAAAGTATAGTATTTAGTAGCATCAAATCCTTCATCTCCATCCACATCACGTTGTAACCAAGCCAGTATCTCTGGGTCTATTTCCAGTTTCTTCTTAAGCTCCTTGAGCTTAAGCATAGGCATCACTACCTCTGGTACTTCCTAATCCCCTCCTCTCTGAGCAGCCTCTAATCTTGATATCTCCTCCTCAAGTATTCCTGGTACATCTCTACCAAACATCTTCTTATCATCCTCAGACAGCACTGCACCATTGGGAATATTATCTTTCTCATCATCATCCTGATGTGAGGCTTAACATCATCATCAATCTCATCAGAGTCACCACCTGCCTTCTCATATGGCGATGGTGTCCTCTCTACAATATTGTCTCGCACAAATAGAGTAACGATAGGTGCTACCGGATCAAATGAGCTCCTGGTCAGACGGGGTGCATGACGACGGCTAGGGTTAGGTCCTATCAAGATAAAACGTCCTGGAACACCTGCTTGATAGACCATCCTAATATTCTCCTCATTACTACACTTATTCATTGGGCGCTTACCCTTATCACTCTTAGCTTTCATACCTTCACGATGAAATGGTTTTATCAATCCCTATGATGATACCATAGTTCTATAAAACTAGGCTCTGATACCAATTGTAACACCCTACTAAAGATAACAGTAGAAGCATATCAATATTGGGTGTTGCCCCGTCAAGTTTCCCAAACAAAGGGTCTGTATAACGAAAATAATAGAGTATACAAGGTCCAGATCTATACAACAACCCATATTAATGGTCACATGCCCACATAACAAAAAATCTCATAGGTGAAAAATTTCCGTTTCACATCAGTAATAAGGCACATTATCGAAAGGAAAATGTTGAACCTAAACTTCTATCACCGTGGTATCATCTTTCTATTCGTAGGTCTGCCCAATTCTTGATTTTACAAAAGGTAAGATAAAAGACACATGTGAGTGAAAAATCACCAAGTGAGTCCCGTGTGTACTAGAGTTTTGTGAAAGAACATAGTACATAAAACTTTTGTGGAGAAAGCATTTCATTTTCCATACATTTTCCAACTGGAAATAATTCCAAAACACTTTGAAAAAAATTTATTCAGAACTCAATCATTGTTGAAAAATGGTGTTTCAATTTCAATACATTACCCTCATTTTCAAAACATAGGCACTTCTCCTAAAGAAGGTCGGCCCACGTATAAAGTCCACAAGGCTTCGCCTTCTACATCACAGTCTTATTATACTAAGGACACAAGCCTATAGAACTAAAATGTGCATTGTCAGAAGGGTCAGTGCAAACAAGCACAATACCATGCTATTCAGAATGTTTTTGTTACTACCGTAAGACCAGGGATCCCAATACCAACCTTAGTCACCATAAGTCGGGGATCTAATACCAACCTTTTTACCAGTATCAATCCCAACCTTACTCACCAATATCATGCCAATCTTACTCACTAGTATCAATGCCAACCTTACTCACTAGTACCAATGCCAATTTTACTCACCAGTATCAATACCAACCTTACTCACTAGTATCAATGCCAACCTTACTCACCATATAATTCGTCACAATGTCCTGTTATCCCATTCGGAGCGAGACAATCCCTAGAACTAGGCTAGGTTATAAGGGCTGTCTAACTCTAACATAGGCTAGTACAAAGGTTTGAGTCCTTACTGAGTACTGAATGTCACCACTACCAACTCTTTTTGACTAATCAAGCTAGACGATTATCTGATCCCGCCGAATTTTCAATAAAAACACTTTTAGGGCAAATAACACTTTCTAGAATTTAATCCCACTAACTCACTAGTTAGATCACTATTCACATAAGCTCCACAGGGCTAATCAATTTATTCCATAGGTGCATCAAGCCAATAAAACAATTTTAAGGATCAAAAGTCGTTTTCCAAAAGTCAATCTCATTATGAGAGATCTTTTTCCAAAATTGTGTCAAAACAAGGTAAAAGTTCTTTTAACACATCAAAATAAGTTTTGCAGGAGCATTTGGGTTAGTTCTCCCCATATTTAATTACAAAAGTCATTTACAAAAGGCATTCAGGTCATTTTTCCCATGCCCGATTTCAAAATGTTAACAAGAGTTCCAAGAATAATATTTCGGTCATTTATCGAATACCCATTCAGAAGGTTTTCATAAACATTCCAATAAGGACATTTGGATCATTTTCTAAATACCTGATTCCAAAAAGAACTAATTTCAAGAAATCTCGAATTCTGATCCCAAAAGAGGATTAAATTCAATGTTTCCAAACACATTTCCATAAAATGTTCCAATAAGGGCATTCTAGTTAATTTATGAATACCTGATTCCAAAATTTACCATTTTCTAAAAATTCTAAGTATTTAATCCAAAAAAAGGACTAACTTCACAAAATTCATGCTTTGATTATCCATTAAGGTTTCCAAGTTAATCATGAAGGTCATTTAAGCCCAAAATGGCATAAAACAAATCTTGCCCAAATAAACCTTAAACATATTCAGGGATTTCCAAAATGGTATAAAATGTTGCATTTCATGGAAAAATAAGGCACACTAGCTTTCAAGAGGGTTTTAGAAATCCAAGGGACTCACTTCATGTCCTAATTAATTCTTTCCGTTCATGGCCGTTTAATCACCGTTGCTATCGTTTCTAATGTTTCGTTGGCCGTTTATCGATAAACCTACCCTAAACATCGTTTTTAGGTCAATTCGTGTTTGGCCAAAAAATAGCCAACGACTTTCTGACGTCCAACCGACGTTTAGCCAATAGGGCTAACGGTTAAATAAAACATTCGACTTTCGTTTACGTTGTTTTTTTTTTTTTTTCGATTCATTCGTTTTTCTTTTTCCATATTCCTTCTCCATAAGAATACAAGGGATTCACTTCATATTTCCCAATTATTTTTGTGAAACCCCAGTCAGAACCAACCTTAGAGTAAGGGGGTTGGGATGCATATTGTAACACCTCGCTACCTAGGCCTGCCGGGGCCGGGGATGTCGCCCCGTCCAAAGGACAAGGGGTCTTTATAACGAGGTCACACAAATAAAATAGTGGAATAAAAATAATAAAAATAATACTTCAACTTAAGATTTATTACAACCCAAGAATAAATCCACGAATTCCCAAAAGGAAACAAATCCATAAATTAAATTATCCACTCTCGTCTCCCCAAAGCAATACATAAAATTAAAAGACACATTCTCTTCCAAGGCAGATAACACTAGCTACTCATCCCCACAGCAGGATCGGCCTGAAATCATGGTAAAAAAGTGATGAGACAGAAATCTCAGTAAGTCCATGTGTGCTTTGGGTGTTCAGTGAAAACAGTTCGTGGATGCAAAGTGTGAAATATTTATAAGAGAAATATTGGCAAGCAATAAATATTAGTCAAAAGCAAGAGTGGCGTTTTCCACTTTTTGAAACCATACAAGTGCACAATAAAATCAACCACTCATAAATGTGGTCATGGGTTACCACACATTGGGCCCCATAACCATACAATGGTCAGAATGCCACACTTTGTGCAAACAAACAAAAGAAATACTGGCAAACAATAAATGATGTTCAAAAATAAGAGTGGCGTTTTGGCTTATCTAGCCGTACATAATTTATAAGATCAACCACTCGAAAGAAAGGATTATGGGTTACCACACGTTGGGCCCCATAACCGGTCAGAATGCCTAACACTTTGTGCAGACTGACAAAAGGTAGGTGATCGGCCTACCGGGCAAGATACTCCTCCTTCTCTATACCCAAACAACAACCGGGTGTCCATTCCGGCAAAACACAGTCACTTGACTGAAATAAAACAAATTGCTAGCTCGGACCGGCCTGACTAAGTAGTACTGACGTTTCTCTAAGTTGAGCTTATCTTCTGGAGGTGGCCTTCTGCCAGGAGACTCACTCTTGCTCTTCAAAACTAGTACTACTAACCTACCCCTGTTGAGTACTCAACGTAACATATCCCACTTGGGGAAAAAATGAACAAAACACATTTCCACTTGAAAATGGCAATTAAGGTTTTCCAAGGTTTGGGGCAAAACTGGTTTTAGAAAGAGTTTTAGGTTTTGAGTAAAACCGCCCCTTGATTTGCAAATAATTTATTTGTCTGAAATGAGAATGGAAATAATCCTCAATTGCCTTTACAGAAATGAGTGACCATGCACTCTACATTTAGCTTGCCATTAAAAAAAAAAATCATTTTTCATCAAACAGGTTTTATACAGGAGTTTACCTGATCCTTGCTCACAACAAAGGTCTCCAATAGCTGACCTGACCCGCATAGGGTAAATACAAACCACAATCAAACTCAAGCCAAAGACTCACTTTCTCAAATAAAACTAACTCAACTTACTACAGTCATATCCCTAGTGTCCCAAGCTTTAAGGCTCAATAATAAATAAAAGGGTTTATAAAATAAATCTAGTTTGATATTAAAATAACTAGAGTTTGAGAAATAGGTACAAAAAGTTGAAGGTTTAAATCTTGCTAAAAATAAATTATGGTTTATTTGAAAAAGGGTCTAAGGTAGTATTAGGTAAAATAATGATTTATTAATAATTTAGTTGCTAGAAAATAATTGATAGCTAAAATTTGTTGAAAATAAATTTAATGAGTCTTGCTTGAAAAATAATAAGCAAATCCTTAATGGGTTTTGATTAAAAGATAATAATTAAAATTTTAGTAATAAATATTTTATTAATTATAATTATTTCCATAAAAGGCTTTAATTGATTTTATTTTTTTTTCTAGCAAAACTATTATTTATTTGACTAAAATATCACTATTTTATATAAAAGACCAAATCCACATTTTCCCATGGTTTTCAAAATTTTGCTAGAAAAATCATATTATTAAATATTTTATTAATGAAATAAAATTTAGCTTAGGGACAACTAGATCATGATCATATTCCTATAGCTAACCACAATCATGAACATATACAACCCTTCAATTCATCAAATCATCCAAATCATGTATACAAGCATAGATCTCAATTTATCAAAACATGATCTAACCCCTACTAGCATAAATAAGATCATGGCTTCAATAATCCAACATGAATATAAATCCTATTCACCAAAGGTGACATAATCTCTAGCATACTTCATCACAAATACTACCTATGACATGGAGACATGCATTAAATCTCAAATCATCATACAATCGACCAAGATAATCCATCCATGCATAAATCCCATCTCCTTCATATTCATACATACATTCATGCTTCAATCTCAACAATATATATATATATATATATATATATATATATACTTAAATCCTATCGCCATCTACCTACTATCATCATCATCCTAGAGACATGAATCTAGAGTTTAAAAGAAAGGTTGAAGGCACTTACTTGGTTGATGAATGTCTTGAAGGAGTTTAGAATGGATCTCAACTCCTAGATGTCTAACTTTGTCCAAGGGAGATGGCGAAAGCATGTTCATGGGAGAAAAAGTTATCCGGCCAAGAGAGGGGAATTTTCGGCCATGAGAGAGAGAGAGAGAGAGAGAGAGAGAGAGAGAGAGAGAGAGAGAGAAAGAGAGACCATTAGCATGCTTATTCACTTAGGCTCTCACTGGAGATCAAGATTGGAGAAGATGAAGTTGTTAGAATAAATTTACCTTGAAGGTGTTCTTGACCTTAACAGAAATTTCTGGTTTTTTATCCGAAGTAGCAAGATGATTTGTGGAGTTTGATGTTAAAAATGGTACGGATGGACTCACAACAATGAATAGATGAAATCTAGAATTTTTAGAGGTAGTTTGAAGTGATTTGGAGAGGTATTAAGTGAAAGGAAGGAATAGGTGTTCTTGGTGTACTATGTATTCTTGAAGGTTGAAGAAAATCAAGAGATGGTAATGTGCAGCTGCTGAATTTTTGTGAGAGATAAGAGTGGACGAATTTTTGTAGGGTTTAGGAGGATGTTTCTCTGATTTGAGAGGGAAAAGGAAAGGTTAGTTGTTACAATCTTGAAGAATATTTTTAGGAAGTGAATTTGGAAAGTAAATATCCTAAGAATATCTTGATTGCTTGGACAGCTTTGAAGTCTGCCATGGCTGATTGTTTGAGCAGAATTTCGTGGGATTAATGCTGACTTATGGAGGCTTATGGTGGCCGAAAGTAGGGTGTACAATGATGAAGAAGAAGTCTGGTCCATTGAGTAAAATATTATGGAAGGTTACTAAATAAGATGGCTGAAATTTTGGAAACCAATCACGCTTAATTGCAGGAATTTTGTAGAGAGATTTTCGGACAGCCATTGATGGAATTTCGTGCAGAAGTTCAAGGGGCCCAATGGAGCTCTGTTGGGGGAGGTTTAAGGAAGCTTTTTGCAGAAGTATCTTGGTGTTTCAGTTGGAAGAAGAAGAGAAAACGAGCTGGACAAAAATCTGCACAGGAATTTTCGTTGTACAGTGAATTTTCTGGCAGATTTTCATCTGCTACTTCCAGCTGTTTTGCAGCGAGTTTTGAAGGGGATTTCAGGGGTATTCAAGGCTGGTTTCCAGCCTTCTTTATGGATGAAAAACATGGCTAAGGTTCTGTACAAATTCTGGAAGAAAACAGCTTGGTTTTGAGCTCTCAAAACCGATTTTCGTACAGGAATTTTTCCAGCTTTGCTCCAGTTTGTGCAGTCCGAATTTGGGCAAGAAACTTTCAGGTTTCAACTGATCCTAAAGACCATTTTTCTGGTAGCATTTGGGAGGAAATGTGAGCTAGAATTTTCGACCTTTTGAAGGTACAACAAGCTGGAAAATTTCTGCTCATTTCATGAAGATAGATGAAATAAGTTAGAGGAAGAATTTCAGCAAGCTTTCAAGAGGGGTTTTCCCCTTGAATTTTTTTCCCACAAATCATTTACATTTTCCAAACCATGAGAAGCCTTTTACTAGGACATTTTGATCCTAAAAGACCTTAGTCCTCTACTGAATTTTCTGGGAAGGAAAAGGATAGAACACCTTGCTCGAGCTAAGGAGTTGGAATTTAAGAAAAGCTAAAGATCAAGGGAGAATGAATTCCCTTTTGGCATTTCGCGAAGAACAAAAGAGTGAAGTGAGAATTCTCTTAACATGTCTCTCCTAGGACATCATCACCACATTGATCTAGGCCCTCATGGCCGAAACCATCCTTTTCCAATCAAAATAAAATTTACTCAAGCTAAAGCTTCTATGATGGACTTTGAACCTTTGACCTCAAGAATTAATTCCAAGGCTCTAACCACTATACCACAACACCTCTTGTTGCTATTTCTACTAGAACAATTATTCCCTATTCAATCCACAAGCAATCTCCTTATTTTCACCTCGAGCAAAAATTACCATTTTGCCCCTCTCACACATCACTCACCAACAAGATTTCAAGATAGTAAAAATCAAATTCAAAGCACATAGAAATCATATGAAAACATATTTAATCATGAAATAAAGCATGATATGCATCCCAACTCCCTTACTCTAAGGTTGGTCTTGACTGGGGTTTCACACATATCATATTTTATTGCATGTTCAAATATATTTTTATATGATTTTATATGTTTTGGATTAGTGTTTTATAGCCTCGAGGACTTGATTATGCTTATTGGGTAAGAAGGGCAAAATTGTAATTTTTGCTTGAGGAGAAAATAGGGAGATAGCTTGAGGATTAAATAGGAAAAATATTTTTGGAGAGAAAATAAGAACAAGAGTTGCCGTGGTGTAGTGGTTAAAACTTTGGAATTAATTCTTGAGGTCTTGGGTTCGAATTCCATCATTGGAGCTTTAGCATGATTAAATTTTATTTTTGCTTGGGAAGGGGTATTTTCTGCCTTTTGTACCTTAGCATAGGGTAGAGGTGCTGTCCTAGGGGAGACATAATAGGAGTACTCTAATCCTATTCTTGTGCCTGCTCAAAATTTCCTAAGAGAATTCATTTCTTCTTGATCTTTAATTTCTCTTAATTCTCAATTCATTAGATTGGTCAAATTTGTTCTAGCCAATTTTATTTCAGAAATTTCAGTAAAGTGATGTGGCTTTGAAGGTTCAAAATGTCTTAGTGAAAGACATCTTATGGTCTGAAAATGTAGTAGAGATGTGGGAGATTCCAAGAGAATAAATCCCTCTAGTGAACCTTCTAAAATTACACTCTAGCTATGTTCATTTTCCTTCATGGCATGAATTGAAATTTTTCTA
Organism: Voacanga thouarsii; assembly: GCA_026120185.1. Lineage (NCBI taxonomy): Eukaryota > Viridiplantae > Streptophyta > Magnoliopsida > Gentianales > Apocynaceae > Voacanga > Voacanga thouarsii. The sequence goes on from JANUWF010002977.1 coordinate 397,208, forward strand.
GCTTCTTGTGCCTTCAAGGTGTCGAAATTCTTAGTCATTATTCCCTCCCAAATGCTGCCAGAAAATGGCCTTTTGATTAGCTCGAGATCTAAATTTTTCTGGCCATTTTCGGTCTGCACAAATGCTGTGCAAAACCAGAGAAATTTCTAGTTGAATTGGCAGCTTTGGAGGTCCGAAACCAAGCTATTTTCATTTAATTTTTGCTCAGCACCTTAGCCACATTTTTCCTCCATAAAGAAGGCTGGAAACCAGCCTTGAAAGACCCCTGAAATCTCCTCCAAACTCTCTACAAACTGATTGGAAAATGGCAGCCGAAACTGTCCAAAAATTCTAGCACCTTGCGAAAATTCTGTACAAGAAAATTTCCAGCTTTATTTCCTAATTCATCCCTGGCCGAAACTTCAGCTTTCTTCTGCACAAACCACTCTTAAACAGCCATGATCAGAACTCCATTGTCTTCCCCAGGTTCCCGCATGAAAATCAGACATGGCTGCCCGAAAATCTCTCCAGCAAATCTCTGCAATCGTGCTTTGATTAGATACCAAAATTCCAGCAACATTAATTTAGCAACATTCCATAAAATGTTTCTCAAACAACCAGACTTATTCTTCACTATTTCACTCCATCTTTTCAGCCACCATTACCCCCATTCAATCAGCTTTCAACCAGTAGAAATACTGCACAATAATTCGGCTATAGCAGCTTCCCAAAAGCTCTCCAATGATCAAAGATATTCTTGCTATATTTAGTTTCCAAATTTGATTCCTTAAGATATTCTTTTAGGATTTCAACAACTAGGCTTTCCTTTTCCCTTCCAAACCAGAAAATCATCTACCAAAACCCTACAAATAATTCGACCAGCCCTAATCCTTCAGAATTACAGCAGCTTCAAATCAAAACCTCTCTACTCTCTTCAACCTTCAAGAATACATAGCACACAAAGAACACCTACTCATTCCTTTCGCCTAATACCCCTCCAAATCACTTCAAACTTCTTCTAAAAACTCTAGAATTCATATACTCACTGCCGTGAGTCCATCCATACCATTTTTAACATCAAAATCCAAAATCCAACTTGCTCTTTTGGATCAAAAACTAGAATTTTTGTGAAGGATCAAGAACACCTTCAAGGTAAGTTTGTTCTAACAACTTCATCTTCACTAATCTTTGCTCTCTAATGAATATGTATATGAATAAACATGCTAATGGACTTTCTTCTTTTCTTTTCTCTCTCTCTCTCTCCCTCTCTTGGCCAAACCTCTCTCTTTCTTGGCCGAATGGCTTCTTCACCAGTGGCCATGCTTTCTTCATCTTCCTTGGACGGATCTTGTCATCCAGGAGTTGAGATCCATTCAAAACTCATTCAAGGTATTCATCAATCAAGTAAGCCTTTTTAACCCTCCTTTTAAATTCTAGATTCATATCTCTAGGATGATGTTGATAGAAGATGGATTATGAATAGGGTTTGAGTATGTATTGTTGTGAAGAGTTGAGATTGAAGCATGAATATATGTATGAATATGATGGAGATGGGATTTATGCATGAGTTGATTATCTTGGTTGAATGTATGGTGTTTTAGGGTTTAATGCATGCCTCCATGATTAAGTATGCTAGAGGTTATGTCATCTGTGATGAATAGGATTTATATTCTTATGTGATTATTAAAGCTATGGTTATATTTATGCTAGTAAAGGTTAGATCATGCCTTAGTAAATTCGGATCTATGCTTATATTCATGATTTGGATGATTTGATGATGTGAAGGGGTGAATATGTTCATGATTGTGGTTAGCAATAGAATTGTGATCATGACCTAGTTGTCCCTAAGCTAATTTTATTTCTTCAATAAAATATTTAATATGATAATTTTTGCTAGTAATTTCGAAAAACCCTAGGAAGGGTAGATTTGGATTATTATTTATAATAAGGATATTTTAGTCAAATGAATAATAGCTTTTGCTAGAAAAAATAAAATATATAGATATTATATAAGATAATGAAATCAACTAAAGCCGTTTATGAAAATAATCATAATAAGTAAAATATTTATTATTAAAATTTAATTATTATCTTTTAACCAAAACCTATTAAAATTTATTATCTGTCAATCAAGACTCATTAAAATTTATTTTCAACTAATCTTAGCTATCAATTATTTTCTAGCAAATAATTATTAATAAATCATTATTTTACCTAATACCACCTAGGACACTTCATCAAATAGACTCTAAATTTTTCTTAGCAGGATTTAAATCTTCAGCTTATTAGTACCTATTTCCCAAAACACTAATTATTTTGAATATCAAATTAGCCTTGGCTTATAAACCTTTTTATTTATTATTTGGCCTTAAAGCTTAGGACAGTAGGATCATGGTAGTAGTGAGTTGAGCTAGTTTATTTGTGAAAGTGGATTTTGGCTTGAGTTTGATTGTGGTTTGTATTTACCTCATGCGGGGTCAGGTCAGCTGTTGGAGACCTTTTATTGTGAGCAAGAATCAGGTAAGCTCCTGCATAAAACCTATTTGATGCAAAAATGTTTTTTTTTTTTTTAATGGCCAGCCAAATGTAGAGTGCAAGGACACTCATTTCTGTAAAGACAATTGATGATTGACTTATTTCTTATTTTAGTCAAATGAATTATTTGATAATCAATAAGCAGATTTACTCAAACTCAAAACTCTTTCTAAAACTGATTTTGACAAGGACTTTGGAAACCCTTAATTGCCATTTTTATGTGAAACTTTGTTTTGTCATTTTCTCCCAAGTGGGATACGTTCGTTGAGTACTCAATAAGGGTAGGCTAGTAGTACTAGTTTTGAAGAGCAAGATTGAGTCTTCTGGTAGGAGGTCACCTCCAGAAGATTAACTCAACTTAGAGAAACGTTAGTACTACATAGTCATGCCGGTCCGAGCTAGCAATTTTTATTTCAATCAAGTGTCTGTGTTTTGCCAGAATGGACACCCGGTTGTTTTTTGGGTATAGAGAAGGAGGAGTATCTTGCCCAGTAGGCCGATCACCAACCTTTTGTCAGTTTGCACAAAGTGTCGGCATTCTGACCGGTTATGGGGTCCAACGTGTGGTAACCCATGACTCTTTCTTTTGAGTGGTTGATTTTAATTATTGTGTATGGCGGGAAAAGCCAAAACGCCACTCTTGGTTTTAACTAATATTTATTACTTGCCAATATTTCTCCTATAAAGATTTTATACTTTGCATTCACGAACAGTTTTCACTCGACACTCAAAGCACACACGGACTTACTGAGATTTTTGTCTCATCACCCTTTTTACCATGATTTCAGGTCGATCCTACTGTAGGGATGAGTAGCTAGTGTTATCTGCCTTGAAAGAGAATGATGTCATTTATGTTTATGTATTGCTTTGGGGAGTTGAGAGTGGATAATTTTATTTATGGATTTTTTTTTCTTTTGGGAATTCATGGATTTATTCTTAGGATGTAATAAATTTTAAGTTAAAGTATTATTTTTATTCCACTATTTTATTCGTGTGACCTAGTTATAAAGACCCCTTATCCTTTGAACGGGGCGACATCCCCGGCCCTGGCGGGCCTAGATAGCGGGGTGTTACAAGTGATATCAGAGCCTAGGTTTAGGCAATTATTGATAGTATATGTGTTATTTATTTAAGTTTAAATCTTTATCTAACCTATCTTGTTGATGTTGTAGGATGGTTAGGATGCTTAGGACCACGAGGAAATGGCAGCAGTGGCACCCGCCAATCCCTATATACCCAGAGGACCTTCTAGTTCCCCAACCTGCCCCTCAGCCAGTTATCCCTATAGAGGATAGCAGCGATGATGAGGTCCAGATCCTAGAGCTACCCCCAATCCCGGTGATAGACATAAGCTCTGACAATAATGATAAGGTGATAGCAGTGGAGCATGTACCCCATCCTCCTAGTCCCATAGTGGATTTATTAGTAGATAGTGATGACCTAGGGGAGATAGATTATGAGTCTCCACTTAGGCCTTCTTTCATTCCTTCTCCCAGCAGAGTTGAGCCCGGGGAGAGTTCTAGACGCCTCGGGAAGGAGCCAATAGAGGGATTTGCAAATGGGGATGGGATAGACTTCACTAGGAATCCTGGGGAATGGTTATATAAGGTCGACTTTGAAGATTCTGATGAGGACTAGAGAGGCTAAGAGCTGATATGATTCGGATGCTTATTTATTGCTTTCTGTAAACTTCTGTGTTAAGGAATTTCCTTTCTGTTTACTGCTTTCATTTCAAATTTATGCAAATAGGAGTACCTAGAGTACTCTAAGATTTGATAAAAATTTTTATGCAATTCTTTATACAAAAACTTGCATTAGATTTTCTTTTACTTAAACCTAAATGTGAATGCATGCTCAAAATATTTTAAACTTAAATGCATACATTCATTATCTAGGCATGGTTGAAAATGGCACACAAGCGCCGTGTAGCCACATCAAGCAGAAGAGTTCCGTAAGTAGAGCTTGTGATACTGGAGTTTGAGACGACTCAAATGCGATCACCCAATCGGGAGAATGAGAGCGACCCAGATTTGGAAATGGGTTTAGAAGAACTTGTTGAAGTGATAATAGGGCAAGCTGTATGCCAAGTTTAGCAAGTGCGAATTCTGGTTGGACAGTGTTGCATTCCTTGGCCATGTGGTGACCAAGGAGGGAATCAAGGTAGACCCAGCAAATGTCGAAGCAGTGTTAGACTGGAAGCAGCCGGAGAATATCACCGAGATTCGAAGTTTCTTGGGATTGGCTTGTTACTACTGGAGATTTATCAAAGGGTTCTTGACCTCACATCGCCGATGACCCGACTGTTGAGGAAGGATGTTCCATTTCTGTAGAACGAGAAATGCGAGAAAAGCTTTCAAGAACTTAAGTGAAGATTAATGACAGCACCTGTACTAAGTCTGCCAGAGGGAGGAAAGCTATACGCGCTATATACCACGCCTCGAAAGAAGGATTGGGAGCGATATTGATGCAAGATAGGAAGGTGATCGCCTACGCTTCTCAGAAGCTGAGACCGGATGAAGTCAACTATCCTACTCATGATTTGGAGCTAGCAGCTATCGTGTTCGCCCTGAAGAAATGGTGACACTACCTGTATAGAGCTAAATACGAGGTATTCATCGACCACAAGAGTCTAAAGTATATCTTCACTCAGAAAGATCTAAACTTGAGGCAGCGAAGATGGATGGATTTTTTGGAAGAATACCGTTGTCCGATCAACTACCATCCCAGGAAGGCCAACGTTGTGGCGGACGCCCTAAGCAGGAAAGTTGGAATGGCCAGACTGAGAGTGCAGGAAATTCGAGTAGTTCAAGATGTGTTAGACAGAAGGGTGGAAGTGCAAGACCAAAGAATTGTCATCAGCAATTTGAGGTTGGTACCGGATTTGAAACGGGAAATCGTAGAAGCTCAGCAAAGCAACACCGAGTTTCAGCTTTTCAAGGACAAGGAGCTCAAGTGGCCGGGTAGTGAATTCCATCAAGATAAATAGGGAATTTTACATTTCAGAGATCGATTGTGTGTTCTCGGGGAGCAGCAATTAAAGGACAGAATTTTGGAAGAGGAGCACAAGAGCAAGTACGCCATTCATCCGGGGGAAGTAAAGATGTATCAGGACTTGAAAAGAGCCTATTTGTGGCCCAAACTGAAGCGGGATGTGGTTAAGTATGTCTCGACCTGTCTCACCTGCCAGAAAGTCAAAGCGGAGCACAAGAAGTCAGCAGGACTATTGCAGCCATTACCAGTATCGGAGTGGAAGTGGGAGGAGGTGACTATGGATTTTGTCACCGGACATCCCATGTTCAAGACACAGAAGGATGACATATGATCCAAAATCGCACAATTAATCATCCTTAACTTCGTCCAATTTCTAAGCAAAATTCTGATATTTGGCTACTTTGGCACATGATTTTATTTTGGGAATAACAACCAACCTGCAACTCCGATTTGGCTGTATGATATACCGAAATGACCGTAAGACTCTTAAATTTAATTATGTGTAAGCACTTTCCAGTGATCTTTTTCCCATGACACACTATTGGGAAAAAACTGCCCTAGTAGTTTATTAAAAATCTACTATTCCTTCATTCTTTTCTTCTCTTTTGGTCTTTAACATCTTGGAACCATTAATTCATTCAATTCTCCTTCAAATCCTCTTTAATTATATAAATTCCATATTTAAATATCTCTCAATAGATACACTTATTCAACACAAATGCATCCTTTCTTATCAAAGCTAGTAGAATCCATTTTTTCCAACCAAGTAAATTCTATTTTTACCCTACTTTGATCATCACCCCACCAACCTGAAACAACCCTTCCAACCACCATATTTATTCAGTTCTTCCTCTCACAAAACATCATTCAAAGACCCTTAGGCAGCCGACATATATACGAGCATATGCAATGTTCATACACAAAAGTTCACAAACCCTAGCTTTGATCAGACAAAAAATTCATGTTTTCATGTAAAAATTCAAATCAAAATAATCATCATTCACCCAACAATAACTTTAATTCATTCAAGGTAGGATATTACCTTGCATTTGATGCTATTTCAGTGATTTTTCTCCAAGAACTCTGAAGACTTCACCAAGCATACCAAGAACACACACTAGCTTTTTTTTTCTCTCTCTTGTTTGATGTCTTTTCTTTTCTCTTTCTTTCCTCCCTTATAGCTTCACCAAAATTGGCTATTTTTACAAAATTTCCACCGCCATTTTCTGGTCAAAATTGTGACCAAATTGGTCACACATTGTGGCTAACTTTACACATGTCATTTTCTCAATTTTCCATCATTTTTCTTATTATTTCTTAAGCTTATTTAATAAGATTTTTGAATTACATAATCCCATAAATATTTCACTCCTATAATGATATTCTAACACTTTTTTCATCCACCAATCACAAAATTCCACACGCTCCATTTTTAATCGCGATTTTCTATTTTTCCCTGAAATAACCAATATTGGGTCAGTAATGAAAAAATATTCTACTTCACCATTCAACTTAAATAATTCTACTGAATCCATTGGCAATACTCAAATTCTTCAATTTCTCCTCTATTTGATCAAATTTGGGTCAAATTCGCGGGTGCAGTTAAAATGATGAAAATGCCCATGCCAACCCAGAGAGCATAATTTACACCAAAATGTGTGTTTCATCGCACTGGTCCATTTCTCTTCTCAACTTACCCTCAAATTCTTACTTTTTTAATAATAGTAGCCTTCCAAAGATTTAGGGTATGGGTAGAACAAATCTAACAATTACATCCAGGTCCCGACAAGATATTAAGATACCAAAAATTCGTTTCGTTACATTAGTCATCTTTTGTTTGAGCCATTGATATAGATTCTCAACCTATTACAGATAGTAGCCAATTGAAGGTAAAAATACAGGGTATTACAGCAATGATGTATTCAATGCTTTTATTGTAACTTAACATTATTTTGGAATTCATGATTTTATGTTATTGATTTGATCAATTCTTTATCATCTTTAGTATTTGATTATTTGATTTTATTGTTATTGATGTAAGTTCTTCTAATTGACTTTGACACAACGATGTTTGGAGCTTCGTTGCATTGATTTCGTATTTGTTGAATCATGACGGACTTGAACAATGAAGTTAGGATTTTAGAACTAAGCGATCAAAGGTTACGTTAATTTCTCCATGACATAGAGTTATTAGCTAATTTCATGATTTTAAGGAATTCAGATTCACGCATGTTTTGGTTAAGATGGCTTGATTGACAAATCTACTAATTGAGTCAAGATATGAGTGATGAGCTTAATGCATGTTTTGGTTATGTTAGCTTGATTTACAAATCTGTTAATATGAATCAAAATATAGGATTCTATGGATTGACAAATGAAGTGGAATTTACGTAAGTAAATTCATGAATTGAGAAAGGATTGGATTTTACTTTATGTTTCTTCATAATGCCAAGATGATAATTAATTGAGAGAATTGCTAATTCGTTCATTTTCATGTTTTCTAGTATAATCATTTAAATTGCATATTCTTACTTCTTTGAGTTGTATATATTACTTTATTTTTCTTTCTATTCTTTTCTCAATTTATTTGGGTCGGTTAAATAATGAATGAAAAGTGATTAGTGTGTACTTATTCTTTTGAGTATACTTGCGATGAGTATACTTGCTCACATGTGTATTTTGGGATTAATGTTTTAATTAATACTTAACTAAGGGATGGATTTAAAATTAATGATTATATATACCCAAAATTTATGCATAATGTTTTTGGCGTTGTTGCTGGGGAATAATATCGTGAAAGCTTAGATGTTGTTGATTTAGCCATGTTTATATGTTTATATGTCCATATGTCTATATGTAAATATGTATATATGTTCTTTATGTAAATCGGTGTTCTATCTTGTTGTTTGTAACATTGTGTGACTTAACTGACTAGTTGACTTCATGTTGTACTTAAATACTACTAACTTTTGTATTTAGATAGTTTGTGAAGAAGTGTGTTTTTCTTTTCTTTAATTTTATATTATTTGTTTTTCTTTTTCTTTTTTTTATTTTTTTTATTTTTGTTTTTTTTATTTTTGATTTGATTTGTGTTTTTATTTGAACGCGAGATTGACATTATCATGGACAACTACTTTTGAGTACAAGATCAAAGGAGTTGCAATAACGAGAATTTGGTAAATTTGCAAGCTCAGATTGACACTTTTTCTGAGATGTCACTTGAAGCCTCAATGCATTCTTTTGTTGCCAATTCAAATTCCTCTATTAAGTGGCATGAAGTAGCATCCTAACGTGTGAGCCATCAAAGAACGCAACTGGCCAAACTGGTTTAGGATGCCATAAAGGCTTATACACTTGAACTGCCCAAGGAAAAGAGAGAGGATATGAAGAATAATTATCTAATGTGAAAAGGGTGGTATTCAATGCACCTCTATGTGATAATAATTCTAATCTCTCTTTGCCACATAATTTTTTAGGTTCTTCTCAATTCTTGGAGAACAAGGGTCAAAATGATGATTTGTTGAATTTATCATGCCTTAGGGAGTTGGATCTTTTAACGCTACATCATAGGAAGTCCTTGGAGGATGGTGGAAATTTCTACCTTTCACCCAATTCAAAGGGAGATAACTTGGTATTTGTAGTTATTTTGAAAAGTAAGGATTTCTTGATCTCATATCTGAGAACTCAAATACTAAATTTAAAGGGAAATTTTAATTGTGAGCATTCTTTTGAAAGGTTAAAAGGTGATTTCAAGTTTGATGCATTCTTTAGAGAGCATGTGCACTTATATGTTGACAAAAATATTTGTGTGTCTAAAATAATGTTAGAGAAAGAGGTTTATGTGTTTTGCTTTAGTGAGAAAAATTGTTTTCATAAACCTTCTATTTTTTAAAAACTTCATTATGTTTATCTTCTATTTTGAGCTTTATGATTTTTTCAAAAGTTTTGATGAGGAATCATGATGAGTGGAAATAGTTTGTATCTTTGTTTTATGTTTAGTTTTGTTAAGTGTTTTGTTTTCCCTCCCCAAATAAGGAAAACATTTTCTATCCTATGTTTGGGGGAGTGAGTCATGTCTTTATTTGTTTTGATTAGTATTTTTATTTTGTGCTCTTTTATTTAGGTATGCTTTATTTGGCTTTTATTTTTCTTTTTATTCTTTTATTTGTGTTTTGTTTTATAGGTAGGAATAATGTCCTCCTACACAAGCCCTTCTCTCTATCTCAAGTTTTGATATTCATTAGAGCTTTATTGCACTTGGGAAGAATTGCTTAAACTTTCTACCACTTTATTAGATTTGGTCCCTTTGGAGATGCTTTCTTGTGTTTAATTTTTTGCCAATGAGGACATTGTCCAGTTTAAATGGGTGAGTAGTTTAGTAATATTCTTTCTCCAAGTTTTTATCAATTATCTTTATCTTGGTGTTTTCTTGGTATAAAATAATTTTGTTGAAAATTCTGGATCAAATTTTTTTTGAAAATTTTCAAAATTTTCAGTGGTTTTCATTGCTATGCAAGGTTGTAATTCTTTTTCTTACTTGGATATGAGTTCTGTCATTCATTAGGTGGATTTTGATAAAATTGGTTTTATTGGATAAGATATTTGTCAAGATTTTAGAATTTTGATTAATCTTATTTATGCATTCGTGTCTTAATGTTATTTGACTTATCTAGTTGAAATATAAAAGATATGATGAACATGGGAAGATGTTATTAGCTAACTCTTGTATTATGAGTTTAAATTTTGCTAGCTTTAAGTTATAATAAAAAAATATGAGTTGAAAAAAAGATCTTCGAGAGGAAAGATTCAGGAAAAATATGAAAATTTTGATTTGAGTTGAAGAGAAAAATAATGAGTCAAAACAAAACTATCGTTAGTGTGAATTGAGAAAAAAAAAAATGCTCTTATTGATGATCATTGAAGACCTTTAGCTGAAAATGGGGTCAATATAGGGAGTAGTAAGTGAATTCGGTGCACTCTCTTGATGCTATCCCGAAGGCAAAAAGGCAAGAAAGTGCAAAAGAAAGAAAGAAAGAAAGAATTGGTAAGAAACAAAATGACGAGTGATCAGTTTAAATATGGTCAGTACGGTGTGTGAAGAGATATCCATGCATTTGAGGCTATCAATTCTCTATATTATTGAAAAATTTTGAGAGAAAAAAAAAAATTAGAGTGCCTTCCTCGTATCATAACTTGAGCGTGCAATTTTTGGATTTATAATGCATGTGTTGGTAGATAGCTTAACTATATGACTCATGTTATCTATATTTTTACTTGAAGAGTGAAATAATTTTCTTAGACAAAGGTATGCACTAGATTAATTTGACTTTAAGAGTTTTATTATGTCTTGTCCAGTGTTTCAAAGTTTGAAATTTTTTTCAAAGGGTATGAATGACAAGGGTTGTATCTAAAGTTTGAAAGGAAGACATTATCTTTGCTATGGTGAAGAAAATTTTGAATGAAAAAGAACTTGTGTTTTCTTGATAATTTTTCTTGGACTAAAGTGTTTTTTCTTGAGGACAAGCAAATATTCAAGTGTGGGGATATGTGATAGGGGTTTAAATCACCATTCTTTTCCTGGTTATTTGAGGTTGTTTTAAGATACATTTGTTGTAATAAATAGGTACATTCCTTCCTAATTGACATTGTACTTGTAAAATGTGTTTTTTGCAAATATGTGCAAATTTAATTTAAAATTGAGCAGTAAGTGCACAATTCTAGAATGTACCTAGTGCCAAGCCCAGCCAATACACCAAGCCCTGGGTCCACTCTGCTCGAGTAGAAGAAGTTGAGCCAACGATAGGTGAATTCCAGAACAGACTTAGTGCCAGGTCTAGCAAGTGCACTGGCACGTGGGTCTAGTCCGTCTACCAAGAAGAAGCGGCCAAAAATAGTGTAAAAATAGGGAAAGAATAGAGTGCACTTGGTGTCAGGTGGGTCGAAAGTACTTGGCACCAGGTATGCTCTAGAGGCAGAAATTCTGTACGCGGAATTAGGCTTATCCAATGATTTTGGTATTTTACTACTCCTACTTTGCCAAGACTTCCTCAGCCACGAAATTGACATCTAAGAGGTCTATAAAAGCAAAAGAAAACACAAAGGTTGGATATACAACATAGATAGGTGAATTAAAGGGTAAAAATTTTGAATCTCTTATTGAATGAGGAGTTCACCCAAATCAAGGAGGATTTTTCTAGGGAGTCTTCAAGAATGAAGAAAAAGGCTTGTCTATGAGTGCTTTCTTTTCATTTTATCTTCTTCTCTTTAAGCAATGATGTATTCAATGCTTTTATTATAATTTAACATTATTTTGGGGTTCATGATTTTGTGTTAATTTAGTTATGTGATCAATTCTTTATCATCTTTCATATTTGATTACTTGATTTCATTAGTTATTGATGCAAGTTTTTTAAATTGACTTCGACAAAACAATGTTAGGAGTTTCGCTATATTGATTTCGTATTTGTTGAATCTTGTTGGATTTGAATGACGAAGTTAGGATTTAGCACAAAGTGACCAAAGGTTACATTAATTTCTCATTGACATAGGGTTATTAGCTAATTTCATGATTTTAAGGAATTGATATTCAAGCATGTTTTGGTTAGGATGGCTTGATTGACAAATCTGCTAACTGGATTAAGATATGAATGACGATCTTAATGCATGTTTTGGTTATGTTATCCTGATTGACTAATCTGTTAATATGAATCAAAATATTGGATTGCATGGATGGATAAACGAAGTGGAATTTACCTAAGTAAATTCATGAATTGACAAACGATTGAATTTTACTTTACGTTCCTTCATGATGCCTAGATGATAATTAATTGAGAGAATTAGTAATTGGTTCATTGTCATGATTTATAGGAATAATCATTTAAATTGTATATTATTAAATCCTGAAGTTGTATATATTACTTTATTTTTCTTTTTTATTCTTTTCTCACTTTATTTGGGTCGGTTAAACAATGAATGAAAATTTATTACTGTGTACTTATTCCATTGAGGATCGATACTCGTTAACTCTCTATACTATGCTTGTAATGAGTATACTTGCTCACATGTGAATTTTGGAATTAATGTTTTAATTAAAACTTGACTAAGGAATTGATTAAAAATTGATAATTTTATATTCCCAAAATTTACGCATCAACATCGTTTGCTCCTTTCAATAATGGTGGTTAAGTAACAAATCCTCATTCTTTCACTAGTCTAGGCATGTTTTTCCTAACGAACTACTAAGATCTCACATGCTAAATTAATAGCAATTTCAAACTGGTTAATTGCTCTAATAATAGTTGTGTAGTTTTGTTTATCAATGTTATGTGCGTTATAGCTAAACATTCCTATTATAGTTATGATAGTTTGTAGATAGAAATTAAAAAAAAAGATCCACTAAAACATTAACAAAGTTATGAGGAATTCACTTATCTCAATCATTAAGTGATACCTCTAGATTCTATCTAAACACTCTACAAGTGTTCTTTTGTCAAACTCTTGAAGACCTTTACCAGACCGAACTACATTAATTGAACTCCCTTTAGTCTTCGTTGCTATAGCACAATGGTTCTTCGTTTACACTGGAAAGGTAGATTCTTTTTAAGAATGTTGACTTATGTTCCTTTCAAAGATTTGATATTGTTGCAGTAACCTTAAACTAAGAAGCACACTTTAACAAAAGGAATTAATGGACACCATCAAAAGCGTGTACATTAAGAATACTTAAAATAGATCCATGAATTTCCTCACTCTATTTCTTGACCAAGCCAATAAATCGAGCATTAAACATTGCCGATACAGTTTTAGTAAATTCTAATATTATGATAAATAGAAATACGTCTTCAAGATTGTCAACAATTCTTGTAAAAAATGCATGCTGAACTCTAACCTTGACATCACCTTAACACATTGTATTACTAAAATAACCTTGAGTAGGAAACTTTATAGGGAAGATGCAATCTCTTTCTTCTAACTTATTTTACACAAAATTCATGCAATAAAAATGCATCATTTAGTAAATCATAAGTTTGCTAATTCTACTATATTTATTATTTGGCATGACCATTTAGGTTCTTTGGAAGCTATAATGATTTGAAAAATAATTGAGACTACACATGTTCAGGTATGAAAAAGTCAAAATATTTTGGCGTTATATAAATTTTCATGTATTGCAAATTCTCAAAGGAAATTATTTATTAAGCCATTTCTTGTAAAACTGAGAATTGAATTTCTATCATTTCTAGAATAGATTCAATGTAATATATGTGAACCTATTCATACGCTCTATGGGAAATTCAATTGTTTTATGATTTTAATTCATATATTGACTTAATAGTCATGTGTCTGTTCATTATTAGCATGTAATATGTTGTTTACAATATTTTTTACTCTAATAGTTCATCATCAATATAACATTTACAAAATTACTTGCTCAAATAATTCGTTGCAATATATTTGTTCATTATAATTTTTGTGTACTATATATTCTCAAACGAAATTAATTATTAAACCATTACCTGTAAAAGTAAGAATTAAATTTCTACCTTTTCAAGAATGGATTCAATGTAATATATATGAACCCATTCATACTTTATGTAAGCAATTCAAATTCTTTATGGATTTAACTAATATATTGACGCAATAGTAATATTTCTGGTCATTATTAACACGCAATATTACGCTTGCAAAATTACTTGCTAAAATAATTAGCTTAAGTGCACAATTTTTTGATCATCCTATTAAAAGAATTCGTCTGTATATTATTGGAAAATCTCATACCTTAAATACTTTCTGCATATCAATTGGCATTATTGTCCAACATCTAGCAGCTAATGTTCATACCCAAAATAGTCTAACCGAATCATTTATTAAAAAATTACAATTAACTAATAGAAAATTGCTAATAAGAACAAATCTACTTGAGAACATGCTGTTAGCATACTACAACAGTCCTACTAGTTATCATAATTTTTTTTCTTATAATTAGTTTTTGTTTTCAGGTCAAATATTTCTCATTTGAGAATTTTGAGGTGCATAATATGTGTTTTGATAGCACTATCAATGTATGTTGAACGTGAATTTCCCTTTATAATTAGTCCTCTTGAACCTTTAACAAACACGTATTCACAACAAGATTTATTGATGGACATTTTAATGTAATTTTATTTCCTAAATTATAGAGAGAAAATAAGCAGAACTTACTTGGTTAATAATATTGAGCCATTTGGATCCATGTAGAAATGCAAATGAACCAGAAGTTAAAAAGTAATTCATTTGCAAAGATTGCAAATCAATTATTGGATTCATTTGGTCAACTTTACAATGATAACCAAATCACATATGTCAATTATAGATGCACCTATTTACAAAAAAGTTCTAATTAGAGAAAAATGTAACTCTTATGACTGATAAGTCAAAAGCTGGCCAGAAGTGTGGCCAACTCTTTAGTTCTAAAGATAAAAATTCTCGAAAGAAAGGAAAGCAAAATGATCAAGGTAATCACGTTGAAACATTAGATAAAATGGACAAAGATGCAATTAATGAAATTGTGAAACCCCACCTAAAGCCAACCCTAGAGTAAGGGGGTCGGGATACATATCATAATTTCTTGCATGCATAATTATATTTTTGAATGATTTTATATGCTTTAGAATTATAATTTATAGTCTAGAAGACTTAGTTGTGCTTATTGAGTAGGAACGGTAAAATGGTAATTTTGCTTGAGGTCAAATAGGGAGATAGTTTGAGGATTAAATAGGAGGAATATTTAGGAGAGAAAATAAGAACAAGAGTTGTTATGGTTTAGTGGTTGGAGCTTTGGAATTAATCTCTAAGGTCTTCGGTTCAAATCCCACCAATTAAGTTTTATCATGATTAAATTTAATTTTTTATATAAGGTAGAATATTTTCGGCCCTTGCATGCCATAAGAAGAAGTAGGAGTGTTGTCCTAGGGGAGACATGAAGGGAATGACTTAATCCTATTCTTATGTCCTACAAGAATTCTTAAGGGATTCATGCCCTTTTATTCCCTAGCTTACCTTAAATTCTTCACCAATTAAGCTTGTTCAATTTATCCAAATCCATATCTTAATTCCAGAAAATTCAGCAAGGTTAATTGACCGTGGAATTTCGAAAATGGCTCTTAGAGGATAGAGTTTTGGCTGAAAATAGGGAAGGAATAAAGGAATGTTCCAAAGAGAATTAATCTCCATGGTTGAACCTTCAAACTCCACTCCATAAGTATTCATCTTCTTCATAGTAGCAAAGTGGAAATTTTCCAGTTTCTTGGACAGTCAAGCTTTTGAAAACATCAGCCATTTTTCTTAATGAAATGCTGTTAGAAAAATGACCAACTTACTTAGCTTGAAGACTAAAATTTATTTGTCCAAAATGGACTGCACAAAGCTATGCAAACCAGAAAAAATTTATGGACATTTTCGCAGCATGGCAGGCTAACAAACAAAGCTGTTTCTTCAGCCTTCAAACCAGTAATTTAACTCTAGCTTTCCTCCATAAAGAAGGCTGGAAGCCAGCCTTAATGGACCCTCCAATACCTCTCCAAACTCTCTACAAATCGGTTAGATCATTGCAGAGAAAACTGCACAAAAATTCCGGCAAACCATTCGAATGACCAACTAGAAAAATTCCAGCCTTGCTCTCCCTTCAAGCCTTATCTGAAAATCACTTCAAACTTCTGTGAAATTAGCCTTAGTCAGCCATGACCTGAACTCCATCACCCTCCTCGACTGATCTACACAATTGGACTCCATAGCCACCCCTTGAATTCCTCCTTTAATTACTCCAATCAAGCTTCCAATTAAAGTTCAAAAATTCTAGCAATTACTTCATGAAAACTCCCTTGGATTAAGCTTCAAATAACTAGAAATCCTTCCACCATTGCACTCCCAATTTCAGCCAACCTATAGCTCCTTCAACCCTCATACATTTCAACAAAATCACAGCAAAACCAGTCGGCCATTGTAGCTTCCAAGAGCTTCCATCAATCAAACAACATTACCATATCTTCTACCTTGAAACACTCAATGAATTACTCCATTTGAAATTCAAACAACTAGCTTTCCCTCTTCTCCCTAATATGAAAATCAAATCACAAGAATTCCTCAATCATTCGGCCAATATTTTCAGCCTTTCGTCCAGCTCTCTCTCCAATTCTCTCCAATTCTCCAAGAACACACACAACCATCCTTCAAGTCTAAGACTACTCAAAACACCACCAAACCCTTCCATGAACTCCAGATCATGCCTACTCACTACCTAGAGTCCATTTCTAGATTTTATAACATCAAATATTGAAAAAAAAGATCTGCTAATGGATAAAAAACCATAATTTTCTTGAAGTCTCAATAACGCTATCAAGGTAACCAAGAACGATTTTGTTCATCTTCTTTTCCTTTAATCTTTATCTTAATATACTAATACTCTCTCTCTCTCTCTCTCTAGGCCAAAATGGTTGCTACAACCATGGCTGTTTTTCTTCTTCCTTCTTGGACGATTCAAGCCTTCCAAGCATGTGGATCTCCTTGAATCTTCATTGAGATAGTCATCTACCAAGTATTTCTCTTTAACCTTCTCTTTAATTCTAAAATCATGTCTCTTATATGTTGTTAGAAAAGGATGGAATATGATCAGGTTTGAGTATGTGTTTGTATGAAGTAGTTGAGATTGGAGCATGGGGATGTTTTGCCATGGTTAAGTTTTATGATATTTCTTGTAGATCGATACATGCTCTTCATGTCGTCAGTAAGTATGGATGGTTAAGCATGCTAGATATTATGTCACCTTTGGTGAATAGGATATTATGCTCTTGTTTTCATTCATGCCAAGAATATGATTATGCTTAGTAGAGATTTGACGATGTGATAGTAGGTTTGGATTTAAGCCTTTATTCATGAATAGAATAGTTTGTTGATTGATGTTGGATTTTATGTTAGGAAAATAATGATGATGACCTTGTTGATCCTAAGCCATTTTAATTGACCAATTTTATTACGTTAATTAAAATTAATATTATGATTTCCTCCAAAAATTTCGAAAACCCTAGGAAGTTTGATTTGGAATATTAAATGGGATAGTAATATTTTAGCCGAATAAATGATACCTTTTATTAATGGATATATATATATATATATATATATATATATATATAAATAAATCAAGCCTTTTATATTTATAATAATAGTAGGTAAAATATTACTCTTGTAGGCTATATATTCATAAATACTATTGAAATTTATTTATTATCTATTGATCAAAATTTAATAAAATGTATTTATTATTTATTTTATTTTTAATTATTTTCTAACTATTAATTATTAATTAAGAGATTAGTAATAAGTTATTATCTATTTTAATATTATCATCTAGGACTTAGGATTCTTCATCAATTAAACCCTAGTTTATTTATAACAACACTAAAGATTTGTATTTGAACCCATAACTTATTAGTAATTATTTTACAACCCCTAGTTATTTTCATTTATCAAGCTAGACTTATTTTATAAAAACCTTTATCATATAGCCTTAAAGCTTAGGACATTAGGGTCGTGATTGTAATAAGTTGAACTAGGGTTATTTATGGAAGCAAATATAGCTTGAGTATAACCATATGCCTTGTGTTTACCCCAGGCAGGATTAGGTCAGCTTTGCAATACTTGTGAATTTGCAAGCAAAGGATCAGGTAAGCTCCTGCATAAAACTTATTTGATGACAAAAGGTTACTGTGGCAAGACAAACGCGAAGTGTATGGACACTCATTTTGTAAAGGCAATGACGGACTATTTCCTTTCTTGTTTTAGTCAAAAAAATCATTTGAAAATCAACAAGCAGTTTTGCTCAAAGTCTAAACTCTTTCTAAACCAACTTTGACACGAACTTTAGAAACCCTTAATTGCTATTTCCAAATAAAGCAATGTTTTATCAATTTTCTCCCGAGTGGGATAATCAACATTGAGTACTCAATAAGGGTAGGTTAGTAGTACTAGTTTTTTAAGAGCAAGAGTGAGTCTTTTGGCAGGAGGCCACCTCCAGAAGATGAACTCAACTTGGAGAAGCGACAGTACTATTTAGTCATGCCGGTCCGAGCTAGCAAGTTTCAGTCGTGTGGACTGTGTATTTTTGGAGTGGACAACCGGTATGTTCGGGTGTAGAGAATGAAAAGTATCTTACCCGGTAGGCCGTACATCTACCTTTTGTTAATCTACACAAAGTGTGGCATTCTGACCATTATATGGTCATGGGGCCTAACGTGTGGTAACCTATACCAGCCCATTTAAGTGGTTGTTTTTATTGTGCACATGTATGGTCGGAAAAGCAAAATGCCACTCTTTATTTTTAACATTATTTAATGCTTGCCAACACCTTCTTTTATGCAACTTTTACAACTTGCATACATGAACTATTTTACCTAAAACACTCAAAGCACACAAGGGCCTACTGAAATTTTTATCTCATCACCTTTTATGCCATGGTTTTAGGTTGATCCTGCTATGGGGATGAGTAGCTAGATTGTTGCCTGCTTAAACACTCTATTCCATTTATTTTATATGTTGCTTTGAGAGATGGTAGTGAACAATTTATTTTGGATTTGTTTCTGAATTTTTGGGTTGTAATAAGTTTAAATTTTAAAGTATTGTTTATTTTTATTTGTGTGACCTAGTTATAAAAACCCCTTGTCATTTGGACAGGGCGACATCCCCGGCCCTGTTGGGCATAGGTTGTGGGGTGTTATAGGTGGTATCAAAGCCTGGTTTAGGCAATTTTTAATAGGGTATGATCTGCCTTATTAAGTTCAAATCTTTTATCTAACCTGTCTTGTTTATGCTGTAGGATGGTTAGAATGCTTAGAACCACAAGGAAAGGGTAGTAATAGCATCCTCCTATCCCTATCTACCCGAAAGACCTACCAGTACCTCAACCTGCACCTCAACCTACACTGCAGCCAGTTATTCCCTTGGATGATAGCATTGACGATGAGGTCCTGATCAACGAGCCATCCCCAACACCTATAATAGACTTGGCTTCTGACAGTGAAGATGAGGAGATTGATGTGGCGTATGTTCCCCACCCTTCTAGTTCCGTAGTAGACTTGTTAGCGGATAGTGATGATTCGAGAGAGATAGATTATGAATCTCCACCTAGATCTTTCTTCATACCTCCACCCAACCAAGTTGAGACCGGGGAGATTTCTAGGCGACCCGGGAAAAAGCCAATAGAGGGGTTTGCAAGTGGGGTTGGGATAGACTTCACTAAGAATTCTGGGGGATGGTTATATGAGGCCGACTTTGAAGATTCAGATGAGGACTAGAGAGGCTAAGAGCTGTTATGATCATGATGTTTATTTACTGCTTTTTGTAAACTTCTATGTTAAGGAATTTCATTTCTGTTTGCTGTTTTAATTTCAAATTTATGCAAATAAGAGTACCTGAGTACTCTAAGATTTGAAAGAAATTTATACGCAATTCTTTATACAAAACTTGTATCTGATTTCCTTTTACTTAAATCAATCCGTGAATGCATGCTCAACTGAAATGATGTAATCATTGAATGCACAAACTCATCATTTGGGTATGGTTTAGAATGGCACCTAATTGCCTTGTAGCCACATCAGGCAGAAGAGTTCTGGAGGCAGAACCTGTGGCACCAGAGGTTGAAACAGCCCAAATGCAATCACCTAACTAGGGAAATGAGAGTGTGCCAGATTTGGAAATGGGGTCAGAAGCACCTGTTGAAGTTACAATGGGGCGAGTATTAGTAAGATGGTCGAGATTCTACAGACTTTGACTGAGTGGAGGAACCCTAAGAGAGAGGATTAAGCCTTAGAGCGGTTTCTGAAATTTCAACCACCCATCTTCTTGGAGCTGAGCAGGATCAGAAAGCTGAGCAATGGATATAGCAGATGGAATACATATTCGCTACGCTTTAGTACGCTAAGGATTGAATGGTGAAGTTTGCAGCATTTCATTTGAGGGGCCCAGCTCAGGAATGGTGGCAGTGGGTCCAGGATGACTGGGAGATGATTGATCAAGACTGGACGTGGGCCAATTTTGTGGAAGCATTCAGAGCTGAGTATATCCCTCAATGGATAGTGGAGAAGCGGGAGGACGAGTTTCAAAATCTAAAACAGGGAGGTATGATGGTAGCTCAGTACGTAGCACGATTACCCAGCTATCAAAGTACTACAAGAGGCGTTGGCACCTTTTCCACCAACGACCTACTCAGGGGCCGTAGATGTAGCCACTCGGACAGAAAATGAGGACCACAATAGAATGGCATCAAGACCTTTCCAGCCGCCAGGGTAACCACAGGGACCTTTCCAGAGGCAATAATTCAACAAGTGCCTCGCCAACCAGCAGTGGCAGAATCGGGAAAAACAAGCTCGGACAGCACCAGCTGGTCCTACGTAGAATCTTCTGTTATGCCGGTAATGTGGAAAAAGGGGCCATACAGAGAAGAATTGTTGGTCCAAAGGAGGTGAGCGGAAATGTTATCACTGCGGGGACCCGAAGCACCTGTAGAACGCCTGCCCTAAGCTTCACCAAGTCGAGTAAGGGAATCCGACTTATATCCCGGGGGCCAATCGAACTAATGCAATGGGAGCATCTAGGAGTGGAGTACAGAAGCCTCAAGTGAAGCCAAAAGTATTCACTATCAACAGAGAGGAGGTTGGAACTGATGCGGCAGTGGTGGAATGTACGTTTACTATCCAAGGATGATTCATTAATGCATTAATAGACCCTGGATCTATCCATTCCTATTTAAACAAGAACTGTGCATATCATTTGGGTTAGGATGGAGTAGAACTACCCTTTACTTTGTTGGTGAGTACATCTTTAGGGAAGATGGTGCAAGCGGATCGATATGTGCAAAATTGTAAAATTGAAGTGGGGAGAGAAAGCTTGGAAGGAGATTTGATAGTACTGGATATTGATGATTATGACTTGATATTGGGAATGGCTTGGCTAGCGAAGCATGGGGCTAGGGTAGACTGTAAGAATAAATCAGTTCAATTCATTAGACCAAGGTATGATGTGTTGGAATTCAACGGCAAGAGAGTGAAGGAATTGAAGTATTTGATAGCTGGGGCTAAGGCCCGAAAATTATTGAAGCAAGGATGTCAAGGATATTTAGTTTATGTGATAAACAAGCTGAAGGACCAGTGCACACTAGAGGATACTGAGGTAGCAAAGGATTTTCCCGATGTGTTCCCTGTAGAACTCACTTCCCTACCTCCCAGCCGAGAAGTTGAATTCACCATTGATCTAGTTCCAAGAGTAAAACCAGTGTCCCGGACACAATATCGAATAGCGCCAGCGGAGCTGAAAGAATTAACGAAGCAGTTACAAGAGTTGGTGAAGCAAGCTTACATTAGACCTAGCACGTCACCCTGGGGAGCACCTGTGCTATTTGTGAAGAAGAAGGATGGGACTCTGAGGCTGTACATCGACTATCGGAGCTTGAACAACCTGATGATCAAGAATAAGTACCCCCTACCGCTGATTAACGAGCTGTTCGACCAGTTGCAAGGATCCAGTTGTTACTCTAAACTGGATCTGAGGCAATGGTACTATCAAGTGAGGATAAAAGAGGAGGATATCTCTAAGATAGCCTTCAACACAAGATATGGTCACTATGAGTTCATAGTGATGCCATTCGGGGTAACCAATGCACCAGCAGTATTTATGGATTTGATGCATTAAGTGTTTCGACCCTACTTGGACAAGTTGGTGGTAGTCTTTATTGACGACATACTCATTTATTCCAAGAGCTCGGAGGAGCACGCAGAACATTTGAAGCTGGTATTGGAGAAGCTAAGGGAGCACAAGCTTTTCACCAAGTTTAGCAAGTGTGAGTTTTGGCTGGATAGTGTGGCATTTCTTGGCCACGTGGTGACCAAGGATGGAATTAAGGTAGACCCAGCGAAGGTTGAAGCAGTTTTGGACTAGAAGTAACCGGAGAACATCACTGAGATTTGAAGCTTCTTGGGATTGGCTAGTTATTATAGGAGGTTTACCAAACGATTTTCAACGCTCGCATCGCCTATGACCCGACTGCTAAGAAAGGACGTACCATTTTTTTGGCGTGAAAAATGTGAGAAGAGTTTCCAAGAGCTGAAACAGCGATTGATGATAGCACCAGTGTTGATTCTGCCAGAGGGAGATAAGCCTTACGCACTGTATACCGATGCTTCAAATGATGGTTTGGGAGTAGTTTTGATGCAAGACCGAAAGGTGATCGCCTATGCTTCTTGGAAGTTGAGGCCTCATGAAGTTAATTACCCCATGCATGATCTAGAGCTAGCTGCCATTATGTTCGCCTTAACGAAGTGGCGACACTACTTGTACGAAGCTGAATATGAAGTGTTCACTGATCACAAGAGCTTGAAGTACATCTTCACCCAGAAGGACTTGAAACTGAGGTAGCGAAGGTGGATGCAATTTTTGGAAGAGTACCGTTGTCCAATCAATTATCATCCCGGGAAGGCTAACGTTGTTGCTGATGCCCTGAGAAGAAAAATCAATATGGCCAGGCTAAGGATACAGGAGATTTAAGTGGTTCAGGATGTGTTGGATAGAAGAGCGGAAGTGCAAGGAAAGAAAATTGTTGTTAGCAACCTAAAGTTGAAACCCGATCCAAGGCGGGAAATTATTGAAGCACATAAAAGTAATGAAGAATTTCAGCTTTTCAAGGACAAGGAGCTCAAACAGTAAGGTAGTGAATTCCGGCAGGACGAAGCAGGAGTTTTATATTTCAGAGATCGGTTGTGCAGAATTGAAGGGCAGAATTTTGGAAGAGGCGCCTAAAAGTAAGTACGCCCTTCATCCGGGAGAAGTTAAAATGTACCAGGATCTGAAAAAGACCTATTGGTGGCTCGGTATGAAGCGGAACGTGGTGAAGTATGTCTCGACATGTCTCACTTGTCAGAAGGTTAAAGCGGAGCATAAAAAGTCAGTAGGACTGTTGCAACCGTTACTAGTACCCGAATGGAAGTGGAAGGAAGTGACCATGGACTTCGTTACCGGACTTCCTGTGTCAAGGAACCAAAAGGATGCTATATGGGTAGTGGTGGATCGATTGACCAAATCAGCACATTTCATACCAGTGAATGTAAGAGATTCCATAGAGAAGTTGGCTTAGACTTATGTGCGAGAAATAGTCTGACTGTATGGAGTGCCTTCTAGTATTGTGTCCTACCAAGACCCGAGATTTACATCCTGATTTTAGGGCAAGTTTCAAGAATCAATGAGGTCGAGTCTGAAGTTTAGTACGACGGCGCATCCGCAAATCGATAGACAGTCAGAAAGAGTTATACAAATATTAGAGGATATGTTGAGAGCATGAATACTGGATTTCAGAGTTCAATGGATCGAATGTGTGCCATATACGGAGTTATCATACAATAGCAGTTATCAAGCTTCGATTGGAATAGCTCCGTATGAGGCATTATATGGACGCAAGTGTCAAGTATCGCTATACTGGAGTTGATCAGAAGATGGTCATATAAGCAAATCCGGAGAAGTCTGTGTTCAGGAAATGTCAGACAAGGTCAAGTTAATCAGGGAAAGGTTGAAAGTAGCCCAAAGCCGACAAAAGAATAATGCAAACAACAGGCGAAGAGAGTTAGAATTTCAGGTGGGAGATAGTGTATTCTTAAGACTAACGCCGAATAGAGGAATTCTGAAATATGCGAAAGGTGGGAAACTGAATTCGAGGTATTTGGGACCGTTTTTGATAAAAGAGAAAATTGGGCCGGTGGCGTATCGACTGGATTTACCTGATGGGTTCACAAGAATTCACGACGTGTTTCATGAGTCGCAGCTAAAAAAGTACAATACCGACCCCCGCCATGTTTTAAATGACAAGTCATTGGTGTTGTTACCCAACCTAAGCTATATGCGAGAAACCTGTAAGGATATTGGACCGAAGTATCAAGACTCTCTGAAACAAGAAGATACCGATGGTAAAGGTGTAATAGGAGCATCATGGCATGCGAGATGCCACATGGGAAACAGAAGAGTGGGTAAAGCGAAAGTATCCCGATATGAGATAAAGGTATGCTTGAATTTCGGGACAAATTCTCCTAAGGAATGGTGGATATGAAACCCCACCTGAAAGCCAACCCTAGAGTAAGGGGGTCAGGATGCATATCATATTTTCTTGCATGTATATTTATATTTTTGAATGATTTTATGTACTTTAAAATTTTACTTTAAAGTCAAGAAGATTTAGTTATGCATATTGAGTAGGAAGGGTAAAATGGTAATTTTTCTTGAGGTCAAATAGGGAGATAGCTTGAGGATTAAATAGGAGGAATATTTAGGAGAGAAAATAAGAACAAGAATTGTTATGGTTTAGTGGTTGGAGCTTTGGAATTAATCTCTAAGTTCTTGAGTTCAAATCCCACCAATTAAGTTTTACCATGGTTAAATTTCATTTTTTTATATAAGGTAGAAGATTTTCGGCCCTTGCACGCCATAAGAAGAAGTAGGAGTGTTGTCCTAGGAGAGATATGAAGGGAATGTCTTAATCATATTCTTATGTCTTACAAGAATTCTTAAGGGATTCATGCCCATTTGTTCCCTAGCTTACCTTAAATTCCTCACCAATTAAGCTTGTTCAATTTATCCAAATCCATATCTTAATTTAAGAAAATTCAGCAAGGTTTATTGACCATGGAATTTTGAAAATGGCACTTAGAGGATAAAGTTTTGGCTCAAAATAAGGAAAGAGTTAAGGAAGGTTCCCAAGAGAATTAATCTCCATAGTTGAACTGTCAAACTCCACTCCATAAGTATTCATATTCATATGGAAGCAAACAGGAAATTTTCCAGTTTCTTGGATAGTCCAGCTTTTGAAATCTTCTGCCATTTTTCTTACTCAAATGCTGCTAGAAAAATGACCAACATACTCAACTTGAAGACTGGAATTTCTTTACCAAACCAGACTACACAAAGCTGTGCAAACCAGGAAAAATTTATGCATAGTTTCGCAGCATGGCAGGCCAACAATCAAAGCTATTTCTTCAGCCTTCAAACCAGTAATTCAACTCTGGCTTTCCTCCATAAAAAAGGCTGAAAACCAGCCTTAAAGAACCCTCTTGTAACACCCCACTACCTAGGCCTTACAGGGCCGGGGATGTTGCCCCGTCCAAAGGATAAGGGGTCTTTATAACTAGGTTACACAATCAAAATAGTAGAATAAAAATAGTACTTTAAACTCAAAACTCATTACAATCTAAGAATTCAAAATAAATCCAGCAATAAAAATTATTCACTCTCAACTTCCCAAAGCATTACATCAACATAGATAACAACATCTCTTCCAAGACAAACAACACTAGCTACTCATCCCCATAGCAGTATCGATCTGAAATCATGGTAAAAAGGGTGATGAGATAAAAATCTCAGTAAGTCCGTGTGTGCTTTGGGTGTTTAGTGAAAACAGTTCGCGAATGCAAAGTATAAAATCTTCGTAAGAGAAATACTAGCAAGTAATAAATAATTGTCAAATTAAGAGTAAAATCAACCACTCAACATGGTGGTCATGGGTTAGCACACGTTGGGCCCCATATCCACATGGTCAGTATGCCACACGTTGAGCATACTGCCGGTCAGAATGCCACACTTTGTGCAGACTGACAAAAGGTAGGTGATCGGCCTACCGGGCAAGATACTCCTCCTTCTCTATACCTAAACAAACCGGTTGTTCACTCCGGCAACACACAGTCCACATGACTGAAAACTGCTAGCTCGGACCGGCGTGACTAAGTAGTACTGACGTTTCTCTAAGTTGAGTTTATCTTCTGAAGGTGGCCTCCTGCCAGAAGACTCACTATTGCTCTTCAAAACTAGTACTACTAGCCTACCCTTATTGAGTACTCAACGTTTGATTGTCCCACTTGGGAGAAAACTGATAAAATATAGCTTTGCTTGAAAATGGCAATCAAGGGTTTCTAAAGTCCATGCCAAAATCAATTTTAGAAATAGTTCAGTGTTTGAGTAAAACTGCTTTGAAAATTTTCAAATAATTGGTTTGACTGAATCAAGAAAAGAAACAGTCCTTAATTGCCTTTACCAAATCAGTATTCACATACTTCGTGTTTAGCTTGCCATGGTAACCTTTTACAACAAACAAGTTTTATGCAGGAGCTTACCTGATCCTTTGCTTGCTTGAATTCAAAGGTCTTCCAAGGCTAACCTAACCCCGCCTGGGGTAAATACAAAATATAAGGTTACACTCAAGCTAAATTCACTTACACAAAATAATGCTAGTTCAACCTATTACCATCATGACCCTACTGTCCTAAGCTTTAAGGCTAGCTGATAAAGAATTTTATAAAATAAGTCTAGTTTGATAAGTTATAATAACTAGGGGCTTTAAAATGATTGCTGATAAATTATAGACTCATATAATAATTCTTGAGTGTTATTATTAACAAATAAACTAATGTTTGAATATTAAATAATACTAAGCCCTAAATAATATTAATAAATGATAATTCTAAAAAAATAGTTTTATTAAAAATAAACAATAAATTACAAATAATTTTAATTAATTTTTAATAGATAATAAATAATTAGTAATAAATAAAATTAATAATAAATGAATTATATTAAATTTTTATTTAATAAATAACAAATAGATTTTAATATAAATAATATTTAGGACTATAGGTAAAAGTTTGAACTAAGGTCTACAAGGTCATTAATTCTAATATTTTATTTATTATAAAAGATTTATTACAATATATATATATATATATATATAGATATATATTATTTTTAATAAAAGATCTCATTCATTTGATAAGGAAAATATTAATATTTTAATTAATGAACCAATCCAAATCTTCCTAGGGTTTCGAATTTTATAGAAAAATATAGTGGTAATTCTAATTAAAGTAATAAAATTTTGCTAATAAAAATAACCTAGACTTAACAAGAAAATAATCTTCCACCATGATTTTCCTATTGCTAGAAGAGATTCATAAATACATTCTCCAATATCAAATAATAAACCAATCCATTCATGAACACATGCTCGAATTATCACATACTATCACAAGGCTAATTTCCTTCTAGGCATAATCATCATTAATGGCTTCAAAGGAAAATGAAATATAAGAGCCTAATCATCTTTGGTGTCATGATGTCTTACATGCTTCAAACATCCATAAAATTCATTAAGCACAAAGAACATACATCGATTCAACAAGAAAATACATACAACCTAGTCATATACAACAATCCTCATGCCTAAACTCCATTCCCCTAATCCACATGCATATACTCAATCTCCCATTCATATTCTATCCCCCCTATCAACACCGAAGAGACATGATTTCAGAATTTAAAAGGAAGGATTTAAGAATGAATACTTGATTGTCGATTACTTTGATGAAGACAAAAGAAGGTCCACGCGCGACGGAGAGTCTTGAGTGATCCAACGGAAAAACAGCCATGGTTGATGGTTGATCAATCATTTCGGTAGAAAGAGAGAGAGAGAGAGAGAGAGAGAGAGAGAGAGAGAGAGAGAGAGAGAGAGAGAGAGAGAGAGAGAGAGAGAGATCATTAGAAAGATATATAAAGGATTAAATGGAAGAAGATGAACAAAGGAGTTGTTCTTAGTTACCTTGATGATGTTCTTGAGACTTCAAGGGAAAAAAACTGGTTTTGATCCAAATGCTAATTTTTGTTTTTGAGTTTTGATGTTATAAATTCCAGGAATGAACTCTAGAGAGTATGTAGGAGTATTCTGGAGTTTTTGAAAGGGATTAGAGGTGTTTAGAGCGGGTTTTGGCTTGAAGAAAAGTAGTGTGTGTTCTTGGTGTTCTTGGTGAAGATGGAGAGAATTTGAGGAAAAACGAATTTCTGGAGAGTGTAGACTGAATAGTTTAGGGAATTCAGGGGTTTCAGTTTAGCTTAGAGAGGGAGAGAAAAATCTGATCATTCGAAATTCAAATGGAGTGATTTGAGGAGTGGTTTGAGGTATATGATATGTTAATGGTGTTTGTTTGATGAAGGTTTTCTTGGAGCTTCAATGGTGTCGGATGGTTTGGTTTGCTTTGCTGAAATGAATGAGGTCTGATAAAGCTTAAGGCTGGACGAAATTCAGAGCTTAAATGGCAGAGGAATTCTGGTTGTATAGCTTAGTACAAGGGTGTTTTCATGGAGAAAAATTCTGGAAAATTTGAAGTTCAAATGGAAGTTTGAATGGAGTGATTGTAGGAGAGATTTGAGGTGTGATTATGGAGTCCAATTGTGCAAGGTAGTGGAGAGGGTAATGGTTTTCAGTTCATGGCTAAACAATGGTTAATTTACAGAGGTTGGAGGGTGGTGTTCGGCCAAGGCTTGAAGGGAACAAAGCTGGAAAAATTCTGGTTTCAAGGTGCTCATGTTTCGAAGGTTTACTGCAAATTTTCCTGTGCAGTTTTCTACAATTCTTCAGCCCGTTTTGCAGAGGTTTTGAGAGGTGTTCAAGGGTCCTTTAAGGAAGGTTTTCCAGCCCACTTTATGGGGAAAAAGCAAAGATGTTTTGATGGCTTGAAGGTGGAATAGAACAGCTTCATTTTCTGGTTTGAAGGTTGCGAAACTGCCCAGAATTTTTTTCTGGTTTGTGCAGTTTTTTGTGCAGTCCGAATTGCACAGAATTTTCAGTTCCTCAAGCTGAATAAATTGGCCATTTTCCAGCAGCAATTGAGTAAGAAAGATGGCTGAGATTTTCAAAGGTTAGGCTGCCAAGAATCTGGAAAATTTCCAGATTTCTTTCATGAAAATTATGAACACAATGGAGTGGAGTTTGAAGGTTCATCAATGGTGATTAATTTCTCTTAGGAACATTCCCTAACTCCTCTCATATTTTCAGTCAAATCCCCAACCTCTAAGATTCATTTTCGAAATTTAAAGACCAAGAATCATTGCTGAATTTTCTGGAATTAAGGCCATGAATTTTGATAAATTTTGAACAAGTTTAATTGATGAAAAGGTTAGAACAAGCTAGAGGTAATAAAAAGGACAATAATTCCTCTAGAAGTCTTTTTAGGACACAATGATAAGATTAGGACATTCTCTTCATGTCTCCCCTAAGACAACATTCGTATTTTCATGGAATGGAAGAAAACAAAAATTCAAACTTAATTAAGATAATCATGATAAAACTTAAATGATGGGATTTGAACTCATGATCTTAGAGACTAATTCCAGCTCTAACCACTAAACCATAACAACTCTTGTTCTTATTTTCTCACCCACATATTTATCTTATATAATCCAAAAGCTATCTTCCTACTTTGACCTCAAGGAAAATTATCATTTTACCCTTCCTACTCAATAAGCATAACTAAGCCTTTTAACCCATAAATCACAATTCTAATGCACATAAAATCATTCAAAAATATATATATTCATGCAAAATAATATGATATGCATCCCGACCCCCTTACTCAAGGGTTGGCTTTAGGTGGCGTTTCACACTCCAATACCTCTCCAAACTCACTGCAAATCGGCTAGATCATTGTAGAAACAACTGCACAAAAATTCCGACAAACCATTTGAATGACTAACCAGAAAATTCCAGCCTTGCTCTTCCTTCAATCCTTATCTGCAAATCACTTCAAACATCTATAAAATTAACCTTAGTCAGCCATGAACTGAACTCCATCACCCTCCTCCACTGACCTACACAATTGGACTCCATAGCCACCCCTTGAATTCCTCCTTCAATTACTCCAATCAAGCTTCCAATTAAAGTACAAAAATTCCAGTAATTGCTCCATGAAAACTCCCTTGGATTAAGCTTCAAACAACCAGAAATCCTTCCACCATTCCACTCCCAATTTTGGCCAACCTAGAGCTCCTTCAACGCTCATACATTTCAGCAAAATCACAGCAAAACCAGTCGCTCATTGTAGCTTCCAAGAGCTTCCATCAATTAAACAACAATATTACCATATCTTCTACCTTGAAACACTCCATGAATTACTCCATTTGAATTTCAAACAATCAGCTTTTCCTCTTCTCCGTAATTTGAAAATCAAATCACAAGAATTCCTCAATCATTCGGCCATCACTTTCAGCCTTTCGTCTAGCTCTCTCGCCAATTCTCACCATTTCTCCAAGAATACCAAGAACACACACTACATTCCTTCAAGTCTAAGACCACTCAAAACACCTCCAAACCCTTCCATTAACTCCAGATCACACCTACTCACTCCCTAGAGTCCATTTCAGGATTTTATAACCTTAAATATAGAAAACAAAAATCTGCTAACGGATCAAAAACCATAATTTTCTTGATGTCTCAAGAACGCTATAAAGGTAAACAAGAACGATTTTGTTCATCTTCTTTCCCTTCAATATTTAACATAATATACTAATACTTTCTCTCTCTCTCTCTCTCTCTCTCTCTCTCTCTCTCTCTCTCGGGCGAAATGGTTGCTACAACCATGGCTGTTTTTCTTCTTCCTTCTTGGATGATTCAAGCCTTCCAAGCGTGTGGATCTCCTTAAATCTTCATTGAGATAGTCATCAACTAAGTATTTCTCTTTAACCTTCTTTTTAATTCTTAAATCATGTCTCTTAAATGTTGTTAGAAAAGGATGGAATATGATTGGGGTTTGAGTATGTGTTTGTATGAAGTAGTTGAGATTAGAGCATGAGGATGTTTTGCCAAGGTGAAGTTTTATGATATTTCTTGTAGATCGATGCATGCTCTTCATGTCGTGAGTAAGTATGGATGGTGAAGCATGCTAGGTATTATGTCACCTTTGGTGAATAGGGTATTATGCTCTTGTTTTCATTCAAGCCATTAATATGATTATGCTTAGTAGAGATTTGACCATGTGGTAGTAGGTTTGGATTTAAGCCTTTATTCATGAATAGAATAGTTTATTGATTGATGTTGGATTTTATTTTCATGATTCTTGTTAGCAATAGGAAAATAATGATCACTATCTTGTTGATCCTAAGCCATTTTAATTGACCAATTTTATTGTGTTAATTAAAATTAATATTATGATTTCCTCCAAAAATTTTGAAAGCCCTAGGAAATTGGATTTGAAATATTAAATGGGATAGTAATATTTTAGCTAAATAGATGATACCTTTTATTAAAGGATATATATATATATATATATATATATATAAATACATACATATATATATATAAATAAATAATAAATCAAGCCTTTTATATTGTTGGGTTTCTTAGGCTTGTATCCTATACGGCGCAGCGGAAAATAAGACCGCATACCCTCGCAGGACCCGTCTATGTGTGGAAAAAAAGACATAAAGAGAGTAAAGGTAACAGATTTTACCTTTGAGTGATCATTTGAAGAACAAAAAATTTCTTCTTCAAGTTGAGGCGCGATCCAGCAATCCACGTGATCAACCTCCATGTCAGTTGAACGTCTAACTACTATAATCACAGTGTGTGATTATCTTTAACAGTAATCCACATAGAGGGTAGGGTTTTTTGATCAAGAACAAATCGAGAGAGATAGAAAGAAGAGAGAATGTTCGTGGCTGTTGTTTTGTGTGTTGTTCAGCTAGGGTTTTTCGTGTGTTACATATACTATATATTACACGAAATTTTCCCCCAAAACTGAGAGTTCTAATCCTATTAGAATTCCCTAATTGTAATTGGAAACATGAAGTTCTCACAATTACAACTTAGACCACAAATTATAACTAATTATAATTTGTCCATAACAACTTCTCTTTCTCTCAATAAACCCTACTATGTTATCAAATAACATCTTGAGTTTATAATCCTCTATTGTGTGTAACCTATTAGGTTTCCTAGTCAATTGGTAGAGATCATGAATTAATCCAAACGTATTTGAGATTAATAATCTAGAATTAATTAGAATTAATCCTATTAATTCTAATCAGGATTGGTTTATTAATTCATCAATTAATAAACCCATATGCTCATATCATGAGCGGTATCTAGCAACACATCATGACCACCAAAGAGTCCAGAAAGTTAAGTGGCTTGACATGAACCCTTAATAATAAACTTCGGTGCAATTAACTCCTTTCACCATACAATATCTCATTCGGTTTGGAGTAATGGAATTAGTGCCAAATCCCTCCAGAAATAATTCTGGCTCGAATACAATAGTACATATACCAGGAACCCACTACTCTAAATGTGTATCAATTGAAACTATTTCCAATACACAATTGCCTTGGCCAAGGACTTTCCGAGTAGTAATTCCTACAAGTGGCTATGAGATATTCGCCCCCTACTATTAAGAGTGGCCAATCCTTTATTAACCCTCAAAACTACTTTCGTTTACCTCACAATGTACCCAATATCCATCCCATAGGCAGCCTTCGATCGAGCTCTGGAGATTGGAATCAAAGTACAATGCTCAGCAAACAAAGTACCTTGGAGATCTCAAGTCTAAAGATACTTGCACGTTTGATATATTGAGATTA
The DNA here is from genome assembly GCA_026120185.1 of Voacanga thouarsii. Taxonomy (NCBI): domain Eukaryota; kingdom Viridiplantae; phylum Streptophyta; class Magnoliopsida; order Gentianales; family Apocynaceae; genus Voacanga; species Voacanga thouarsii. The sequence goes on from JANUWF010002977.1 coordinate 430,172, forward strand.
TATCACTGGCAGTAAATAGTTATCCATGTGATTATCTCAAAGCTAGGTCATCCAATGAACTTGTTCCATTAACAAGCATCCATTAATTAAATTCCCTTGGTCTCGGCAAATTTAGAACATGAAATTAATCAATAAACCCTTGGTCTCGGAAGACATCAATTAACCTTCAATTACCAGCTCTTAAACAATTAACCCCCTTTGGTCCAGCAAGTCAATTGCCAACAGCATATGAATTAATAAATCGAAACACCCATCAACCCCATTTGGTCCAGCAAGTCAATGGATAGAATCAACAAACTAATCTCATAATAAGCATAAGTAATTGAATACCAAGAATAATAACCAATTAATCAAAAGATCAAATAACTCTAGAAATCATGAATATCTAAAATAATGTTGAATTACAATAAAACAATTAACATATCATTGTTCAAGAAAAGAAAACAAAGTAAAAGAAAGAACTCATAGATAAGCCTCATTCTTCTTCCTTTGAAGACTTTCTTATACAACCCTTCTTGAACTTGAAGAATTCCTCCTTGGACTAGGTGATTTTTTATGATGATCAATGAATTCCCCCCTTTTCCCTTGTGTTTTCCATCTATTTATAGGCTTAAGAGGTACCTAAACTCGTAGGTACCAAGTTCATGGCCGAGTAAAAGTTGGGAACTGCTAAAACTCTTCAGATTTCCAAAAACACGTAGAAAGATCGCAGCACTGCCTTAGGGACAGACCACAGTCGACGCCGTCTTGGTCCTTCGGAGCCGGCATCGCCTCTGTTTTCTTTCTCCACTCATTCGCCGATTTTCTCCGAATTGTGCGCATATGTTCCAGAATGCAGCCGGTGCCGGTTCCAGCCTTATAGCCGGCGCTGCCTCTACTCTGTTTCATGACGGTTTTGCTTTGTTTTACCCAAAATCCTGAGATAATGACCAAAATACCTTTCCAAGGATAAAATCTCAAATATGAAAGAATATGACTAGTTATTGCACAAAATGAATTACAAAAGAGACTCAAATAACTAAGCAAAGTATAACCAATTTAGCCCCTATCACATTCCCTCACACTTAGCTCTTTGCTTGTCCTCAAGCAAAGTATCAAGAACTGGTAGGAAAAACACAAGGTTTTAATCACTCAATCAATTCCAAAACCATATCTTCAATGCTTTCTTTATTTATGAACATAAAACATATGACACTAAATATTTCACAGCCAATGCAAGACTTGTGTAGTGATAAATGACTTAGTAGAACTATCTCAATACTTTACAATATTCTCAAATCATTGGAAAAAAGTCAGTTCAAAAAGAGTATGCATTCCGTATGCTTACTTTTCATACACTCTCTCCACTAATCCGAGACATATCATGATTCTACTTAGATCAAGTAGGACTTTTAAGCTTGTAATGTAAGGCTAAAGGTTTGTAATGCGGCTTAGCAAACGAATGATATAGGAAAATCAAAAGTCAAAGAAAAACTGAGAGTAAGCAAGAAAAGGGTACCCAAAATAAACCTATAATTCCCAACTCTTCTTGCTCTCCTATTCCAAAAATCAAATCAAACCATAACCTTATATAACAACCCTTATGCATTTCAAGCAAATCCTGCATTGTTCTTTTTTTTTTCTTTCACCTCTTCTTATCATCAACTCTTTTCCTCACAAGATCACTCAATTTTCCAGCAATGGTGTCAAGTGTTTTATATGAACTTACTTTTACAGTTCACTCACCATCCCTTTTGTGATCTTTTCGCTCCTTTTTTTTCCAATTCTTTTTCAGTTCTCTCTTCTTTTATTGCTCTTTTGTTTTCACTGCTGCTGTTCTTTTCTTTTTCACTCACTTTTCTTTCTGGCAGCTTGTTGTTTTCTCTTTTCACTTCCTCTCGTTTCTTTTCTTCTTTCTCATCTTTTTCAGCTCAACACTCTTTTCTTTCTCAATTTTTTTCAACTTCTTCCTTCCATTCCACTTCCTTTCTTTTTCTAGCTCCACTTGTAATTGATCCATGACTGAAAGTAACAAGTTATGATCTCCATCCCAGCATTTTTTTTTTCATCAGACATATACTTTCATCCTTCAAGAGCATAAAGATTTGGAAATTATTCAAACTCTCAGCAGAAGTAATGGACAAAATATCGTGACGGGTTTTAAAGAAAGAAATCACCAATTTAGGCTCAACATAGGCACTAGGGATAATGTAACAATAGGTAGGCTTGAAACACTCAGACTATCTAAAGAAGGCCTATTACCGTCAACCCTAAGTTAAATCATGAATGTCTTTCTTATTTCGCCTCGAGAGGTATTCAAGTAAGTTCTAGAATGTTCCATGAATTTTAGAGAAAAACAAGTTTAAGAATCATGCACAGCATTTGATCAAGAACTACTTCGTCCAGGTGAGTGCCAAAAGTCATGCATAAGCCATAAATAATCTAGAATATATGCTCTATAATCCATCATAAAGACATGCACTAAAAAATACAGCTTGAAATCTCCAGAAAATCAGAAACTGGTGAAAAATTTTGAAAAATCCCGCTCCCAAGAATATGTATAGAAGAATTATCAATCAAACAACTCCCCCACATTTAAACTGGACATTATCCTTAATGGCCAAATAAATATAAACAAAACAACCAATACCATGGGACCAAAAAAAAAAAAAAAAAAAAGATAAAGGAGAAGAGATAGGAAAAACAAACTTTCATTCATTGTGGCGTACAAGAGCTGAATGCGTGAAGAGGGAGGCAGCATCAAAGAACCTAAAAAATACAAAAGAAAATACCAAAGCATAACAACTAGAAAAGAAAATAAAGCAAAGATAAAATGAAATATAAATACAACGAAAGGAAGGCCAAACTAACTAAAACAAAAACATGAAAAGAGAAAGGAAACAAAAACAAAAGTAAGCATTGGGATCCTCTTCCAGTAGCCTGTCAAATAGAACCATATTCTGCACCATTTGAATAATGTTGGGCTTTATTTCAAAATTGTTAGCATCTACCCTAGGTCTAGTGATACTCAAACCTATGCCCAAGATTGCGGGTTTCACAAAGTTGTCCATAACTCTCCTATTATTCCCAACATTGTTCTGTTGAGCACCATCCATCTCGACAATCAGATTCCTTTGAATTGTTCGGTGAATTTTTGATAACGTCCTCTCGATTTCAGGGTCAAAATCGACTATCTCATCGTTGGATTTTCGGGTCATGTACCAAGGGTAATACCTAAGAAAACAAGAAATAAGTTTAGAGATATAATTAATGGTTAAAATAACACAAATACAAGGTTACAAAGTTAGTAATTCAAACTCAGTCTAAGTTAGTTGGTTAAGTTAGGTTAGGTTACAAGGTTATACAAGAATACACGAAATACAAAAGATAGCACCATTTTGCAGAAAGAACAAATATACATATTTACCTATTGACATATTTACATATTTACATGGTTAAATAAACAAAATCCAAGTTTTCATGCTATTGTTTCTCGGCAACGGCGCCAAAAACTTGATGCGTCCAGACTTGGGTATAAAAATCATACAAAACTAAGCACATTCCCAATCAAGTTCAAATTAAAACGTTAAACCCAAATCACACATATGAGCAAGCGTACTCATCATTAACTGAGCATAGGGTTAAAATGAGTGTCGATCCTAAAGGAACAAGTAGACATTAATTAGCCTTCTTTCATTGTTTAACTGACTTGATAAAGTGAAAAACAAATAAAAAGAAAATAAAAATATGTATATGTCAAGGATGTAGATTTATGTAACTCAAGCCATTGTTTAGACAAACATGATCTTAAAGAACATAACCATTATCTTAACCAATCATTCTCTTGGCACCATGAAGGATGAAGGTAGACTCACTTTGATGGTCAATCCATGAAATCACTATCTTCTAGATAAATTAGAATCACTTAGTCCATCTCAACTAATTCATCCAAAAGACGCATTAAACACAATCCTTAATTAAATTCCCTTGGTCTCGGCAAATTTAGAACATGAAATTAATCAATAAACCCTTGGTCTCGGAAGACATCAATTAACCTTCAATTACCAGTTCTTAAACAATTAACCCTCTTTGGTCAAACAAGTCAATTGCCAACAGAATATGAAATTAATAAATCGAAACACCCATCAACCCCTTTGGTCCAGCAAGTCAATGGATAGAATCAACAAACTAATCTCGTAATAAGCATAAGTAATTGAATACCAAGAATAATAACCAATTAATCAAAAGATCAAATAACTCTAGAAATCATGAATATCTAAAACAATATTGAATTACAATAAAATAATTAACATATCATTATTCAAGAAAAAGAAAACAAAGTAAAAGAAAGAACTCATAGACAAGCCTCTTTCTTCTTCCATTGAAGACATTCTTGTACAACCCTCCTTGAACTTGAAGAATTCCTCCTTGGACTGAGTGATTTTCTATGATGATCAATAAATTCCCCCCTTTTCCCTTGTGTTTTCCATCTATTTATAGGCTTAAGAGGTGCTTAAACTCGTAAGTACCAAGTTATTGACCGAGTAGAAGTTGGGAACTGCTAAAACTCTTTAGAGTTTCAAAAACGCGTAGAAAGATCACAGCACCACCTCAGGGACGGACCACAGCCGGCGCCGCCTTGGTCCTTCGAAGCCGGCGCCGCCTTGGTCCTTCGAAGCCGGCGCCGCTTGTGTTCTGTTTCTCCACTCGTTCGCCGATTTGTCTCCGAATTGTGTGCATATGTTCCAGAATGCAGCAGGCGCCGGTTCCAGCCTTACAGCCAGCGCTGCCTCTGCTCTATTTTGTGACGGTTTTGCTTTGTTTTACCCAAAATCCTAAGATAATGACCAAATACCTTTCCAAGAGTAAAATCTCAAATATGAAAGAATATGACTAGTTATTACACAAAATGTATAACAAAAGAGCCTCAAATAACTAAGCAAAGTATAACTAATTTAGCCCTTATCATACTTTGATTCCAATTTCCGGAGCTCGATTGGGTACATTGTAAGGTAAACAAAAGTAGTTGAGAGGGTCAATAAATGATTCACCATTCATAATAGTAGGGCGAATATCTCACGGCAACTTGTAGGAATTACTACTCGAGAAGTCCTTGGCCAAGGCAATTGTGTATTGGAAAAAGTTCCAATTGATACACATCTAGAGTAGTGGGTTCTTGGTACAAGTACTATTGTATTTGGGTAAGAATTATTTCTGGAGGGAGTTGGCACTAATTCCGTACTCCAAACCGAATGAGATATTGTATGGTGAAAAGAGTTAATTGCACCGAAGTTTGTTATCGAAGGGTTCATGTCAAGCCACTTGATTTCCTGGACACTTGGGTGGTCATGATGTGTTGCTAGATACCGCTCATGATCTGGGAATATGGGTTTATTAATTGATGAATTAATAAACTAATCGTGATTAGAATTAATAGGATTAATTCTAATTAATTATGGATTATTAATCTCAAAAACGCTTGGATTAATTCATGTTCTCTACCAATTGGGTGGGAAATCTAATAGGTCGCACACAATAGAGGATTATATACTCAAGATGTTATTTGATAACATTGTGGGGTTAATTGAGAGAAAAAGAATTTGTTGTGGACAAATTATAATTTGTTATAATTTGTGGTACAAGTTGTAATTGTGAGAATTTGATGTTTCCAATTACAATTAGGGAACTCTAGTTGTTTTAGAATTCGAGATTTTCAGTGAATTTTAGGTTTTATGATGATATAACCAAAAACCCTAAGGGTGATTCACGTGAGAAAAACTGCAGCCACATAAACCTTCTCTTCTTCTTCTTCTCTCTCAATTTGATCTGGAAAAGGAACCCCAGCCGCCACTTAGAATTTTTGCTAGCACAGAAAACTTCGTGCTTGAGTATTCTTCTGTGTGGATTACTGTTAGGTATAATCACACACTGTAATTATAGTGGTTAGACATTCAACTCATGTGAAGGTTGATCATGAGGATTGTTGGATCGTGCCTCAACTTGAAGAAGAAAATTTTGTTGTTTGGACGATCACCTAAAGGTAAAAAGCTTTTACCTTTTGTCTCTTTATGTCTTGTTTTCCACACATAGACGGGACCTGGGAGGGTATCTCATTTTATTTTCCACTGCACCGTATACGATACGAGTTTGAGATACCCAATAGTAGTATTAGAGCCATGCTATGTGTGGACTACGGACATTATTTTGCAATGAAAAATTATTTTCATGTTTGTCTTTGTTTTCTGCGAAAATAGTTTTCACTCGAATCGAAATTGTTTCGATCTTTATAGGTTGGGTCCGTAGCACAATACGATTGTGTAAAAGTCACAGTGTATTTTGAAAAGATGCATTATTTTGTGCTGAAAATTTCTGCAGGAAAAACGTTTTTCTGCAACATGGATGTTGTCCTCCGTTTCGTCTTAATTTTCTGTCTTGATTTTGTTTAAACTAACAAATTTGTTGTTGTTTATAGCTTCAAAATAGAAAATACAGCTGAGAATTGTTCTCACTGTAAATTTGCAGAAGAAGTAAGCACCAGAAATTATTTCTAGAAGTTTTTGAAAAATCACCGCCATTGTTGCAGAACATAGGCGACGCCGGCTTCGGCTTCCATTCCGGCGCCGGTTCTATTTTGTTCACGATCTCCGAAAATTGTTTTTGGAACAGAAAAATTTTTGGAAACCAGAACAGAGCCGGCGCCGGCTCCGGCTTCCAAACCGGCGCCGGTTCTGCTCTGTTTTCAACCTCCAGGTATTTACAAAAAAAAAAAATCCGAAACAAAATTTGGAAGGGAAAATCTCATTTGATGAGAAATGGGACCCAAAAGTATTTTCTCAAAATTAGTTTTGAGACAAACAATTTTGTTTTTCAAAATAATGATTTTGAAAATCTAAAATTAGTGTATCTTTCTAAAATGGTGATATTAGAATTCTGTTTTGTCTTTCCAAAATAGTGATTTTGGAATGATAAAAGTATATGTTTATTTTGTTTAAGCATAGTCAATGGTATGGTGGATGGTTATGGATTAAAATCAATTATATCTGTTCATGCATTTTACAGTTTTTATTTTATGAAATAGGGCTGCATGTCCTGCTTTCTCTAGAATTCTTGTGTAATTCTCTTCTCATCTAACTCCCCTCAAATATAACTCGAGGTTTTCTCTCTTTAGGAAATTATGTAATTAATTTACATAGGTTAGACAGGAGTAGAATTATTTCATTCTGGAGATGGCAATCCAAACAAGGCGAGAAGGTATGACCTTCTACTTAAATCATGCATGAACACATAGGGCTAACTATATTAATTTCTTTTATGCCTCAAAGAAATTAATTTAGGGTAAAGTCCATAACCATACTACGCAATCGCTTTATTAGCATGATTATCAATTATGTGATTTATTAATTTTTATGCATGTCATTCAACAAAATCACTAAAAGGAACAAATCCGTCAATTAATATTAAACCTAATTTCTTCCATTAATATAGTAAGAACAAGAGTCCTTTTTCAAGACCAGGTTGTTGGGCAAACCCAAGCCTACATGACATTGGGCATGTGCAAGCTATGGAATTAAATTCCTGATTAATGGGTCGGGTTTAACTAAATTCTTTATCCCGGTTGGGCAAACTCAAGCATAAAGAAATTTAGAGAAAAAGTTGGGGTAGCCCAAAAGACTTTAAGATTACAAGTTGTTAATCACCCAATGATCTAGTAGTTACATATGATGTAATTGGTATTAGATACCTACCAATGAACTTAAGGATGGCTTGTTAGGCAAACCCAAGGTTATTCTTAAGGAATTTGGATACCGGTCCACTAGGAAAGCTTCCAACGGGCTTTTCCAAATCAATAGTGGGGGCTATTGGTTTGAGTAAAATAGTGGAGTAAAAATGTTCTTAATTAAAGTCCTAATTATTTGCATATCATGTGCATATATAAGTAGCTAATATTCTCTATCATTACATCTAGGTCACTTGCATCATGTCAACAAACTTGAACTTATGGAGTATCTTGGAAACTAACAAGTTAACCGAATCAAACTATCTTGACTGGTATAGAAATTTGAGAATCGTTCTCAAATCGGAAAAGTTGTTCTACGTGCTAGATGCTCCTATTCTACCACCACCAGCCCAAGATGCTCATGCTGATGAGCATGCTGTCCATAGAAGGCATAAGAAGGATAGTGATATAGCATCATGTATTATGCTAGCATCCATGACTCCTGAGTTGCAAAAACAGCACAAGCATAGGGATGCTCAATTGATCATTTTACATCTTCGAGAGCTGTTTGATGCCCAAGCCAGAACTGAGAGATATGAGATCTCGAAGCAACTATTTCATTGCAAAATGGTAGAGGGTTCTTCTGTGGCCACTTATGGGCTGAAGATGCTGGGCTTGATAGAGAAGCTTAGATCTCTCGAGTTTATAATGGATCATGACTTAAGTGTTGACTTAATTCTACAATCGTTGCCTAATAGTTTCTCATAATTTGTGATTAACTATAAGATAAACAAGATTGAGTCCACCATTCCTGAGTTGATCAATCTTCTCAAAACTGCGGAGTCCTCCATGAAGAAGGATTCTAATGCGGTTTTAATGGTAGAATCTTTCTCTTCTAAGAAGAAAGTTCAAAAGAAGAAGAAGAAGGCTCCTATGAAGCCCAAAGGTGGTGTGAACAGGAAGGATGCAGCTACCAAGGGCTCATGCCATCATTGTGGGAAGATGGGCCACTGGAGGCGCAACTACAAAGCCTACTTGGAGACTATCATGGAGAAGAAGCAAAAGGAGAAGCTTATAAGCACTTCTATTTCTTCTCCAGGTATGTTTATGATTGAGATAAATATTGCCTTTAAAAATGAGATATGGGTAATAGATACCGGATATGGATCTCATTTGTGCAATAACTTGCAGGAACTAAAAAGCAATAGAAGGCTAGAGAAAGGCGATGTAGACCTACGTACTGCAAATGGGGCAAAGGTTGCTACCCTTGCTGTGGGGATATACGAGCTGAACCTGCCTTCGGGATAAATTCTAGAACTACAAAACTGTTATTTTGTACTAGTTTTAATGAAAAATATTATCTCAATTGCGTGTTTAGACTTATATGGATTTCATTTGATATTTAAGAATAAATGTTGTTCTTTTTCATTGAATGATATTCACTATGGTTCAACAACTTTGGTTAACGGTTTATATGTTCTAGACTTGGATAATCCAGTTATCAATATAAACAATAAGAAACCAAAGATACATAATTCTAACATTTCTTACTTATGGCATTGTCGTTTGGGCCATGCAAACGAAAATCGTATTTCTAAGTTATACAAGCTTGGTGACTTAGAGTCATTTGATTATGAATCATATGCCATATGTGAATCTTGTTTACTAGGTAAAATGACTAAAACTCTTTTTCCAGGAAAAGAAGAATGGGCCAAGGAGTTATTAGAACTCATACATTCTGATGTAAGTGGCCCAATGTCAATACAAGCAAGAGGAGATTACAACAATTTCAAAACCTTTATCGATGACTTTTCACGATACAAGTATTTGTATTTAATGAAATACAAATCTGAGGCCTTTGAAAGGTTCAAAGACTTCAAGAATGAAATAGAGAAATAACTTGGAAAAAGTATTAAGATTCTAAGATCTGATCAAGGAGGAGAATACTTGAGCCAAAAGTTTCTGAGTTATCTTAGAGATAATGAGATATTATCTCAATGGACTCCACCACATACACCTCAACATAACGATGTATCTGAGAGAAGGAATCGAACCCTTCTAGATATGGTCCAGACCATGATGGCTTCTGCAGACCTACCAAAATCATTTTGGGGCATGCACTAGAAACTTCTGTTTATATACTAAACAGAGTTCCGACAAAATCGGTTGATACTACCCCATTTGAGATGTTCTTTGGTAAGAGACCAAAGTTATCTCACTTGTGAGTATGGGGTTGTCCTGCCTTTGTCAAAAGGTTACAGTCAGACAAACTTGATAGTAAGTTTGACAAGTGTTTGTTTGTGGGATATCCGAAAGAATCTTTTAGATATTACTTCTACCTACCCTCTGAAAATGTACTGTTTGTTTCGAAGTATGCTGTCTTCTTAGAAAAGGAGCACATGCTCAAAGGGGACAGTGGGAGTAACATTAAACTTAGTGAAGTTCATGAAGATTAAACAAACGAGGATCAACTGTCTAACCCCACATCTATTGAGAGAGTAGATGAACCTTTTAATACACAAGAACCTCGTAGATCTAGTAGGATACGTGTGGCACCAGAGATATATGGATTTCTCATTAGTGACCACAATGACGTATTGCTCATAGATGAAGATGAGCCTACTACCTACAAGGATGTTTTGAATAGTTCAGAATCTAGCAAATGGTTTGATGCCATAAAGTCATAAACGGATTCCATGTACGACAACGAAGTATGGACTTTGGTTGATCCACCCAAAGGAATTAAACCTATTGGGTGCAAGTGGGTTTTCAAGAAGAAAACTAACATGGATGGTAACTTAGTTACCTATAAAGCACGACTAGTGGCGAAGGGTTATCGTCAACAACATTGTATTGACTATGATGAAACCTTCTTGCTAGTAGCCATGTTGAAATCTATCAGGATACTCCTAGCCATTGCTGCTCATCATGATTATGAGATTTGACAAATGGATATGAAAATAGCTTTCCTAAATAGAAATCTGACTGAGGAAGTGTATATGACACAACTTGAGGGTTTCACATCCAATGATAGCACAAAGGTATGCAAGCTGCAAAGGTCCATTTATGGACTTAAGCAGGCTTCTAGGAGTTGGAACATCCGTTTTGATGAAATAATCAAAGAGTAAGGTTTCATTCAAAACATAGATGAGCCTTGTGTATACAAAAAGGTTAGTGGGAGTGCAATCGTTTTCTTATTACTTTATGTAGATGACATATTGCTAATAGGAAACGATATACATGTCCTGCAAAAGGTTAAAGTTTGGTTGTCCAAACAATTCTCCATAAAAGACCTTGGAGAAGCAACCTATATTTTTGGAATAAGGATCTATAGAGATAGATCCAAAAGGTTGCTTGGTCTTTCACAGTCTACATACATAGATAAAGTGCTAAAGAGGTTTACCATGGATCAATCCAAAAAAGGATTCTTACCCATGTCACATGGTGTAAGCCTTTCAAAGTCGATGTCTCCCAAGACACAAGTTGAAAGGGATCATATGAGTAAGATTCCATATGCCTCGGCAGTTGGATCTATCATATATACTATGATATGTACTAGGCCCGATGTATCTTGTGCTCTCAGTTTGACGAGCAGATACCATTCCGACCCTGGTGAGGGTCATTGGGCAGCTGTAAAGAACATCCTTAAGCATTTATGAAGGACTAAGGATATGTTCTTAGTATATGGAGAAGGTGATTTAAAAATAAACGGGTATACTGATGCCAGTTTTCAATCTGACAAAGATGATTTCAAATCACAATCTGGCTATGTGTTCACATTATATAGAGGGGCTATAAGTTTGAAAGGCTCCGAACAAGAGATTATTACCAACTCTACGACAGAAGCTGAATACATAGCCGCTTCTGAAGCAGCTAAGGAAATAAAGATAAAGAGAGTCCCCACGGATGAGAACTTAGCTGACCCGCTTACGAAAGCACAATCTCAAAAGAAACATGATTGTCATGTTGAGTCATTCAATTTTAGATACATGAATGATTGGCTCTAGTGCAAGTGGGAGTTTGTTAGTGTTGTGTCCTAGAGGTAATAACTTGTACATTGTATATGACACATTTTGTTTTAATAAAAGGCATTATTTACCCAACAGTTTCTTTTGTTTACTTTAAGTAATATAACTATTCGATAAAGTCCTTAGTACAATATTATGTTAAGAAAATCATGATAGAGACCATGATATAAGATTCCTACTACACTGGATGGTGTTAGTACTTAAATAGTCCCTAGTCATAGTATTAATGAGATAGGACATCATTAATTTATCAAGACTAGCATGTGTTAGACTTCCTGATTTGATCAGGTGATGGTTCTCATAACCATGAGTATTGATATACTTAAAGTTAACACATGGATGCTTGTTAATGAAACAAGTTCATTGGATGACCTAGCCTTGAGATAATTATATGAATAACTATTTAGTGCCAGTGATATAATCTCAATATAGTAAACGTGCAAGTATCCTTAGACTTGAGATCTCCAAGGTACTTTGTTTGCTGAGCTTTGTACATTGATTCCAATCTCTGGAGCTCGATTGAGGGCCGCCTATGGGATGGATCTTGGGTACAGTGTGAAGTAAATAAAAGTAGTTGAGAGGGTCAATAAAGGATTCACCACTCCTAATAGTAGGGGTGAATATCTCACGGCCACTTGTAGAAATTACTACTGGAGAAGTCCTTGGCCAAGGCAATTGTGTATTGAAAATAGTTCCAATTGATACACATCTACAGCAATGGGTTCTTGGTACAAGTACTATTGTACTCGGGTCAGAATTATTTCTGGAGGGAGTTGGCACTAATTCCGTACTCCAAATCGAATGAGATATTTTATGGTGAAATGAGTTAATTGCACTAAAGTTTGTTATTGAAGGGTTCATGTCAAGCCACTTGACTTCCTTGACACTTGGGTGGTCATGATGTGTTGCTAGTAGCTCATGATCTGAGAATATGGGTTTAATAATTGATGAATTAATAAACCAATCGTAATTAGAATTAATCGGATTAATTCTAATTAATTTTGGATTATTAATCTCAAAGACGTTTGGATTAATTCATATTCTCTACCAATTGACTGTGAAATCTAATAGGTCACACACAATAGAGGATTATATACTCAATATGTTATTTGATAACATTGTGGGGTTAATTGAAAGAAAGAGAAGTTGTTGTGGACAAATTATAATTTTTTATAATTTATGGTACAAGTTGTAGTTGTGAGAATTTGATGTTTCCAATTACAATTAGAGAACTCTAATTGTTTTAGAATTCTAGATTTTTAGTGAATTTTTGGTTTTATGATGATATAACTGAAAACCCTAAGGGTGATTCACGTGAGAAAAACTGCAGCCACATAAACCTTCTCTTCTTCTTCTTCTCTCTCTATTTAATTTAGAAAAGGAACCTTAACCGCCACTTAGAATTTCTGCTAGCACAGAAAACTTCGTGCTTGAGTATTCCTCTGTGTGGATTACTATTAGGGATAATCACACACTGTGGTTATAGTGGTTAGACGTTCAACTCACGTAGAGGTTGATCATGAGGATTGCTGGATCGCGCCTCAACGTGAAGAAGAAAATTTTATTCTTCGGATGATAACCTAAAGGTAAAAAGCTTTTACCCTTTGTCTCTTTATGTCTTGTTTTCCGCACATAGACGGCTCTTGGGAGGGTATCTCATTTTATTTTCCACTACACCGTATACGATACGAGCCTAAGATACCCAACACAGAACACAACCGGCACTGGCTCCAACAGCTTTGATTTTTGCATGTGGTTTTTGGTAATATACAAAATTTTAGTGTCTTTCTACTTCTACTCGGCCAAGAACCTTACACCAATGAGTTTAGGCACTTTCTAAGCCTATAAATAGATGGAAAACACAAGAGAAAAAGGGAGGAATTCATAGATCATCATAGAAAATCACTCAAATCAAAGGAGGAATTCTTCAATTCAAGATGGGTTGTGCTAGAAGGTCTTTAAAGGAAAAAGAATAGGGCTTGTCTATGAGTGTTTTCTTTTACTTTGTTTTCTTTTTCTTGAACAATGATGTATTAATTGTTTTATTATAATTTGATATTGTTTTAGGTATTCATGATTTTTAGAGTTACTTTGATCGTTTGATTAATTAATTGTTATTCTTTGTATTTAATTACTTGTGCTAATTACCAGATTAATTGGTTGTTTCTTCCTATTAACTTGCTTGAGAAAGAGGTTGATGGTGGTTGCAATTCATTAATTTCATATTTGTTATCTTTTAACTTTCTTGAGAAAGGGGTTAATTGCTAGGAAGTAGGTAATTGAAGGTTAATTGATGTTTTCCAGAGTATGGATTCATTGGTTAATTTCATGTGTTTAAGTTTGCTAGAGTACGGAAATTTAATTAAGGATTGTGTTTAATGCGTCTTATGGGTGAATTAGTTGAGACAGAGTATGTGATGCTAATTTATCTAGAAGATAGTGAATTCTTGGATTGAAAAAGAAGTGAGTCTATCTTAATCTTTCATGATGCCAAGAGAATAATTATTTATGATAATGATTAGGTCCTTTAAGATCATGTTTGACAAATTAATGGTTTAAGTTACATAATTCTCCATCCTTGACATGTATATATTCTTTTATTTTATTTTATTTTATTTTTCTTTTTTATTTCTTTTCACTTTATTGAGTCGGTTAAACAATGAGAGAAAAGTGATTAATACATACTTATTCTTGGAGGATCGAAACTCGTTTGAACTCTATGCTATGCTTAATGATGAGTATGCTTGCTCATATGTGTAATTTGGGATTAACGTTTTAATTTAAACTTGATTGTGAATGTATTTATTTTTATATGATTTTTATACCCAAATAAATACGCATCATCTTTATACGCCCTCATATTATCTTCAAATTCAACTTATTTGTTTACTTTTACTTCATCACAATCACTTTACCATTGGGGTTTTTATGGTTTAGGATATCTTAATGGTTTCTAATCTCAAATCCTCCACTAAGGTTGCACTTATCACATTTGTGAAACTTCCTCCATCAATTATCATACTACAAGGCTTTTGTTCGATAAGCACCTTGTGTAAAAGATATTACTCCTTTCTAAATTCTCCTCTTTCTTAACACCATTCGCACCCTCAATCTTTCTACTAACACCAATCAATGGAAAAATCTTCGCAACTTCAAGCCTTTCTTTAATACCCTATTCTTCTCTATGCTTTTAGGTTGTTCTAAATGATTATTTTGGTGGCTTATTTTTCTGGCTTAGCAAATGTTGAAATATGGGATTGGTGTTGGGTATCTCAAACTCGTATCCTATACGGCACATCAGAAGAATTAATGAGATACCATCACAGGACCCACCTACGTGTGGAAAACAAGACATAAAGATAATAAATGTAGTAGCTTTTTACCATTGTTTGATCGTCCGAAGAACAAAATTTCTTCTTCAAGTCAAGGCGCGATCCAGCAATTCTCTTGTGCAAACTCCACGTGGATTGAATGTCTAACCACAATAATCACAGTGTGTGATTATCTCTAACAGTAATCCACACAGAGGAATACTCAAGCACCAAAGTTTTCTGTGATAGCAAAAAATATGGCGGCTAGGGCTTCTCCACGTTTTCAGCAAAACGAGAGAGAGAGAGAGAGAGAGAGAAGATCGTGTGTTTTGTGGCTCCTATTTTCGGGTGAATCACCCTTGGATTAGGGTTTCAAGCATATCTAATATATGTTCCAAAATCCATTGAAAATCTAAAATTCTAAAACAATTAGAATTTCTTAATTGTAATTGGAAACATCAAGTTCGCAAAATTACAACTTGGACCAAATTATAACTAATTATAATTTGTCCACAACAACTTCTCTTTCTTACAATTAACCCCTCTGTGTTATCAAATAGCATCTTAACTATATAATCCTCTATTTTGTGTGACCTATTAGGTTTCCCAGTCAATTGGTAGCAAACATGAATCAATCCAAACGTCTTTGAGATTAATAATCTATAATTAATTAGAATTAATCCTATTAATTCTAATCAGGATTGGTTTATTAATTCATCAATTAATAAACCCATATTCCCATTTCATGAGTGGTATCTAGCAACACATCATGACCACCCAAGAGTCCAGGAAGTCAAGTGGCTTGATATGAACCTTTCAATAACAAACTTAAGTGCAATTAACTCCGATCACCATACAATATCTCATTCGGTTTAGAGTACGGAATTAGTGCTAACTCCCTCCAGAATTAATTCTGGTCCAAATCCAATAGTACTTATACCAAGAACCCACTACTCTAGATGTATATCAATTGGAACTGTTACCAATACACAATCGCCTTGGCTAAGGACTTTACGAGTAGTAATTCCTATAACTAGCCATGAGATATTCGCCCTTACTATTAGGAGTGGTGAATCCTTTATTGACCCTCTCAACTACTTTCGTTTACCTCACAATGTACCTAATATCCATCCCATAGGCGGCCCTCAATCGAGCTCTGGAGATTGGAATCAAAGTACAAAGCTTAGCAAAGAAAGTACCTTGGAGATCTCAAGTCTAAGGATATTTGCACGTTTGCTATATTAAGATTATATCACTGGCACTAAATAGTTATCCATGTGATTATCTCAAAGCTAGGTTATCCAATGAACTTATTCCATTAACAAGCACCTATGTGTTAACTTTGAGTATCTCAATACTTACAGTTATGAGAACCACCACCTGATCAAATCTAGAAGTCTAACACATGCTAGTCTTAACGTATTAATGATGTGCTGACTCATTAATACTATGACTAGGGACTATTTAAGTACTAACACTATACAGTGTAGTAGGAATCTCATATCATGATCTCCTTAATACAGTGTTTTACTAGGGACTTTATCGAATAGTTATATTACTTAAAAGTAAACAAAAGAAACTGTAAGATAAATAATGACTTTTTATTAAAATAAAATGTGTCATATACAATGTACAACTGATTGCCTCTAAGACATAACACTAACAAACTCCCACTTGTACTAGAGCCAATCATTTATGTATCTAATACCGAATGACTCAACATAACATTCATGTTTCTTTTAGGATAGTGCTTTTGTAAGTGGGTCAGCTATGTTCTCATCCGTGGGAACTCTCTCTATCTTTATTTTCTTAGCTGCTTCAGAAGCAGCCATGTACTCATCTTCTGTCGGAAAGTCGACAATAGTCTCCTATTTGGAACCTTTCCAACTTATTGCCCCTCTGCACAACGTAAACACATAGACTGATTGTGATTTGAAATCATTTTTGTCAGATTGAAAACTGGCATTAGTATACCCGTCTATTTCCAAATCACCTTCTCCTTATACTAAGAATATATCCTTAGTCTTTTGTAAGTACTTAAGGATATTTTTTACAACTGCCCAATGACCCTCACTAGGGTCGGATTGGTATCTGCTCGTCAAATTGAGAGCACAAGATACATCGGGCCTAGTATATATCATAGCATACATGATAGATCCAACTACCGAGACATATATAATCTTACTCATGTGATCCCTTTCAACTTGTATCTTGGGAGACATCGACTTTCAAAGACTTACACCATGTGACATGGGTAAGAATCCCTTTTTGGATTGATTAATGCTAAACCTCTTTAGCACTTTATCTATGTATGTAGACTGTGAAAGTCTAAGCAACCTTTTGGATCTAACTCTATAGATCCTAATTCCAAGAATATAGGTTGCTTCACCAAGGTATTTCATGGAGAATTATTTGGACAACCAAATTTTAACCGTTTGCAAGACAAGTATATCGTTTCCTATTAGCAATATGTCATATACATAAAGCAGTAAGGAAACGATTGCACTCCCACTAACCTTCTTGTATACACAAGACTCATCCATATTTTGAATGAAACCAAACTCTTTGATTGTTTCATCAAAACGAATGTTCCAACTCCTAGAAGCCTGCATAATTCCATAAATGGACTTTTGCATCTTGCACACCTTTGTGCTATAATAGGATGTGAAACCCTCAAGTTGAGTCATATACACTTCCTTAGTCAAATTTCCATTTGGGAAAGCTGTTTTTACATCCATTTGCCAAATCTCATATTCATGATGAGCAGCAATGTCTAAGAGTATCCAAATGGTTTTCAACTTGGCTACTAGCGAGAAGGTTTCATCATAGTCAATACCATACTGTTGACGATAACCCTTCGCTACTAGTCATGCTTTATAGGTAACTAAGTTACCATCCATGTCTGTTTTCTTCTTGACAACCCACTTACATCCAATATGTTTAATTCATTTGGGTGGATCAAACAAAGTCCATACTTAGTTGTCGCACATGGAATTAATCTCTAACTTCATAGCCTTAAGCAATTTGCCAAATTTTGAACTATTCAGAACATCCTTGTAGGTAGTAGGCTCATCTTCATCTATAAGCAATATGTCATTATGATTACTAATGAGAAATCTATATTTCTTAGGTGCCACACATATCCTACTAGATCTACGAGGTTCTTGTGTATTAGAAGGTTCATCTATTCTCTCAACAGATGTGGGGTTAGACGGTTGATCCTCATTTGTTTGATATTCATGAACTTCATTAAGTTCAATCTTACTCCCACTATCCCATTTGAGAATGTGCTCATTCTCTAGGAAGATGGTATGCTTCGAAATAAACAAATTATTTTCGGAGGATAGATACAAGTAATATCCGAAAGATTCTTTCAGAATTCTCATAAACAAACACTTGTTAGACTTATTCTCAAGTTTATCTAACTGTGGCCTTTTGACAAAGGCAGGACAACCCTATACTCGCAAATGAGATAACTTTGGTTTCTTACCAAAGAACATCTCAAATGGGGTAGTATCAACTGATTTTTTTAGCACTCTGTTTAGTATATAAATAGAAGTTTCAAGTGCATGCCCCCCAAAACAATTTCGGCAGGTCTGCAGAAGCCATCATGGTCCGTACCATGTCTAGAAGGGTTCAATTCCTTCTCTCAGATACACTATTATGTTGATGTGTATGTGGTGGAGTCCATTGAGATAATATCCCATTATCTCTAAGATAACTCAGAAACTCTTGGCTTAAGTATTCTCCTTCTCGATTAGATCTTAGAGTCTTAATACTTTTGCCAAGTTATTTCTCTATTTCATTCTTGAAGTCTTTGAACCTTTTAAATGCCTCAAATTTGTATTTCATTAAATACAAATATCCGCATCGTGAGAAATCATCGATAAAGGTTATGAAATAATTAAAACCTCCTCTTGCTTGTATTGACTTTGGGCCATATACATTAGAATGTATGAGTTCTAATAACTCTTTGGCCCACTCTCCTTTTCCTAGAAAATGAGTTTTAGTCATTTTACCTAGTAAACAAGACTCGCATGTGCCGTATGATTCATAATCAAATGACTCAAAGTCACCAAGCTTGTGTAACTTAGAAACACGATTTTCATTTACATGGCCCAAACGACAATGCCATAAGTAAGAGGTATTAGAGTTATCAATTTTATATTTCTTATTATTTATATTGAGAACTGGATTATCCACGTCTAGAACATATAATCCATTAGCCAAAGTTGCTAAACCATAATGAATATCATTCAATGAAAAAGAACAACATTTATTCTTAAATATTAAATGAAATCCACATAAGTCTAAACACACAACTAAAATAATTTTTTCAT
Source organism: Voacanga thouarsii (assembly GCA_026120185.1). Taxonomy (NCBI): domain Eukaryota; kingdom Viridiplantae; phylum Streptophyta; class Magnoliopsida; order Gentianales; family Apocynaceae; genus Voacanga; species Voacanga thouarsii. The sequence goes on from JANUWF010002977.1 coordinate 449,547, forward strand.
TAAAACTGGTACAAAATAATCCTGAAGGCAGGTTCAGTTTGTATGTCCCCACAATAAGTGCAGCAACCTTTGCCCCATTTGTAGTACGTAGATCCACATTGCCTTTCTCTAACCTTCTACTGCTCTTTAGTTCCTGCAAGTTGTTGCACAAATGAGATCCACATCCGGTATCTAATACTCCTATATCATTACTAAAGGCAGTATTTATCTCAATCATAAACATACTCGGAGTAGAAGTAAAAGTGCTTGTAAGCTTCTCCTTCTGCTTCTTGTCCTTAATGGTCTCCAAGTAGACTTTGCAGTTGCGCCTCCAATGGCCCATCTTACTACAATGATGGCATGGGCTCTTGGTAGCTGCGTCCTTCTTGTTCACACTACCTTTGGACTTCATGGAGGACTCCACAGTTTTTAGGAGATTGATCAACACAGGAATGATAGACTCAATCTTATTCATCTGATAGTTAATCACAAATTGTGAGAAACTATTAGGCAAAGACTGTAGAATTAAGTCAACACTTCAATCATGATCCATTGCAAACCCAAGAGATCCAAGCTTCTCTACTAAGCCCAGCATCTTCAGCCCATGAGTGGCCATAGAAGAACCCTCTGTCATTTTGCAACGAAATAGTTGCTTTGAGATCTCGTATCTTTTAGTTCTAGCTTGGGCATCAAACAACTCTCGAAGATGTAAAATGATCGATTGAGCATCCATATGCTCGTACTATTTTTGCAACTCAGGAGTCATGGATGCTAGCATAATACATGATACTCTATCACTATCCTCCTTATGCCTCTTGTGGATAGTATGCTCATCAGCATGAGCATCTTGGGCTGGTGGTGGTGGAATAGGAGCATCTAGTACGTAGAGCAACTTTTCGGATTTGAGAACGATTCTCAAATTTCTATACCAGTTGAGATAGTTTGATTCGGTTAACTTATTGGTTTCCAAGATGCTACGTAAGTTCAAGTTCGTTGACATGATGTAAGTGACCTAGATGTAAAGATAGAAAGCATTAGCTACTTGTATATGCACATGATATGCAAATAATTAGGACTTTAATTAAACACATTTTTACTCCACTATTTTACTCAAACTAATAGCCCCCACTACTGATTCGAGAAAGCTCGTTGGAAGCTTTCCTAGTGGACCATTATCCAAATTCCTCAAGAATAACCTTGGGTTTGCCCAACAAGCTATCCTTAAGTTCATTGGTAGATATCCAATACCAATTAAATCATATGTAACTACCGAATCATTAGGTGATTAACAGCTTTTAATCTTAAAGCTTTTGGGCTACCCCATCTTTTCCTCTAAATTTCTTTAGCTCGAGTTTGCCCAACCAGGATAAAGAATTTAGTTAAACCCAACCCATTAATCAGGAATTTAATTCCATAGCTTGAACATGCCCGATGTCAAATAGGCTTAGGTTTGCCCAACAACCTAGTCTTCAAAAATGACTCTCGTTCTTACTATATTAATGGAAAGAATTAGGTTTAATATTAATTGAGGGATTTGTTCCTTTTAGTGATTTCATTGAATGACATGCATAAAAATCAATAAATCACATAATTGATAATAATGGTAATAAAGTGATTGCGTGGTACAGTTATAGACTCTACCCTAAATTAATTTCTTTGAGCCATAAAAGAAATTAATATAGTTAACCCTATGTGTTCATGCATGATTTAAGTGGAAGGTCTTACTTTCTCACCTTGTTTTGGTTGCCATCTCCAAAATAAAATAATTCTACTCCTATCTAACCAATGTAGACTAATTACATAATTTCTTAAAGAGAGAAAACATCGAGTTACATTCGAGGGGAGTTAGATGAGAAGAGAATTACACAAGAATTCTAGAGAAGGCAAGACACACAGACCCTATTTCATAAAAAACCCAAAATGTAAAATGCATGAATAGATATAATTGGTTTTAGTCCATAACCATCCACCATGCCATTAAGTATGCTTAAACAAAATAAACATATACTTTTTATTATTCCAAAATCACTATTTTGGAAAAATAAAACAAATTCTAAAATCAATATTTTAGAAAAATACATTAATGTAAAATTTTCAAAATCACTATTTTGAAAAATAAAATTGTTTGTCTCAAAAATAATTTTGAAAAAATACTTTCAGGTCCCGTCTCGCAACGATAATGACGGTCCCTAGAGGCCATCACTCGTAAATTGTATATGACACATTTTATTTTAATAAAAGGCATTATTTATCTTATAGTTTCTTTGGTTTACTTTTAAATAATATAATTATCCGATAAAGTCCCTAGTACAACACTGTGTTATGAAAATTATGATAGAGATCATGATATAAGATTCCTACTATATTGTATTGTGCTAGTGTTGAGACTCCACTTCATCATAGAGGTCAAGATCGAGGAGGGGGAAGCGTGACCATTCACGGACAAGGATCGATGATAAGAGCTAGGTCCAAGAAGCTTCAAGATGATTTCCGCTTGCTCATCAAACTATGCTTGAGGATGGAAGAGGGTTGGAATGTTGAAGAAGCTAGCTAAGAGTTCATGTTGATGACTATCCAAGAAGGACCCCAACAAGAACTCAAGTCGGCAACAAAGGCAGATGAAACTTGACCAAAGGAGGCCTTCCAGTGGAGAACTGGTGCGGGCTCCTAGTAGCCAAACCGGCGCCGACCCCAATCTGCCCATTAACACCTCAAAAGCAACATGAACTAGCCCGAAGGCAGTGCACAACCGGTGCCAGCTTCAAGGGACCTAGTCGGCGTTAGCTTCCCCCTGGGCAGCAGACGACTGCCCCGCGTTTTTTATGTTTTTTTTCCAATTTTCTTCAATTTTAATTGCTTGTAATGACTTATTATGACCCTAAACTGTAATAGAATCTCAGGGATTACTTATCTAGGGTTAGGATAGTATAAATAGCACCTTTAGTGATTTGACAACACAATTCACACACTTTAATTCAAATTTGAGAGAGAATCTTGAGAGGCCCTAGCCTCCTTGTTCATCTTGTTCAAGACCATGCTTAAGGGTTAGTCATCCTTATGAATGAGTCTATAAAATCTTTTAGATAATCCAATATGGTTTCTTTGAATGGGCCTTAGTTGCTTTATTCTCCTAAGGTTTGTTTGAATTCTATTATTTAGGTGCCTATTTTCTCTATTTTATTTATTCTTGTTTGCCTTTATTGCTTTAAGGATATTGGGGTGAGATTATAGTAGAACTTTCTACTTTACTTAAGGGTCTTTGAAGCTTAGTTCTTCAAGGGTTTAATAGAGGGTAGGTTGTTATTTCACTTTCTCATTTTTGTCTCTAGAAGAATCTCTATTTTGGTCCCTTCGAGTTGAGCTGAACACATAGCCAGCCAAAACACCAACATCACCAAGAAAAGCTACACAAGATTCGTATCAAAGAGTTTGGTATCAGAGCAAGGAAAAGCTTGATTCCAATCAAAGCTTGAAAGCAAGAAAAGGAGCCCTACAAGTTGAAGAAAAAGAAAACAGGGAAAATCCCGTAACTCAAAAACATGCTCCAAAAAGGTCATGAAGTTTTTGCTATTTCTTAATTTTTCTCTTGGCAACTTGCTCCTTAATGTTAATATAATCCTTGGGAACAAATTCTTCTTGTGTTTATGGTGAAATTTGGCTTGAATATGAGTGAAAATGTTGGTTGTTCTTAAGTGACGGGATTGCAGCCAATGTGTTTGATAAATGTTCTATGAGAATGTTTTTTGCTATAGTTAGGAACTTTGATTCTTGATTCTTATTTCTTAGGATATTGGGACTTAGTATATCACTCTATTGTTGAATTCCATGTGCATTGAACTCAATTTTTCTAGTGGACACTTGTGATCATCTTCTCCTTCATAATCCTAATTCTAGTTGCTCTTGTTTCTTTGTTCTTGATAATTCTTGTCCATTTCTTGCTTCGAAGTGTTTCTTGTGCGTCTAGTGTTTGTTCTTATGTTGATTGAGTCCATATTTCTTGAAATTCTTGATTAAAAACTTCTTTGCTTGAGGTGCCCAATAAGTGTTTGTTGAAATTCGCCCAAGACCCCCTAATTGGAAAATTCTTTTGATTTGTGTGATTGACTAAGTTAGACTAAAACATTAGCCATTGGGGAGAATTGGGATTGAACAAGAAGGCTTGAGTGTGAGAAAAAGGTAAGAGGGTGAGCCTATTATTAAAAGAACCTAAAAGAGTAAACACAAGCGTAGAGTGACTAATCCTTGAGAGCCAACACGCAAGGAAGTGAATTGAGGAATTATTTTCTCTCTATTCTCTTTTGTTTTGCAGGTATAAATAAGTAAATATTTTATCACTATGGCTCATGATCAAGAGATCTCTAGGCCTAACCCAAGTGGCTCTAGTAGACCTCAAGAAGAACAAATTAATGCTAGGGGTTTGCGTGAAGACTTGCAAGCTATGATGAGAACTATGCAAAGCAAGTTCCAAAACATGACAAGAGAATTGATAAATCATCTTAGGCCATCTTCTACTATCGCACAAAGGAGAGGCCAAGAACGATTTGAAGTACGTAGCCCAAGGATGAGGGATGGTAATGCCGATACTCCTCCGTTAAATGCCCAACAAGGGGAAGAGTGGAATGAGCACTCTATTGGGGTATTCCAATAAGCTCCTATGAGATGGGGAAGACATGGGTTGACAGGAGGACGAGGTAGGGGCCAAGGAAGAAATGGCGGGAACAACTTAATGGTGTTAGAAAGAGAGTTTGAGGGAGTTGATGAATGGTATGAGGGGGAGCGAGTTGAAGCCTTTAGGGAACATCATCGAGGATGGAGCAATAGAAGAGGTAGGAGAGAAGAAAATGATGAAGAGAATGAGTTGAACTACATCAAATTGAAAGTGCCCACATTCTATGGAAAGAGTGACCCCGAAGCTTATTTTGAGTGGGAAAGTAAGATGGAGATATTCTAAGAAAGTCATACCTATAGTGAGAGGTCAAAAGTGAGGTTGGCTACTTTGGGATTTTCGGAGTATGTCTTGGTTTGGTGGAAGCAAGTTAGTGCTCAAAGGAGATAAATGGGAGTGGAAACCGTGGCTAGTTGGAATTTGTTGAAAGACATAATAAGGGCAAGGTTTATACCACACAATTACTACAATGATCTTTACTAAAGGCTTCAATCACTCAAGCAAGGGAATAACAGTGTGGAAGATTACCATCAAGAAATGGAGGTAATGTTGATGAGAGTTCAAATCAATGAGGATCCTAGAGCAATAAGAGCAAGGTTTTTAGGAGGATTAAATAGGGAGATTGCCAATTTGGTGGAATTGCACCCTTATGATTGATTAGAGGATATGGTGCATGCCGCTATGAAGTTTGAGAGGTAATTAAAAAAGAGAGCATTTATGAGACCACCACTTCCAGACCCCAACACTACTAGCAATGTGCTAATTAAGAAGGATGAAGCCCCTAAGCCATTGCAAAGGGACTTTAACAAACCTAGGGAAAGTTGGAAACTTAGAGAGGATTGGAAACCTAGGGAGGATTGGAACAAGGACAATGGAAAAGCCATGGAGAGGCCATAAAGGAACAGGGATATCAAGTGTTTTAAGTGCCTTGGATATGGACATACTTCCCATGAGTGTCCAAGCAAGAAAACGATGTATACCAATTCCTATGGTGAGGTCTCTACTGACAAACAAGAGGAGGGAGAAAGATACTAAGGAGACCTAGAGGGAAATAGAGATGAGGAGAGTAATGAAGGGGAAGTTGTTGGTCAAGAATACTCATTGGTGAGAGTTACATGAAGGTCATTGAATTCACAAGCCATTGAGGATCAAAATCACCAACAAAGAAAGAACATTTTCTACACTAGGTGTCTAATCAACAAGACCCCTTGTATTGCCATTGTGGATAGTGGGAGTTGCACTAACGTGATTAGTATAAACTTGGTTGAAGAATTGGACATGAGTTGGATTAAACACCCTAAGCCCTACAAATTACAATGGTTGAACGATAGCGGGGAAATTAGAGTAAACAAACAAGTGTTGGTGTCTTTTGAGATGGGGAAGTACAAGGATGATGTGCTATGTGATGTGGTACCCATGCAAATGGGTCACTTGCTCCTAGGGAGGCCTTGGCAATACGATAGGCACGTAAAGCATGATGGGAAGAAGAATACTTATTCCCTACTCAATGAGGGAACTAAGTTTACCGTCACCCCCATGGCCCCTAGTGAGGTGAACAAAGATCAACGAATCATAACGAAGAAAGAAAAGAAGAAGGGAGCATAATATGTTAAGCAAAAATAAGAAATTGAGAGGAAAGAAAAAAAGAGGCAAGAACCTTTGACAATTAAGGATAGGAGTGAGCAAGGACAAGAGAGAGGAGGTAAAAGAAGAGTGAATTTCTTTGCAAAAGAAAGTGAGGTCATAGAAGCTATAGAAGCTAAGGAACAAGTTATTCTTCTTTTATGCAAAGGTTCTTATGTTTCTACTAATGATTCTACATTATCTTTGCCTAATAAAATTGTAGTTATTCTTGAAGAATTTAAAGATGTTTTTCCAAAGGAGGTGCCCCGAGGACTACCACCTATAAGAAGGATTGAGCATCAAATCGATTTTGTGCTCAGAGCCGTTATCCCCAACCGACCGGCATATAGAAACAATCCGAAGGAGTCCAAGGAATTGCAAAAGTAAGTAGAGGCATTGCTTGAGAAGGGACATATGAGAGAGAGTCTAAGCCCATGTGCGTTTCTGGTTCTCTTGGTACCCAAAAAGGATGGGACATGGCATATGTGTGTGGATTGTCGCACTATCAACAACATTATGGTAAAATATAGCTATCCCATTCCTAGGCTAGATGACTTGCTTGATGAGCTATTTGGTGCATGCATTTTCTCCAAAATTGATTTGAAATCCGATTATCACCAAATGTGAGTAATGCACCATATTTTGAGTGAATTCATTAGGAAATTTATTATTGTGTACTTTGATGATATATTAATCTATAGCAAATCATATGTGGATCATTTGAATCATGTTCAAAGTGCACTTGTTGCCCTCCGAAAGGAGAGATTGTATGCTAATCTTGAGAAATGCTCTTTTGTTTGGATAGGATTACATTCATTGGGTATATTGTAAGTGCCAAAGGGATTGAGGTTGATGAGGAAAAAGTGAAAGCCATCCAAGATTAGCCAACCCCTACCACCATTACCTAAGTCTGTAGTTTCCATGGGCTAGCTAGCTTCTATAGAAGGTTTATGCAAAATTTTAGCACTATAGCAGCCCCTCTAACCAAAGTGGTAAAGAAAAGGGTTGGATTTAGGTAGGAGAAAGCCCAACAACAAGCCTTTCAAGCCCTCAAAGACAAATTGAGCCAAGCTCCAATTCTTATTCTTCTTAATTTTGAGAAGGCCTTTGAGATAGAGTGTAATGCAAGTGGGGTGGGAATAGGTGTGGTCTTGACCTAAGATAGAAAACCCATTACATACTTTAGTGTAAAATTGTTCGGGGCGGCCCTCAATTACTTTACCTATGACAAAGAGCTTTTTACCTTGGTGAGGAACCTAGAATATTGGCAACATTACCTTTTGCCAAGAGAGTTTATCTTTCATATCGATTATAAGTCCCTTAAACACCTCTAGAGCCAATAAAATTTGAATAAGAGGCATGCAAGGTGGACGGAGTTTATTGGGACATTTCCATGTGTCATCCAATACAAGAAGGGTAAGGAAAATGTGGTAGCCGATGCACTATCTCGAAGGTATACACTACTAAACTTTTTGAATGCTAAACTTCTTGGTTTTGAATTTATAAAAGATTTATATGTTGATGATGAGGAGTTTAGGGATATTTTCCATACTTGTGAGAAAAGTGCATTTGCTAAATATTATGGGCATGATGGTTTCTTGTTTATGAAGGTAAGGCTTTGTGTGCCAAAAGGGTTCTATTAGGGTGTTGCTAGTTAAGGAGGCCCATAGTGGGGGACTAATGGGGCATTTTAGTGTTGCCAAAACCTTAGGCATTTTAAAGAACAATTCTTCTGTCAAAAAATGAGATGGGATGTGGAGAGACATTGTTCTCAATGCATTATTTGTAGGCGAGCTAAATCTAAATGTCTTCCACATGGTCTTTATACTCCTTTACCCACACCTAATGCTCCTTGGGTGATATATCAATGGACTTCATCTTAGGATTACCTAGGTCCAATAGGGGTAAAGATTCTATATTTGTGATTGTTGATCAAATTTCTAAAATGGCTCATTTTGTGGCTTTGTTCCAAGACTAAAGATGTGTCCTATATTGTAGATTTATTCTTTAAAGAAGTGGTGTGAATGCATGGGATTCCAAGGACTATTGTCTCGGATAGGGACACTAAATTCCTTAGCCACTTTTGGAGAGTTTTATGGAACAAACTTGGTACTAATCTTTTGTTTTCGACAGCTTGTCATCCTCAAACGGATGGACAAATGGAGGTGGTCAACCGAACACTCACCCAACTCTTGCGATTCATAATCAAGAAGAACATGAAAAATTAGGAGTGCTTGCCACACATTGAGTTTGCTTACAATAGGGCTATTGACTCTACCACTTCTTATTTTCCTTTTGAAATTGTATATGGCTTTACTCCTCTAACTCCTTTAGATTTAGTTCCTTTGTCTATAGGTGAATGATTGAACCTCGATGGAGCTAAAAAGGCGGAAATGGTGAAGGCACTCCATGAGAAGGTGAAAGCAACCATTGCAAAACGCAATGAAGAGATCGCCCATAAGAGCAATCAAGGAAGGAAAAATGTGTCATTTGAGCCGGGCAATTAGGTATGGGTGCACCATCGCAAGGAGAGCTTCCCTATGCAACGACGGAGCAAATTAGATCCAAGGGGGGATGGTCCATTTCAAATTCTTACCAAAGTTGGAGATAGCACTTATATAATAGATCTACCTGGTGACTATCATATTAGTGCCACCATTAATGTTAGTTACCTTTGTCCCTTTGATGTAGATGATGGCGATGATTTGAAGATGAATCCTTTTCAAGGAGGGGGAGATGATGAGACTCCACTTCATCATAGAGGTCAAGATTGAGAACGGGAAAGCGTGACCATGTACGGACAAGGACCGATGACAAGAGCTTAGTCCAAGAAGCTTCAAGATGATTTCCACTTGCTCATCAAACTATGCTTGAGAATGGAAGAGGGTTCTTGTAACACCCCATTACCGAGAATGGAGAAAGGTTCTTGTAACACCCCAATACCTAGGCCCAATAGGGCCGGGGATGTCACCCCGTCCAAAGGATAAGGGGTCTTTATAACTAGGTGACACAAACAAAAATAAAAACTATACTCTAAAATTGAACTTATTATAACACAAAAATTCAGGAACAAATCCAAAATAAATTGATTACTATTATTTCTCAAAACAACACATAAAATAAATAACATATAGTCTTCAAAGCAGGCAACAAATCTAGCTACTTATCTCCACAGCAGGATCGACCTGAAAACATGGCATAAAAGGTGATGAGATAAAACTCTCAATAAGCTCGTGTGTGCTTTGAGTGTTTCAGATAAAATAGTTCATGTATGCAAGCTGTAAAAATTGTATAAGAGGAAGTGCTGGTAAGCAATAAATAAGGTTAAAAATAAAGAGTGTCATTTTGTTTTCAAACCTACATGTGTACAATAAATACAACCACTCAAATAGGTAGCCATAGGTTACCACACGTTGGGCCCCATGACCATATAACAGTCAAAATACCACACTGTGTGCAGAATGACAAAAGGTAGGTGATCGGCCTACCGGGTGAGATACTCCTCCTTCTCTACACCCAAACTTATCAGTTGTCCACTACAGAAACACATAGTCCACATGACTGAAACTTGCTAGCTCGAACCGGCATGACCTACTGGACTGACATTTTATCCGGGAAGGACATACCCCTCAGAGGTGGCCACCAACTGAGAGACTTACCCTAACCCTTCAAAGACTAGTCCTAGTAGTCTACCCTTATTGAGTACTCAACGATGATTGTCCCATTTGGGAAAAATTGATAATACATTGCTTTATTTGAAAATAGCAACTAAAGGTTTCTAAAATTCTTTTCAAAGTTGGTTTTTAGAAAGAGTTTAGTGTTTGTGCAAAACTGCTTGTTTGATTTTCAAATGATTTGTTTGACTGAAACAAAAAAGGAAACAGTCCTTAATTGCCTTTACAAAATGAGTGTCCATACACATCGGGTTTGGCTTGCCATAGAAATCTTTTATCTTCAAATAAGTTTATGCAGAGGCTTACCTGATCCTTTGCTTGAGCAAATTCAAAAATCTTTCAAAGCTGACCTAACCCCGCCTGGGGTAAACACAAGTTACAAGGTTGTACTCAAGCTATATTCGCTTACATAAATAATCCTAATTCAACTTATTACAATTATGACCCTAATGTCCTAAGCTTCAAGGCTAGATAATAAAGGATTTTATAAAACATGACTAGCTTGATAAGATAAAATAACAAGGGGTTGTAAAATAATTACTAATAAGTTATAGGTTCAAATAATAAATCTTGAGTGTTGTCATTAATAAATACACTAGGGTTTAATTGTTGAAGAATCCTAAGTTCTAGATAATATTAATAAATGGTCATTCTTAAATAGTATTTTTAAAATAAATATTAAATTATTACTAGTATCTTTATTCATACATAGTAAATAATTAATAATAAATAAATTTTATCAAATTTTGATTAATAGATAACAAATAAATATAAATAGTATGTAATGAATATATGGTCTACAAGATCATTAATTTTTTAGTTATTTGTATAAAAGGTTATATATATATCTATATATATATATATATATATTATTTTTAATAAAAGATATCACTTATTTGACTAGTAAAATATCACTATTTCATTGAATATTCCAATTTCAAAACTTTCTACGAATTTTGAAATCTTGGGAGAAAAACATGGTAATAATTTTCATTGGGGTAATAAAATTTGCTAATCAAAATAGCATAGGATCAACAAGTAATGATCATAATTTTCCTATTGCTAACAAAATTCATGAGCGTATACTCCAACATCAATCAACAAACTATTCTATTCATGAACAAAGGCTTAAATCCATATCAACTATCACATGATCAAATCCCTACTAAGCATAACCATACTCACGCCTTCAATGAAAATAAGAACATAATATCCTATTCACCAAAGGTGACATATATCACTATAGCATGCTTAAACATTCACAGTTTCTTAAGACATGATGAACATACATCGATCCACAAGGAAATTCATAAAGCTTAACCATGATCAATCATTCTCATGCTCCAATCTCAACTCCTTCATACAGATGCATATACTCAATCCCCCATTCATATTCTATCCTTCCTATTAACAACCAAGAGACATGAATACAGAATTCAAAAGAAAGGTTAAAGAGAAATACTTGGTTGATGACTATCTCGATGAAGATTTAAGAAGATCCCCGAGCTTGAGAGTCTTAAATTGTTCAAGAGAGGAGAAAGAAAATGGCCATAGTTGTAGCAACCATTTTAGCCGAGAAAGAGAGAGAGAAAGAGAGCATTAGTATGATATGTTAAAGATTAAAGGGAAGAAGATGAACAAAAGTTGTTCTTGGTTATCTTAATGATGTTCTTGAGACTTCAAGGAAAATTCTGGTTTTGATCCAATTGTCAATTTTTGTTTTTGAGATTTGATGTTATAAAATCCAAAAATGGACTCTAGGGAGTATGTAGGAGTGTTTTGGAGTTTTTGGGAGGGATTGGAGGTGTTTAGAGTGGTCTTTGGCTTGAAGAAAGGTAGTGTGTATTCTTGGTGTTCTTGGTGAAAATGGAGAGGATTAGAGAGAAAATGCTAGACGAATTTCTGAAGCGGCTAGCCGAATAATTGAGGGAGTTCTGGGATTTTGATTTTTGGATTAGAGAGGAGAGAAAAATATGGTTGTTTGAAATTCAAATGGAGAAATTTAAGGAGTGTTTTAAGATAAAAGATATGGTAATGGTGTTTGATTTGACGGAGCTATAAGGTTGGCCAAATTTTTGAGTTCAATGGTGGGAAGATTTCTGGTTATGAAGCTTAATCTAAGGGTGTTTTCATGGAGTAAATGCTGGAAATTTTGGAATTCAAATAGAAGTTTGATTGGAGTGATTTTAGGAGAAATTTGAGGAGTGGCTATGGAGTCTAGTTGTGCAAGGTCAGTGAGAGGGTAATGGAGTTCAGTTCATGGCTGAACAAAGGTTAACGTACAGAGGTTTTTAAGAGGTTTTCGGCCAAGGCTTGAAAGGAACAAGGCTGGAATTTTTTTTTCTGGTTTTGTTTCAAATTGGTTGCTAAAATTTGCTGTGCAGCTTTCTGCAATGTTCCAGCCGATTTGTAAAGGGATTTGAGAGGTGTTTGAGGGTCCTTTAGGAATAGTTTCCAACCTTCTATGTAGAGGAAAAGCAGAGGTAATTTACTAGTTTGAAGGCAGAAGAAACAGCTTTGATCTCGGCCTGCTATGCTGCGAAACTGCCCAGAAATTTTTTTTTCTGGTTTGTGCAGTTTTGTGCAGTCCGATTTTTGCACAAGAATTCCACTCTTCAAGCTAAATAAATCTGCAATTTTCTTGCAGTAATTGAGTAAGAAAGATGGCTGAGATTTTTGAAGGTTAGACTGCTCAAGAATCTGAAAAATTTTCAGATTTCTCTCATGGAGAAGATAAACAATATGGAGTGGAGTTTGAAGGTTCAACCACGGAGATTAATTTCCCTGGGGAACCTTCCTTAACTCCTTCCATATTTTTAGTCAAATCTCCAACCTCTAAGAGCTATTTTTGAAATTCAAAGACCAATAATCCTTGTTGAATTTTTTGAAATTAAAAAAAAGATTTGGATAAATTTTGAACGAGCTTAATTGGTGAAGAGGTAATAGAAGGATAAGAATTCTTCTAGAATTCTTTTAGGACATAGGGATAGAATTAGGACATTCCCTTCATGTCTCCCCTAAGACAACAGTCCTATTTTTTTTTTTTTCTATGGAATACAAGAGACAAAAATCCCACCTTAAATTAAAATAATCATGACAAAAACTTAAATGATGGGATTTGAACTCATGGCCTTATAGATTAATTCCAAAGCTCTAACCACTAAAGCACAACAACTCTTGTTCTTATTTTCTCACCCAAATATTCTTCTTATTTAATCCTCAAGCTATCTTCCTATTTTGACCTCAAGCAAAATTATCGTCTTACCCTTCATACTCAATAAGTATAACCAAGCCTTCTAGACTATAAATCATAATTCTAAAGCACATAAAATTATTAAAATATATATATATATATATATATATATATATATTCTGCAAAGTAACATGATATGCATCCCGACCCCCTTATTCTAGGGTTAGCTTTAGGTGAGGTTTCACATCCTCCCCTCATTAGGAGAATTTCGTCCCAAAATTCAAGTATACCTCTATCTCAGATCGGGATACTTCTGCTTTACCCACTCTTCTGTTTCCCATGTGGCATCTTGTGTGCCATGATGCTCCCACTGCACCTTTACCATTGGAATCTGCTTGTTCCGAAGAGTCTTGATTCTTCGGTCCAATATCCTTACGGGTTTCTCCACATAGCTCAGGTCGAGTTGCAACACCAACGGCTCATCATTCAAAACATGTCCGGGATCGGCATTGTACTTCTTCAGCTGTGACACATAAAACACGTCGTGAATTCCTGTCAGTGCATCCTGCAAATCCAATTGATACGCCATTTGCCCAATTCTTTCCTTTGTTGGAAATGGTCCCAAATACCTCAGATTCATTTTCCCACCTTTTGGAAGCTTCATAATTCCTCTATTTGTTGTCAGTCTTAGGAATACCCTGTCTCCGACCTGAAATTCTAATTCTCTCTGCCTATTTCTGCATAGCTCTTTTGTCGGCTCTGGGCTGCTTTCAACCTTTCCCTGATTAACTTGACCTTGTCCAACATTTCCTGAACATAGACTTTTCCCGATTTGCTTATATGGCAATCCTCTGACCAACTCCAGTATAGCGGTACCTGACACTTGCGTCCATACAGGGCTTCATACGAAGCCATTCCAATCGAAGCTTGATAACTGTTATTGTACGACAACTCCGCGTATGACACACATTTAATCCACTTATCCCCAAAATCCAGTACACAGGCTCTCAGTATTTTTTATTTTGAAGCTCTAAACAACAACCAATTTATTAGTTTAAATAAAATTAAGATGGAAGATTAAGATGAAACGGAGGGCAACATCTATGTTGCAAGAAAACATTTTTCTGCAGAAATTTTTCAACACCAAAGAAAGCATCTTTTCAAAATACTCCATGACTATAACACAATCATATTGTGACACGGACCTAACTCATAAAGATCAAAACGATTTCGACTCGAGTGAAAACGATTTTCACAGCAAACAAAGACAAACATGAAAACAGTTTTTCATGCCAAAACAATGTATGTAGACCACACATAGCATGGCTCTGATACCACTGTTGGGCATCTCAGGCTCGTATCCCATACGGCGTAGTGAAAAATCAAATGAGATACCCTCCCAGGACTCGTCTATATGTGGAAAACAAGACACAAAGAGAGTAAAGGTAACAACTTTTTACCTTTGGGTGATCGTGCGAAGAACATAATTTTCTTCTTTAAGTTGAGGCGAGATCTAGCAATCCTCGTGATCAACCTCCACGTGAGTTGAACATCAAATCTCTATAATCACAGTGTGTGATTATCTCTAACAGTAATCCACATAGAGGTATACTCAAGCACCAAAATTTCTATACTAGCAAAAATTAATGGCTAGGGTTTTTCTTTCAAGAAGAAAAACGAGAAAGAGAGAACAAAGGAGAGAGAATCGTGTGTTGTTCAGCTATTTTTGGCTGGATTTCATGTGACTCAACATCAGCTAAGGTTTTCGGTTATATCATATATATATATACCTAAAACCCTGCTAATACTGAGAATTCTAATCCTATTAGAATTCCCTAATTGTAATTGGAAACATCAAGTTCTCACAATTACAACTTAGACCACAAATTATAACTAATTATAATTCATCCATAACAATTTCTCTTCCTCTCAATTAACCCCAAAATGTTATCAAATAACACCTTGAGTATATAATCCTCTATTCTGTGTGACCTATTAGGTTTCCCAGTCAATTGGTAGAGAACATGAATTAATCCAAACGTCTTTGAGATTAATAATCAATAATTATTAGAATTAATCCTATTAATTCTAATCAGGATTGGTTTATAATTCATCAATTAATAAACCCATATTCCCAGATAATGAGCGGTATCTAGCAACACATCGTGACCACCCAAGAGTCCAGGATGTTAAGTGACTTGACATGAACCCTTCAATAACAAACCTCAGTGCAATTAACTCCTTTCACCATACAACATCTCATTCGGTTTGGAGTACAGAATTAGTGCCAACTCCCTCCAGAAATAATTCTGGCCCGAATACAATAGTACTTGTACTAGAAATCCACTACTCTAGAAGTGTATTAATTGGGACTATTTCCAATACACAATCGCCTTGGCCAAGGACTTTTGAGTAGTAATTCCTATAAGTGGCCGTGAGATATTCGCTCTTACTATTAGGAGTGGTGAATCCTTTATTGACCCTCTCAACTACTTTCATTTACCTCACAATGTACCAAATATCCATCCCATAGGCGGCCCTCGATCAAGCTTCGGAGATTGGAATCAAAGTACAAAGCTCAGCAAACAAAGTACTTTGGAGATCTCAAGTCTAAGGATACTTGCACGTTTGGTATATTGAGATTATATCACTGGTACTAAATAGTTATCCATATGATTATCTCAAAGCTAGGTCATCCAATAAACTTGTTCCATTAACAAGCATCCATGTGTTAACTTTGAGAATCTCAATACTCACGGTTATAAGAACCACCGCCTGATCAAATCAGAAAGTCTAACACATGCTAGTCTTAATGTATTAATGAGGTCCTGTCTTATTAATACTATGACTAGGGACTATATAAGTACTAACTCCATCCAGTGTAGTAGGAATCTCATATTATGATCTCTATCATAATTTGCTTAACACAGTGTTGTACTAGGGACTTTATCGAACAGTTATATTACTTAAAGTAAACAAAAGAAACTGTAAGATAAATAATGCCTTTTATTAAAATAAAATATGTCATTTACAATGTACAAGTGATTGCCTCTAGGGCACAACACTAACTTCTTCGCTGTCTTAGATTCAAGTCCTTCTAGATGAAAATGTACTTCAGGCTCTTGGGATCAGTGAACACTTCATATTCCGCTCTGTATAGGTAGTGCCACCATTTCTTTAAAGTGAACACAATGGCAACCAGCTCTAGATTATGCGTGGGGTGATGTGTCCGGACTTGGGTGTAAAAATCATACAAAAACTAAGAACATTCCCAATCAAGTTTAAATTAAAACGTTTTACCTAAATCACACAGATGAGCAAGTGTACTCATCATTAACTGAGCATAGGGTTCAAACGAGTATCGATCCTTAAGGAACAAGTAGATATCAATCACCTTTCTTTCATTGTTTAACCGACTCAATAAAGTTAAAACAAATAAAAGAAAAGAAAAATAAAAATATACACATGTCAATGATGGAGAATTATGCAACTTAAACTATTGTCTAGACAACCACAACCTTAATGTACCTAACCATTATCATAACTAATCATTCTCTTGGCATCATGAAGGATTAAAGCAGACTCACTTATTTCCCAATCCATGAACTCCTATCTTCTAGGTAACTTAGCATCACATACTCTGTCTCAACCAGTCTTACCCAAAAGATGCATTAACCACAATCCTTAATTCAAGTCCCATTCTCAGGCAAACTTAAAACATGAAATTAAACAGTGAATCTATACTCTAGCAAATATCAATTAACCTTTAATTACTCTTTCCTTAGAAATTAACCCCATTCTCAGGCAAGTTAAAAGACAACAAATATGAAATCAATAAATTGACACCATCAACCCTATTCTTAAGCAATTTAATGGAAAACAATCAATTAATTTCGCAATCAACCCAAGTAATTAAATACCAAGAGTAACAATCAATTAATCATAAGATCAAATACCTCTAAAAATCATGAATATCTAAAACAATGTCAAATTACAATAAACCGAGTAACACATCATTGTTCAAGAAAAAGAAAACAAAGTAAAAGAAAATACTCATTGACAAGCCTCCTTCTTCTTCCTTTGAAGACCTTCTTGTACAACCCTCATTGAATTGAAGAATTCCTCCTTTGATTGAGTAATTTTCTATGATGATCAATGAATTCCCCCATTTTCTGTTGTGTTTTTCATCTATTTATAGGCTTAGGAAGTGCCTAAACTCATAGGTACAATTTTCTTGGTCGAGTAGAAGTTGGAAGATACTAAAACTCCATAGATTACCAAAAACCGCGTAGAAAGATCATAGCAATGCCTTAGCTTCAGAGCACAGTTGGTGCCGCCTAGGCTCTCGGAACTGGCGCTAGTTGTGTTCTACTTCTCTACTCGTTCGTTGATTTTTCTCCGAATTTTGCACAATGAAGACTAGAATGCTGTCGGCGCTGCCTTGACTCTTGGAGCCGGCGTCGGTTTCACTCTGTTTCGCTCTGTTTCACCAATTTTTCCATCGCTTCGAAGTTTGTGCGAACAGTGCATGGCCGGCACTAGTTGTAGAGCCCTAGCCGGCGTCGCCTTTCCTCTGTTTTATGATGTTTTTGTTTCATTTTATCCTAAAAATCTGAAATAATGAACAAAACACCTTTCCAAGGGTAAAATCTCAAATATGAGGGAATATAACTAGTTATTGAACAAAATGTATCACAAAAGAACCTCAAATAACTAGGAAAAACATGACTAATTTAGCCCCTATTATATTCCCCCACACTTAGCTCTTTGCTTGTCCTCAAGCAAAGTATCAAGAACAAATAGAAAAACACAAGGTTTCATTACTCAATCAATTTCAAAATAATATCTTCAGCGCTTTCTTCTTTCAAGAACATAAAAGACATGATACTACATCCTTCATAACCAATGCAAGACTTGTGTTAGTGATAAATGACTCAGTAGAACTATCTCAGTACTTCACAATATTCTCAAACCGTTGGAAAGAATTTAGTTCAAAAAGAATATGCATTCCATGTGCTTGCTTTTCATACACTCTCTCCACTAATCGGAGACATATCATGATTCTACATAGAACAAGTAGGACTTTTATGCTTGTAATGTAAGGTTAAAGGCTTGTAATGTAACTTATCAAATGAAGGATATAGGAGATTCAAAAATCAAATGAAAACTGAGAGTTAGCAAGAAAAGGATAAACAAAATGAATCAAAAATTTCCAACTCTTCTTGCTCTCCTATTCCAAGAATCAATCAAACCATAAACTTATTCAGCAATTACAACTCCACTCAAGCAAATCCTGCATTTTTTTCTCTTTCTTTTTCTTTCTCAACTCTTCTTTATTCCTTTCACAAGATCACTCAAATTTCCAACAATGGTGTCAAAGATTGAATATGAACTTAACTTTTTACAGCTCAATCACCATCCCTTTTGTGATCTTTCTTCTTCTTCTTTCAATTTATCTTATCTTTTTCTTTTCTTTCATTGCTGTTGTTGTTTTCTTACTTGTTTTCAATCTCTCTTTTCAATTCTTCCTAGCAGTTTTTTGTTTTTTTTTTCAATCCCTCTATTCTTTTTCTTCTCTTTCTTGCTTCCTTTCCTCTTTCCAGCTCAACTTATTATTGATCCATGGCTGAAAGTAACAAGTCATGATCCTTATCCCAACATTCTTTCTCAACATTCTCATACATAAACTTTCCTCCATCAAGAGCATAAAGATTTGGAAAATTATTCAAACTCTCAGAAACAAGCAATGGACAAAATATTGTGACAGGTTTTAATGAAAAAAATCAATAATTTAGGCTCAAAATAGGCACTAGGGATAATATGATAATAGGTAGGCTTGAAAAGCTCAAACTATCCAAAGAAGGCCTATTACCGTCATCCTTAAGTTAAATCATGACTGTCTTTCTTATTTTGCCTCAAGAGGTATTGAAGTAAGTTCTAGAATGCTCCATGAATTTTAGTAGAAAAACAGGTTTAAGAACAATGCAAAGTATTTGGTCAAGAACTACTTCGTCCAAGTGCGTGCAAAAAGTCATGCATAAGCCATAAATGATCTAGAACATGTGCTCTATAATCTATCATAAAGACATGCATTAAAAATATACCTTGAAATCTTCAGAAAATTAAAAAAAAATTAAAAATTTTGCTCAAAAGCTTTTCCAAGAAGGATAAAGTATATGCATAGAAGAATTGTCAATCAAATCACTCCACCACACTTAAGCTGGATATTGTCCTCAATGGTTAAATAAATACAACAAAGAATTAACCATACCATGGGACCAAAAATATAAAGGAGAAGAGATAAGAAAAACAAACTTCCATTCGTTTGGCAATGTGTCGTACAAGAGCTGATTGCTTGAAGAATGAGGCATTGGCAAAGTACCTAAAAAGAAAAATATAAAAGAGCACACCAAAGTACAAAAACTAGAAAAGAAAATAAAGCAAAAACAAAAGAAAGAAAATAGTACACGAGAAAACACCCTAAGAAAACACCCTAAAAAACATCAAAAGAGAAAGAAAAAACAAGAGTTATCGAGAGAATATAGACAAACATCATCAGTCCTCCGCATCATCATCATCTGCTGCTGCACAGGTGCTCGTACCACCATGTGGCCCAGAAGAATGTTGCCTCAACTCAGCCAACTGCTGCTCCATAGTAGCTTGCTGTCTCGCCATGTCATCCATCATAACCTGCAAGCGTAAGAGCAATGCCATTTGTTGATCGAGTCATCCCAGCACGGTACTCTCAAAGAGAGTCTGGGAGTGGGACTGAGAACTGCTAGCTCTAGCACGTGACGGTGGTGGTTGGTGCTCTTCCTCTACTGTGGGTGGCCTAACCTGCCTGGGATGTCTGACCTTGAAGGGAATTAGCCACTTCTTCAACTCCAGGCGGTACTTGTACCTGCAACTCAAAAGAGTTTACTCAGTGGCCATATCGTGCTCAGTGGTAGCCTCCATGAGTTCTCCCTCAAGACTCACCCCAAAGTCTTTCAGATTTTCCTTATAACCAAGGGGAAAACAAAGGCTTTTGTGGAGAGCCGGTGATGAACAACCTCCCTAATAGATTGGATGATCAAGGGTGTAAGAGGAATAGGTAATGTATTCATCATCCTAAGTAAAATATAAGTGTCAATAAGTCTAGTCTCATTGAAACCACTAGCATGGGGTATAACATTGAACCCAAACATGTAGACTAGAGCTCTAAATTTGGCTGCCAGATTATTATTGGAATAGAAACTATTAGCTTGGAAGGCATTATGCTTATATAATCCTAAGGTGGCTCTAGTCCCGCTAGCATCCCAATTCAGGTCAGACAGAATCTTTTGATTATTCACATCAATCCCTTGCCAAGTATCATCGTAAAAAACCTGGAGGAGATTAGATAATTGGTTTTGAGTGATGACAATGGGAACTCCTTTTATTCTTGTTTCAATATGTGGAAGATGTTTATTACTCCGTCAAATTAGCATAGAATTCCTTAATAAGCGTAGACAATACTTCCCTTTCAATTGTACTATAGACCCCTATCCTAGCCTTCTAAACATTATGCCCAATTTGAGTGCATAGTCTAAGGTAGGTGAGAAAGTACGCTCGACAATAATCTTATTAGATGCTCTCCTACAGTACCATTCCTCATAAGATGCATCAATAAACTCAGTAGGTCTAAGAGACAAAGAATCAACAGATGACGGCGTGATGGAAGAGGAAATTCTCACCCTTTTAGAAAACTGACCCCTTGCTCTAGACATGGTCAAGTAAGGAATGGGGAAAATAGGAAAAGAGAGAACAAGTAAGCTCCAAGTCTGAAAATAGGGTCACTACCATTTTAGAGATATTCCTCAAATCTCAGGCAACCCTCAACCAGTCTCACAATCCACAACACCCAAACTCCTTCAAGATATCAACTTCAACAACCAATTCAATTAATCACCTCCAATCAATTCCACACAACCTGCAACAATACAAGGAAAGTTCACAGTAAAGCATAAACGTATTGAATATCCTCAATGCATGCTAGTAAATATGATCATGTTAATGAAGGCAGCGTTATGGTATTATGTGATAAACAATGCACGTTCCATATATTCAAGTATCACCAATAGCCAAAATTCTAGCCTTAGCTATATAAAGTCTCTAAAAAGCATAAGCATGAATCAAGTAGTGAAGGATCAATAACTCCTAATTTAGTCCAATTCATGAAGCTTAATGAGTAATGCATAAGTCAAGAAGGCATGCACAATCCTGTTTTCCAGCCAAAACTATTCCCAAAATTAGAAAAAAATTATCTATACCATTTTAACCGTAGGAATTGAATAAAAAACATACATTTGTGCTCTTATATGTATAGGTAAGCAAATGATGCAAGCTTTTTTGTAGAAATCTAAACTCCTTGCTCGTGGATTGAATGTGATGTTGTTGTGAAAAATCAAAGATTTTGAGGATTTTGATCCTTAGGATTATCAAAAGAGAAGTCAATAGATGCTATCGAAGTGTTTAGGAGTTGCAAAATCAAATGTTTGGGAAGTAAGGGATGTGAAACCGGCACGAGTTTGAGAGAATTTGAGAGGGAGATTGGAGAATTTGAAGAAAAAATGGCCAAAATAGCCTTTAAATTATACTTCACCCGACAAGAACCGGTGCTGGTCTGAGCTCTTAGAGCCGGCACCGACTTAGTTCTGTCCGGGGTTTCTCCTTTTTTTTTTTTAATAAAAAATGCGAAACATACAATAATGCTGAATAATGCACTCTAATTAATCAATCAAAATGATAGAAATAAAAATTGTCTCAATAAAAAAAACTGAAAGTAAAGAAAAGTAACACTGCTTCAATGTTTCCTACGGCTGTGACCCGTAGATTTTCTTCAGTATTCCCTGGTAATGTCCTCGCTTGACGATCTCCCAAGAGTTTGACGAGTTGACCAATTTGATTCTCCAAATTGCGCATGGAAGCCTCTAAGTTTCTTGTTGTTGCATCTACTCCTTGGAACTTAGCCTCCGTGGTACTTACCAATTGGCCAATACTACAAGAAAACAGAGAATTAGCGAGGGACATTTCCCTCGCTAAACTGTCGCTAAATCAAATTAGCGACGGATTAGCGAGGGAAAATTCCCCCGCTAATTTCCTCCTCGTAGAGGCAAAATTTTGAGACGGATTCAAAAATCCGTCTCAAATAGCGACGGATTAGCGAGGGAAAATTCCCCCGCTAATTTCCTCCTCGCAGAGGCAAAATTTTGAGACGGATTCAAAAATCCGTCTCAAATAGTGACGGATTAGCGAGGTAATTTTCAAGCAGTCAACGACTTCAGTAATGGATTTTTGAAACGGATCTGCGAGGGATTCTTATTTTCCGTCGGTAATCCCTTTCTATTTAGAAAGGGATCAGCGACGGAATATTTTACTAATTAATAAAAAGTTGGAAATTTCCGTCGCTAATGACAAGCTAATTTGCGAGGGATTAGCGACGGATATTTTCTTTTTATTGTTTTGATATAAATTGTCCGTCGCTAATCCCAAGCTAATTTGCGAGGGATTAGAGACGGAATATTTTCTATTTAATGTTCCGATTTAAGTATTCCATAGCTAATCCCCCGCTGATTTGCGAGGGATTAGCGACGGAATATTTCTTTCCTATTACGTTTTAATTGATCCGTCGCTAATCGCAAGGTAATTTGCGAGGGATTAGCGACGGATCCTCAATTTAATTTCCTTAGCCCCTCGCTAATCCCTCTCTAGTAATTTATAATTTTTAAATATTTTTTAAAAATGTTTAAAAAATGCCCTCTAATTCAAGAAAATTCATTTTACCTAATGCAAAATTTAATTAAATTAAAAAAAAACCACCAAATAGTTATTATTAATAGATATAATAATGACAAATGTGAATAATACATAAAAATGTTGTCTAAAAATCCTAAATAAACATAATGATGAAAGCATATAAATAATACATAAAAATGTAGTATATATATCCTAACTACAAAGCAGGAATCAGTGTGGATGCTGGAGCTGACGAAGGGGGTGGGGGTGGATCGGAAGGGCCTGGCTGATGATCTGGATGTGAATCTGGAGGACTGATGACGAAGTCCTCCTCATCCTCAACATTGTCCTCCTGAATAGCTGGCATCGGCGGTGGCGGAGGAAAATTCAAATTCTGAGACATAAGCGTCAGGTACTCAGTCAAGCTCTGGTTGTGGCTCCGATATACCTGTACCTGATGCTCAACTCTCTCCCGTCTCCTCCTCTCAGTGTGTAACTTTCTCTGTAGCTGGCTCACATCCAACGAGGTAGAAGAAGTCGATCCTCAGATGAAGCTGGCTGCTGTAACCTCCGCCTCACCCTCGTAGACTCGGAGCCCAATCCATATACGCGTCCCTTCTTGGACGCTTTATCATCCACCTCGACGAACAGCGCCTTCTCGTTGGGCACCCGAATCGCCGCGACCGTGCTCGTAGAATCAGTCGCAGAACTCGACTGCGCGTGACGCTCAATAATAGCAGTGACACTATCCTGTTGAATTTGGGGCAAGGAAACACGCATAAAATATTTAAAATTAGCGATCAAAATATGAATAATATTAAACTTAAAAACATGTAAGATTGTGTATTCTTACCAGCGTGTGGCGCGATCGATCACTGACATATTGGCCCTTCCTCGGCCCGTCCTGGAACGTATGGGTGCATCTGAAGAGATCGACATAGCTAAAATCAGGACCTAACTATCTCTGCTATCATTGTAACAAAAAATGACTAGATGTTAGCTTTTATGAATTAAATGTGAAATAGCGGATATACCGAACAGTAAAAAATTTTACACTTACCATCCGCTCCTCATGCATAGTAAAAGAAATAGATCCTCCTGTGTGGGACGCCTGACCAGTAGATCTGTTCCGCTTAGCAGCGGAAGAGATACGCTGCCACCTATCGGACCCCCAATGCTCCGATAGAGTAGCCCAATGGTCTGGGGAAATCCACTTAGGGTAGCTACCCCCATGCTTCTTCCGAGCCTTGGACAATGCATCAGAAAGTCTAGCCTTACACTTCTTCTCCCAATTAGCCCGGATCTATACGGCATGCTCAGGGTGCCAATAGAAGAAAGCCTGCAAAATAAAAATAGCCATTACAAGTAATTACGAATAAGAAAACAGATTAAAAATAATAAAAAGACTACAAGTAATAATTACAAATCGAACTCACACTCCAAAGATCGAACCACACGTTCCGAACCTCAATCGGAACCTGTGAGAAGGTAGCATAGGCTCCAGTGTAGTGTCGCCTAAAAATCTCAATAATCTCCCTTACACATCGAACCGAATGTGTGAACCTGTTCCAAGAAAATAGATCTTGTAATATTAGACAAGTTATAATTTTGAAAATTTAGAAAAACTTATAATAAGTAATTATGTAGCCGACTTACGAGTCACCAAGCGGCTCAATCAACGATCGCGTGTCCTCGGTAGATGGAGCGCCAGCTGTGGACCACTGAAGAACCTAGGATCGGGGTAGGGGCCTGCTACGATCGGGCCTCTTCTGAAGGCAATGGCTGTGGAGCAGGTATACGTGGGGCGATGCTCGGGGATGGTGTCTCATCCGCCCTCGAGGACTCACGAGTCAATGACCGATCGTTGGGTGAGGTATCGGAAGCCATATGTATATGGAATTATTTAAATACATAAAAATTGTCATATCTTGGGAGAAGAAAAAGATAACAAATTTCAAAGTATAAAGTAAAGTAAAATGCTTGTAATGTAACGATAGCAGAACTACTAATTTGTATCTATACTGTAGTTAAACTTGAACCTAGTTTATGGACTTCTGTTATCATCGGATGAGTAGCCTTCCACATCGTCGTCTGTAGAGGATCCTGTCTCCCATTCTTCTTCCTCGGCATCGTTTTCGTTGTTCGGTTGTGCTTCCTCTATCATTAAACCCGAATCTATAAAATCGATTGTATCTCCAATACCAGACTCATCTGCTAATCTTCCAAAGTTGTCATCCTCAACACGTACATTGATTGCCTGCACATCATCTACTTCCTCCTGATATGGTGCCTTGACAACGAGTGCATCAATAACATGCCAAGCTTTCATTTTACAAATAGCTACCCAATCAGATTTTGGTCTTTTGCTCCCCTGGTAGGATAGGAAATACACTTGGGTTGCTTGTTGAGCTAACACAAAGGGGTCATATTTTGGGTAATTCCTCTTGTAGTTGACATCAACAAGTTTGTAGTGAGGATGAATTTTAACCCCCTGATTTAGCGTTGGATCAAACCAATCACACTTGAATAGGACAACTTTTAAACAAGAAGTTCCAGGGAATTGAAGTTCGACAATCTCCTTCAGCACTCCATAATAATCTAAGGCACTATCTCCGTCGCCTTTAACACAAACTCCGCTGTTAATTATTTTTTTTCCAACTGACCGATCATGCGTATGGAACCTAAAACCATTTACGAAGTAGCCATGGAAGAATTTCACTTGTCTCGAAGGTCCCCAGGCCAAGCTTTTTAAGTGTTGTTCAGTCACTTGATTCTGTGGATCATGAACCTAGCAAAGAACAAAGCGTTAATGCACCTTCGATACCAATGTAATTTATTCCTAAGTCTCATTTTGTATGTGTTCAACTCACATTAGTCCTAAACCATCCTGCAAACTCCAACTCTATTCTCCTATCCACTTCAGGATCTGTTATACTCGGCTCATACAACTGCAAGTCATTTTTGAATTTCCTAAAACGACAAAAAAAAACACATAATTAAGGATACTTATTCAAAGTATTGTCGTATAAAATCTAGCAATGTAAGGCAATAGCGGTATACTTACGTAATGTATGGTTGAACTTCTTCACAGTTTAGGTATATGTAATTCGTGGTAGCCTTAAATTCATCCGGGGTAAGATACCTATTCTGAATACTTCCCAAAACCCTCCTTGGAACGGCGCATATAGAACACACAATGTCACTTAAGTTTGTATCATGAACGCCCTCATCATTCCTAGCCGTAGCAGTATGTCGAGTCTGCACATGCGGCTCAAAATAATAGGAGAAGAATGTAGATGCCTCTTCAACTAAGTAAGCATTGCAAATTGATCCCTCTACTCTCGCCTTAGTTTTAACTTTGGTCTTCAAACGATATAAGAACCTAAAGCATTTTTTACAGTTAGAACTGATTCACATAGTAGATGTATATATAGATATAATAATACACAATATTTTACCGCTCGAATGGATACATCCATCTATATTGAACAGGGCCACCAACCCTGGCCTCATACGGAAGGTGGACCATAAGGTGCTCCATCACGTCAAAGAAGCTGGGTGGGAAGATCTTCTCCAACTTACACATGAGTATGATAATATTATCTTCCAGTTGCTTCATATGGGTTGTGGAAAGTTTAGGCAAACATAAGTCACGATAAAAGAGACTGACTTCTGCTAAAACGTTCCAAATTGACACCGGGAGTAATTCTTTAAATGCAGTTGGAAGCAATCTTTCCATAAAAATATGGCAGTCATGGCTTTCATACCCGACATTTTCAGCTCATTCAAATCAACACACCTGCTTAAATTTGAAGCATATCCATCCGGAAGTCGCAAATCTCTATCCCACTCTAGTAAAAGTCTCTTTTGTTCGGGTGTAATAGAGTATTTAGCCTTTGGCATTAATGTCCTCCCGTCACCCAAGCCAATCACGTGTAATTCAGGTCTATCACAATATACCAACAGATCACGTCACGCCTTCACATTATCCTTTGTTTTCCCCTTTACATTCATGACTGTGTTGACGACATTATCGAACACATTTTTTTCATTGTGCATCACATCTATGTTATGAAGGATTAAGTGTGTTCTCCAATACGACAAATCCCAAAAGATACTCCTTTTCGCCCAATTATGGTAGATGCCTCTGCCATCATCCCTACCAAGCTCCACAGCTGTCTCGGTTATTTTTGGTAAATGACACACTCTATCCCACTTACTATCTCCAGAAGCGCGCTGTACAGGGTGTGCTGTCTCGCAACCTTTATCCTTCCTGAAAGACCTAGCATCTCTCTTGTATGGATGATCTAAAGGCAAGAAGCACCGGTGGCAGTCAAACCAGGAATGTTTAACTCCATTTTGCAAGTGAAATGATTTTATCTGCTCCATGCAATACGGACATGCTAATCTACCAGCTGTGCTCCAACCACAGAGCATCCCATATGCCGGGAAGTCGTTTATTGTCCAAACAAGTGCTGCTCGTAGACAGAAGTTCTGTTTCTTTGAAATATCATATGTAGAAACTCCACTAATCCACATAATCCTTAATTCATCTACCAAAGGTTGTAGATAGACATCAATTTTATGCTTCGGATTCCTAGGGCCCGGTACTATGACGGTAAAAAACATAAGTGGATCCCTCATGCACATCGACGGAGGTAAATTATATGGAGTAACAATAACAGGCCAACAAGAGTATTGTTTACCCGACATTCCAAATGGTGAAAATCCATCTGTACATAACCCAAGACGCACATTACGAACTTCAGCTGCAAATTCAGGATGACTATGGTCGAAGTGTTTCCAAGCTTCACCATCATGTGGATGGCTCATAACGTCCTCTTCCGGTTGACTCTCTGCATGCCATCTCATATGCTCCGCTGTTGTGGAGGATGCAAATAGTCTCTGCAGTCTGGGTGTTAATGGGAAGTAATACATTTTCTTGAAAGGAACGTCTTTCTGTTGTTTGTCCTTTCCTACTTTCCTTTTCGTCAGATATCTGCCATGGCCACAGAATTTGCAGTCCCTCCTAGCACTGTCGTCCTTCCAGTAGAGCATGCACCCATTTGGGCAGACATCTATCTTCTGAACAGGTAGCCCTAGACCAGATACCAACTTCTTTGTTTGATAGAAGTCATCCGGGAGATTATTACTACTTGGTAATACCTCCTTCATCAATTACATCATCTGATTAAAGCATTTCTCCGACACGTTGTTCTCCGATTTAATATTCAAAAGCCGAGAAACAACTGATAACGTACTGTGATTCTTGCATCTATCCCATAGCGGAGTTTCTGAAGCTTCCAGCATGTCATAAAATTTCTGCGCATCCGGGTTTGGTGGTTCCTCAATATTCTCCGATGATGAAGGTCCACTTGGAAATTGATGTCCAATTGCATCAATCACCATATCTCAATACGGATTATTAGAGCTAGACTCGACTGCAGTCGTACAAGTGCCTGTTATTGATGTAGATGGCGACGGATTAATACCCTCACCATGACTAGTCCATCTTCGGTAATTAGCAACAAACCCAAATCTGTACAAGTGCAGCTCCACTTCATCTGGGGAAAGGTACGCCTTGTTTTTACACTTTCTACACGGACACCTTATAACTGAGGCTGGACCAGTTGACAAACAATATGCGATGAATCGCTTGACCCCTTGTTCAAACTCAGATGTAATTCCTTTAATCCCCTGTACGTGTCTTCTATACATCCAACCACGATCATCCATCTACATTTAGGCCATAACAATGTAGCTTATTAGCACGTGTATAATTCGAATGAAGAACGATGGTAGATTGTGATGGTCGAGGACCCTAGTTTACTCGCTACGAATTATGGAGATAAAGAAAGAAAGGAAAAGAAAATAAAGAAAGAAGAAAATGTGGCTCATCATGCATAGACCAACTTCACAGTGAAAAGAACATATGGTAAGGATGAAGAGTTTAGTGAAATCTATCTTACTTGTAAAAAAATGTGCATTCAATAAGTTCTACAGGCATGATGGGTTTTTGTTTAGGGAAGGTCAATTGTGCATACCTAAGGGATCATTGAGAGAGTTGCTAGTGAGGGAAGCTCAAGGTGAAGGATTAATTGGACATTTTGAAGTTTCAAAAACTTTAGCCATCTTGCAAGAACAATTTTATTGGCAAAAAATGAAAGGATATGTTGAAAAACATTATAGTTCATGCATCACTTATAGAAAGACCAAGTCCAAAGCATTACCACATGGTCTATACACTCCGTTGCCTACCTTTATTGTACTATGGTTAAACATTTCTATGGAATTCATTCTAAGTTTACCAAGAACCAAGGGGGGAAAAGAGGTTTTGGAAGACTAAGATATGGTAGGTTTTATTGAAGAAAGTATGGAAACAATCTAAGAAAAATTAAGCATGAAAAAATGGCTGTTTTGCCCATCAGAAATGTTGTGATTTTTAAAAAAAAAAATTGATAGAGTTTCCCCTATAAGTTGAACGTTTTCCAGGGACAAGGCCACCACAATTCACACAACATTCATTGTAAAAAATTGACAGAGTTTCCCTTCATTGTAAACAATTCACAAAACACAAATAACCTCAAAACATTTCATATACAATACTAAATTTAGGGGTAATCAACCATTACCCATAGGGAATGATCACCCATCACTCACGGGGAATGTGTGTTGATTGCAGGGCTATAAATAACATAACGGTAAATTATCGTTAGCCAATCCCTAGACTTGATGATTTATTTGATGAATTGCATTATTTTTGTGTGTTTTCCAAGATTGATTTAAAACCAGGATATCTTCAAATTAGGATTGAGGGTGGTGATGAATGAAAAACTGTATTTAAAATGAAATAGGGTTTATACGAATGGCTCGTAATACCATTTGGACTATCAAATACACCTAATACATTTATGAGGTTAATGCATTATGTGTTAAGGGATTTCTTTGAAAATTTTGTTGTGGTGTATGTTGATGACATTTTAATTTATAGCAAGACATATAAGGATCATTTTCATAATCTTAAATGTGTTCTTGTTACACATAGGAGAGCAACGTTGTATGCTAACTTTGACAAATGTTCATTTTATTTGGAAAGAAACCTTTCTTGGATTTGTTGTGAGTTCTAAAGGGATAGAAAGTGATAAAGAAAAGATTACAACAATCCAAGAGTGGGTAACACCTAAAACTATGACTGAGGTAAGAAGTTTTTATAGGAAGGCTAATTTTTATAAGAGATTAATCAGAAATTTTAGTACAATTGCAGTTCCATTGACACAATTTGTAAAGAAAATGTTGGGTTTAGATGGGAAGAGGGATAGGAAGAAGCTTTCAATGCATTGAAACAAAAATTGAGTGAAGCCCCGTTACTATCCTTGCCTAACTTTGATAAAGCCTTTAAAGTTAAAAATGATGGTAGTGGAGTGGGAATAGGTAATGTACTCACTCAGGATAAAAAATGCTGGTAGTGAGAAATTGTCAGGAGCTGCTTTAAATTACACCACCTATGATAAAGAGTTATATGCTTTAGTGAGAACATTGCACCATTGACAATATTATTTTTTACCTACGGAATTCATAATAGATACTGGTCATAAAACATTGAAGCATCTCAAAGGTCAATAAAAACTGACAAAAGACACGCCAAAGTGGATGGAGTATATAGGACCTTTTCCTTATGTGATGAAATAGAAGAAAGGTAAGGACAATGTGGTCACCGTTGCATTATATCACAAGTATGTGCTTTTAAATTCCTTAGATGCATAATTGCTTGGTTTTGAGCTACTTAATGATTTGTATGGTAAGGATGAAGAGTTTAGTGAAATCTATCTTACTTGGAAAAAAATGTGCATTCAATAAATTCTACAGGCATGATGGGTTTTTGTTTATTGAAGGTCAATTGTGCATACCTAAGGGATCATTGAGAGAGTTGCTAGTGAGGGAAGCTCATGGTGAAGGATTAATTGGACATTTTGAAGTTTCAAAAACTTTAGCCATCTTGCAAGAACAATTTTATTGGCAAAAAGTGAAAGGATATGTTGAAAAACATTATAGTTCATGCATCACTTATAGAAAGGCCAAGTCCAAAGCATTACCACATGGTCTATACACTCCGTTGCCTACCCTAAATGTACTATGGTTAAATATTTCTATGGAATTCATTCTAGGTTTACCAAGAACCAAGGGGGGAAAAGAGGTTTTGGAAGAGTTAGATATGGTAGGTTTTATTGAAGAAAGCATGGAAACAATCTAAGAAAAATTAAGCATGAAAAAATGGTTGTTTTGCCCATCAGGAATGTTGTGATTTTTAAAAAAAAAGTTGACAGAGTTTCCCCTATAAGTTGAATGTCTTCCTGGCACAAGGCCACCACAATTCACACAACATTCATTGTAAAAAATTGACAGAGTTTCCCTTCATTGTAAACATTTCACAAAACACAAATAACCTCAAAACATTTAATATACAATACTAAATTTAGGGGTAATCACCCATTACCCATAGGGAGTAATCACCCATCACTCACGGGATTCTAAAGATGCCTACCAATTATTTTCTTACCTAAGAAAAGCTCGTCCGTCTGGGCAAATCAATGAAGAACTAAAGGTTTAACCTGTGAATAACAATAGCATAAGGTTACTATAGTACAAATTATAAGTGTAACATAGTTTTTGAAACAAATGGTTACTATAGTACAAATTACAAATCTTGAGCAATGCTAAGGCCAAACAGCCTAAAATAATTTATGCCAGAGTATCTAATAGCTTGACAATACTCCATTATTTCTACAGCTATGCTCTTTACCATTTTGTAAGAGAACACCTGAGATGAAAATCAAATTAAGCTAGTAATGGCACATCCTTGTACACTTTGAATTTCATAATAGTTTTTTGCATTTTCTCTTTGAAAGATCAACCAAGAAGCTAGTGTTTTGACATATCAAAATAGAGTACGTATAATGGAGGACAATCCATGAAATTTTAATCCAGCTTTTATTCCATGAAATGCCATTACAAATGCACTACCACATATTCATGTCTTTTCATGGTTTGGAACATCATCTATGTAATGACATCATAGATTTTATCAGAAATTTGTATACGTAATTATTATGGTAATAATTGAAGCATACAATAACCCTCAAGTGAGGAGCAAGATCATTATTGGAAAGAAATAAAGAACCATTTTTCGAAGTTCTAAAGTTCAAACCCAATTCATGATAAGAAGCGTGAAAATTCAAATTTATATTAGAAATAATAGTTTTACCAGGGTGATCAATTTCTATCCATGGACCATTTTTTTTTTATTTCCTAAGATCACCTCCAACTGTTGCCTGTTCAGTTTTATTAAAAGTCCTTTCACTGTGGTTTCAAACTTTCTAAGATGTCATTTCTTTTTATCCTTCAGCATAAAATTCTTTTGCAAGTATAGGAGAGGAAGTACCCCTTAGTTCTGGAATTGGTCCCCATCCAAACTGTCTAAACCTATCTATTATATGAAGTGATTGATCTAAAGAAGGTTCGATAGTTTTATCAATGATGATTTTATTTGCAGCTCTCTCGGAATACCACTCTATGCATTCATTATTAGAAAATGTTAGGGAGTGAAAAGAAGGTTATTTTAAGAAAGGGTCATCAGTTGATGATGCCCTATTATGTTTGTTCGATTTGCTCACTTGTTTAGTCCTAGACATTTTATCACTCAACATAAACACCTTTCCAAAAAATGATTTTTTCAAGTAGGCTCCAAAACATAATTTTCAATTTTTTTTTTCCAAAGATAACTTCTAAAACAACTCCTTTCCCTCCTTCACAATTGCCAATTCTAATATAAGAAATACAATTTCAAATCACAATCCCAGCAAGTTCACCACACAATCATCACAAGAAGAATATCGCTTTTTTACTTCATAAATTACCTACAATATTAAAAAGTTCCAATATTAAAAAAAAATTATGTAGACAATATTAAAATCAATGAAATCACCAACAAATCATCCCGTGCATACTTTTAGCTCCAAATAAACTTAGCAATTATAATTTCAAGCTAAGTGCCTCAAAATAAAATATCAATGAATGCCAAGTAATGCATCCACAAAGAACTGTAGTCTATGATAATTCCAGAAACCGATCTAGTTTGATAGCTAAACATCTGCAATCCCCAACAATATCATTCCTAAAATCTAGACAGTAGTATGCCAAAAACACTAATTAAAGGAATTAGCTACATCGTGTAAATCCTACCCCAAAAAATATCAGAAGCCTAATAGCGCAATTTCCTTTTTTTGAAATAAAGTTGTTCTAAAAACAAGTCTCCTGATTAGCAAAGACGAACAAGTAATTCAACCCCTCAATCTAGGGGACTTGAACTGTCCAAATTCGGTGGGTCTTTAGAATAATGGTTCTCTATAATTGAATAATGTTGCATTACCTATGCAGTCCATAGCTTGCTGAAGTCCACAGCTTCCTCTGTCACCGGCGGCAGTCGTCCAAGAGGCGCGGGCTGGCAGTCGACCACGGCGTTGTTCGATGGTGTGGGTGAAATGCGGCTCTCGTCCGGTGGGTCTTTCGGTGGTAGGAAAGGCAGTGAGAAGGTAAGGTCGCCAGCAGTATAGCAAGGAATAACACAGAGAAGGTAAAGTCGGAGAAGACAGAAAATGGGGAAGAGCAGGATAGGGAAGACGATAATGGGGTGTTAAAGTCGTTGGCCTTTGCGACGGAAATTCCCTCACTAATCCCTCTCTATTAGTAGGGATTTGTGACTGTTTAAAAATAAATAAATACAATCCCTCTCTAATCACTCGCAAATTAGCATGCGATTTGCGACAGACATTTCAACGACGGATTAGCGAGGGCCATTCTCAACATTTTTTGTCCCTTTCTGATCCCTCGCTAATTGTGTTTATTTAGAAAGGGATTAGCGACGGAATTTTTGAATTTTAGATTCTGCTCAAAATTTTCGCAGCTATAGGTTTTGTATCCCTTGTTAATGCATCTCTAATCCCTCGCTGTTATCTTCCGTCGCTAATCCGTTGCTAAATAGCGACGAATATAAGATTAGCCGATCACTTTTTTCAATATTCTATTGGGAAACAAATTTATTTCTATCGACACTTAGCTACGGATTAAGCGTTTGAAATATTTCACCAGTGAAGAATTCTAAATAATCATCATGGTATTTGTTTAAGTTTAATTAACATCGATCATGTTACGCTTACTAATATATGAAAAGTTACATTAGTATTGACGTGTTTTCAAATCTCAAAATTGTATTTATTACCATAATCAAATGTAATAAAACGTAATATATAAAACTTCAATCATACACGTAAACTAGATATAGTAATTAAATGTGTGTTCATATTTGCATAATTATACATCGACCATATAATTGATGCATCAAATATATATATATATATATATATATATATATAGTATATATGCATATAAAGTGATAAATGAATTATATATATACTACACATGACGAGCTTGTACAGAGGTATAATGTATGCATATCATTTAATCATAATCTATACTTCTTAACTTGCTGATGGTAATTACATATGTATTGGATGTAAATACATTGGTTATAATTAAACAAATAATAAAGAATTAAGTATTCATAAGGATATTAGATAAAAAAAATTTACCACACACAAAAGTATTGTGAGGAAAAAATTTGAGTATTCACAAAATGGAGAATCCCTCACAAATCCCTTGGAAATTAGCGAGGGATTAGTGAAGGAAAAAATCAGCGACGGATTAGCGAGTGATATTTAATATCCCTCGCTAAATAAACTCCAATCCATCGCAAATCACTACTGGGATTTGCGATGGATAATTCCACCTCTATTCCCTCGCAAATTAGCAAGGGAATAGCTTCGGTAACATCGAAAATCCGAAGCTAAAAATTTACCGCGAATATTAAGTAAAAATAAAATATCCGTCGCTAATCCCTATCAAATTAGCGACGGATTAGAATGGGATATCTTTGTCCATCGCTAATTTGAAAGGGATTATAGTTAACGCTAATCCGTCGCTAATCAACTAGGGATTAGCGACAGAAAGTCAATCTGTCGTCTGTCCCTCTCTAATCCCTCGCAGATTTAGCGAGGGAAAATTCCCTCGCTAATTCTCTGTTTTCTTGTAGTGAATCAACTCTTCCAATAGTGGCTTTAATGATGCTGCATTGTTGTTCATGGGGTTTTGGTTCTTTTGATTACTTCCAAAATTGAAAGACCCTTGCCTAGGTTGATTCCCATTGCTCCAAGAGAAATTAGGGTGATTTCGCCAACCAGAATTATAGGTAGAGCTATAAGGGTTGTTACATGGCCGGACATTACCTGCGAAGGCCGCTTGTTCCGACTTTCTTGCAGTGACCCCATATTTTGGCATTCATGGTTGGGGTGTCCTTCTCCACATAAATCACAACTCATGTTTAGTACCTGGCCTTGAGGCATCACCATTTGTTCCATATTTTGAGTTAAGGCATCTACCTTAGCCTCTAATGCTGCCACAGCATCTACTTTGTGCACTCCGTGCACATGAACTCTTGACCTTGCACTCCCCCAAGAATAGTTACTAGAACCCAAATTTTCAATAAGATCAAATACCTGTTTTGGGATCTTATGATTGATGGAACTAGATGCATAAGAGTCCACCACTTGCCGTGTTGCGAACGTGAGGCCATTCAAGAAGATAAGTATTTGCATTCCCAGCTTAAATTCGTGGTGTGGGAATTTTCTTAACATCTCCTTAAATCTCTCCCAACTTTCATATAAGGGCTCAAAATCTAATTGTTGGAAGGTGAAGATTTCATTCCTAAGTTTTGGTGTCCTAGCTGGAGGAAAATACTTGGCCAAAAATTTTTCAGCTAGAGTATTCCAAGTAGTAATGGAACCTGTAGGTAAAGACTTTAACCAAGATTTAGCTCTATCTCTCAAGGAAAAAGGAAAAGTCTTAACTTAATGGCATCCTTAGAAACACCATTCATCTTGAAAGTATCACAAATCTCAAGAAAACTAGCTAAGTGAGCATTGGGATCTTCTTCAGGTAACCTATCAAATTGAACCATATTTTGAACCATTTGGATAATGTTAGGCTTTATTTCAAAATTGTTTGCATCTATCCTAGGTCTAGTGATACTCAAGCCTATGCCCGAAATTGCGGGTTTCACAAAGTCATCCATAACCCCCTATCATTCACAGCATTGTTGTTTTGAGCACTATCCATCTCAACGATCAAGTTCCTTTGAAGTGTCCGGTGAATTTTTGATAATGTCCTTTCGATTTTAGGGTCTAAATTGACTATCTTGCCTTCGGATTTTTGAGTCATGTACCAAGGATAATACCTAAGCAAACGAGAAGCAAGTTAGACAATAGAATTAATTATTAAAATAAAATTAAAAGGTTACAAAGTTAGTTAAAAGAGCATAGTCAAAGTTAGTAAGTTCGGTTAAAAGGGTATACAAGAATACATAAAATACAAAAGATAGCACTTATAGAAAAAAGAACAATTATACATATCTTACATATTTACATATTTATATATTTACATGGTTAAATCAACAAAATCCAAACTTTCATGCTATTGTTCCCAGGCAACGGTGCCAAAAACTTGATGTGTCCGGACTTGGGTGTAAAAATCATCCAAAAACTAAGCATATTCCCAATCAAGTTTAAATTAAAATGTTCAACCCAAATCACACATATGAGCAAGTGTACTCATCATTAACCGAGCATAGGGTTTAAACGAGTGTCGATCCTCAAGGAACAAGTAGATATTAATCACATTTCTTTCATTGTTTAACCGACTCAATAAAGTTAAAACAAATAAAACAAAACAAAAAAAATAAAAATAAAAATATACACATGTCAAGGATGGAGAATTATGCAACTTAAACAATTGTCTAGACAACCATAACCTTAATGTACCTAATCATTTTCATAACTAATCATTCTCTTGGCATCATGAAGGATTAAAGTAGACTCACTTCTTTCCCAATCCATGAACCCCTATCTTCTAGATAACTTGGCATCACATACTCTATCTCAACCAGTCTTACCCAAAAAATGCATTAACCACAATCCTTAATTCAAGTCCCATTCTCAAGCAAACTTAAAACATGAAATTAACCAATGAATCCATACTCTAGCAGACATCAATTAACCTTTAATTACTCCGTTCTTAGCAATTAATCCCATTCTCAGGTAAGTTAAAAGACAACAAATATGAAATCAATAAATTGACACCATCAACCCTATTCTCAAGCAATTTATTGGAAAACAATCAATTAATCTCGCAATCAACCCAAGTAATTAAATACCAAGAGTAACAATCAATTAATCAAAAGATCAAATATCTCTAAAAATCATGAATATAAAAAACAATGTCAAATTACAATAAAATAAGTAACACATCATTGTTCAAGAAAAAAAAAAACAAAGTAAAAGAAAGTACTTATAGACAAGCCTCCTTCTTCTTCCTTTGAAGACCTTCTTATACAACCCTCATTGAATTGAAGAATTCCTCCTTTGATTGGGTAATTTTCTATGATGATTAATGAATTCTCCCATTTTCTGTTGTGTTTTTCATCTATTTAAAAGCTTAGGAAGTGCCTAAACTCGTAGGTACAATGTTTTTGGTCAAGTAAAAATTGGAAGATACTAAAACTCCACAGATTATCAAAAACCGCGTAGAGAGATCATAGCGACGCCTTAGCTTCAGGGCATAGCCGGCGCCGCCTAGGCTCTCCGAACCGGCGCTGGTTGTGTTCTGCTTCTCTACTCATTCGCTGATTTTTCTCCGAATTTTGCACACTGAAGACCAGAATGCTGTCGGCACAACCTTGATTCTTGGAGCCGGCGCTGGTTTCGCTCTGTTTCACCAATTTTTCCGTCGCTTCGATGTTTGTGCCAACAGTGCATGGCCGGCACTAGTTCTAGAGCCCTAGCCGCGGTGCCTCTCATCTGTTTTGCGACATTTTTGTTTCATTTTACCCTAAAAATCTGAAATAATGAACAAAACACCTTTCCAAGGAAAAAATCCTAAATATGAAAGAATATAACTAGTTATTGAACAAAATGTATCACAAAAGTGTTGGGGATATGCCCTAGAGTCAATTTGTACTTATACTATTGTCATTATGTTTTATATAATATTATGAGGCTTTCCTTTCCATGAATAGTGAGTTTTATTTTGTGGTCATCAAGTACGTGACTTGATAGTAAAATCCTACAATGAATACAATGACTATTCTAAAACTGTCCCTGATTGATTATTATTATTGGAATAGTAATAAATTAAGATTAGTATGTTTGTGACTTGATGGCTATGTTTTACTGGCCATGGATATTTGTGATATCGAGTCAAGACATAAATAAATGTTAGAGAATATTGTATTGGACATGACCCACTGTGAGAGTACTTCATGTAATATGTCATAAGTACTTTCTAGGCATAATAATATTGAAAGTCCTTCGACTTAAATTCATCATAGTTTCCTACTTGATAAATTCTATATTTTGACATTGTCTAATGTTGTCTTCAACCAGATAATAAATTAGACTACTGTTGGATATAGAATAAATCAAGGAGAGGAATATGATTGATTGTGAAGGAATTTGTCCCTCTCAATTATGGAAGAGATATCCATGGGCCCCATGATAAGTTAGACTGTTAAAAATGCATGGCCGTGCTCAAATATATCAATCTAAGATATTGATCTCATTTGTTTGAACTGTCTACTATGAAATCAAGAAATAATTGATTAAGCTTAATAAGGATGACATGCTCCGTGCCTTATGCTTAATTTGGATATCGTGTGATAAAAGCACTAAATATAAAATTATGGTTTGGTTCAAAGAGATCACCGATCTTCACTTAACATGGATAGTTATAATGTTTTGCTAGAAACCGCTTATAACTTGTGGGCCATTTAAATATGATTTAGGTACACTGCCAGTGTTAAATGAACCTATAGGGTCACACCATAAGCGAACTTGTTAGGTTATTTTTCTGGTGACCAGATTCAATGAATCTGGAAATATGTCTAAGTTAATCGTACTTAGAAAATTTACCAGATACAATGAATCTGGAAATATGTCCACATTCGATGTATCTGGATGATGTCCAGATTATAAGAATCTGACTCGGTAAATTAATTAGTTAAATTACCGAGATAATGGCAGAATCTTATCATATCAGTTTTAATTTAATTTGAATTTAAATTAGAATATGATAAGATATTATTAGGGTTAGATTCTAAGAGGTTTTGGGGGTTTTTAAGAAAACCCTAGCCGTCTTTTCAAGAGTCCAATTTTTCGGTTAAAAACATCCGTGCCATTCTCTAAGTATGCTATTCGTCGTAACACATTCGTGCCATTCTCTAAGTATGCTATTTATATAGATAACAAATTCGTGCCATTCTCTAAGTAAAAACATTCGTAAGTATGCTATTCGTCGTTCTATATTTGCGAATTGTTTGTGTTAATCGGCCATGATAATATGTTATCTATATAAATAAGATTAAAAGAATGCATATTGTCTGTAATATGAATTTTCACGGTGATGGTTACTAAGCGGTCCGAACATTAATTTGATTAATATTCGAAAATCGGAAGGCAAAATCTCATTCAATGAGAGAAGGAAAAATCATTTTTCCTTCCGGGGGCGCTACCCCCAGAGACCCTCGCAAGGGGTGCTGCCCCCTTGACCCCCGCCTGCTGACCGGTCAACGGGACCTCCGCCAGGGGCGCTGCCCCTTGGACCCCACCAGGGGCGTTGCCCCTTGGAACCCCAACTAACTGTTCGTTGTGTGTTATTCATTAGTTTTTTTTTATTGTAGTTGTGGATTATTTTGAATAGTGCATGGCATGGCCCATTTTATCCCAATGTGATTGGCTGGTTACATTATGGTTGTTTTGAGTTGTAATTTTTTAAATACGGCCTGCGTGTCGTTTTTCATTGTTGTAAAATTGTTCTGCTTTCCTAGCATAGGAATTATTTTAATTTTCCTATCTAATGTAAAAGAAGATGGCAGCCAACATTTACAACCAAGGAGGAGTATGCTTAAGGTATTAGAGAATGCTTAAGGAGTTCATATACCTAGATTGACCACCTTGATCTTCACTTTGCTCGTGATGATCAACATAGGTTATGGGCCATGCTATGTCACTTTTATTTATGTCTTGCATACATATTTGATATGTTTATTTCCTACTTACTACAATCAAATTTTTTAAAAAAGAAAAAAAGAAAAAAAATTTAAGTGTTAAATGCCTTCCAAAATCAAACACTTGTTATTACTTGGATCATCATATGGTCATTCCTACCAAAGTAGGATGCTTTTGATTATCTGAGTGAGATAAGATGGAAAATAGTTTTCCATATGTTTGATATGGTTTGACTTAACTGGGCTATCAAAATAGTTTTGGGCCTAGGGCATTATATGAGATATTTTTAGCCGGGACATTTGATGTCTATCTCATTTAAAATTTGAGTTTTATTTAATTATAAGATTAAAGCCAAAGCTTACTTATGATTAAAATGAAATATTTATAAAAATATATATATATTTTTCCCCACTACGAAACATCAAAATGTTGAAGTTTCAAAAAGTTTAAATGCTTTTAGTAGGAGTTTTTCGTTAAAGTCTCAAAAATTAATTACTTTGCATATTTTTGTATGTAGATAATGGCAACAAACAGTTGGAATAATTCATTGTGATCTGTGCTTGAGAAAGACAAGCTTAGTGAGACTAACTTTCTTGATTGGGCACGAAACTTAGCAATTGTTCTTAAGCAAGAAAAAAGGCTCTATGTCCTTGAAAATCCTATTCCCCCTGCTCCAGCAAATAACGCCTCAAAAGCTGAAAAAGATGCTTATAGTAAGCACAAAGATGACTCTAACAATGTTACTTGCCTCATGCTAGCAACCATGAACTCTGAACTTCAAAAACAGTTTGAAGAAGCAGAGGCATATGACATGATTGTGAATCTCAAGGAAATGTTCTAAGAGCAAGCACGACAAAAGAGATTTGAAACTCATAAGGCGTTAAATGCATGTAAGATGGTTTCTGCACCTCGGTAAGTGCTCATGTCCTTAAAATGAAGGGCTATCTAGATCATCTTGATAAGCTTGGTGCTCCTGTTAATCATGACCACGGATTTGATCTTGGGCTCTTGACCTACTGAGTATGACCAGTTTGTCATGAATTTTAACATGCATAATATGAAGAAATCCATTACTGAATTGCATGGGATGCTAAAATATGCTGAACTGAACATTAAGAAGAATACTCCTAGTGTTCTAATGGTTCAAAAGGGGAAAGGCAAAAAGAACAACCAAAAGGGCAAGGTCATGGCTAGTAAGGGTAAGGACAAGGCAAAGTCCAAGTTCAAGCCCAAACCTAAGGCCAAGACACCAAAGGAGGGAGCTTGCCACCATTTTGGAGAACAAGGACATTGGTTAAGAAATTGCCAGCTCTATTCGGAAGCAAAGAAAAAGAAGGACAGTGAGACTGCCGCTTCAGGTATTTATGTTATTGAAATTAATTTATCTACTTCTGATTTATGGGTATTGGATACCGGTTGTAGATCTCACATTTGTGTAAGTGTGCAGGGTCTAAAAAGGAGTAGAGCCTTGGCAAATGGCGAGGTGGACCTATGAGTTGCGAATGGAGCAAAAGTTGCTGCAGTAGCTGTAGGAACTTTTGAATTAATTTTGCCCAGTGGGCTTGTTTTAGAACTGAACAATTGTTTTTATGTTCCTGCTATGAGTAGGAATATTATTTCAGTTTCTTGTTTGGATTTAGAAGGTTTTGAATTTGTTATTAGGAATAACATTTGCTCCATTAATAAAAATGGCATTTTTTATGGAGATACTTCATTATCGAATGGGCTCTATTTTCTAAATCTTCGTGGATCTTCAAACATGTCTATCTATAATATAAATACTAAGAGATTGAAATCCAATGATTTAAATCAGACTTACTTCTGGCATTGTCGTTTGGGCCATATAAATGAGAAACGCATAACAAAGTTTCATAATGATGGGCTTCTAAAATTGTTTGATTTAGAATCTTACAAAATATGTGATTCTTGTTTATTAGGCAAAATGACTAAAGTGCCTTTCAAGAGACAAAATGAAAGGGCAACTGATTTATTGGGCCTAATACATACTGATGTATGTGGACCAATGAATTCACATGCTAGAGGAGGATTTCAGTACTTCATTACATTTACAGATGATTTCAGCAGATATGGCTACCTGTATCTGATGAAACACAAATCTGAATTGTTCCAGAAATTTAAAGAATTTCAAAATGAAGTACAAAATTAACTTGGCAAAAGTATCAAAACACTTCAATCGGATCGAGGTGGTGAATACTGAAGTCACGAGTTTGACGAGCATCTTAAAAATTATGGAATTATTTCCCAATTAACTCCACCAGGAACACCTCAATGGAATGGTGTATCTGAACGGAGAAATCGGACTTTATTAGATATGGTTCGATCAATGATAAGTCAAACTGATCTTCTAATCTCCTTTTGGGGTTATGCCCTGGAGACTGCTGTATTCATACTAAATCGAGTTCCATCTAAATCGGTTCAGAAAATGCCATATGAGATATGGACTGGGAGACAACCTAGTTTGTTATTTCTGAAGATTTAGGGCTGTGAAGTTTAGGTAAAGCGTTTATTATCTGATAAACTTGCACCTAAATCAGATAAATGCATATTTGTGGGGTATCCTAAAGAAACTAAAGGATATCAATTTTATCTCCCAAAATAAAATAGAGTAATTGTTGCTCGAAATGGATTTTTTCTTGAAAAAGAATTTATTTCCAAAAGAATCAGTGGGAGTAAAATACATCTTGATGAGATTTAAGGACCACAATTAGTGCCTGAACCATATCAAGATGAGATTCAAGAGCCACAATTAGGGCCTGAACCAAATAATGAATCTCGATTAGATAGCTCACAAGTCTAAGA
This sequence comes from Voacanga thouarsii, assembly GCA_026120185.1. Taxonomy (NCBI): domain Eukaryota; kingdom Viridiplantae; phylum Streptophyta; class Magnoliopsida; order Gentianales; family Apocynaceae; genus Voacanga; species Voacanga thouarsii. The sequence continues at coordinate 492,426 of JANUWF010002977.1, forward strand.
TGAGCCTACATCTATAGAACAAGGACCTCGAAGATCTGATAGGGTTCGTCAACAACCTGAGAGATATGGATTTCTCATCACTGGCGATCACAATGTGGAGCTTATGGTTAATAATGAGCCCACTTCCTATCAAGAAACCATTAAGAGTTCTGACTCTGGAAAATGGTTAGAGGCTATGAAGTCAGAGATGCAATCCATGTATGATAACCAAGTTTGGACTTTGGTTAACCTACCTAAAGGTTAAAAAACTATTGGGTGTAAGTGGGTTTTCAAAAAGAAAACAGACATGGAGGGAAATGTGCATACTTACAAAGCACGACTGGTAGCAAAAGGTTATAGACTATGATGAAACCTTTTCACCAGTTGTAATGCTTAAATCTATCAGAATTCTTCTTGCCATAGCAGCATATTATGACTATGAAATTTGGTAAATGGATGTTAAAACCACGTTTCTTAATGGAAACTTACTCGAAGATGTGTACATGACACAACCTGAGGGTTTTGATGATCCTTTGAATTCTAATAAAGTGTGCAAGCTTCAAAGATCCATTTATGGATTGAAGCAAGCATCTCGAAGCTGGAATCTTCGTTTTGATGAAGCAATTAAAAAATTTAACTTTATCAAAAATGAAGTTGAGCCTTGTGTCTATAAGAAAACAGGTGGGAATGCAATAGTCTTTTTTGTACTTTATGTTGATGATATCTTACTCATTGGAAACGACATCCCAACTCTACAAAGTGTAAAGACATGGTTGGGAAATTGTTTCTCAATGAAAGACTTAAGTGAAGCAGCCTATATTCTAGGTATATGGATCTATAGAGATAGATCTAGAAAGCTAATTGGACTAAGTCAAAGTGCATACATTGACAAGGTACTAAAAAGGTTTAATATGCAAGACTCTAAGAGAGGATTCTTGCCAATGTCACATGGCATTAAGCTCGGCAAAACTCAAAGTCCTTCTAAGAAGGATGAAGAAGAGCACATGAACAAGATACCATACGCTTCTGCTATAGGGTCTATCATGTATGCCATGTTATGTACTCGACCCGATGTATCATATGCATTAAGCATGACGAGCAGGTTCCAGTCAAATCTTGGAGAGGCACACTGGACTGCTGTCAAGAACATACTGGAGTACTTAAGAAGAACTAAAGATTTGTTCTTAGTTTATGGAGGACAAGAAGGCGAGCTAGTTTTAAATGGTTACACTGATGTTAGTTTTCAATCCGACATAGATGATTATAGATCGCAATCAGGTTTTTTATTTTGTTTGAATGGAGGTGTTGTAAGCTGGAAAAGTTCAAAGCAAGACACCGTGGCCGATTCTACTACAGAAGCTGAGTATGTAGCTGCCTCAGCTGCAGCTAAAGAAGCAGTTTGGATTAAAAAGTTCATTACAGAACTAGATGTAGCTCCTAGTATTGTGAACCCAGTGGATCTCTATTGTGACAACAATGGAGCCATTGCACAAGCTAAGGAACCAAGATCACATTAGCGATCCAAACATATACTTAGGCGTTTTCATCTCATTCGAGAAATTATTGATAGAGGAGATGTCAAAGTATGCAAGGTATCAATGATGACAATGTTGCAGATCCAGTGACAAAGCCTCTCCCATCATCTAAACATGATAGTCATACCAAATCAATGGGATTATGGCTGATGCCAAATTAGTCTTAGTGCAAGTGGGAGACTGTTGGGGATACGCCCTAGAGTCAATTTTTACTTATACTATTGTTATTATGTTTTATATAATAATATGAGGCTTTCCTTTCCATGAATAGTGAGTTTTGTTTTGTGGTCATCAAGTACGTGACCTAATAGTAAAATCCTACAATGAATACAATGACTATTCTAAAACTGTCCCTGATCAATTATTATTATTGGAATAATAATAAATTAAGATTAGTATGTTTTTGACTTGATGGCTATGTTTTACTGGCCATGGATATTTGTGATATCAAGTCAAGACATAAATAAATGCTAGAGAACATTGTATTGGACATGACCCACTATGAGAGTACTTCATGGAATATGTCATAAGTACTTTCTAGGCATAATAATATTGAAAGTCCTTCGACTTAAATTCATCATAGTTTCCTACTTGATAAATTCTATATTTTGACATTGTATAAAGTTGTCTTTAACCAGATAATAAATTAGACTACTGTTGGATATAGAATAAATCAATGAGAGGAATATGATTGATTGTGAAGGAATTTGTCCCTCTCAATTATGGAAGAGATATCCATGGGCCCCTTGATAAGTTAGACTGTTAAAAATGCATGGCCGTGCTCAAATATATCAATCTAAGATATTGATATCATTTGTTTGAACTGTCTACTATAAAATCAAGAAATAATTGATTAAGCTTAATAAGGATGACATGCTCCGTGCCTTATGCTTAATCTGGATATCGTGTGACAAAAGGACTAAATATAAAATTATGGCTTGGTTCGAAGAGATCACCGATCTTCATTTAACCTGGATAGTTATAATGTTTTGCTAGAAACCGCTTATAACTTGTGGGCCATTTAAATATGATTTAGGCACACTGCCAGTGTTAAATGAACCTATAGGGTTACACAATAAGCGAACTTGTTAGGTTATTTTTCTGGTGACTAGATTCGATGAATTTGGAAATATGTCTAAGTTAATCGTACTTAGAAAATTTACCAAATACAATGAATCAGGAAATATGTCCACATTCGATGTATCTGGATGATGTCCAGATTATAAGAATCTGACTCGATAAATTAATTAGTTAAATTACCGAGATAATGGCAGAATCTTATCATATCAGTTTTAATTTAATTTGAATTTAAATTAGAATATGATAAGATATTATTAGGGTTAGATTCTAAGAGGTTCTGGGGGTTTTTAAGAAAACCCTAGCCGTCTTTTCAAGAGTCCAATTTTTCGGTTAAAAACATTCGTGCCATTCTCTACCAGAAGAGAGGAAAAAAAAAACCTCTTAAACCGTAGGCGCTAGCACTCCCCGGGTATCGAGTGAGTTCGCGGTGTGTATCCGATAGAGGACGTTCGCATACTGCAATGTCTAGTGATTGTTCAGGTTGAACGTACAACAGCGCAATCAGAATCGAAGGATTTCAATTACAGCAACCAGAGGTAATTCTTAAATCTTAGATCTTTTTAATCGTTTACTTGGGTCCTCGGGAGGGATTCGTGGATGTTTTTTGCGTTTAGGACTCCATGAATTTTAACAGAAGAACCTCAAATAACTAAGAAAAATATGACTAATTTAGCCCCTATCATGGGGTAATTAACTTCATGAGGCCTCAACTTCTAAGAAGCATAGGCGATCACCTTTTGGTCTTCCATAAAAACTGCTCCCAAACCTTCCTTTGAAGCATCGGTATACAATGCGTAAGGCTTATCTCCCTCTGATAGACTCAACACTGGTGTTTTCATCAATCTCTGTTTCAGCTCTTGCAAACTCTTCTCACATTTTTCATTCCAAACAAATGGTACGTCGTTTCTCGGTAGTCAGGTCATAGGCGATGCAAGCGTTGAAAATCCTTTGATAAATCTCCTATAATAGCCAGCTAATCCCAAGAAGTTTCAAATCTTGGTGATGTTCTCCGACTGCTTCCAGGGACCTAGCTGGTGCTGGCTTCCCCCTGGGCAGCCGACGACTGCCCCACAATTTTTTTATGTTTTCTCGGATTTTCTTCAATTTTAATTGCTTGTAAAGACTTATTATGATCCTAAATTGTAATAGAACCTTAGGGATTACTTAGCTAGGGTTAGGATAGTATAAAAAGCATTTTTAGTGATTTGATAACACAATTCACACACTTTAATTCAAATTTGAGAGAGAATCTTGAGAGGCCCTAGCTTCCTTGTTCATCTTGTTCAAGACCATGCTTAAGTGTTAGTCCTCCTCATAAATGAGTCTCTAAAATCTTTTAGATAATCCAATGTAGTTTCTTTGAATGGGCCTTAGTTGCTTTATTCTCCTAAGGTTTGTTTGAATTCTATTATTTAGGTGCCTATTTTCTCTATTTTATTTATTCTTGTTTGCCTTTATTGCTTTAAGGATATTGGGGTGAGATTATAGTAGAACTTTCTACTTTACTTAAGGGTCTTTGAAGCTTAGTTCTTCAAGGGTTTAATAGAGGGTAGGTTGTTATTTCACTTTCTCATTTTTGTCTCTAGAAGAATCTCTATTTTGGTCCCTTCGAGTTGAGCTGAACACATAGCCAACCAAAACACCCACATCACCAAGAAAAGCCACACAAGATTTGTATCAGTTAGTACTTAAATAGTCCCTAGTCGTAGTATTAATGAGACATGACATCATTAATGCGTTAAGACTAGTATGTGTTAGACTTCTTGATTTAATCTGGTGGTGGTTCACATATCCGCGGGTATTGAGATACTCAAAGTTAACACATGGATGCTTGTTAATGGAACAAATTCATTAGATGACCTAGCTATGAGATAATCACATAGATAACTATTTAGTGCCAGTGATATAATATAGCAAATGTACAAGTATCCTTAGACTTGAGATCTCCAAGGTACATTGTTTGCTGAGTATTGTACTTTGATTCCAATCTCTGGAGCTCGATCGAGGGCCGTCTATGGGATGGATATTGGGTACATTGTGAAGTAAACAAAAGTAGTTGAGTAAGTCAATAAAGGATTCACCACTCCTAATAGTAGGCGCGAATATCTCACGGCCATATGTAGGAATTACCACTCGAGAATTCCTTGGCCAAGGCGATTGTGTATTGGAAATACTTTCAATCGATACACATCTAGAGTAGTGGGTTCCTGGTATAAGTACTCTTATATTCAGGCTAGAATTAATTCTGGAGGGAGTTGGCACTAATTTTGTACTCTAAACCGAATGAGATATTGTATGGTGAAATGAGTTAATTGCACTGTAGTTTGTTATTGAGGGGTTCATGTCAAGCCACTTGACTTCATGAACTCTTAGGTGGTCATGATGTGTTGCTAGATACCACTCATGATTAGGGAATATAGATTTATTAATTGATGAATTAATAAACCAATCTTGATTAGAATTAATAAGATTAATTCTACTTAATTATAATATTAATCTCAAAGACGTTTGGAATAATTCATGTTTGCTACTAATTGATTGGGAAATCTAATAGTCCACACACAATAGAAGACTATATACTCAAGATGTTATTTGATAACATAGTGGGGTTGATTAAAAAAGAGAAGTTATTGTGGGCAAATTAAAATTATTTATAATTTATGGTCCAAAATTATAATTATGAGAACTTAATATTTTCAATTACAATTCGGGAATTCTAATAGGATTAGAAATCTCAGTTTTAGTAGGGTTTTTTGGTTTATACGTATGACATACTCGAAAACCCTAGCTGAGGTTGGATTAATGGAAACCCTAGGCAAAAACGATTTCTTCTCTTCTACTCTCTCTATCACGTTTTTTTTTTTTTTTCTGGAAAAACAAGTAACCTTAGCCGCCATTTAGATTTTCTGTTAGCATAGAAAACTTCGTGCTTGAGTGTAGCCTCTGTGTGAATTACTGTTAGAGATAATCACACACTGTGATTATAGTGGTTGGATGTTCAACTCTCATGGACTTTGATCAAGAGGATTGCTGGATTGCGCCTCGACTTGAAGAAGAAAAATTGTTGTTCTTCGGACAATCAAAGAAAGGTAAAAGTTGTTACCTTTGTTATCTTTATGTCTTGTTTTCCACACATATGTAGATCCTGGGATGGTATCTCTTTTTATTTTCTGCTGCGCCATATATGATATGCGTGAGAGATACCCACCAAATATCCCTTATTATGCCTTCTATTTTTGCTTGGAAAATTTCAAAGGAGGATTGAATATCAAATAATGTTCCTCAGGACATTGTATTGAGAATTTCAAGGGTTCTCACTTAGAAAATTTGGATAAAATGAGAAATTAATTCCTCATAATCACTCCCTCACATGTATGCACTCACCCTTGTGTTCAACTCTCCTTTGGCTTTTAACAAGAATAAGTTCACACTCTTGCCCTTTTCAAGCAGTCAATTTCTTCAATGAGTTTTTTCCACAAAAATCTCCTCAATTACTTAGGAGTTAGTCCAAACATGACAAGCTTACTAACCCTCTAAGGACAACCAACTAGAATTAGATGGAAGTTTGATTATCGATAACAATGAGCCTCGAGGAGTTTATATCGTGAGTTAATGAGTTCAAGAGAGTTAAACAACTTCAATGACTAAGGAATAGGTGAATGGACAAGACCTAACAAGAATTTCAATGAATAGAACACTCAAGAGCAAGAGTAAGAATTCAACAACAATAATAATTTCAAATGGTCAAGCATTGTCCCCAAGATACTTGAAAACAATAAATAACCAGCTATAGAAGTGTTCATAAAAGTTTTAGCCCCAATTTCAAGTCCAATGTTCAATTAAACAAAATCTTAAACTTGTTGTAAACAATTTTCAGAGCTTAAGATATAGCAGAAATTTTAAGCAATTTTAGCCCCCAAAATCAACAATTAACAAGAAATTTGCAATACTTAATGATTATAGTTTCAATAAGGCACAACTTTAACATATAAAACATAAGAAAATTAAAGAAAATTTTACCTTTTTGTAGCAAAATATTGAATTGCGGGATTCGCTATGTTTGAAGCCTTGTTTAATGTCTTCAAGCTTTGGTGAGAATCGAAGCTCCCTTGCTCTGATACCAAGCTTTTTGATATGATTATGTAGGTGATTTCTTAATGAATTTGGTGGCTGAATTTAGGTTAAGATGCAAGATCTAACTAAGAGCTCAAAATAGTGATTTTTTTAAAAGAAAAAAGATACCCAATTTAAATACTAGGACCTTAAGCCAAAACAAAGAACTAAGAACACTTGAAATGAGAATCAAGTCATTTAAATCATAACCAAAGACCATTGAATCAATAGGAAACCAAGAACACTTTGAAGAAGACGATTTAGATAATCAACTTTACGTCCCACAAGAACTTTAGATTATCTATAACGTAAGACCCAAATTAGCAAGCTAATTGATCTATCCTAAAAGGGCATATAGATTTAATACATAGGAAATGACTAGGACCTCAGAATAGTCGTGATGTTCATGGGATTTACCCAAGAGGAATCATATAAAACCCCACCACCTACGCACCCTAATAGGGCCAGAGAGGTCACCCCATCCAAAGGATAAGGGATCTTTTTAAATAGGACTCACAGAAGAAATGAAAGAAACGATCCAAATTTAAACTTATTATAAATCTAAACAATACATGAATAAGTCTCAAAACAAAAAAATATCAACTAAAGTCTATCAAAATGAAATACAATCAAAATAAGTCTTCATTGAAAGGCAACACTAATCATTCAATCTTCACAGCAGGATTGACCTAAAAACATGGTATAATAAGGTGGTCAGAAATAAATCTCAATAAGCTTATGTGTGATCAAGGTGTCTCAGGGAAAATAGTTCATGTATGCAAGTTGAGAAACATTTATAAAGTAAAGTGCTGGCAAGTCATAAATAAATTTAAGAATGCGTGCAGTGGTGTTTTCCTTTCGAATGCCATACATTGTATAAAATAAAGGCAACCGCTCAAAAAAAGTAGACATGGCACCACACTTTGTGCACCATCACAAAAGAATGGTCAGGATACCACATTTTTTGCATTCTGACACAAAGTAGGTGTACGGCCCATCGGGCAAAATAATCTTCCATCTCTACACTCAAATTTACCAGTTGTCAATTCCAAAAATACACAACCCACTTGAACTGTACTTGCTAGCTCAGACCGATATGATATACAGAATTGGCATCCTATCTGGGAAGAATTCACCCGTCAGAGGTGGCCACCTACTGAGAGACTTATCCTGGCCCTTCAAAGAATGGTCCTAGTATTCTACCCATAAGGAGTACTCAACGTTGTATTTATTCCTCTCAGGAAAAGAAGAATCATCCAATATGTTTTCTTTGAAATAGCAATTATGGTTTACAAAAGTCTTGTCAAAGTTGGTTTTTAGAAACAGTTTAGCATTTGGCTTAAAATTACTTGTTCAACTTGAAATTATTTGATTCAATGGAAAAGGAAAACAAAATTTTCCATAATTGCATTCGAAGTATATTTCTAGGTATACAACACACCTTGACATGCCGAAGTGATTTTTGATCTTCAACCAGCTTTATGCAAGGGCTTACCGGATCTCTTACTTTCTCTTGACATAATAGTCTTCCAAGTTGGTTCAATGTAATCTAGCCTTGCCTAGGGTAAATATAGGGTATAAGTCACCTCACATCCACGAAACAATTGCTCAAATAAATAACTCTCAACCTAATATGCATAAGCTCAGCTAGTTACAATAACAACCAGTTATGACAATAATATATGAGGAGTTCTAAAATTAGTTGTTAAGGTATTTTGGGGTTTGTTATTAATTTATAGAATAAGAATAATTTTATTTGCCAATATAAATAGGTGTTATAAATAACAAATAATAAATTATAACAAAAATTATTTATTAAAAAATAATAATATGAATAATTAATTATAGATAACATAAATAATAAATAATTATTATTTAAATAATATATAACTATAGATAAAAGTTTTTTTAAGAATAATCAATAATAATGTGAGTATAAAAGGTATTGGTCTTAATTAATTCCAATATATTATTATTTATATTTAATAATGCTTAATAAAAATATTACTATTTGTTTATCTAATAAAATAATAATATTTTAAGTAATTATTAATTTCAAAAATATTTTTGTTGACCGCAATTAATAAATTAAATTAAATAATGATACTAATAATATTATTGATAATAATGATAATAGTAGTAGTAGTAGTAGTAGTAGTAGTTGTAGTAGTAGTAGTAGTAGTAGTAGTAGTAGTTGTTGTTGTTGTTGTTGTTGTTGTTGTTGTTGTTGTAGTGGCAGTAGTAGGAGTAAAAAATAGCTCTAATAATAATTTTGAATGACCATAGTGATATCACTAGTATTGGAAATTTAGAAAGGTAATGTATAAATATATATACATATATAAATATATATATATATATATATTCAAATGGACATATATTTAATAAAGAAAACGTTAATTTGTGCAAAAATGGACTTGTAATAATATTTATCACAACAAGAGTGGTACTATACTAACAATAATATTATCAAGGTTTTTAGTGTCAAAAACAACATCATGGAAGCATAACGAAAACAATGGTGGTACAATTTCCATAATTCATTACAACATCCATACTAGTTACATAAAGCCTCTATTCATAAAATACTTAATAAGCATATAATGATCCTAAAACATATTCCAACAATAATTCATAAGCCTTAATATCCATTTCAATAATCATATCTTAAAGTTATTCTCTTCACCTATATACATATCTCTATCGCAACAATATTAAATCAATATATTAATTTCGTCGTCTAGAAGTCTTGAGTTCAAAAATTAAGAAGAAGGTCATAATAGAAATACTTGTTTGATTATCGTTGAAGTCGAAAATGTTGTCTTGTCTAATGAAGTCCCTTAAGTGTTTGAAGAGTCCCCTATTTATTGAAGTTGTTCAAGGATGGCCACCAATGGGTCGGCCAAAAGATAGAGAGAGAGAGAGAGAGAGATAAAGATGGTAAAGAAAAGAAGATAGAGAAGTAAAGAGGATTAAGATGATTGAATTTACATTTTTTATGTTCTTCTTGTCTTAAAAAAAAAAGGCACGTTTGATCCGAAAGAGAGATCAACTTCAGTTGTTTTAGTGTTATGGAGTATACTAAGGATAAGCATAGGTCAAATCTTAGTTGATTTGAGAGATTTTTCAGTGATTTGGGATGATTGGGAGTGACTAAAGGTTGAAGAAGTATAGTGTGTGTTCTTGGTGTTCTTGTTATTCTTGAGAACACAAGAGAAAATTGAGAGAAGAAGAAGATAAGTGAGGTTTGGGTGAATGATAGCTGAATGGCCTTGCTAGGAGGATGGTGTTTCGATTTTCCAAGGGAGAGAGAGAGAGAGACTAGAGCTAGTTTGAATTTCAAAATGAGGGGAAAATGGAGGTTGTTGAGGTAGAAGATTTGCTAATGGTGATTTCTTCTTCAAGGTCTCTAGTCCTTCAATGGTAGGTTGCTAATCTAGCTATGTCTTGGTTGTGAAATGGAGAATTATCCCAGGTTTAGGTTGGCCAAAAATGGCTGTACAAGAAAGGAAGAAATTCTGCTTAACTAATCTAGCTAGGTGAGAGTTTAATGGAGTAAAATCTAGGATTTAATTTTCAAGTTTCAAAAGTTTTGAATGGAGTGAAGTTAGGAGAGGTTTGAGGTAGTTTAATGGAGCTCTAATAGCCAAGGTTGATGAAGATGACAAGATGTTCAACCATGGCTTCAAGGTGGCCGAAATAATGAAGGGGATTGGTGAAGAAATTGGTTTTTGTCCTTACTATGCAAGTTGGAAAAAAAACGAGAATTTAGCTACAAGAATTCTTAGAGCTTAGGATAATTTGTTCGCAAAAATTTGGATTCTTTTGAAATGGATTTGCAGCTGAAAATTAGGTGTGTTTGAAGGTACATTAATGGTGGTTTTCCAGCCACCATCTTGGAGAAGAAATAGGAGAGTTTTATAGATGATCTTATGAATGGGTTGATGGCTCAACTTCCATATCTAGACACTTAGTAGCTTGCTAGAAAATTTCTAGTTTGGTGAGGCTACGTGAGCTGTGAATTTCCATGGAATTTTCACCTTCTTACCCATACGAAAAATGGTTGCTTGCTAGCACAAAAATAATAGGCAAATGAGCTGCATTTTTCAGACATCTAGGCAAGTGGAAATGCTGGAAAAAGATTCTAGATTTATACCAAAACAAGAACAAGTGAAGTATAGTTCATTGAAGAAGAAACTATAGTGATTTAATTGGAAGCCATCTAGCTATTTTTCCTCCTATATTTCGGTCATCTCCTATCCCAAGATCTGGAGTTTTTTTTCGAAAATTCAAGTCTAAGATTATCCAAGATATTTCATAAAGGAATTAGTAGAATTAAAGAAATATGAGTATTTTGAATTTAAATAGGTTAGGACATAGATTGCTAAAATGACAGAGACCGAAACTCTTCTAGACTTTTCTTTTAGGACAAGATCACCTGGCTAAGACATTACCATTGTGTCTTCACCAAGATAACATTCCTAGCACTATGGAATGTAAGAAGAAGATTCAAACTTTACTTAAGGTAATTAAAAATAATACTTAGGTGATGGAATTTGAACTTAAGAACTTAGAAATCAACCACAAAGCTCTCTAACCACTTAACCACATTAACTCTTGTTTTTATTTTTCCACCCAAATTCTCTTCTTTTCGTCCTCAAGTAAAATTTCCTAATTACCCTCACTAATCAATAAGCATAAATACACTATATAATCCAAGAAATATATTTTTATGCAATATGATATAATTTGCATCCCATCCCTCTAATTCTAGAGAAGGTTTATGTGGGGTTTTACATCCTCCCATTCTTAGACGAATTTTGTTCCGAAATTCAGCCTGTACCTTTATCTCAAGTCGAGGTATTTTCGCTTCACCCATTCTTCCATCTCCCACGTGGTATCTTGAGTGCTATGACGCTCCTACTACATTTTCACCATTGGTATATATTTATTCCAGAGAGTCTTGACACTTTGGTTTAAGATTTTAACTGGTTTCTCTATGTAGCTCAAGTCGGGTTGCAATATCGGCAATTCATCATTCAGAAGATGTCTGATGTGTTCGAACTTAGGTATAAAAATCATACAACAACTAAGCACATTCCTAATCAAGTTTAGATTAAAACGTTCAACCCAAATCCCACTTATGAGCAAGGGTACTCATTATTAACCAACCATAGGGTTCAAATAAGTGTCGATCCTCCAGGAACAAGTAGACATTAATTACTTTTCTTTTCATTGTTTAACCAACTCGATAAAGTGAAAAATAAATAAAAAGGAAAGCAAAATCAAAGAAAATCAAAATAAAAATATATACATGTCAAGGATGGAGAAATATATAGTTCAAACCATTGTTGAGACAAACATGATCTCAAAGAACTCAATCATTATCATAACTAATTATTCTCTTGGCATCATGAAGAATTAAGATAGACTCACTTTTTTTTTTAAATCCATGAAATCACTATTTTCTAGATAAATTAGAATCACTTGGTCTCGTCTCAACTAATTCACCTAAAAGATGTACAATCCTTGATTAAATTCTCTTGGTCTCGGTGAATTTATAACAAGAAATTAACCAACGAATCCTTGGTCTCGACAAACATCAATGAACCTTTAATTACACAGTCCTCATCAACTAACCCCCTTGGTCTCAATGAGTTGCTTGACACCAATTATGAAATCAATCATTTGAAACTACCATCAACCCCTTGGTTTCAGCGAGTTAATAAGAAGAACCAACCAACTAACCTTGTAATAAGCACACATAATTAAATACCAAGAAAAATAATCAATCAATCAAAAGATCAAACACTCTAAATGTCATGAATATCTACAACAATGATGAATTACAATAAAACAATTAACATATCATTGTTTAAGAAAAAGAAAACAAAGTAAAAGAAAGCACTCATAGACAAGCCTCCTTCTACTTCATTTGAAGACTTTCTTGTACAACCCTCCTTGAACATGAAGAATTCCTCCTTTGATTGAGTAATTTTCTATGATAGTCAATGAATTCTCCCATTTTCCCTTGTGTTTTTCATCTATTTATAGGCTTAGACAGTGCCTAAACTCACAGGTACCATGTTCTTCGCCAAGTAGAAGTTGGAAGATACTAAAACTCCTTAGATTACCAAAAATCGCATAGAAAAAATCAAGCACCGCCTTAACTCCAGGGCACAGCCGGCGCCGCCTTAGCTCTTGGAGCTAGCACTGGTTGTGTTCTGCTTCTCTACTCATTCGCGGATTTTTCTTCGAATTTTGCACAATATGTTCCAGAATGCAGCTGGCGCCGCCTTGACTCTTGGAGCCGGCATTAGTTTGACTCTGTTTTGCTTTGTTTTGCCAATTTTTCATCACTTTGAAGTTCGTTCCAACAGTGCATGGCTGGCGCCGGTTCTAGATCCCTAGCCAGCACCGCCTCTCCGCTGTTTTACGACTTTTTTATTTCGTTTTACCCTAAAAATTTGAAATAATGAACAAAATACCTTTCCAAGGGTAAAATCTCAAATATGAAAGAATATGACTAGTTATTGAACAAAATATATCACAAATGAACCTCAAATAACTAGAAAAAATATGACTAATTTAGCCCCTATAAATGTCCTGAGTCAGCATTGTGCCTTTTCAACTGTGACACATGGAATACATTATGTATTCCTGATAAACCATCTAGTAAATCCAGCCTATAAGCAATAGGCCCAATTATTTCCGTGATTAGAAATGGTCCCAAATATCTCGCATTCAGCTTTCCACCTTTTGGAGGCTTCAAGATTCCCCTACCAGGAGTCAATCTCAAAAACACGCTGTCACCTACCAAGAAGTCCAACCCTCTTCGTCTATTATTTGTATAACTCTTTTGTCGACTCTAAGCAGCTTTCAATCTTTCTCTAATAATTTTCAACTTATTTGACATTTCCTGAATGCAAACTTCTCTAGCCTTGCTTATGTAACCGTCTTCTGACCAACTCCAATACAAGGGCACTTGACACTTACGTCCATACAATGTTCCGTACGGAGCCATACCAATGGAAGTTTGGTAGCTATTATTGTAAGGCAACTCTGCGTACGGTACACAATCAATCCACTCATCCCCAAAATCCAATACGCAAGATCTTTACATATTTTCCAATAACTGAATAACCTTCTCTGACTGACTAATGATTTGCGGGTGTGCCGTCATATTGAAATTCAAATTAAAACCCATTGATTCTTGGAACTTAGTTGAAAATCGAGATGTAAACCTCAGGTCTCGATCAGATACAATAGTTGAAGGTAATGCATGTAAGCTAACTATCTACTGCACATATGTTTGTGCTAACTTTTCCATTGAGTCTCTTACGTTTATCAGAATAAAATGCACTGATTTGGTTAATCTGTCAACCACTACCCATATGGCATAGTTTTGGGTCTTTGCCATAGGTAGTCTAGTAATGAAGTCCATGGTTACCTCTTCCCATTTCCATTCCGGGATTAGTAATGGTTGCAATAATCCTACCATCTTCTTGTGTTCTGCTTTAACCTTCTGATAGGTTTGGCATGTGGAGACATACCTCACCACGTCTTTCTTCATTCCAGGCCACCAATAGACATTTTTAAGATCTTCATACATTTTCACTTCTCCCGCAGGAATAGCACACTTGCTTTATGCGCCTTTTCTAAAATCTTTTCCTTCAGCTACTACTCATCAGGCACACACAAGTAGTCTCGGATGTACATCACTCCATCCTCGTCTTGCAGAAAATTATTGCCTTCCCACTTAAATTCTTTGTCCTTAAACGTTGAAGTTCTGCATTGCTTTGCTGTGCTTTAATGATTTCCTGCCTCAGATCCGATATTAATTTCTGGTTGTTGATGATAGTCCTTCCCTCCTGTACCTCACTCCTCCTATCTAACACCTCTTGGACTATTTAAATCTCTTGAATTCTCAATTTAGCCATTTCAATTTTAGAACTCAGGGCACTAGCATGTATGTTGGCCTTCCTTGGGTGGTAGTTGATAGGACAACGATATTCCTCCAGGAATTCCATCCATCTCTGCTGCCTCAAATTTAGGTCCTTTTGAGTAAAAATATATTTTAGATTCTTGTGGTCTGTGAACACTTCATACATGGCTTCATATAAATAATGTCGCCATTTCTTCAATGCAAAAATAATGGTAGCTAGCTCCAAATCATGCGTCAGATAATTAACTTTGTGAGGCTTCAACTTTCATGAATCATGAGCTATTACCTTCCTATCCTGCATCAACACCACTCCCAAACCTTCCTCAGATGCATCAATTTACAAAGCGTAGGATTTATCTCCCTCTAGCAAACTTAGTACTGGAGCCGTCATTAATCTCTGCTTCAACTCTTGGAAACTTTTATAGCACTTCTCACTCCTGACAAAGGGACATCTTTTCTAAGCAATTGGGTCATAGGCGATACTAGAGTTGAGAACCCCTTAATAAACTACCTGTAATAACTAACCAACCCTATGAAGCTTCTGATCTCAATGATGTTCTCTGGCTATTTCCAGTCTGAAACTGCTTCAACTTTTGATGGGTCCACTTTGATTCCATCGTTAGATACATGGCCAAGAAATGACATATTTTCCAGCCAAAATTCGCACTTACTAAATTTGGCGTAAAGCTTATGCTCTCTTAGCTTCTCCAATACCAGCTTTAGATGCTCAACATAATCCTCTAGGCTCTTGGAATGTATGAGTATATCATCGATGAATACCACTACCAATTTATCAAATTATGATTGAAATACACGGTGCATCAAATTCATAAATACCATCAGTTACAAACTCGTAGTGACCATATCTAGTGTTAAAAGCCGTCTTGGGAATATTCTCTTCCTCAATCCATACTTGATAATATCCTTGACTCAACTTGGAATAATAGCTAGAGCCTTGCAACTGGTCAAACAACTCATCAATTAAAGGTAGGGGATATTTATTCTTAATGGTCAAAATTTTCAACTGCCGAATAGTCGATGCACAACCTTAAGGTCCTTTTCTTCTTCTTCACAAATAGCACTGGGGCTCCCTAAGAAGATGTGCTATGCCTTATGTAAAATTACTTCTGAAGGGAAGAAAAACAAGGGAGCATGCTCATAGGGAAAAAAACAGAGAGAAAAAAAAAACCAAGCCTTAATGGCAGCACGGAAGCGTTAAGATCATAACTTTACGCGCTTTAAACCTACTAGATTGAATAGGAGTGGATTGAACGACAGGAATAGCTTTGCCTTGCCCACTTGAAGAAGCTTCCGGTTGAAATCCTGCTAACCTCCTTCTTCGCCTAGTTTGCATGAACGCCAAGCTTTTCAGCTCTCAGAATATGCCACTGCCCAACTTCTTATTAGTGAACACAACAGTGAAGAAAACCTCATGAGATAGATAGCTGCATGAGAAAAGAGGCGTAAGGGAGTGCTTACGTGAGGAAGAGAGAAAAGCTAGGGAAAAATTAGGGTTTTCTATATCCAAGAGTCTTGTTTATTGTTAACCAAAACAAGGTCTCCAACATCAGATAAACATATCCCCGAGATATCATATTTCAAACATCTGGATGTTATCCGGAGAATAAGTTTAACTTAACCATAAACTCAACCTAACCATATTTCGAAGAAACCCTACGGTTCAAGCTATTGGGCCGAATAATAATTATTATTTTTCTTGGACCCAAAAGGCCCAAAATAATAAATATTAATTATTTATTTCATGGGCTTATGTAATACCCCATGTTAGACCGACTTTGGTAAGTGGGGGAAAAGTCATGCATGTCATATTGAGTTATACCGCATTTGATTATTTGAATTATTTTCCATGAAAATATTGGTTGTGGATTGCACGAATTAATTTATTCTTAAAGTAGTTGGATTGCTTGAGCTTTCATTTATTGAGGAGAGTTTATTAGAAAAAAAGGGTAAAGCAAGTGGGAAGAAATCAAGGGAGTTGTTAGGAGAATATTTAGAAAGAAAATGTAGCTTGTGGATAAAGCTTGGCATTTAAACCTTGACGGGCTTGAGTTTGAATCCTAGCTATTTCAAATCCTTTTCATTCTCTTATTTTCTTTCCTCCTTCCCTAATTTTTCCTTAGCCTGGCCGAAATCCCTAGGAGAATAGCCACTAGGAAATTAATTTCATAAGAAGAGAAAAATAAATTAGGAGAGTGATTTATTTGAAAATTATTTTATAAAATACTTGAGAACAAATTAAATTTTTGGTTCTAATATCTTATCATAATCTTTTAGGGAATTTTAAAGATTACTAATCTGGATTTTCTTTTAGCAATATCTAAATAATATATTAGTAGAGAAAAATATATATAAGAAAGCATATAGGTATTATTTTCAAGGAAATAAATTCCCATATTTTATCTTCTTTCAAATAATATTTTCTTGATGGGAATAAAAGGCTTGGAGATGAATTAAAATGAAGTATTTATCTCTTGGATAAATCCAGGAATTTTCGAAGCCTTTAGGGAAAATTTCAGTAGATATGAATAGGAAACCAGAATTTTTATTTCCTAATAACTATATAATAGCTATTACCTAATTTAATATATGGAATTAATTAAACTATTTCCTAATTAGATGGCCTAATTCTCCTCTAAAAATTTCTGGAAGATTCTCTCAAAACTGCCACCGCAATGAAGAGAAATAACCTACCAAAAGACTCTTCAAAACCAAGTTAGGATTGGCCAAGAAAATCCTAATCAATTAGGACTTATTTTCAGGCAAAAGGAAACTAGAATCTCAGCTCCTAGACCCTCAGAATTTCCGTCAATGTTCACACACACACACACACACACACACACACACACACACACACTCTCTCTCTCTCTCTCTCTCTCTCTCTCTCATGAAATTTCTAGCCAAAACACCACATCAAAAACCCCTCCAGCAGACCGGCAAAAATAGCTACACAAACCCTGATCTCTCCCTTCCTAATTTCGTCCAAGAAGCAGCCAGAAAATGAGTAATTTTCCCTTCTCCTTTTCCTTCAGATTTTGGCCACCTTCAGCCCTAATTTACCCATAAATTCCGGCACAAAATCTGCACAAAAGTTCATCAGTTGTGAAGCAGAAAAATAGCTGCACAAAGGCCCATTCTTCCTCTCCTATTTTCACTTCTATAAGGGCCCAAAACCAATCAGATTTCTCCTCTCTTTCTATCCAGAATCTTAACACCCTTAGCTTCACAAACATAGTAGCCACCAACCCTAATTCCCCTCCAAAATCTCGACAGCCCTAGAGAACACCAAAGCTGAACAATTTTCTGTTTTGATCAAGAAACCATAGCATGGCCAAAACTTCTTCAAACACCTAAACCCTAAATCACCTCAGCCTAACCTATCTCCTTCATTAAATAGCCTGAAACAAACCCTAAATACCCTCAATTTCTCAGAAATTCCAGCCGCCAACCCTCCTCCACATTTGGACCAAAACGGCACCAACACTCCATCAAAGTTGAAAACTAACTCTAAGGTAAGCAACTCCTCAACTCTCCATCAATGCCTCTTCAATTCCTCTCGTCTTCTTCTCCTAAATCTCGATCATAAGGGACTGATTTTACCCATTCTTTAGGGAGTCTTGATCAAGGTCATCAAAGCGATCCAAACTCTTCAACTAGTGATCAAACTTAAGCTAGCTAACAAGGAGTTGCCGTGATTTAAGTCTAAATCGCTAAGAGGTAATCAAGATCCTATCCTTATTGGTTTAAATGGTCTTAAACTTCAAAATATGGGCTTAAGGATGCCTATGGAGTATAGTATGAAAGCATGAATATACTAGATGGATGAACATGTTGATGAAAGCCATAGGTAAAGCATGTAAGTGATAGGACATTGATGTATCTTGTCATGATAAATCTAGACCCAAGCTAAATAGGCAAAAGATGAGATCTTTTAATATTTATGGGGCTATTTATGATGATTTTACGTTAGTTGAATATGGAAGATGTCATGTGATGAATTGATCTAGGTCAATGCATGGTCATGATTAATAGAATCGTAAAGGAACGTTATATATGTGATTTAGTGAGTTAAATACCATGGATGCAATAGGTAAATAATGAAATCATGGAGAGTCATGTTGTATGAATTAATGAGTGGAACGATTAAATCCTAATTGCGGGGTTATTTGCTCTATATAAGGAAGGAGTGGAAATTAGAGCAATCGATTGAGTTGGATTTGGCTGCGATATATCCAAGTAAGTCACTGCATAACCGTTTTGATAAATGTTACATGTTTGCAAGCAATTTTTACAATGTTTTTTGGAATTAATGTTAATAGGATGTTTTGACACAAGGATTGAGCCTTGACTGAAAATGATGAGTTATACTGGATTATTGTGAGACTTGGATTCGAAACACAGATGTTTTATGTTCAAAAAGAATTTACTAAATTTTAATTGTTCAACTTCAAAAATGATTTCTTAAACCATTGTCAAACGATTTGAAAATGCTATTACGAAAGATCATGTTTTGCAATCAAATTAATTAAAGACTTTTGGAAAAGGGAAAATGATTCTGCCCCTATTCGGGGAGTGTTGAGTACTTAGCGGGGGTAGGCTAGTAGTACTAGTCTTGAAGAGCAAGAGCGAGTCTTCTGGCAGGTGGCCACCTCCAAAAGATAATCTCAACTTGGAGAGGCGATAGTACTACTTAGTCAGGTCGGTCCGAGCTAGCATATTAGTCCCTGTGGACATTGTTGATCCGGATTGGACAACCGGAATGTTGGGTGTAGTGATGGAGGAGTATCTCACCTAGTGGGAGAATTCCCCACTGCCCCTTTGTTGAAAGAATACATTAGGGAGCTATCATGGTGGTAACCATGCTATGGATTATGTTACTATATTGTTGAATCACTTGGTAATCCCTATTTAATGAATTATGATTGTGATGAAACAGTGATTGATTGTGAATTATTTTGGATTTATTGAGCAAGGCTCCTTTGTATGACTGTTATTGATGAGATTGGCTTGCAAACACGATTTTGTGATTTTGATAAACCTGCCTACATGAAATGGTTATAACTGACATTTGCACACGCGGGACTTATTGAGATGTCAATCTCACACCTTTTATATCATAATTTCTGGGGATTGCTTTCAGTGAGCGGGGCGAAGCTAGGGTTGAGCTCCAATTCATTTATTTAGTTGTGTTTTGAATTTATTTCAATAGATGCTTGTTAGTTTTGATTTTCTAGACGTGTATAAGTTTTGCTTTCAGGTGTAATGGAATTATTCTTTTAATTTTATTTAGCAGTTTTCGTTTTATTTTGTACCTCGTTATAAAGACCCCTAGTCCTTTGGACGGGGCGACATCCTACCCTATCTAAGTACCTAGGGTGTGGGGTGTTACAAGTGGTATCAGAGCCAAGGTTGAGGCAAATGACATTAGTGAGTGGTACCTAAACCTTAGGAATTGGGATTCATTGAATAGTGTAAGACCTCTAAGAGTCTAGATTTAGTTCTGATTTCTTTATGTTTCTTTTCTAGGATGACTAAGAATCTATAGCTGTAACTCGAGACTGGCCTTTTATATGTGGTCCCACTTGTGGCAAAGCACTTAACCCCATCCTCGTACTAGATTCATCATCATTTATTTAGAGGCAGAACCCGAGGGTGGATGGATTTTGGGTGAGGACGAGGTAGACCATGAGCCACCTATGATAGAAGTCTTTGGAGTAGAGAAAGAACCTGAGGACCCGATACCTGAGATGCTGGCACTTGAGGAGAATAGGGATATGGAAGAGTATGAGGGAGATGATGAGGAGGAGATAGGGGATGGAGGAGCAATGAATGATGAGAGTGAGAATGAGCCAGGGGACTTGAGATTGAGGGGGAGATAGGAGAGCTAGAGAGTGAGAGTGAAGCGGAAGTGATTAAGGGGGATGGTAGTATTGATACACCTGCGACCCCATCCATAGAGGAAGGAACCCCGACGCTGCTAGGAAGTGAGTATGAGTCGGAGTCTGAGAGACCTAAGAGTGCACTGATGTTGGCCATGGAGAAATTAAGGGATGCAGAGTTGAGAGCTAAGCTGAGGGTAGGAAAGTTGAGGGGTACGTTTAAGGTCGGCCTAAGAAGAAGCCGTGACCCTTTGGTTTCACAAAGGATTGTGTGATAGATCATCCCAATAGCAGTGCAGGGTTGGCTAGTGGAACCTCCTCTAGAGACTTCTGAGGATTCCAGTGACTCTAGTGATGCTTGGAGTTTTAGGATCTTTAGTACCTATTCTTTTATTTTATTAAAGAGATGTTTGTTCATTTGTTTGATTAAGCGTTTATTCCTTATTCCAAAATTTTGTTTAGCAAGAATAAAAAAGGGTATCTATGGAATACTCCCCTATTTTGTGCCAATTTAGAATTGGTTAATAAAAATATGATTTACTTGATTTCTTTATCCTACTTGGAGCATTATTTGCAAAATTTATTTTCCGATGCATTGCAAGTTATTTCAAATCTATAATTTCATCAATTGCATGTCATGAACTTTCCCCTAATAAGGCTTGTACTGGGTACAAGTAGACGGCACCAAGCTGTAGAACTGCTATGCAAGGTCTCTATTTCTGTTTTAATAGACCCCGGATCGACTCATTCATATGTGAGCGATAAGTGTGCATGCCATTTAGGTTGGGACGGGGTAGAATTACCTTATACCATGCTAGTGAGTACATCTTTGGGAAGGTAAAGTGGTGCGAGTAAAGTAGTACAAGGGTGCGATATTGTGGTTGGAAAAGAGATTTTGAAGGCAGATCTCATAATCCTACCCATCGACGACTATGATCTGATTCTGGGTATGGACTGGCTAGCAAAGCATGGAGCAAGAATGGATTACAAGGCCATGACAGTGCAGTCTGTCAGACCCAGATACGGCGTATTAGAGTTTAATGGGAGAAAGGTGAGTAAGTTGAAATTCCTGATAGCAGGCGTAAAGGCGAAGAAAATGCTGAAGAAGGATTATGTGGGATATTTAGCTTATCTAATCAATAAGCCCAAGGATTAGTGTACTTTGGAAAGCACCGAGGTGGTAAAGGACTTTGCAGATGTATTTCCTGCCAAACTCACTTCTCTTCCACCTTCCCGAGAAGTCGAGTTCACCATCGATTTAGTTCCGGGAGCGGAGCCGGTGTCAAAGACTCCTTATCGGATAGCGCCTGCGGAATTGAAAGAATTGAAGGAGCAACTGGAAGAATTTGTTATGCAAGGGTACATAAGACCCAATACATCACCATGGGGAGCCCCAGTGTTGTTTGTAAAGAAGAAGAATGGGACGTTGAAATTGTGCGTAGATTATAGAGGGCTGAACAACCTCACGATCAAGAACAAGTATCCCCTACCTATGATTGATGAGTTGTTTGATCAGTTGCAAGGGTCGTGTTACTTTTCTAAGTTGTATCTCCAGTAAGGTTATTACCAAGTGCGAATCAAGGAAGAGGATATTCCCAAGATGGCTTTCAACACTAGATATGGCCACTACGAGTTCGTGGTAATGCCATTCGGAGTAACTAATGCACCTGCCATTTTCATGGATCTTATGCACAGGGTTTCTCGGCCGTACCTAGATATATTTGTGGTAGTTCTCATAGACGACATCTTAATCTACTCTAAAAGTCCCGAGGAGAATGCGGAGCATCTAAAGTTGGTATTAGAGAAATTAAGAGAGCACAAACTTTATGCTAAGTTTAGCAAATGTGAGTTTTGGTTGGATTCAGTGGCTTTTCTTGGCCACGTGATATCTAAAGATGGAATCAAGGTGGACCCATCGAAAATCGAGGCGGTTTCAAATTAGAAGCAACCGGAGAGCGTGACTGAGGTCAGGAGTTTCCTTGGATTGGCGGGATATTACCGTCGTTTTATTAAGAAATTCTCTACGCTGGCGACACCAATGACCCAATTGCTAAGAAAGGACGTGCCAGACATCTGGAATGATAAGTGTGAGAAGAGCTTCCAAGAACTTAAGAGGAGATTGATGACGGCACCAGTACTGAGCCTACCCGAGAAAGGTAAGGCCTACTCCTTGTACACGGATGCGTCTAAGGAAGGTCTAGGGGTGGTGCTGATGCAGGACAGGCAAGTTATCGCCTATGCCTTGAGGAAGTTAAAGCCGCACGAGGTAAACTATCCGACTCACGATCTGGAGTTAGCAGCGATAGTGTTTACTTTGAAGAAATGGCGACACTATTTGTATGGGGCGGAATATGAAGTTTTCACAGATCATAAGAGCTTGAAGTATATATTCATGCAAAAGGACTTAAACTTAAGGCAGAGGAGGTGGATGGAGTTTTTGGAAGAATACAAGTGTCCAATTAACTGCCATCCGGGGAAAGCGAATATGGTAGCTGATGCGCTAAGTCAAAAAGTGAGGATGGCTAACTTAAGGGTACAAGAGATTCAAGTAGTACAGGATATCTTGGGGGAAAAGGCGGAAGTGAGAGAAGGAAAAATTAGCATGAGTAACTTGAGATTAGAACTTGAGCTGAGGCAAGAGATTAGTGAGGATCAATGGAATAACCAAGAGTTTCAAGTTTTCAACGCAAAGGAAGTGAAGAGAGGAAATAAGGAATTTTGGACTGATGAATCAGGAGTGACGTATTTTCGAGAGTGTCTCTGTGTACCGGATGACCCAATATTGAAGAAAAAGATAATGGATGAGGCTCACAAGAGCAAGTATTCTATCCATCTGAGGGAAGTTAAGATGTACCAAGATTTGAAAAGTGCCTATTGGTGGCCGGGAATGAAAAGAAACGTGGGGCAATACGTCTCTACTTGCTTGACCTGCCAAAAAGTAAAAGCGGAGCACAAGAAGGCAGCCGGATTACTATAGCCGTTGCCTATACCCGAGTGGAAGTGGCAAGAGATGACGATGGATTTAGTTACTGGATTACCAATGTCTAAGACTATGAAGAATGCTGTGTGGGTAGTGGTTGATAGAATGACCAAGACAGCTCATATCATTTCGGTGAATGTGAGGGACTCTAAGGAAAAACTGGCCAAGACATATACTCGCGAAGTAGTTATATTGCATGGAGTGTGGACCAGTATTGTGTCCGATTGAGACCCCAGATTTACTTCTAGGTTTTGAACCAAGTTTCAAAAGTCAATGGGGACGACTCTGAAGCTTAGCACATCTGCTCACCTGCAAACTAATGGACACTCCAAGAGGGTCATCCAAATATTGGAGGACATACTTAGGGCTTGCGTGTTGGGTTTTGCAGATAAGTGGATAGATTGTATACCCTACATTGAGTTAGCATACAACAATAGTTATCAGGCATCGATTGGAATGGCACCCTATGAAGCCTTATATGGGCGGAAATGTCAAGTACCCTTGTATTGGGGATGGGCAGAGGATGGACAAATCAGCAAGTCGAGGGAAGTGAATATTGAGGAAATGGCCGATAAAGTGAAGATAATAAAGGAGAGATTGATAACCGCTCAAAGCCGACCGAAGAGTTATGTTGCCAATAAAAGAAAGGAGTTGGAGTTTCAAGTGGGGGACCGAACTTTCCTAAAGATAACGCCGAGCAGAGGAATTCTGAAGTATCCTAAAGGAGGGAAGCTGAGTTCTGGATACCTAGGACCTTTTCCTGTGATTGAACGGTTTGGACCTGTGGCGTATTGGTTGGAGTTGCCGAAAGGATTAGTAGGAATTCATGATGTATTCCATGTATCCCAGTTGAAGAAATACAACCCTGACCCGGAGCATGTATTGAACGAGGAGCCATTAATTCTACAGCTAAATTTGAGCTACGTTGAGAAACCGATTAAGGTTTTGCAACAGAGTGTCAAGGTGTAGAGAAGTAAACAGATACCCATGGTGAAAATTTTGTGGGATCATCATGGTACTCAGGATGCAACATGGGAAACCGAAGATTAGGTGAAGAAGAAATATCCGAACTTGCTCTAAAGGTACAGCACTCTGAATTTTGGGACGAAATTCCCTTAAGGAGGAGAGGATGTACAATCCCATGTTAGACCGTCTTTGGTAAGTGGGGGAAAAGTCATGCATGTCATATTAAGTTATACCGCAATTGATTATTTGAATTATTTTCCATGAAAATATTGGTTGTGGATTGCACGAATTAATTTATTCTTAAAGTAGTTGGATTGCTTGAGCTTTCATTTATTGAGGAGAGTTTATTAGAAAAAATGGTAAAGCAAGTGGGAAGAAATCAAGGGAGTTGTTAGGAGAATATTTAGAAAGAAAATGTAGCACGGTGGATAAAACTTGGCATTTAAACCTTGATGGGCTTGAGTTTGAATCCAAGCTATTTCTAATCCTTTTCATTCTCTTATTTTCTTTCCTCCTTCCCTAATTTTTCCCTAGCTTGGTTGAAATCCCTAGGAGAATAGCCACTAGGAAATTAATTTCATAAGAAGAGAAAAATAAATTAGGAGAGTGATTTATTTGAAAATTATTTTATAAAATACTTGAGAACAAATTAAATTTTTTGTTCTAATATCTTCTCATAATCTTTTGGGGAATTTTAAAGATTTCTAATCTGGATTTTCTTTTAGCAATATCTAAATAATATATTAGTAGAGAAAAATATATATAAGAAAGCATACAGGTATTATTTTCAAGGAAATAAATTCCCATATTTTATCTTCTTTCAAATAATATTTTCTTGATAGGAATAAAAGGCTTGGAGATAAATTTAAATGAAGTATTTATCTCTTGGATAAATCCAGGAATTTTCGAAGCCTTTAGGGAAATTTTCAATAGATATGAATAGGAAACCAGAATTTTTATTTCCTAATAACTATATAATAGCTATTACCTAATTTAATATATGGAATTAATTAAACTATTTCCTAATTAGATGACTTAATTCTCCTCTAAAAATTTCTGGAAGATTCTCTCAAAACTGCCGCCACAGTGAAGAGAAATAACCTAACAAAAGACTCTTCAAAACCTAGCTAGCATTGACCAAGAAAACCCTAACCAATTAGGACTTATTTTCAGCTAAAAGGAAACCAGAATCTCAACTCGTAGACCCTCAGAATTTTTGTCACGTTCACACACACACACACACACACACACACACACACTCTCTCTCTCTCTCTCTCTCTCTCTCTCTCTCTCTCTCTCATGAAATTTCCAGCCAAAACCCCACATCAAAAACCACTCCAACAGACCTGCACAAACAGCTACACAAACCCTAATCTCTCCCTTGCTAATATCGTCCAAGAAGCAGCCAGAAAATCAGTAATTTTCCAATCTCTTTTTCCTCCAAATTTCTGCCACCTTCAGCCCTAATTCACCCATAAATTCCAGCACAAAATATGCACAAAAGTCCCTAGTTATCAAGCAGAAAAACAGCTGCACAAAGGCCCATTCTTCCTCTCCTATTTTTGCTATTACAAGGGCCCAAAACCAATCAGATTTCTCCTCTCTTTCTATCTAGAATCTCAGCACCCTTAGCTTCACAAACACAGCAGCCACCAACCCTAATTCACCTCCAAAATCTCGGTAGCACTACAGAAAACCAAAGCTAAACAATTTTCTGTTTTGATCAAGAAACCCTAACAAGGCCAAAACTTCTTCAATAACCAAAACCCTAAAGAACCTCAGTCTAACCTATCTCCTTCATTAAATAGCCTCAAACAAACCCTAAATACCCTCCATTGCTCAGAAATTCTGGCCGCCAACCCTCCTCCACATCTGGACCAAAACAGCACCAACACTCCATCAAAGTTGAAAGCCAACTCGAAGGTAAGCAACTCCTCAACTCTTCATCAACTCCTCTTCAATTCCT
Source organism: Voacanga thouarsii (assembly GCA_026120185.1). Lineage (NCBI taxonomy): Eukaryota > Viridiplantae > Streptophyta > Magnoliopsida > Gentianales > Apocynaceae > Voacanga > Voacanga thouarsii. The sequence continues at coordinate 518,887 of JANUWF010002977.1, forward strand.
CTCATCTTCTTCTCCTAAATCTCGATCATAAGGGACTGATTTTACCCATTCTTTAGGGAGTCTTGATCAAGGTCATCGAAGCGATCCAAACTCTTCAACTAGTGATCAAACTTAAGCTAGCTAACAAGGAGTTGCCGTGATTTAAGTCTAAATCGCTAAGAGGTAATCAAGATCATATCCTTATTGGTTTAAATGGTCTTAAAATTCAAAATATGGGCTTAAGGATGCCTATGGAGTCTAGTATGAAAGCATGAATATACTAGATGGATGAACATGTTGATGAATGCCATAGACAAAGCATGTAAGATATAGGACATTGATGTATCTTGTCATGATGAATCTAGATTCATGCTAAATAGGAAAAATATGAGATCTTTTAATGTTTATAGGGCTATTTATGATGATTTTATGTTAGCTTAATATGGAAGATGGCATGTGATGAATTGATCTAGGTCAATGCATGGTCATGATTAATAGAATCGTAAATGAACGTTATATATGTGATTTAGTGAGTTAAATACCATTGATGCAATAGGTAAATAATGAAATCATGGAGAGTCATGTTGTATGAATTAATGAGTGGAACGATTAAATCCTAATTGCGGGGTTATTTGCTCTAGATAAGGAAGGAGTGGAAATTAGAGCAATCGATTGAGTTGGATTTGGCTGCGATATATCCAAGTAAGTCCCTGCATAACCGTTTTGATAAATGTTACATGTTTGCAAGAAATTTTTACAATGTTATTTGGAATTAATGTCAATATGATGTTTTAACACAAGGATTGAGCCTTGACTGAAAATGATGAGTTATACTGGATTGTTGTGAGACTTGGATTGGAAACGTGGATGTTTTATGTTCAAAACGAATTTACTAAATTTTAATTGTTCAACTTCAAAAACGACTTGACGCTGCCATTACAAAAAACCACGTTATTGCAAATTAATTAAAGACTTTCGAAAAAGGGAAAATGATTCTGCCCCTATTCGGGGAGCATTTAGTACTCAGCGGGGGTAGGCTAGTAGTACTAGTCTCGAAGAGCAAGAGCAAGTCTTCTGGTAGGTGGCCACCTCCAAAAGATAATCTCAACTTGGATAGGCGACAGTACTACTTAGTCAGGCCGGTCCGAGCTAGCATATTGGTCCATGTGGACATTGTTGATCCGGATTGGACAACCAGAATGTTGGGTGTAGAGATAAAGGAATATCTCACCTAGTGGGAGAATTCCCCACTGCTCCTTTGTTCAAAGAATACATCGGGGAGCTATCATGGTGGTGACCATGATATGGATTGTGTTACTATATTGCTGAATCATTTGCTAGTCTCTATTTAATGAATTATGATTTTGATGAAACAGTGATTGATTGTGAATTGTTTTAAATTTATTAAGCAAGGCTCCTTTGTATGACTGTTCTTGATGAGATTGTCTTGCAAACATGATTTTGTGGTTTTGATAAACCTACATACATGAAATGGTTATAACTGACATTTGCACACACGGGACTTATTGAGATGTCAATCTTATACCTTATATATCATGATTTCTGGGGATTTCTGGGCGAAGCTAGGGTTGAGCTCCAATTTATTTATTTAGTTGTGTTTTGAATTTATTTCAAAAGACGCTTGTTAGTTTTGATTTTCCAGACGTGTATAAGTTTTGCTTTTTGATGTAATGGAATTATTCTTTTAATTTTATTTAGCGGTTTTCGTTTTAATTTTTACCTCGTTATAAAGACCCCTAGTCTTTTGGACGGGGCGATATCCTGCCCTATCTAAGTACCTAGGGTGTGGGGTGTTACAGCTTATATAAATAACCCAGTAAATAATTAACGAGCCCAAATGAACAAAAAAATTAATTTTTAATTATTTATTTCTTGGGCTTATATAAATAACCCAATAAATAATTAAGCTTTAATTATTTCCCCTTAGTTTAAGCCCAGGTTAATTTCCTGATTATTCATACTGGACCTAGGCCCTGAATAATTGATTAACTAATTAAACTAGATAATAATTTCTCTCAACTCCCATTTTTTAATTTATTTATTTATTTTATTCCAGTCTAATAATAAATTAGATATCCTGAATAAAATAAAATGAAATAAACTAAAATCCTCTTGAACTGAGACCAATTCCTCAACCCAAAATTAATTAGGACTTACGGGCTATTCTGAGGACTAAAAAGACACATCGTCTTGGCTGCTAAAATGACCAAAATACCCCTGCTATATAAATAGTTGTATTTTGCATTTTAAATATTTCCTAATATCACCATAAGGAAATATTAACCCCAAGGACAATGCTGCATTAGCAATGTCTCCGACCTACAGGTGAAATGACTAAAATACCCCTCTACACATCGCCGTATATTTAGAGAGGAAGAAGTATACTAACACCCCTCTAAATGACATCTACCATTCTTAGGCTTCTAGTCCAATGATCCACGACTTCTTGGAGTGTTTTCGCTTTCCAAGGGAGCTACCCTAAAGCAAACATCCGAGTCATGTTTTCCAGGGCCCTGGGCATTTTAGATCATTCGTACAACCACAAAGGGCGATATAGTGTAGAAACTATCTTGTACAAAGCTATCTTAGCTAACTAGTTACATATACCCAATACACAAGTATATTGGTTCTACTATAGAACCTCAACTATAGCATATCAAATCATATGCTTCCAGCTTTGTCAGACCACCAACTCATACTCAAGTCGTAGAGCATTAGTCCACGCTGTAGCGGTAGTAGTCTAGGTTTCTATCATATAGTACTTTTAGAAACCACTACTACAGGTCATATCCTACATATTCGAAATACGCTTATGTCATGAAGTGAGTGAACTACCCATTGGCTAAAGGTAAGCCATTCCCTATTTGGAATTCATAACATAATAAGCTAAACATGATGAGATTCCTATTCTTATCAATAGGTTAAGAACAAATATTTATATGTTAAATAACCCATGATCCATACCTCACTGTGAAAGAACACCATTCACATGGATCACGTATTTACACACAATGGGTCTGTTCTAAACAAAATTGTGCACAAACAAAAAATAAATTCACAAACAATTTCTGAAAATAAATTATTTCGTTAAAATATTCAATTTTACATTAGAAACCTAGTCTAAGAGGGCATACAATCTAACAACTTCATTCTTCTAGTTGCTCCTTTAGTTCTTTCAATTCTGCTGGTGCCATCTGATATGGGGTTTGGGATACAGGTTTTGCTCCTGGAATTAGATCTATGGAGAACTCCATTTCCTGAATAGAAGGAAGAGAAGGGAGCTCTGCTAGAAACACATCTGGAAAATCCTTTATCCCCTCAGTATTTTCCAAGGTGAACTAATCATTTCTCTTGTTTATCACGTAAGTAAAAAATCCTTAGCATCCTTCCTTTAGCAACTTCCGGACTTTTGCTCCAGCTATCAAAAATTTAAATCCTTTACTCACTTACTGATGAATTCTAACATATCAAAATCATGTTTGATGAACTGGATAGACTAATTCTTATAATCTACCTTAGCTCCATGCTTAGCTAGTCAATCTATACCCAAAATTACATCATTATCACCAACAGCTAAGACTATTAAATCTTCCTCCAAGTTCTCCTTCCCAACTCTAATCTTACAACTCTGCACATACCTATTTGCTTGCACCATTTTCCACAAGGGCGTTCTCACCAACAAGGTAAAAGGTAGCTCTACTCCATCATTTCCCAAATGATATGCATAATTCTTGTTTAGATAGGAATCGCTGGATCTAGGGTCTATCAAAGTATTAACTGAATGACCTTAGATAGTAAACATACCTTCCACTATTACTACATCTATTCCAACTTCTTCTCAATTAAGTCCAAAAACCTTTGTTTTCACTTACGGCTTTTGGGTTCCACTTATAGAGGCTCTTGCGTTATTGGCTTCAATTAGCTCCTGTGGTCTGTGCTGGGTTTCCTTGCCCGATTTAAAGAAGTTTTGGGTAGGTGTTTCAGAGATGTATTGGGTCTTTGCAATTAAAACATTTTCTTTCAGCTCCCTTAGACTAGCAATTCTTCTCCACATGTCCCTTCTTACCACAATATCAGCACATTGGGAGATTCTGCGTAGGACCAGTCGGTGTTGTACGTGCTTGCTTCCTTTTTGTGCTGCTATTGCTGTTGGGCAAGTCGCTTATTAGCTTACTATCTCGGAAAAGATCTTGGTGGTTACTTTGGTGGTAAGAAAGGTTTCGGTACTATCCTATTTCTACCCTCATTCTCCTTTTCGGTGGCTACGTCTACTACACCAAAGTATGTTGTTGTTGGGGAATGAGCCAAAGCCCCTCTCCGCTCCTGCCTCAAGCTTTTGATAAACTGCCTGGGGCAATTATGCTTAGTATCCACTAGTCTTTTGCAATACTTTGACAATTAAGTAAAGTGAGAAGCATACTGAGCCACTGTTATGCTCCCATGTTTCAAATTCTGAAACTTATCTTCCTTTTTCACTACTATCCACCGAGGGTTATATTCTGCTCTAAATGCTTCCACAAAATTAGCCTACATCTAGTCTTAATTTCTCAATTCCTAATCTTCTTGAACTCGCTGCCACCAATCATGAGCTAGGCCTCTCAGTCTAAAAGAAAAAAATTTGACCTTCCTTTTCTTGATAAACTAGAGTGTAGCAAAAATATCCTCTATCTGCTCCACTCACTACTCCACTTTTTTATCTTGTTTAGCTTCACCAAAGAAGGTAGGAGATTGGAATTTCAGAAACCTATCTAGAGCTTCATCCTCCCCTATTGGGTTCCTTCGTTCCGACAAGGTTTGAAATATCTCGGTCATCTTGTGAAATGCTTGTCCCATGGTCACATCAGTAGGCCCTTCAGACCCCATTTCTTGCTTAAGCTCATTCTCATTCCACTAATTCGGCGAGGAAATTTGGGTAGCATTGTACTCAAGAATCACGGGTTCCGCTTTAAGGATCTTTCTGCTGGTTGCTACTATGCAACGCTTTGGTGCCATTCTATATCCTCACCCCCAAATAATGAGTTATGCAACAAAATTTAAAACATTTAAATCCAAGCATGCATACATATTCATGCTTGAGTAAAAGTAAATCATTTGCAAGCTTGGTATAGATAATAACATCTTCAAGATTGGAGTACACCAAGATACTTTTATTTTCAAAAAAAATAAAATAATAAAATAATCAAAATGAACCTCTAGTATAAGAGTTTATTAAAAGTAATAATACTAGTCTTCTAGACATGGAAAAACTTCATGTCCCTAATCCTCATTGGAATCTTTGGGCTCAGCATCATGCAACCAACCCCCATTGTTCTTAGAAAGGTCTATCCCTGTACATTCCCAAATCCATAGTCCATAGGTTCCTCTCTAGGTCTCCTAGAACTCTTCACAGTTTCAATATAGTTGGGTAGGAGTATAAAAGAAGGTCTAGATAGAGATTCATAGTCTATCTCTCACAGATCATCACTATCAACAGTCAAGTCAATCATGGGGCTAGGTCAGTTTAGGGACATATTCCATATCAATAAGCTCATCCTTGCTATCAAAGATCAAGTCTACTATGGGTATAGATGGTGGCTCAATAATTGGAACCTCATCATCACTGCTTTCCTCTAAAGGTATCACTAGTTGAGGTGCAGGTTGCAGTGTAGGTTGTGGTACTTGTAAGTCTTCTGAATAGAGAAGGATTGGTGGATGCCATGCCTGCCCCTTCTTTACAGTTTAGTACATTCAAACCATCCTACCGCATAAACCACCCAGATTAGTCCAAAGTTTTAATATTAATGAAATAAATCAAATACTATCAATATTTACCTAAACCTAGCCTCTGATACCACTTGTAACACCCCACTACCTACATACCCTAATAGAGTCGGGGATGTCGCCCTGTATGAAACCCCACCTAAAACCAACCCTAGAGTAAGGGGGTTGGGAATGCATATCATATTATTTTGCATGAAATATATATGTTTTTGAATGATTTTATGTGCTTTAGAATCGTGGATTATAGGTTTAAATGCTTAGTTATGCTTGTTAAGTAGGATGGGTAAAATGATAATTTTGCTTGAGGTCAGAATAGGGAGATAACTTGTGGAGTAGATAAGAAAAATATGTGGGTGAGAAAATAAGAACAAGAGTTGGTGTGGTATAGTGGTTAGAGCTTTGGAATTAATCTCTAAGGTCATGAGTTCAAATCCTATCATTTAAGCTTTTACCATGATTATCTTAATTAAGTTTGAATTTTTGTTTTCTTGCATTCCATGAAAATAGGAATGATTGTCTTAGGGGAGACATGAAGAGAATGTCCTAATCTTATCCTCATGTCCTAAAAGAATTCTAGAAGAATTCTTGTCCAATTTATTACCTCTAGCTTTGTCCTAGCATTTTCATAATTCAAATGAACTAAAATCCATTAAATCTTTTTCTTTGGATTCCAAAAAAATTCTGTGATAATTTCTTCCCCTTGAATTTCGAAAATCATCTTTGGGGAAGGGAGGTTGACCGAAAAATAGGAGGGGAAATAGGAAGGGTTCCAAGAGAAATCAATCAACATGGAAGGACCTTCAAATCTATCTTCATGATGTTCATGCTTTAGTAGTAAGAAATCTGGAAATTTTCCAGATTTGTTGCAGACATTTTCTTCAAAAATTCAGGCCATAAACCCATTCAATTGCTGCCAAGAAAATGGTCATTTCAAGTGGCTTGGAAGCTGGAAAAATTGTGCAATTTTCGGACTGCACAAAACAGCACCAAACCAGAACAATTTTCTGGGCAATTCGCAGCTCTTCATCAAATAAATGAAGCTGTTTTTAGTTCATCTTCAAGCCAGCAAACTCCTCTGTATTTGTCCAGAAATGAAGCTAAAAAATCACCCTTGGAAGACCCTCAAACATCCCTGAAGAACCCCTGAAAAACTGAGCCAAGAGAGTGCGAAAATCCTGCACCAAAATTATGCAATTTCCGGAAAGCCACGAACACTTGAGACCAGATTATTTTCTTGTTAATTCTAAGTTATATTCATCAATAAATTTTATTACATAAATTAAAATTACTACTATATTTTTTTTCTTCAAAAATTCGAAACACTAGGGGATTTGGATTAGAATATTAAATCAAACTATTAATATTTTTATTAAACGAAAATTTAAAATAATTTATTAATAAAATTTAATTATTATTAATTATTTATTATCTCTTCAAAATTAATTAAAAATTATTATTTATTTAATTTATTATTTATCTATAATAAAGCTATTTTTAAATTACCATTTCTTAATATTAAATAAGACTTAATAATATTTAAAATTCAAACATTGGTTTATTTATTAATAATAACACTCAAGAATTATTATTTGAGTCTATAATTTATTAACAATTATTTTAGAACCCCTAGTTATTTCAACCTATCAAACTAGACTTATTTTATAAAATTCTTCAGCATCTAGCCTTAAATCTTAGGACATTAAGGTCATGGTTGTCACTAGATGAGCTAAGAATTATTTATGTAAGGCAGGTATAGCTTGAATGTGACCTTATGTTTTGTGTTTACCCCAGGCAGGGGTTAGGTCAGCCTTGGAAGACTTTTGAGTAGAGCAAGCAAAGAAGCAGGTAAGCTCCTGCATCGAGTTTTGTGAAGACCAAAAGTTATTGTGGCAAGCAAATGCAATGTATATGGACAATTATTTGTAAATGCAATTAAGGACTGTTTTTCCTTTTTATTTCAGTCAAGCAAATCATTTGAAAATTGAACAAGCAGTTTTACACAAATCTAAACTTTTTCTAAAACCCAACTTGACTAGACTTTTGGAAACCCTTAATTGCTATTTTCAAATAAAGCAAAGTTTGATCAATTTTCTCCCAAGAGGAAACAATCAACGTTGAGTACTCAATAAGGGTAGACCACCAGGACTAGTCTTTGAAAGGTTAGGGTAAGTCTCTCAGTAGGTGGCCACCTCTGAGAGGTGAGTCCTTCCTGGATAGGATGCCAGTCCGGTAGGTCATACCTGTCCGAGCTAGCAAGTTTCAGTCATGTGGACTATGTGTTTCGGAGTGGACAACCGGTAAGTTTGGGTGTAGAGATAGAGGAGTATCTCACTCGGTAGGCTGTACACCTACCTTTTGTCAGCTTGCACAAAGTGTGGCATTCTGACTGTTATTTAGTCTTGGGGCCCAACGTGTGGTAACCCATGGCTACCCATTTGAGTGGTTGTATTTATTATGCACATGTATGGTTTGAAAAACGAAACACCACTCTTTATTTTCAGCATTTATTTATTGCTTGCCAGCACTTTTCCTTATGAAACTTTTACAACCTGCATACATGAGTTATTTTACCTGAAACACTCAAAGCACACACGGACTTACTGAGATTTTTATCTCACCACCTTTTATGCCATATTTTCAGGAAGATCCTGCTGTGAAGGTCATTAGCTAGATAGTTTCCTGTGCTTAAAGACTCATGTTATTTACTTTAAGTGTTGTTTGAGAGATTGTTGCAAATAATTTATTTTGGATTTGTTCCAGTACTTATCTTTTGGGTTGTAATAAGCTTAAATTTTAAAGTCTTTAATTTATTTTATTTTTATGTAACCTGGTTATAAAGACCCCTTGTCCTCTGGACGGGGCGACATCCCCAGCCCTGATGGGCCTAGGTAGTGGGGTGTTACACACTGTCCTAAGGACAAAGGGTCTTTATAACTAGGACTCACAGAAGAAATGAAAGAAACAATCCAAATTTAAACTTATTACAAATCAAAACAATACATGAATAAGTCTCAGAACAAACAAATGTCAACTAGAGTCTCTCAAAATGAAATACAATCAAAATTAGTCTTCATTGAAAGGCCGCACTAATCATTCAACCTTCATAGCAGGATCAACCAAAAAAATGGTATAATAAGGTGGTGCGAAATAAATCTCAGTAAGCCCATTTGTGATCAAGGTGTCTTAAGGAAAACAGTTCATGTATGCAAGTTGAGAAACATTTACAAAAGTAATGTGCGGGCAAGTCACAAATAAATTTCACAATGCGAGCATTGGAGTTTTCCTTTCGAATGCCATACATTGTATAAAGTAAAAGCAACCACTCAAAAGAAGTAGACATGGCACCACACTTTGTGTACCGTGACAAAAGAATGTTCAGGATGCCACATTTTGTGCATTCTGACACAAGGTAGGTGTGCGGCCCACCGGGTGAGATGCTACTTCATTTCTACACCCAAACTTACGGGTTGTCCATTCTAAAAATACACAGCCCACTAAAATTGTACTTTCTTGCTCGGACCAGTTTGATCTATAAAACTGGCATCCTATCCAGGAAGGACATACCCCTCTGAGGTGGCAACCTATTGAGAGACTTATCCAAACCCTTCAAAGACTAGTTATAATAGTCTACTCTTATTGAGTAACCAACGTTGTATTTATGCCTTTTGGAAAAAGAAGAATCATCCAACGAATTTTCTTTGAAATAGAAATTATGGTTTACAAAATTGTTTTCAAAGTTGATTTTTAGAAACAATTTAGCATTTGGCTTAAAATTGCTTGCTGAACTTTTTATTATTTGATTCAATAGAAAATGAAAAGAAATTATCCATAATTTCATTCCAAGTACATTTCTATGTATATTCACATTTTGACTTGTGGAAGTGATTTTTGATCTTCAACTAGCTTTATGCAAGGACTTACCTGATCTCTTACTTTCCCTTGACATAATAGTCTTCCCAGCTGGCTCAAGGGAATCTAGCCCTACCTAGGGTAAATATAGGTTTTAAGTCACCTCACATCTGAGCAACAATTACGCAAATAAATAACTCCCAACTTAATATGCTTAAGCTTATCTAGTTACAACAACATCTAGTTACGACAATATTGTCTTAGGACTTCTAAAATTAATTGGTAAGGTATTCTGGTGTTTTTTATTAATTTATAGAATAAGAATAATTTGATATGCCAATATAAATAGGTGTTACAAATAACAAATAACAAATAACAAATTATAACAATAATTATTTATTAACAAATAATAATAAATAATATTAATAATAAATAATAACAATTATTATTATTTAATATATATATATATATAAGTGTAGATAAAAGTTTTAATAAGAATAATCAATAATAATATGAATATAAAAAATATTAGTATTAATTAATTCCAATATATTATTATTTTTATTTAATAATGATTAATAAAAATATTTCTATTTGTTTAGTTAGTAAAATAATAATATTTTAAGTAATAATTAATTCTAGAAATATTATTGTTGACAGCAATTAATAAATTAAAATAAAAAATGGTAATAATATTATTATTGATAGTAGTAGTAGTAGTAGTAGTAGTAGTAGTAGTAGTAGTAGTTGTAAAAAGTAGCTCTAATAATAAGTTTTAATGACTATAGTGATATAAATAGTATTAGAAATTTAGAAAGGTAAAGTATGTACACACACACACACACACACACACACACACACACACACATACATACATACATACATACATACATACATACATTTATATTTAAACACACATATATTTAATAAAAAAAGTTGATTTGTGCAAAAATAAACTTTTAATAATATTTATCACAAGAAGGGTGGTACTATAATAACAATAATATTATCAAGGTATTTAGTGCCAAAAATAACATCATGGAAGCATAATCAAAACAATGGTGATACAATTTCCATCATTCATCACAACATCCATACTAGTAACATAAAGCCTCTATTCGTACTGTACTTAATCAGCATATAATGATCCTGAAGCATAATGAAACAATAATTCATAAGCCTCAATATCCATTTCAATCATCATATCTTAAAGTTATTCTATTCACTTATATACATATCACTATCCCAACAATATTAAATCAACATATTAATTTTATCGTCTAGAAGTCTTGAGTTCGAAAGTTAAGAAGAAGGTCATAGTAGAAATACCTGTTTGATAATCGTTGAAGTTGAAGATGTTGTCTTGTCCAATGAAGTCCCTCGAGTGCTTGAAGAGTCCTCTGTCATTTGAAGTTGTTCAAGGATGGCCACCAATGGGTCGGCTAAAAGAGAGAGTGTGTGATATTAAGATAGTGAAGAAAAGAAGATGGGGTATATGATAGGGGCTAAAATTATCATTATTTTTGTATTTATTTGAGACATTTTTAATACAATAATTAGTCATATTCCTTCATATTTGATATTTCACTTATAAAAATATTTTTTTGTAATTTTATACAAACATAGGTGACATTTGGAGCTAATTAAGTAATTTCCCAGTGCAGACCCAACATAAGGCCAAAAAGATGAACCTAGCACCAATTGTATACTGGAAGAATAAAGCAAATCAGGAAAAAAGAATTTGATGAAACAGAGGAAGGTGAAATTGGAAATTGAAAAGGGAACAATGGCTCAAAAGAGATTACGGCTTGGTTGGCTCAAGCAAAGAACAAAACTCAAAATGAAAAAAGAAATAAATCAGTGGGTCAAGACAAGAAAAATAAAGAAACAAAGCAAAAGGGGAAGAAGACAAAAATTTATCATGGCCAAGATGTATGACATCTTAGGAAGGATGTATGAAGCTAAGCCGTAGCTCAGCGAGAAGATAACATAAGAAGGAAATCGTGGGTGGCTTCATTAGCTCGATTGTGGCAGCTCACCAAATAACACAAGATTGGCTTAGATGAGCCAATGTAAGAAGAAAGGGGATGGCTTTGGTGGCTTGTTGGCTCAGCAGAAAAGAATTCGGCTCGGGTAAGCCGAATTCATAGGAGAGTGGCTTCTGTGTGGCTCAAATAAAAGGAAAGCGGCTCAGTAAATGGAATTAAAGAAGAAATGGCTTGGACTTTATTACTTCAGTCTATTCTTGCAACTCAGGTGAATTGATGTCAAATGGAAAACGGCTTGGGATTTGGTAATCATCTCGGGTGAAGCTGATTTCAAGAAAAGGAATGTGCTTCAGTACAAAAAGACAAAACCAAGTTTCCAATTCTTTCACAATTTCCTTCTTTATTTTTATTTAGAATTTTTATTGGAAATTACTTCTTTTCTCTTTTGAATTTTTAGGAAAATTTTAAGCCTATAAATAAAGGCCAATTACGTTAGAAAAAAGTTTGTGCTCAATGTGGAGACTTAGACATATTTTTTAGAGTTCACTATTAATATTTTCTCTAGAAAAATTACTCAAGGAGCATTGTTTTGGGAGGAGTTTTCATTATAAATTTAAAGGTTTGTCTATGAGTACTTATCTATTTCCCTTGTTTTCTTTTTCTTGAACAATGATGAGTTTCATTCTTTAATTATATTTGGATATTATTCTTGGATTTATGATTTTGAATTTATTTAATCCTTAATTAATTAATTATTTTCTTTGGTATTTGATAACTTATTATCATTGGTTTTTAATGCGAGTTCTTCTAATTAACTTGGGAAAACGATGTGAGAAGTTTATTATATTGATTTCATATTTGTCAAATCTTAATAGACTTGGGTGATGAAGTTAGGATTTTAGGACTAAAGTAATCAAAGATTAGTTGATTCCATTTCAAGCAAAGGGTTATTAGCAAATTTCAAGTTTGTAAGGAATTGAGCTAAATGCATGTTTTGGTTATGTTGGCTTGATTAGGAATTCTGTGAACTTAATCAAAAGATACAAATTCCATGGATTAGGAAAAGAAGTGGAATTTATCTAAGTAGATTCTTGACTTGGAAAATGATTGAATTTTACTTTATATTCCTTCATGATGCCACTTTATATTCCTTCATGATGCCGGGGAAAATAATTCGTTATAATAAGTATTAGAAGATTCATGGCATACTTTTGAGAATAACTATTTAATTACATGTTTTTTCCTCTATGAGTTATATATATATATATATATATATATATATATAATTTTTACCACTTTATTGGGTCAGTTAAACAATGAATGAAAAGGATTAGTGTGTACTTCTTTTTTTGAGGATCGATACTAGTTAATTCCCTATGCTATGCTTGCGATGAGTATACTTGGTCATATATGTATTTTTAGGATTAATGTTTCAATTAAAACATGACTAAGGGATGGATTTAAATTTGACGATTTTTATACACTTAAAATTTACGCATCATCTATGCATTCCAAATATGCTTATACTATTGCTGTGAGGGGACTACTCATTGGTTAAAGATGAACCATTCTCCACTTGAAAAATTATAGTATAATGATCTAAACCTTGATGAAGTACCTAACTTCATCAATTTATCAAGAACCTTTTTATTTATGTATTAAGTAACCATAATTTGTACCTTACTATGATGCATAACCCAACACGTAGACTACTGACTAGCATACTTGGACCTTCATGTATGAAAAATATGAGTACAAACTAAGTAAAATAAATACTTTTATTATTACAAAATAATATTACTTAACATAATTTCTTTCTCTTTTGGGGCATATTTCCAACAAAATATTCATTCCAAATTCATTACATGCATTTCTTTGTAGAAATAAATAAATAAATAATGATTCTTTTAGTGTATATTTCCTATAAAATATTCATTCCAAATTCATTACATGCTCCTACTTTTCTACTTCAAATTGTAATATAATTTTTGTAATGATTGTAAGCCATACGACTTAAGTAAGTTAGGCAATCCTAACATATATGAATCATATTATTTGTAGTCTTGATTTAAGAGGTAGAGTGAATCACATTGAATCGACATAAACTTGTTTAACTTAATTTTGATGTTCTAAGTTGTATCTAGCTTAATATATGAGTATACTTGAGATTAATACAGATAAGTGTTAGGATGAATCCTAAGATGGAGGAAGGAATAATACTTTCACCATGTAGACTTTATTTGCACATATGTTGATTTATTCTTGTTAATTTGCCTAATATATAATCTATGTAGAATTATTCATTTTTGTGTGCGAGCTATTTGCTTATTGTGGATAATTGTGATTTTCTTGAGGACAGGCAAAAGCTTAATTGTGGGGGAGTGAGTATAAATTGTACTTTATTTGTTGTAAAACTCAACTTAAATGACAACTCTTCCCCACATTTTCACAAATTTTTGTAGGAGTTACGAATAAAGATTGGATGAAGAATAAGATTGAGAAGAGTTAAAAAAGACAAGAAAAGCTGCCACAATTAAAGATGAGCAGCATTGCCTAGTTTAAGGTAAATGGCCCCACATGGTTTTAAAAGCCAAGAAGACTAGAAATACTAAAATAAAATAGCGATGTTCAAGTTTGTGTAAGCGGCACAACTCAGATATGCGATAATGTTAATTTGTCAGAAAAACGATACCATTTATATCAACTTAAGTGGTACTGCCCCGTGTTAAAATCAGGCCTTATTTTGAGTCAATTACAAATTTCTACGGCTTTGAGGGCTATAAAAGGTATACATCTAGACCAGAAGTGGTGGTTGGCGGTGTTGGATTGTATGCCCTCTTAGACTAGGTTTCTGATGTAAAATCGAATTATTTAATAAAAGAATTTATTTTCAGAAATTGTTTGTGAATTTACTTTTTGTTTGTGCACGATTTTCGTTTGGAACAGACCCATTGTGTTTAAATAAGTGATCCATGTGAATGGTGGTCTTTCACAGTAAGGTATGGATCACGGGTTATTTAACACATAAACATTTGTTCTTAACCTATTGATGAGACTGGGAACCTCATCATGTTTAGGTTATTGTGTTATGAATTCCAAATGGGGAATGGCTTACCTTTAGCCAGTGGGTAGTCCACTCACTTCATGACATAAGCGTATTTCGAATACGTAGAACAGGACCTATACTAGTGGTTTCTCAAAGTACTATATGGTAGAAACCTAGACTACTACCGCTACAGCGTGGACTAGTACTCTACGACTTGATTATGAGTTGGTGGTCTAGCGAAGCTGGAAGCATATACTTTGATTTGCTGTAGTTGAGGTTCTATCATAGGGCCAATATACTTGCATGTTAGGTATGTGTGACTAGTTAGTTAAGACAGACTTATACAAGATAGTTTCTGCACTATATCGCCCCTTGTGGTTGTCCGAATGGTCTAAATTATCCAGGGCCCTGGGAAACATGACTTGGATGTTTGCTTTAGGGTAGCTTCCTTGGAAAGCGAAAACACTCCAGGAAGTCGTGGATCATTGGACTAGAAGCCTAAGGATGGTAGATGTCATTTAGGGGGGTGTTAGTACACTTCTTCCTCTCTAAATGTACGGCGATGTGTAGAGGGGTATTTTAGTCATTTCACCTGTAGGTCGGAGACTTTGCGAATGCAGCATTGTCCTTGGGGTCAATATTTCCTTATGGTGATATTAGGAAATATTTAAAATGCAAAATACAGCTATTTATATAGCATGGGTATTTTGGTCATTTTAGCAGCCAAGACGATGTGTCTTTTTGGTCCTCGGGATAGCCCGTAAGTCCTAACTATTTTTGGGTTGAGGAATTGGTCTCAGTTGAAGAGGATTTTATTTTTTATTTTATTTTATTTTATTTTATTTTATTCAGGAAGTCTAATTTATTATTGGACTGTAATAAAATAAATAAATAAATAAATAAAATATGAGTTGAGAGAAATTAATTATCTAGTTTATTTGGTTAATTAATTATTCAGGGCCTAGGTCCAGTATGAATAATTAAGAAATTAACCTGGGCTTAAACTAGGGGAAATAATTAATGTTTAATTATTGATTGGGTTATTTGTATATGCCTAAGAAATAAATAATTAAAGATTAATTATTATGGTTCATTTGGGCTCATTAATTATTTATTGGGTTACTTATGTAAGCCCAGAAAATAAATAATTAATATTTATTATTTTGGGCCTTTTGGGTCCAAGAAAAATAATAAATATTTATCTGGCCCAATAGCTTGGACCTTAGGGTTTTTTCCAGATACGGTTAAGAGGAGTTTAAGGTTAGGCCAAACTGTTTCTCAGGATAACATCCGGGTATTTTGAAATCTCGGGGAGATGTTTATCAGAGATTGAGAGACCTAGTTTAGGCTAAAATATAAACAACTCTTTGAAAATAAAAAACCCCTAATTTTTCTTTCCCAAAAACCACACACCCACGTGGGTCTCTCTCTCTCAAGGTCTCTCTCCTTCTTCTTGTTTTTCTCTTGTTCTTTGCTAATCAATAGCGAAAGAACTAAGGAGTTTTGAGATCGTTCCTCTTCACCATAGTGTTCACCAACTAGAGGTTAGGCTGAGGAATATCCCGAGAGCTGGAGAGCTAAGTGTTAACGCAAACAAGACGAAGTCGAAGGCTAGCGGGTGTTCAACCGGAAGCTCCTTCAAGTGTGCAAAGCGAGGCGATTCCAGCCGTTCAATCTGTTCCTACGCAACCTAGGAGGGTTAAGGAACGCAAAGGTATGATCTTCACGCTTCCGCATGGCCTTTATGGCTCGCGTTTAATTTTTTTTCTCTGTTTTTTTTCCCGTCCATGGCTCCCTGTTTCTGCATTTTTCCATCAGGCGGAGAGGAAAAACACATAAACACAAGATAGAATATCCAAGAGAGAAGATTGGAGTTTTGATCAAGAGGAGATAGAAGAAGAAAATAAACAATGGCTTGTCTATAAGTTTCTCTTTGTCTCTTTTCTTTGTTTTCTCTTGTCAATTTGTATTATTTATTTTAATTGTATTTAATGGGATGAAACCTAATTAGATTCTTGTACTAAACTGTTATTGATTTCTTGAATTTCAATTTCTAGTATGTAATTACTTGGGCTTATTTTTATTGGATTGATTGTATATTAACAACCGTTTAATGAATTCGAAAGATAGGGTTAGGAATTTAGTTCTAAGCTAATTGATTCAATGTTTATTTTTACTTGGTTAACTCAAGAGAGAGGTTAAAGGATTAGAAATTTGTAATCATTGGGATCTTAGTATTACCTAGAGATAGGGATATTCGGTTCTTCTAGATTTACCTTTGGTAATTAGGGGTTTTGTGCTTAACACTTCATAGGTTCATTTGGAGAGGTAGATATACCATTTGATTAGCTCTCATCCTTGATATTCTCATGGCTAATCTTATAGGGGCTGTATTGATTCTCTATGCTCGTCCATTGTAAATACGTAGTTTGTAAGGCTAAACAATAGAAGAAAAGAGAGTAATAGTTCTTATGCCTTTCCCTTGGGTTCTTCAATACTTGCTATTACAGTTTATGCTACATAATAGGGTACACTTGCCCAAATATGTATTGGGTAAGTATTTTGGCATTTTATTTAATACTTCTTTAAGCCTGATATTTTTTCATATCGCACAAAGCACACAATAATCTTTTGTCGCTTATTTCGTTTAGATTCAAAGGGTCATGTCAGGTGTAGGGGGAAGGGACCAACAATAACCTCAATTTGTTAATCACCATCTATTCTAAGAGGTTGAGAAGGTCAGGGCTGAGCATGAGGCACATATGTATAATATGCAAGCTAGTATGCAAACTGAGATGGAAGAATGCTAGCGGCATGAGCAGGAGGCTTATGAGTTACGAACAGTAGAACTTCAATTGAAGTCTTATCACACAGATTTGGCATAGGTGCATTTGCAACTATGCCTATACTTCCATCTACTGCTTCTATCTCCTAGTGTCAATTTCATATCTCAACCCCATGGACCATCTGTTACTAAGGATTTGCCACTTAGGTTTGATATATTTTATTTCGTTATTATTGTATATGAGTATTACTTGTGATAGATACCTTCCATTTCTTTCTTATTGTATATGTAGTATTACTTCTGCTTTTATACATTCCACTGCTTTTTTAGGAGGTTATGGTTTATTTATTGTTTGATTGTTTATGGTTTAATTGTTGAGGAGATTGTGTTTATGGTTTGACCTTGTTTATGATAGGTATTGGCTTTGTTTATATGATTGGTGTTGAAGAGATTGTGTTTGTGGTTTGGTTAATATTGCTTTATCTATGATTGGTGTTAGCTTGATTGTTGTAATTTAGTTTGGCTAGCTTTAAAAATTTTGACTTGATTGGCTTTAAATTGCATGTGGTTAGGGCTCAAATAAGTAAATTAGTTTTTAAAAAAATCAAATATGACAATAAAAAATGATTGTACTTAGAATACTATTATGACAATTTCATATATAGTCGTTTTTGTTATAAGAACATAGGACGATAACCAACTGTCATAACTGGTAAGCACAAATAGGATAGTTTATGAAACCATCATATTTGTTACGGACAAATACGAAAATAGCAAATACGATGCTTTTTCTATTAAATATGATAGTTTCATTAATCATTATATTCAAACATTCAAAATGAACTTATACGACACTTGTGTTTAGCCGTCGTTTTCTCTTAATACGATAATTCATGGTTGTCACTTTTTAAAAATGGCAGAATTTTTTTATGTTGGTTTAGAAACTATCATTTGATAGTCATATATACTAAATACAATAGTTTGGACCCCAAATACGACTGTTTTGTGTCCAGCGTATTTGGTGTGCTTTTCTATAGAGATTAAAAGTTACATTGCATACAAACATATCATTAGTAGTTATTTCATCCGATTCTAACTTTTGTCAGAAGTGATATAATTGATAGAAATCTTGATATTATTTTTGATACTTTTAGATATTTGTGGCATTTCTGTAACATCCCACTACCTAGGCCTAACAGGGCTGGGGATCTCGCCCCGTCCAAAGGACAAGGGGTCTTTATAACTAGGTCACACAAATGAAAATAAACAATACTTTAAAATTTTAAAATTATTACAAACCAAAAATTCAAGAACAAATCCAAAATAAATTGTTCACTATCATCTTTGAAAGCAACATATAAAATAAATGGCATAGAGTCTTCAAGCAAGCAACAATCTAGCTACTCATCCCTACAGTAGAATCGACCTGAAACCATGGCATAAAAGGTGATGAGATAAAAATCTCAGTAAGCCCATGTGTGCTTTGAGTGTTTCAGGTAAAACAATTCATGTATGCAAGTTATAAAAGTTGCATAAGAGAAGGTGCTAGCAAGCATTAAATAATGTTAAAAATAAAGAGTGGCGTTTTATTTTTCCAACCATACATGTTCACAATAAAAAAAACCACTCAATGGGGGTCCATGGGTTACCACACGTTGGGCCCTATGAGCATATAACGGTCAGAATACCACACTTTGTGCAAACTGACAAAAGGTAGGTGTACGGTCTACCGGGTAAGATACTCCTTATTTTCTACACCCAAACATACCAGTTGTCCATTCCGAAAACACACAATCCACACAACTGAAACTTGCTAGGTCGGACCGGCATAACTAAGTAGTACTATCACTTTTCCAAGTTGAGTTCATCTTATGGCCTCTTGCCGGAAGACTCGCTCTCGCTCCTAAAAAACTAGTACTACTAGCCTACCCTTATTGAGTACTCAACGTTGATTATCCCACTTGGGAGAAAACTGATAAAACATTGCTTTATTTGAAAATAGCAATTAAGGGTTTCTAAAGTTCGTGTCAAAGTTGGTTTTAGAAAGAGTTTAGTGTTTGAGCAAAACTGCTTGTTGATTTTCAAATGATTTGTTTGACTGAAACAAGAAAGGAAATAGCCCTTAATTGCCTTTACAAAATGAGTGTCTATACACTTTGCTTTTGGCTTGCTATAGTAACCTTTTGTCATTAAACAAGTTTTATGCAGGAGCTTACCTGATGTTTTGCTTGCAAATTCACAAGTCTTCCAAAACTGACCTAACACTGCCTGTGGTAAACACAAAGCATATGGTTATACTCAAGCTATATTTGCTTCCATAAATAATCCTAGTTCAACTTATTACAATCATAACCCTCATGTCCTAAGCTTTAAGGCTAGATGATAAAGGTTTTAATAAAATAAGTCTAGCTTGATAAATGAAAATAACTAGGGGTTGTAAAATAATTACTAATAAGTTATGGGTTCAAATACAAATGTTTAGTGTTGTTATAAATAAACTAGGGTTTAATTGATGAAGAATCCTAAGTCCTAAATGATAATATTAAAATAAATAATAACTTATTACTAATCTCTTAATTAATAATTAATAGTTAGAAAATAATTTTAAAATAAAATTAATAATAAATAAATTTTATTAAATTTTGATCAATAGATAATAAATAAATTTCAATAGTATTTATGAATATATAGCCTATATGAGTAATATTTTACCTACTATTATATATATATATATATATATATATATATATATATATATATGTTAGTGTTGTGCCTTAGAGGCCATCACTTGTATATTGTATATGACACATTTATTTTAATAAAAGGTATTATTTATCTTACAATTTCTGTTATTTACTTTTAAGTAATATAACTGTTCGATAAAGTCTCTAGTACAACACTGTGTTAAGAAAATCATGATATGAGATTCCTAGTACACTGAATGGTGTTAGTACTTAAATAGTCCCTAGTCATAGTATTAATGAGACATGACATCATTAATGCGTTAAGACTAGCATGTGTTAGACTTCTTGATTTGATCAGGCGGTGGTTCTCATATCCATGAGCATTAAGATACTCAAAGTTAACATATGATTGTGTTTAATGCGTCTTTTGGATGAATTAATTGAGACGGACCAAGTGATTCTAATTTATCTAGAAAATAGTGATTTCATGGATTGACCATCAAAATGAATCTACCTTCATCCTTCATGGTGCCA
Organism: Voacanga thouarsii; assembly: GCA_026120185.1. Lineage (NCBI taxonomy): Eukaryota > Viridiplantae > Streptophyta > Magnoliopsida > Gentianales > Apocynaceae > Voacanga > Voacanga thouarsii. The sequence continues at coordinate 539,533 of JANUWF010002977.1, forward strand.
AGAGAATGATTGGTTATGATAATGGTTAAATTCTTTAAGATCATATTTGTCTAAACAATGGCTTGAGTTACATAAATCTACATCCTTGACAAATACATATTTTTATTTTCTTTTTAATTTTCCTTTTTATTTGTTTTTCACTTTATGAGTCAGTTAAACAATAAAAGCAGGGTAATTAATGTCTACATGTTCCATCAGGATCGACACTCGTTTTAACCCTATGCTCAGTTAATGATGAGTACGCTTGCTCATATGTGTGATTTAGGTTTAACGTTTTAATTTGAACTTGATTGGGAATGTGTTTAGTTTTGTATGATTTTTATACCTAAGTCTGGACGTATCAAAGTACAAAGCTCAGCAAACAAAGTACCTTGGAGATCTCAAGTCTAAGGATACTTGCACGTTTGCTATATTGAGATTATATCACTGGCACTAAATAGTTATCCATATGATTATCTCAAAGCTAGGTCATCCAATGAACTTGTTCCATTAACAAGCATCCATGTGTTAACTTTGAGTATCTCAATACTCACGGTTATGAAAACCACCACCTGATCAAATCAAGAAGTCTAACACATGCTATTCTTAACGCATTAATGATGTCCTGTCTCATTAATACTATAACTAGGGACTATTTAAGTACAAACACTATCCAGTGTAGTAGGAATCTCATATCATGATCTCAATCATGATTTCCTTAACACAGTGTTGCACTAGGGACTTTATCGAACAGTTATATTACTTAAAGTAAACAAAAGAAATTGTAAGATAAATAATGCCTTTTATTAAAACAAAATGTATCAGATACAATGTGAAACCCCAGTCAAAACCAACCATAGTGTAAGGGGGTTGGGATGCATATCATATTTTATTGCATGTTTAAATATATTTTTATATGATTTTATAGGCTTTAGATTTGTGTGTTATAGTCTCGAGGGCTTAATTATGTTCATTGAGTAAGAAGGGCAAAATGGTAATTTTTTCTTGAGGTGAAAATAGGGAGATAGCTTGAGGATTAAATAGGAAAAATATTTTAGAGAGAAAATAAGAATAAGAGTCATTGTGGTTTAGTGGTTAGAGCTTTGGAATTAATTCTTGAGGTCTTGGGTTCAAATTCCATCATTGGAGCTTTAGCATGATTAAATTTTATTTTTGCTTGGGAAGGTTGTATTTTCGGCCTTAGGTGCATTAGAGTAGAGTAGAGGTGTTGTCCTAGGGGAGACATGATAGGAGTGCCCTAATCCTATTCTTGTACCCTACAAAAATTCCTAAGGGAATTCATCCATTCTTGATCCTTAATTTTTCCTACTTCTCAATTCATTAGGTTGGTCAATTTGTTCTAACCAATTTCATTCCAGAGAATTTAGTAAAGTGCTATGGCTTTGAAGGTTCAAAATATCTAAGGGAAATACATCTTATGGTCCGAAAATGTGGAAGAGATGGGGAAGGTTCCAAGAGAATTAATTCTCATAGTGAACCTTCAAATCTTCACTCTAGCTATGCACATTTCCTTCATGTAATGATCTGAAATTTTTCTAGCTTCTTGTGCGTGCAAGGTGTCGAAATTCTCAGCCATTATTCTCTCCCAAATGCTGCCAGGAAATGGCCCTTTTTGACCGGCTTGAAATCTGAAATTTACTAGCCAATTTCGGACTGCAAATGCTGTCCAAAACCAGAAAATTTTTTGGGTAAAATCGCAGCATATATGAGCTTAAACCAAGCTGTTTTCTTCCAGTTTTCTCCCCACTCCTTAGCCACATTTTTCCTCCATGAAGAAGGCTGGAAACCAGCCTTGAAAGACCTCTGAATGCCCCTTCAAACTCTCTGCAATCTGACTAGAAAATGGCAGCAAAAGCTGCCCAGAAAAATTCCAGCACTTTCAAGACCTGTACAGGATTTTCTGTCCAGCTTTGTTTCCTATTCCAGCCCTGGCCTAAACTTCATTCTTTTTCTGCACAAACCTCTCTTGAACAGCCATGAACTGAACCTCATTGTCTTCCCCAAGCTTCTGCACGAAATCCAGTCATGACTGCCCTAAAATATCTCCAATCATGCCTTGATTGGATACCAAAATTCCAGCAATTCTAATTTAGAAAACTTCCATAAAATAACCCTTAAACAACCAGAGTTTTCCTTCACCATTGCACCCCCTCTTTTCGGCCACCATTAGCCTTCGTCAACCAGCTTTCATCCAACCAAATCACTGAGCAATCAGTCGGCCATTACAGCTCCAAAAAGCTCTCTATTGATCAAAGATATTCTTGCTATATTTTGTTTCCAAATTTGATTCTCAAAAATATTCTTTTAGGATTTCAACAACCAGCCTTTCGTTTTCCTTTCAAACCAGAAAAATCATCTACCTAAACTACCCAAACAATTCGGCCATTGTACACACACAGAATTTCGGTAGCTTCAAACCAAAATCCCTCCATTCTCTTCAACCTTCAAGCACACATATAACACCAAGAACACCTACTCACTTCTCTTGCCTAATACCTCTCTAAACCACTTCAATCTTCTCCAAAAAAAAATTCCAGAATTCATCTATTGACTACCGTGAGTCCATCCATACCACTTTTAACATCAAACTCCAAAATCCAACTCTCTCCTTTCGATAAAAAATCAGTATTTTTTGTGAAGGCTCAAGAACACCTTCAAGGTAAGTTTGTTCAATTAACTTCATCTTCACTAATCTTTGATCTCTAATGAATATATATATGAACAAACATGCTAATGGACTCTCTCTCTCTCTCTCTCTCTCTCTCTCTCTCTCTCTCTGGCTGAATACCCTCTCCCTCTTGGCCGAATGAATTCTTCACCAATGGCCATGCTTTCTTCATCTCTCTTGGACGGGTCTAGTCATCTAGGGGTTGAGATCCATTCGAAACTCTTTCAAGGTACTCATCAATCAAGTAAGCATTTTCAACCCTCCTTTTTAATGCTAGATTCATGTCTCTAGGATGATATTGGTAGGAGATAGATTATGAACAGGATTTGAGCATGTATTGTTGTGATGAGTTGAGATTCAAGCATGAATAAATGTGTTTATATGATGGAGATGGGATTTATGCATGAGTTGGTTATCTTGGTTGATTGTATGGTGTCTTTAGGGTTTAATTCATGTCTCCATGTCATAAGTAGTATTTGTGATCAAGTATGTTAGAGATTATGTCACCTATGGTGAATAGGATTTATATTCATGTATGATTGTTAAAGCCATGATTATGTTTATGCTAGTAGAGGTTAGATCATGCCTTGGTAAATTTAGATCTATGTTTTTATTCATGGTTTGGATGAGTTGATGAATTGAAGTGGAGTATATGTTCATGATTATGGTTAGCAATAGAAATATGATCATGATCTAGTTGACCCTAAGATAAGTTTATTTCATCAATAAAATATTTAATATTATAATTTTTGCTAGTAAGGTAGACTTAGATTATTATATATAATAAGGATATTTTAGTCAAATAAATAATAGCTTTTATTTCAAGAAATAAAATATATAGGTATTATATATAATAATAATATCAAATAGAGCCTTTTATATAAATAATCGTAATAAGAAAAATATTAATTTTGTAAGTCTTATATTCAAAAATATCATTAAAATTTATTATCTTTCAATTATTATCTTTTAATCAAAACCTATTAAAATTTATTTAGTATTTTTCAATCAAGACCCATTAAAATTTATTTTCAACTAATTTTAGTTATCAATTATTTTCAAACAATTAATTATTAATAAATCATTTTTACCTAATACCACATAGGACTCTTCATCAAATAAACTCTAAATTATTCTTAACAAGATTTAAACCTTCAACTTATTAGTACCTATTTTCCGAAACAATAATTATTTTAAATATCAAATTAGACTTAGCTTATAAACCCTTTTTATTTATTATTTGGCCTTAAAGCTTGGGACACTAAGATCATAATTGTAGTGAGTTGAGCTAGTTTTAATTGTGAAAGTGGATTTTAGCTTGAGATTAATTATGGCTTGTATTTAACCGAGGCGGGGTTAGGTCAGCTGTTGAAGACCTTTATTTTATCTCAAACTAAGGATCATGTAAGCTCCTGCATAAAACATGTTTGATGCACAATGTTTATTATGGCAAGCCAAATGTAGAGTGCATGGACAATCATTTCAGTAAAGGTAATTAAGGATTGACTCCTTACTTATTTCAGTCAAATAAATTATTTGAAAATCAATAAGTAGATTTACTCAAACTCAAAATTCTTTCTAAAACTAATTTTGAAAAAGGCTTTGGAAATCCTTAATTGCCATTTTCAAGTGGAACTATGTTTTGTTCCTATTTTCCCAAGTGGGGTAAGTTACATTGAGTACTCAATAAAGGTGGACAGCTAGGACTAGTCTTTGAAGGGTTAGGGTGAGTCTCTCAGTAGATGGCCACCTCTGAGGGGTAAGTCCTTCCCGGATAGGATGTCAGTCCAGTAGGTTGTGCCAGTCTGAGCTAGTAGTTTTTTTCAGTCAAGTGACTGTGTGTTGCCGGAATGGACAACCAGTTGTTGTTTGGGTATAGAGAAGGAGGAGTATCTCGCCCGGTAGGCCGATCACCTACCTTTTGTCAGTCTGCACAAAGTGTTGGCATTCTAACCAGTTATGGGGCCGAACGTGTGGTAACCCATGATCATTTCTTTTGAGTGGTTGATTTTATTGATTATGTGTGGTTGGATAAGCCAAAACACCACTCTTGATTTTGACTAATGTTTAATGCTTGCCAGTATTTCTCTTATAAAGATTTATACTTTGCATTCACGAACTATTTTCACTGGACACTCAAAGCATACATGGACTTATTGAGATTTTTGTCTCATCACCCATTTACCATGATTTCAGGTCGATCCTGCTGTAGGGATGAGTAGCTGGATATTGCCTGTCTTGGAAGATTTTTCTGATATTTAATTTATGTAATGCTTTTGGGAATTGAGAGTGGATAATTTTATTATGGATTTGATTTTGGAATTCTTAGATTCATTCTTGGGTTGTAATAAATTTTATGTTAAATTATTATTTTTATTCCGCTATTTTGATTGTGTGACCTAGTTATAAAGACCCCTTGTCCTTTAGACGGGGCGACATCCCCGGCCCTGGCAGGCCTAGGTAGTAGGGTGTTACATACAATGTACAAGTGATTGCCTCTAAGGCACAATACTAACATTCTGTTTCTTCAAATTTTCACCATTTTTTTCTTGATTTCCACGCCCATAATACAACTGGCGCCGCCTTATATGCTAGAGCAGGCGCTGGTTTGATTCTATTTCAGTTTAGTTTCAATGATTTTTCGTTGTCTCAAAGTACGTGCCAACAACATGTGGCCGACGCCACTTCCTCTGGCCTGTTTGGCACCACCTATGTTCTGTTTTGCAACATTTTTTCTTTGTTGACCCCCTAAAATCTAAAGTGATGTGCAAAACACCTTTACAAGGGTAAAATCTCAAATATGAAGGAATATGACTAGTTATTGAATAGAATGTATCATAAATAGCCTCAAATAACTAGGAGAAATATAACTAATTTAGGCCCTATCATATTCCCCCACGCTTAGCTCTTTGCTTGTCCTTAGCAACGTATCAAAGACAAATAGGAAAAACACAAGTTTTAAAAAATTCACTTAAATCAATTTCAAAACGATATTTCTAATGTTTTCTTCATTCATGAATATAAAACATATGCTACTATATCTTTCACAACAAATGCAAGACTTGTGTAAGTGTATAGTGAGTAGTAGAACCATCTCAATACTTTAACAACATTCTCAAACCATTGGAAAGAATTTAGTTAAAAAAGAATATGCATTCCATAAGCTTACTTTTCATACACTCTCTCCACTAATCTGAGACATATCATAATTTTACTTAGATCAAGTAGGACTTTTAAGCTTGTAATGTAAGGCTAAAGGGCTTGTAATATAGCTTGTCAAATAAAGGATATAGGAAATTCAAATACCAAAGAAGATGAGAGTTCACAAGAAAAGAATAAACAAAATGTATCAAGAATTCCAAATTCTTTTTGCTCTCCTATTCCAAAAATCAATCAATCCTCGTAACCTTGTATACCCTTTACAATTTAGTTCAAGCAAATCTTGCATTTCTATAACTCATTCTCAACTTATCAATAATTTTTTCACAAGGGCATTCAAATTTTCCTCAATGGTGCCAAGAACTTGATGTGAACTCAAGTTTTTAAAAAATTCCTATAGCTTAACCACCATTCTTCTTGTGATCTTTTTCTTCTTTCTCTTTCAATTCTTTCTTTCTTCCTTCCTTTTTTTCAACTGCTGTTGTTGTTTGTTTCACAATTTTTTTCTCTTTCCATCTTGTCTTAGCAGCTTTTTTGTTTTCTTTTCTTGTTTTCAATGTTTCTCTTTTCTTCCTTCTCTTTCTTTTTTCCAGCTCAACATAACTCTTGATGCATGAATAAAAGTAATAAGTCATGATCTTCACACAATTATTCTCCCTCAACATTCTCCTATATGTACTTTTATCCATCCAGAGCAATCAAAGATTTGGAATATAAATCAAACTCTTAGAAAGAAGAAATGGACAAAGTATGACAACGGATTTTATGAAAGAAATTATCAATTTAGGCTCAAAATAGGCACTAGAGATAATAAAATAAGTAAGCTTGAAAAGCTCAAACTATCTAAAGAAGGCCTATTACCGTTATCCCTAAGTTAAATCATGAATGTCTTTCTTATTTCACCTCGAAAGGTATTCAAGTATGTTCTAGAATGCTTAATGAATTTTAGTGGAAAAACAGGTTTAAGAATAATATAAAGCATATGATCAAGAACTACTTAGTCCAAGTGCGTGCAAAAAATCATGCATAAGCCATAAATGATATAGAACATATGCTCTATAATCTATCACAAAGACATGCATTAAAAATATAGCTTGAAAATTTTGAAAATTTTGCTCACAAGAGGGATAAAGTATAAAAGAATGATGCATAGAAGAAGAATAATGCATAGAGAAGTCTCAATCTAACCACTCCCCCACACTTAAACTGGACATTGTCCACAATAGCCAAATAAATATAACAAAGAATTAATGCCATGGGACCAAAAATAAAGGGGAAAAGATAAGAAAGACAATACTTCCATTCATTATGTAATCTTCTGTACAAGAGTTGAGTTCCTGGAGAAGGAGGCATTGGAAAAGTACCTAAAAAGAAAAATACAAAAGAGCACACCAAAGCATAAAAAGTAGAAAACAAAAATAAACCAAAAACAAAAGAAAGAAAATAGTACAAAAAGAAAAGTAAGCAAGAACGAACTAGAAAAGATATGAAAAGATAAAAGAAAAACAAGAGTGAACAATAAGAGAAAGTGTGCAACAATCAGCTCATTCCTCCTCATCAGCAGGGGCGGAAGTGCCCTCACTACCATGTTATCCCGGAGAATGCTACCTCCATTTAGCCCATTGCTGCTCCATAGTAGCTTACTGCCAGGCAATGTCGTCGATGGATCCCTGCAAGCGTAGGAGCATCTCCGTCTACTGGGCTAATGTCCCAGCATTATAGTCTCAAAGTTAGTCCTGGGTTGGGACTGAGAACTACTAGCTTACGCTCGTGATGTGGTGGTGGGTGCTCCTCCTCCACAGGTGGTGGCCTAACCTGACCGGGATACCTGATCTCATGGGTTGTCAACCACTTCTTTAGCTCATGGTTATACTTGTACCCGCAGCTCATCAGTGTCTACTCTGTAACCATATCATGCTCAGTGGTATCCTCCATCAATTCTCCCTTAGTGCTAATACCAAAGTCTCTCAAAATCTTCATTATGACTAAGGGAAAGATAAAAGCTTTGGTAGAAAGATGGTGATGAACCACATCCCTAATATATTGTATAATCAAGGGTGCAAGAGGGATAGGTAGGGTATTCATCATCCTATGCAAAATGTAAGGGTCAATAAAGCGGGTCTCATTAAATCCACCAGTACGAGGTACAACATTGAACCCAAAAATATAGACTAGAGCTCTAAAGTTGGCAACAAGATCATGGTTCGAATAGAAACTGTTGGCCTGGAAGGCATAATGCTTATACACCCCTAGAGTGGCTCTAGTCCCACTGGCATCCCAATTAGGGTCAGAGAGAATTTTTTGATTGTTAACATCTATCCCTAGCCAAGAATCATCATCAAACACCTGGAGAAGATTAGCTAAGTAATTTTGTGTGATGCTAACGGGGATTCCTTTCACTCTCCTCTCAATGTGGGGAAGGAGTTTATTGCCTTTGTCAACCATGTTGGCATAGAATTCTTTGATTAGCACTGGACAATACTTCCCTTTTAGCTGTACTATCGATCCCCATCCTTGCCTCCTAAACATCATTCCTAATTTAAAGGCACAGTCTAGGGTAGGTGCGAATGTACACTCAACAATGATCTTGTTAGATGCTCTTCTATTATACTATTCCTCACATGATGGATCGATAAACTCAGTTGGTCTAAGGAACAAGGGATCTGTAGATGAAGGGGCTAAGGAATAGGAAGAGGAAGCTCTCGCCCTTTTAGAGGGTTGACCCCGTCCTCTAGACATGCTGTCAAGTAAGTGGTGGTGAAAATAGGAGGATAGAACGAATGAGCTCAAAGAATTAAAAAGGGGTGTAGCTCCCCGTTTCAAACACAATACATAACTTTCACTCAACCCTCAACCAATCTCACAACAATAATTCCAAACTCCTTCAACAACAACCAAGTCAATCTCCTTCAATCAATTCAACACAACCTACAATAATACATATAATGCTCACGATAAAATAGAAATGTGTTGAACAACTCCATTGTATTTTGAATATGCATACATGATCATGTGAATGAAGGCATTATCATAGCATTAGAATGATCAAGTGGAAAGCAATTCAAGGACAATGTGCATCACTACTCAATCATTATAATAACCATAATCCTACCCTTAAGCATATGCATAAATCCCCTAATGATCATGTGAATGAATCAAGTACCAAAGCATCATTAACTCATCATAAATCCAAAATCATAAAGCTCAAGAGTTATTTCACAAGGCAAAGGAACATGAAAAATCCCAATTTTCGGCAAAAAATATACTCAATATTAGAAAAACTTATCTACAACATTTTAACTGTGGGAATTCAAAAAAATTCATACCTTTGTACTCTCTTATGCATTGGCAAGCAAAAGATGCAATCTTTTTCCCGAAATCCAAGACCTTTGCATGTGGATTGAAGCGGAGTTTGTTGGGAAAAATGGAAGATTTAAAGACTTTTGATCCGTAGGATCAAGAAAAGAAAGGTAGATTGATGTTATAAAAATGTTTAGGAGGTGAAAAATAAAAGTTTGGAAGGTGAAGCCGGCACGGGTTAGGGAGGATTTGAGAGGGAGTTGGAGAGTTCGAAAGAAAAAGTGGCCAAAATGGCCTGTTCATGTGTCTTACCCTATAGGAACCGGCACCAGTCCTAGTCCTAGCCGGTGCTGGTTGCATTCTGTCCGGCCTTCAATTTATTTTTTTTTTCAAGAAAAATGATGAACACACAATAATGATGAATAATGCACTTTAATTCAAGAAAATGAATCAAACAAAACAACGAAAATAAATATTGTTCCCAATCACAAAACTGAAAGAAAAATTGACTTCAATGTTTTCTATGGCTTTGATCTCATAGCTTTTCTTCAGTGTTTCCTAGTAATATCCCAGCTTGAGGATCCCCCAATAGTTTGGCACGTTGACCAATTTGGTTTTCCAAGTTGCGCATGGATGCCTCTAAGTTTCTTGTTGTGGCATCAACTCCTTGGAACTTACTCTCCGTTGTACTTACCAATTGGCCAATCAAGTCCTCTAATGGTGGCTTGGAAGGTGCTGCATTGTTGTTCATGGGAGGTTGGTTCATTTGATTTCTCCCAAAATTGAAAGAACCCTACCTAGGTTGGTTTACATTGCTCCAAGAGAAATTAGGGTGATTTCTCCAACCAGGATTATAAGTAGAGCTATAAGGGTTGTTACCTGGATAGACATTATTGGCAAAGGCCACCTATTCTGTGGTTTCTTGGAGTGAACCCATAAATTGGCACTCATGATTTAGGTGTCCATTTCTATAGAAATCACAACTTACATTCAATACATGGCCTTACGGCATCACCATTTGTTCCATCTTCTAAATTAAGGCGTCCACCTTAGCCTCCAAAGTCGCCATAGCATCCTCTTTGTGCACTCCTTGCACATGAACTCTAGACCTTGTACTTCCCCAAGAATAGTTATTAGAAGCTAAATTTTTAATAAGATCGAATACCTGTTCCGGAGTCTGATGATTGATGGAACCCTTTGCAGAAGAGTCCACCACTTGGTGTGTTACGAACATGAGGCCATTCAAAAAGATGAGCATCTGCATTCCTAGCTCAAATCTGTGGTGTGCGCATTTTCTCAACATTTCCATGAATCTCTCCCAACTTTCATACAAGGGTTTAGAATCTAATTGTTTGAAGGCAAATATCTCGTTCCTAAGTTTAGTTGTCCTAGTTGGAGGGAAATATTTGGCCAGAAAATTTTCAACTGGGGCATTCAAAATAGTGATGAAACCTGTAGGTAAAGACTTTAACCAAGATTTGGCTTATCTCTCAAAGAAAAAGGAAAAAGTCTTAACTTTATAGCATCCTCAGAAACACCATTCATTTTAAATGTATCACAAATCTTAAGGAAACTAGCTAAATGGGCATTGGGATCTTCTTCAGATAGCCCATCAAATTGAACCATGTTTTGGACCATCTGGATAATATTAGGCTTTATTTCAAAATTATTCGCATCCATCCTAGGCTTAGTGATACTCGAGCTTGTGCCTGAGATTGTAGGCTTCACAAAGTCATCCATAAGCCTCGTATTATTCCCAGCATTGTTATTTTAAGCACGATCCATGTCGACGATCAAGTTCCTTTGGATTATCTGGCGGATCTTTGATAGTTTCATCTCGATTTCATGGTCAAAATCGACTATCTCGCCTTCAGATTTTCAGGTCATGTACCAAGGATAATACCTAGAAAAGACAAGAAGCGAGTTAGATAACAAAATTCATGATTACAACAAAATTAAAAGATCACAAAGTTAGTCAATAGAACATAGTCAAAGTTAGTAAGTTAGATTATAAAGATATACAAAGATACAGAAGTTACAAAAGATGGCACTTTTTTTTCGAAAATAACAATTGTACATATTCACATATTTACCTATTCACATATTTATGTGGTTAAATCTACAAAATCCAAGTTTTCATGATATTGTTCCCCGGCAACGACGCCAAAAACTTGATGTCAAATCAAGTTTTTCAAAAATACCTCCATGATGAAATAGAAAAATTTCCTAATCCCCAGCAACGGTGCTAAAAACTTGATGCGTATTTATTTAGGTATAAAAATCATCTAAAAATAAGTACATTCCCAATCAAGTTTAAATTAAAACGTTAACCCCAAATTACACATATGAGTAAGCGTACTTATCATTAAGCATAGCATAGGGTTCAAACGAATGTCGATCCTCTAGGAACAAGTATGCGTTAATCACTTTTCTCTCATTGTTTAACCGACTCAATAAAGTGAAATGAAATAAAAATAAAATAAAATAAAATAAAAGAATATATACATGTCAAGGGGGGAGAATTATGTAACTTAAACCATTATTTTGACAAACATGATCTTAAAGGACCTAATCATTATCATAATTAATTATTCTCTTGGCATCATGAAGGTTTAAGATAGACTCACTTCTTTTTCAATCCAAGAATTCACTATCTTCTAAACAAATTAGCATCACATACTCTGTCTCAACTAATTCACCCAAAAGACAAATTAAACACAATCCTTGATTAAATTTCCATACTCTAGCAAACTTAAAACATGAAATTAACTAATGAATCCATACTCTGGAAAACATCAATTAACCTTCAATTTACCTAGTTCCTAGCAATTAACCCCTTTCTCAAGCAAGTTAAAAGACAACAAATATGAAATTAATGAATTGCAACCACCATCAACCTCTTTCTCAAGTAAGTTAATAGCAAGAAACAATCAATTAATCTCGTAATTAGCACAAGTAATTAAATTCCAAGAATAGCAATTAATTAATCAAACGATCAAAGTAACTCTAAAAAATCATGAATACCTAAAACAATGTCAAATTACAATAAAACAATTAATACATCATTGTTCAAGAAAAAGAAAACAAAGTAAAAGAAGGAACTCATAGACAAGCCTCATTCTTCTTCCTTTGAAGACCTTCTTGCACAACCCTCCTTGAATTAAAGAATTCCTCATTTGATTTGAGTGATTTTCTATGATGATCTATGAATTCCTCCATTTTTCTCTCGTGTTTTCCATCTATTTATAGGCTTAGGAAGTGCCTAAACTCATTGGTGTAAGGTTCTTGGCCGAATAGAAGTAGGAAGATACTAAAATTTTGTATATTACCAAAAACTGTGTGCAAAAATCAATGTCCGTCTTATCCTCAGGGCACAGCCGCACTGCCTTAGCTGCTAGAGACGACGCCGGTTGTGTTCTGTTTCTTTAGTTGCTAATTTTTTCTTGATTTCCACGCAATGTTTCCAGAGTACAGCCGGTGCCGCCATGGCTGCTAGAGCCGGTGCCAGTTCAGTTCAGTTCTAGTCCTGTTTCAAGGATTTTTCATCATCTTGAAGTGCGCACTAACAGCACGTGGCCGGCGCCATTTCCTCTTGCCTATTCGGCGCAGCCTATGTTTTGTTTTGCGACGTTTTTGCTTTATTTGACCCCTAAAATCTGAAATAATGCACAAAACACCTTTCCAAGAGTAAAATCTCATATATGAGAGAATATGACTGGTTATTGAACAGAATGTATCACAAAATAGTCTCAAATAACTAGGAAAAATATGACTAATTTATGCCCTATCATAAGATATGGTACTATGTGATGTTGTTAAGGCCTAAATTAGTCATATATTTTCTAGTTATTTGGGGATATTTTGTGATACATTCTATTCAATAAGTGGTCATCTTTCTTCATATTTGAGATTTTACCCATGGAAAGGTATTTTATTTATTATTTCAGATTTTAGGGGTAAAATTGTTGGGTATCTCAGACTCGTATTCTATACAGCGCAGCGGAAAATAAATCGAGATACCTTCCCAGGACTCTTCTTTTTGTGGAAAACAAGACATAATGACAATAAAGGCAACAACTTTTACCTTTGAGTGATCGTATGAAGAACAAAATTTTCTTCTTCAAGTTGAGGCGCGATCCAGCAATCCTCATGATCCACCTCCACGTGAGTTGAACGTCTACCCACTATAATCACAGTGTGTGATTATTTCTAATAGTAATCCACATAGAAGAATACTCAAGCACCAAAATTTCTGTGCTTGCAAAAATTAATAGCGGCTAGGGCTTTTCTTTCAAGAAGAAAAAATAGAGAAAGAGAAATCAAAGGAAGAGAGAATGGTGTATTGTGTTTCAGCTATTGGCTAGGGTTTTTCTTTTCCAAAACTGAGAAATCTAATCCTATTAGAATTCCCTAATTGTAATTGGAAACATCAAGTTCTAACAATTACAACTTGTACCACAAATTATAACTAATTATTACTTGTGCACAACAACTTTTCTTTCTCTCCCCACATTGTTATCAAATAACATCTTGAGTGTATAATCCTCTATTGTGTGTGACCTATTAGGTTTCCCAGCCAATTGGTAGAGAACATGAATTAATCCAAACGTCTTTGACATTAATAATCCATAATTAACTAGAATTAATCATATTAATTCTAATCAGGATTGGTTTATTAATTCATCAATTAATAAACCCATATTCTCAGATTATGAGCGGTATCTAGCAACACATCATGACCACCCAAGAGCCCAGGAAGTCAAGTGGCTTGACATGAACCCTTCAATAACAAATTTCAGTGCAATCAACTCCTTTCAACATACAATATCTCATTCGGTTTGGAGTACGAAATTAGTGCCAACTCCCTCTAGAATTAATTCTAGCCTGAATACAGTAGTACTTGTACCAGGAATCCACTACTCTAGATGTGTATCAATTGGAACTATTTACAATACACAATTGCCTTGGCTAAGGACTTTCGAGTAGAAATTCCTACAAGTGGCCGTGAAATATTCACCCCTACTATTAGGAGTGGTGAATCCTTTATTGACCCTCTCAACGACTTTCGTTTACCTAACCATGTACCCAATATCCATCCTATAGGCGGCCCTCGATCGAGCTCCGGAAATTGGAATCAAAGTACAAGGCTCATCAAACAAAGTACCTTGGAGATCTCAAGTCTAAGGATACTTGCATGCTTGCTATATTGAGGTTATATCACTGGCACTAAATAGTTATCTATGTGATTATCTCAAAACTAGGTCATCCAATGAACTTGTTCCATTAACAAGCATCCATGTGTTAACTTTGAGTATCTCAATACTCACGGTTATGAAAACCACCACCTGATCAAATCAGAAAGTCTAACGCATGCTAGTCTTAACACATTAATGATGTCATGTCTCATTAATACTATGACTAGGGACTATTTAAGTACTAACACCATCAAATGTAGTAGGAATCTCATATCATGATATCTATCATAATTTCTTTAACACGGTGTTGTACTAGGGACTTTATCAAATAGTTATATTACTTAAAGTAAACAAAAGAAACTGTAAGATAAATAATGTCTTTTATTAAAATAAAATGTGTCATATACAATGTACAAGTGATTGCCTCTAGGGCACAACACTAACAAACTCCCACTTACACTAGAGGCAATCATTCATATATCTAATACCGAATGACTCAACATGACAATCATGTTTCTTTTGGGATAGTGCTTTCGTAAGTGGGTCAGCTATGTTTTCATCCGTAGAAACTCTCTCTATCTTTATCAAATTGAAAACTGGCATCAGTATACCTGTTTATTTTCAAATCACATTCTTCATATATTAAGAACATGTCCTCAGTCCTCCATAAGTACTTAAGGATGTTCTTTACTACCGCCCAATGACCCTCACCAGGGTTGGTTTGGGATCTGCTCATCAAATTGAGAGCACAAGATATATTGGGCCTAGTACATTTCATAGCATACATGATAGATTCAATTATCGAGACATATAGAATCTTACTCATGTGATCCCTTTCAACTTGTGTCTTGGGAGACATCGACTTTGAAAGGCTTACACCATATGACATGGGAAAGAATCCCTTTTTGAATTGATCCATGCTAAACCTCTTTAGCACTTTAGCTATGTATATAGACTGTGAAAGACTAAGCAACCTTTTAGATCTATCTCTATAGATCCTTATTCCAAGAATATAGATTGCTTCACCAAGGTCTTTCATGGAGAATTGTTTGGACAACCAAACTTTAACCGTTTGCATGACAGGTATATCGTTTCCTATTAGCAATATTTCATCTCCATAAAGCTGTAAGAAAATGGTTGCACTCCCACTAATCTTCTTCTATACACAAGGCTCATCCATATTTTGAATGAAACCAACCTCTTTGATTGTTTCATCAAAACGCAGATTCCAACTCCTAGAAGCTTGCTTAAGTCCATAAATATACCTTTGCAGCTTACACACCTTTGTGCCATCACTGGATGTGAAACCCTCAGGTTATGTCATATACACTTCCTCAGTCAGATTTCCATTTAGGAAAGCTATTTTCACATCCATTTACCAAATCTCATAATCAAATTGAGCAGCAATGGCTAGGAGTATCCTGATGGATTTCAACATGGCTACTGTCGAGAAGGTTTCATCATAGTCAATACCATGTTGTTGACGATAACCCTTCGCCACTAGTCATGCTTTATAGGTAACTAAGTTACCATCCATGTCCATTTCCTTCTTGAAAACCCACTTGCACCCAATAGGTTTAATTCCCTTATGTGGATCAACCAAAGTCCATACTTAGTTGACGTACATGGAATCCATCTCTGACTTCATGGCATCAAGCCATTTGTCAGATTCTGAACTATTCAGAATATCTTTGTAGGTGGTAGGCTCATCTTCATCTATGAGCAATACGCCATTGTAGTCACTAATGAGAAATCCATATCTCTCAGGTGTCATGCGTATCCTACTATATCTACGAGGTTCTTGTGTATTAAAAGGTTCATCTATTCTATCAATAGATGTGGGGATAGACAGTTGATCATCATTTGTTTGATCTTCATGAACTTCACTAAGTTCAATCTTACTCCCACTGTACCCCTTGAGCATGATCTCCTTCTCTAAGAAGACGGCATGCTTTGAAACAAACAATTTATTTTCGGAGGGTAGATAGAAGTAATATCTGAAAGATTTTTTCGGATATCCCCCAAACAAATACTTGTCAGACTTACTATCAAATTTGTTCGGCTGTGGCCTTTTAACAAAGGCAGGACAACCCCATACTCGTAACTGAGATAACTTTGGTCTCTTACCAAAGAACATCTCAAATGGGGTAGTATCAACCGATTTTATCGGAACTCTGTTTAGTATATAAACAGAAGTCTCTAGTGCATACCCCCAAAATGATTTTGGTAGGTCTGCAGAAGCCATCATGGTCCATACCATGTCTAGAAAGGTTTGATTCCTTCTCTCAGATACACCGTTATGTTGAGCTGTGTGTGGCGGAGTCCATTGAAATAATATCCTATTATCTCTAAGATAACTCAAAAACTCTTGACTCAAATATTCTCCTCCTCGATCAGATCTTAGAGTCTTAATACTTTTACCAAGTTGTTTCTCTATCTCATTCTTGAAGGCTTTGAATCTTTCAAAGGCCTCAGATTTGTATTTCATTAAATACAAATACCTGTATCGTGAGAAATCATCGATAAATGTTATGAAATAGTTATAACCTCCTCTTGCTTGTATTGACATTGGGCCACATACATCAGAATATATGAGTTCTAATAACTTATTGGCCCGTTCTCTTTTTCCTAGAAAAGGAGTTCTAGTCATTTTACCTAGTAAACAAGACTGGCATGTTCCATATGATTCATAATCAAATGACCCTAAGTCACCAAGCTTGTGTAACTTAGAAACACGATTTTCGTTTACATGGCCCAAACGACAATGTCATGAGTAAGAGGTGTTAGAGTTATCTATTTTAGGTTTCTTATTGTTTATATTGAGAATTGGATTGTCTAAGTCTAGAACATATAAGCCATTAACCAAAGTTGCTGAACCATAATGAATATCATTCAATGAGAAAGAACAACATTTATTCTTAAATATTAAATCAAATCTACATAAGTCTAAACACGCAACTGAGATAATGTTTTTCATTAAAACTGGTACATAATAACAGTTTTGCAGTTCTAGAATCAATTCCGAAGGCAGGTTCAGCTCGTATGTCCCCACAGCAAGTGCAACAACCTTTGCCCTATTTGCAGTACGTAAGTCCACGTCGCCTTTCTCTAGCCTTCTACTGTTCTTCAGTCCCTGCAAGTTTTTTCACAAATGAGATCCATATCTAGTATCTAATACCTATATCTCATTTCTAAAGGCTGTATTTATCTCAATCATAAACATACTTGGAGAAGAAGTAGAAGCGCTTGTAAGCTTCTCCTTCTACTTCTTGTCCTCGATAGTCTCCAAGTAGGCTTTGCAGTTGCGCCTCTAGTGGCCCATCTTCCCACAATGATGGCATGGGCCCTTGGTAGCTGCGTCCTTCTTGTTCATACCACCTTTGGGCTTCATGGCAGCCTTCCTCTTCTTCTTTTGAACTTTCTTCTTAGAAGAGGAAGATTCTACCATAAAAACCGCATTGGAATCCTTCTACATAGAGGACTCCGCAGTTTTGAGAAGATTGATCAATTCAGGAATGGTGGACTTAACCTTGTTCATCTGATAGTTAATCACAAATTGCGGGAAACTATTAGGCAAAGATTGTAGAATTAAGACAACACTTGAGTCATGATCCATTGCAAACCCGAGAGATCCAAGCTTCTCTATCAAGCCAAGCATCTTCAGCCCATGAGTGGCCACAGAAGAACCCCTTTCCATTTTACAACAAAATACTTGCTTCAAGATCTCATATCTCTCAGTTCTGGCTTGGGCATGAAACAACTCTCGAAGGTGTAAAATGATCGATTGAGCATCCATATGCTCGTGTTGTTTTTGCAACTCAAGAGTTATGGATGCCAGCATAATACATGATGTTGTATCACTATCCTCCTTGTGCCTCTTGTGGACAGCATGCTCATCAGCATGAGCATCTTAGGCTGGTAGTGGTGGAATAAGAGCATCTAGCACGTAGAGCAACTGCTCCTATTCCGATTTGAGAACGATTCTCAAATTTCTATACCAATCGAGATAGTTTGATTCGGTTAACTTGTTGGTTTCCATAATGCTACGTAAGTTCAAGTTCATTGACATGATGCAAGTGACCTAGATGTAAAGATAGAGAGCATTAGCTACTTGTATATGCACATGATATGCAAATAATTAGGACTTTAATTAAATGCATTTTTACTCCACTATTTTACTCAAATCAATAGCCCCCACTACTGATTCGGGAAAGCCCGTTGGAAGCTTTCCTAGTGGACCAGTATCCAAATTCCTCAAGAATAACCTTGGGTTTGCCCAATAAGCCACCCTTGAGTTCATTGGTAGGTATCCAATACCAATTACATCGTATGTAACTATCGGATCATTGGATGATTAACAACTTTTAATCTTAAAGCCTTTTGGGCTACCCCAACTTTTTCCCTAAATTTTTTTATGCTTGGGTGATTACCAAGCAGGATAAAGAATTTAGTTAAACCCGACCCATTGATCAGGAATTTAATTCCATAGCTTGAACATGCCCAATGTCAAGTAGGCTTGGGTTTACCCAACAACCTGGTCTCGAAAAAGGACTCTTGTTCTTACTATATTAACGGAAGGAATTAGGTTTACTATTAATTGAGGGATTTGTTCCTTTTAGTGATTTTGTTAAATGACATGCATAAAAATCAATAAATCACATAATTGATAATCATGGTAATAAAGCGATTATGTAGCATGGTTATGGACTTTACCCTAAATTAATTTCTTTGAGCCATAAAAGAAATTAACCAAAGAAATTAATATAGTTAACCATATGTGTTCATGAATGATTTAAGTAGAAGGTCTTACCTCCTCGTCTTGTTTTGGTTGCAATCTCCAGAATGGAATAATTCTACTCCTATCTAACCTATGTAAACTAATTGCATAATTTCCTAAAGAGAGAAAACCTCGAGTTACATTTGAGGGGAGTTAGATAAGAAGAGAATTACATAAGAATTCTAGAGAAGGCCGAACGCGCAGGCCCTATTTCATAAAAAGCAAAACTGTAAAATGCATGAACTGATATAATTGGTTTTAGTTCATAACCATCCACCATGCCATTGACTATGCTTAAACAAAATAAACATATACTATTATGTTTCCAAAATCACTATTTTAGAAAGACAAAACAAATTCTAAAATCACCATTTTAGAAAGATACACTAATTTTAGATTTTCAAAATCATCATTTTGAAAAACAAAATTGTTTGTCTCAAAACTAATTTTGAGAAAATAGTTTTTGGGTCCCGTTCTCATCAAATGAGATTTTTCCCTTCCATAATTCTATTCCTAATTTTTTTTAAAAAAAAAATACTTGGAAGTCACAAACAGAGCAGAACCGGTGCCGGTTCGGAAGCCGGCACCGGCGTCGGCTCTGTTCTGGTTTCCAAAAAAAATTTCTCTTCTAAAATGATTTTCGGATATCGCAAACCAAATGGAACCAGTGCCGGCTTGGAGGCCGGAGCCGGCACCGCCTGTGTTCTGCAACAATGGCGACAATTTTCAAAAAATTTCATAAACAATTTCTGGTGCTTTCTTCTTCTGCAAATGTTTAGTGAGAACAATTCTCAGCTGTATTTTCTATTTTGAAGCTATAAACAACAACCAATTTGTAAGTTTCAACAAAATCAAAACGGAAAATTAAGATGAAACGAGGGGCAACATCCATGTTGCAAAAAAACATTTTTTTTGTAGCAATTTTTCAGCACCAAAGAAAGCATCTTTTCAAATACTCTGTGAGTATAACACAATCATATTGTGCTACGGACCCAACTCATAAAGATCAAAACGATTTTGACTCGAGTAAAAACAATTTTCACAGCAAACAAAGACAAACACAAAAACAGATTTTCATGCCAAAACAATGTCCGTAGACCACACATAACATGGCTCCAATACCACTGTTGGGCATCTCTGGCTCGTATCCTATACGGCGCAGTGAAAAATAAATCGAGATACCCTCCCAAGAAGACATAACGACAATAAAGGCAACAGCTTTTACCTTTGGGTGATCGTACGAAGAACAAAATTTTCTTCATCAAGTTGAGACGTGATCCAACAATTCTTGTGATCAACCTCCACGTGAGTTGAACGTCTACCCACTATAATCACAGTGTGTGATTATCTCTAATAGTAATCCACACAAAGGAATACTCAAGCATCAAAATTTCTATGCAAGCAAAAATTAATAGCGGCTAGGGTTTTTCTTTCAAGAGAAAAACGAGAGAAAGAGAGATCAAAGGAAGAGAGAATCGTGTGTTATGATTCAGCTAGGCTAGGGTTTTTCTTTTCCAAAACTGAGAAATCTAATCCTATTAGAATTCCCTAACTGTAATTGCAACCATCAAGTTCAAACAATTACAACTTGTACCACAAATCATAACTAATTATAACTTGTCCACAACAACTTTTCTTTCTCTCCCCACATTGTTATCAAATAACATATTGAGTATATAATCCTCTATTGTGTGTGACCTATTAGGTTTCCCAGCCAATTGGTAGAGAACATGAATTAATCCAAACGTCTTTGACATTAATAATCCATAATTAATTAGAATTAATCATATTAATTCTAATCAGGATTGGTTTATTAATTCATCAATTAATAAACCCATATTCTCAGATTATGAGCGGTATCTAGCAACACATCATAACCACCCAAGAGCCCAGGAAGTCAAGTGGCTTGACATGAACCCTTCAATAACAAACTTCAGTGCAATCAACTCCTTTCACCATACAATATCTCATTCGGTTTGGAGTACGGAATTAGTGTCAACTCCGTCCAGAATTAATTCTAGCCCAAATACAACAGTACTTGTATCAAGAACCCACTACTCTAGATGTGTATCAATTGGAACTGTTTCAAATACACAACTGCCTTGGCCAAGGATTTTTGAGTAGTAATTCCTACAAGTGGTCGTGAGATATTTGCCCCTACTATTTGGAGTGGTGAATAATTTATTGACGCTCTCAACTACTTTCATTTACCTCACCATGTACCCAATATCCATCCCATATGTGGTCCTTGATCGAGCTCCGGAGATTGGAATCAACGTACAAGGCTCAGCAAACAAAATACCTTAGAGATCTCAAGTTTAAGGATACTTGCACGTTTGCTATATTGAGATTATATCACTGGCACTAAATAGTTATCCATGCGATTATCTCAAAACTAGGTCATCCAATGAACTTATTCCATTAACAAGCATCCATGTGTTAACTTTGAGTATCTCAATACTCATGGTTATGAGAACCACCGCCTGATCAAATCATGAAGTCTAACACATGCTAGTCTTAATGCATTAATGATGTCTTGTCTTATTAATACTTTTACTAGGGACTATTTAAGTACTAACTCCATCCAGTGTAGTAGGAATCTCATATCATGATCTCTATCATAATTTCATTGACATAGTATTGTACTAGGGACTTTATTGAATAGTTATATTACCTAATATAAAAAAAGAAACTGTAAGATAAATTATGCCTTTAATTAAAATAAAATGTGTCATATACAATGTACAAGTGATTGCCTCTTGGGAACTACACTAATAAAAATAAGGTAAATACTTCGGTCAACAGAATAGAGGTGGCACCGGCCAAGACAGGAGAACTGGCGTCGGCCACGTGCTGCTGGCACTCACGTTGAAGTGATGAAAAATTAATGAAACAGAGCTAGACAATACACAGCCGGCTGCAGTCTCGAAGAATTGGCACAAAAATCAAGAAAAATCAACGAACATATGGAGAAACATACCACAACCGGCACCAGCCCTAGGCAGGTCAGGTTGCTGCGGCTGTGCATTGGTACTGAGGCGGTGCCTCGATTGTTATGGGTATTTTTTTCCAATTCGTAGAGTTTTAGTATTTTTTTACTTCTATTCGGCTAAAAACCCTAGAGGGGTGAATTTAAGAACTTTTAAAGCCTATAAATAGTGGAAAAACACACAAAAAGTAGGGGAATTCACGGATCAAAACATCAAATCACTCAAATTTAAGAGGGAATTCACAGGTAAAAATATCAAATCACTCAAATATAAAGAGGAATTCACTCAAATTAAGGAGGATTGTACAAGAGAGTCTACGAAGGAAGAAGAAGGAGGCTTGTCTATGAGTACTTTCTTTTTAACTTTATTTTCTTTTCTTGAACAATGATGTATTAATTATTTTATTGTAATTTAACATTATTTTAGGTATTCATGAAATTTAGAGTTACTTTGATCTTTTGATTAATTGATTGTTTTTCTTGGTATTTAATTACTTATGCTGATTATGAGATTAATTTGTTGTTTCTTTTAATAACTTGCTTGGAAAATAGGTTGATGGTGGTCTTAATTCATTAATGTCATATTTGTTGTCTCTTAACTTGCTTGAAAAAGAGGTTAATTGCTAAGAACTGGGTAATAAAAGGTTCACTGATGTCTGCCAGGATATGGATTCATTGGTTAATTTCATGTTTTAAGTTTGCCAAGATTTGGAGATTAAATCAAGAATTGTGTTTAACGCATCTTTTAGGTGAATTAGTTGAGATAGAATATGTGATGCTAATTTGTCTAAAAGATAGTGATTTCATGGATTAAAAAAGAATTGAATCTATCTTATTCCTTCGTGATGCCAAGAGAATAATTAGTTATGATAATGATTAGGTACTGTAAGGTCATTAATGCGTATTTATTTGGGTATAAAAATTATATAAAAAATAAACACATTCCCAATCAAGTTTAAATTAAAACGTTAATCCCAAATTACACATATTAGCAAGCGTACTCATTATTAACATAGCATAGGGTTCAAACGAGTGTGGATCCTCTAGGAACAAGTATGCGTTAATCACTTTTCTCTCATTGTTTAACCGACTCAATAAAGTGAAATAAAATTAAAATAAAATAAAATAAAATAAAATAAAATAAAAGAATATATAAATGTCAAGGGGGGAGAATTATGTAACTTAAACCATTATTTTGACAAATATGATCTTAAAGGACCTAATCATTATCATAATTAATTATTCTCTTAGCATCATGAAGGTTTAAGATAGACTCACATCTTTTTCAATCCAAGAATTCACTATCTTCTAAACAAATTAGCATCACATACTCTGTCTCAACTAATTTACCCAAAAGACAAATTAAACACAATCCTCGATTAAATTTTCATATCCTGGCAAACTTAAAGCATGAAATTAACCAATGAATACATATCCTGGCAAACATAAATTAACCTTTAATTTCCTAGTTCTTAGCAATTAACCCCTTTCTCCAAGCAAGTTAAGAGACAACAAATATGAAATTAATGAATTGAACCCACCATTAACCCCTTTATCCAAGCAAGTTAATGGAAAGAAACAATCAACTAATCTCATAATAAGCTCACGTAATTAAATACCAAGAATAATAATCAATTAATCAAAAGATTAAAGTAACTCTTAAAAATCATGAATACCTAAAACAATGTCAAATTACAATAAAACAATTTAAACATCATTATTAAAAAAAAAAAAGAACATAAAGTAAAAGAAAGTTCTCATAGACATGCCTCATTATTCTTCATTTGAAGAGCTTCTTGCACAATCCTCCTTGATTTGAAGAATTCCTCCTTTGATTTGAGTGATTTTCTTTTTAGATATGCAAATTCTCTCATTTGATTTGTGTTTTCCATCTATTTATAGGCTTAAGAAGTGCCTAAACTCGTTGGTGTTGGGTTCCTGGCCGAGTAGAAGTAGGAAAATACTAAAATTCTGCAGATTACCAAAAATCCGTGCAAAAATCAAGGCTCTGCCTTATCCTCAGAGTACAGCGAGCACCGCCTTGGTTGCTAGAGCTGGTGCCTATTGTGTTCTATTTCTTCAGTTGTTCACTAATTTTTTCTTGATTTCAATACAATGTTTTCCAGAGTACAGCCACTGCCGCCTTGGTTGCTGGAACCGACGCCAGTTCGGTTCTATTCTGGGCATTTTACTAATATTTTCCATTATCTCAAAGTTTGTGCCAATAGTGCATGGCCGACGCCAGTTCCTCTACCATGGCCGGTGCCGCCTATGTTCTGTTTTGCGATGTTTTTGTTTTGTTTTACCCCTAAAATTTGAAATAATGTACAAAATACCTTTTCAAGGGTAAAATCTCAAATATGAAGAAATATGGCTTGTTATTGAACCAAATGTATCACAAATAACCTCAAATAACTAGGAAAAATATGACTAATTTAGGCCCTATCACATTTCCCCACACTTAGCTCTTTGCTTGTCCTCAAGCAAAGTATCAAAGACAAGTAAGAAAAAAAAAACAAGTTTTTAAAGAATCACTCAAATCAATTCCAAAACGATATCTGCAATGCTCTCTTCATTCAAGAACATAAAACACATGCTACTACATCTTTCACAACAAATGCATGACTTGTGTAAGTGAATAGTGACTTAGTAGAACCATCCCAATACTTAACAACATTCTCAAACCATTTGAAAGAATTTATTTTAAAAAGAATATGCATTCCATAAACTTACTTTTCATACACTTTCTCCACTAATTCGAGACATATCATTATTCTACTTAGGTCAAGTAGGACTTTTAAACTTGTAATGTAAGACTAGAGGCTTGTAATGTGGCTTGTCAAATGAAGGATATAAGAGAATCAAATATCAAGAAGATGAGAGTTCGCAAAAAAAAAAAGATAAACAAAATGTATCAAGAAATTCTAAACTCCTCTTGCTCTCCTATTCCAAAATCAATCCAAACTCATAACCTTGTATAGCAATTATAGCATAAGTCAAGCAAATCTTTCATTACCATAACTCATTCTCAATTCATCAATAATTCTTTCACAGGATCATTCAAATTTTTATCAATGGTGCCAAGAACTTGATATGGACTCAAATTTTTTAGAAATTCCTACAGCTCAACCACCATTCTACTTGTGATCTTTCTTTTCTTTCTCTTTCACTTTTTTCTTTTCTTCTCTCTTTTTTTTTTTTCTTTGTTTCAAATGCTGCTATTGTTTGTTTCACAATTTTTTCTTTTTCCATCTTTCTTAGTAGCTTTTTTTTTCTTTTCTTGTTTTCAATCTTTCTCTTCCTAGCTCAACACAACTATTGATGCATGACTGAAAGCAACAAGTCATGATCTTTTCGCAAGTATTCTCCCTCAACATTCTTCTACATGTACTTTTATCCATCCAGAGCAATCAAAGATTTGGAGTATAAATCAAACTCTCAGAAAGAAGAAATGGACAAAGTATGACAACGGGTTTTAAGAAAGAAATTAACAATTTAGGCTCAAAATAGGAACTAGGGATAATATCAAATAGGTAGGCTTAAAAAGCTCAAACTATCCAAAGAAGGCCTATTACTGTCATCCCTAAGTTAAATCATGAATGTCTTTCCTATTTTGTCTCGAGAGGTATTCAAGTAAGTTCTAGAATGCTCAATGAATTTTTGTGTAAAAATAGGTTTAAAAATAATGTAAAGCATATGATTAAGAACTACTTAGTCCAAGTGCATGCAAAAAGTTATGCATAAGCCATAAATGATATAGAACATATGCTCTATGATCTATCATAAAGACATGCATTAAAAATATAGCTTGAAATCTCAAAGAAAATCAGAAAAATTTTATTTTTTTGGAAAAAATTTGCTCACGAAGTATAAACGAATGATGCATAGAAGAATGATCAATATAACCACTCCCCCACACTTAAACTGGACATTGTCCTCAATGGCCAAATAAATAGAACAAGGAAGAAATAATGCCATGGTGCCAAAAAATATAAAGGAGAAGAGATAAGAAAGACAATACTTCCATTCATTGTGCAATCTTCTGTACAAGAGTTGAATTCCTAAAGAAGGAGGTATTGGCAAAGTACCTAAAATGAAAAATACAAAAGAGCACACCAAAGCATATAAACTAGAAAAGAAAAATAAACAAAACGAAAGAAAGAACATAGTACAAAAAGAAAAGAAAAGTACATAGCCCAAAAGAAAAATGACGTGAAAATATAAAGGAAAAAGAACAAAACGAAAGTGACAAGTAGGGGCATATGTAGAATAAGCATCTCAATCTATCCCATCATTATCATTAGGTGTGGACATGCCCTTACCACCATGTTGCCCCAGAAAATGTTGGCACCACTAAGCCTATTGCTACTCCATAATAGCTTACCTCCAGGCCATGTCGTCGATGGAGCCCTATATGTGTAGTAGCATCTCCGTCTGCTGGGCAAACTGTCCTAGCACTGCAATCTCAAAGTTAGTCCTGGGTTGGGACTGAGAACTACTAGCTCATGGTCGCGATGGTGGTAGTGGGTGCTCCTCCTCCACAGGTGGTATCCTAACTTGACCGGGATACTTGACCTCTTGGGGTGCCACCCACTTTTTTAGCTCCTGGTTATACCTGTACCCACAGCTCATCAGTGTTTACTCCATAACCATGTCATGCTCAGTGGTAGCGTCCATCAATTCTCCCTCAGTGCTAATACCAAAGTCTCTCAGAATTTTCATGATGACTAAGGGAAAGATGAAAGCTTTGGTAGAAAGACAGTGATGAACCACATCCCTAATAGATTGTATAATCAATGGAGCAAGGGGGATAGGTAGGGTGTTCATCATCTTATGCAAGATATACTTATCAATAAGTCGTGTTTCATTGAAACCACTAGCACGAGGTATAACATTAAACCCAAACATGTAGACTAGTTCCCTAAAGTTGGCAGCAAGGTCATTGTTCGAATAAAAATTGTTCGCCTGGAAAACATTGTGCTTGTACAACCCTAGGGTGGCTCTAGTCCTATTGGCATCGCAATTAAGGTTAGAAAGGATCTTTTGATTATTGGAATCTATCCCTTGCCAAGTATCATCATCATAAACCTGGAGGAGAGTAGCTAAGTGATTTTGGTTGATGATAATGGGGGTGCCCTTTATCCTCGTCTTTATGTGTGAAAGGTGCTTATTACCCTTGTCAACCATGTTGGCACAGAATTCTTTGATTAGCACTGGATAATACTTCCCTTTTAGCTGTACAATAGGTCCCTACCCTAGCCTCCTAAATATCATTCCAAGTTTGAGGGCACGGTCTAGGGTCAGGGTGAATGTACTCTCCACAATAATCTTGTTGGAAACTCTCCTATTATACCATTCCTCAGATGATGAATCTATGAACTAAGTTGGTCTAAGAACAAGGGATCTATAGATGAAGAGGCTGAGGAAGAGGAGGCTCTCGCCCTTTTGGAGGGTTGACCCCGTACTCTAGACATGTTGTCAAGTAAGTGGTGGTGAAAATAGGAGAATAAAACGAATGAGCTCAAAGAATTAAAAAGAGTGTAGCTCCCTATTTCCAACACAATACATAATACCCTCCTAACTCTCAACCAACTCACAATAACAATGCCCAAACTCCTTCAACGTATATCACACTCTCAACAACAACCAATTCAATCTCCTTCAAGCAATTCAACACAACCTACAAGAATACATATAAAGCTCACAATAAAACATAAATGTGCTGAACATCTCCAATGGATTTTGAATGTGTATACATGGTCATGTGAATGAAGGCATCATCATGGCATTAGAATGAGCAAGTGGAAAACAATTCAAGGCCAATGTGAAACACTACTCAATCATTATAATAACCATAATCCTACCCTTAAGCATATGCATAAACTCCCTAATGATCATGTGAATGAATCAAGTAGCCAAGCAACATTAACTCATCATAAATCCAAAGTTATGAAGCTCAAGAGTAATTTCACAAGGCAAGAGAACATGAAAACTCCCAATTTTCGGCCAAAAATATACCTCAAATTTGAAAAACTCATCAACAACATTTTAACCGTGGGAATTCAATAAAAATCATACATTTGCGCTCTAATATGCATGGGTAAGCAAAAGATGCAATCTTTTTTCAGAAATGCAAGCCCTTTGCATGCGGATTGAAGTTTAGTTTATTGTGAAAAATGGAAGATTTAAAGAATTTTGATCCATAGGATCAACAAAAGAAAGGTAGATTAATGTTGTAAAAGTATTTGGAAGATGAAAAATCAAATCTTGAGGAGTTTGAAAGGTAAAGCCGGTGCTGGTTAGAGAGGATTTGAGAGGGAGTTGGAGAGTTTGAAAGAAAAAGTGGCTAAAATAGCCTATTTTATGTGTCTTGCCCGACAGGAACCGGTGCCGGTCCTAGTCCTAGCCGGCGTCGGCTGCATTCTGTCTGGCCTTCGCCTTTTTTTTTAGTAAAAAAAAAAATGATGAACACACAATTATGATGAATAGTGCACTTTAATTTATGAAAAACAATCAAACAAAACAAGGAAAATATAAATTGTTCCCAATCACAAAACTGAAAGTAAAAATGACTTCAATGTTTTCCATGGCTTTGATCCCATGGATTTTCCTTAGTGTTTCCTAGCAATGTCCCGACTTGACAATCCCCTAGTAGTTTGGCCAGTTGACCAATTTGGTTTTCCAAGTTACACATGGAGGCCTCTAAGTTCCTTGTTGTCGCATCGACCCATTGGAACTTAGTCTCTGTTGTACTTACCAATTAGCCAATCAAGTCCTCCAACGGTGGCTTAGAAGGTGCTGTATTGTTGTTCATGGGAGGTTAGTTCCTTTGATTTCCCCCAAAATTCAAAGAACCCTGTCTAGGTTGGTTTCCATTGCTCCAAGAGAAATTATAGTGATTTTGCCAACCAAAATTGTAAGTAGAGCTATAAGGGTTATTATCTAGACAGACATTACCTGCAAAGGCCACTTGTTCCATGGTTTCCTGGAGTAAACCCATATTTTGGCACTCATGATTTAGGTGCCTCTCTCCATAGAAATCACAATTTACGTTTAATACCTGCCCTTGAGGCATCACCATTTGTTCCATCTTCTGAGTTAAGGCATCTACCTTAGCTTCCAAAGCTGCCACAACATCCACTTTGTGCACTCCTTACACACGAGCTTTAGACCTTGTACTTCCCCAAGAATAGTTATTAGAAGCCAAGTTTTCAATAAGATCGAATACCTATTCTGGGGTCTTATGATTGAGGAACCCCCCGCAGAAGAGTCCACCACTTGTCGTGTTGCGAACGTAAGGCCATTCAAAAAGATAAGCATCTACATTCCTAGCTCAAATCCGTAGTGTGGGCATTTTGTCAATATCTCCTTGAATCTCTCCCAACTTTTATACAAGGGTTCAGAATCTAATTGTTGGATGGCAAAGATCGCATTTCTAAGTTTGGCTATCCTAGCTGTAGGGAAATATTTGGCAAGAAATTTTTTCGCTAGGGTATTCCAAGTAGTGGTGGAACCTGTAGGTAAAGACTTTAACCATTATTTGGCTTTATCTCTCAAAGAAAAAGGAAAAAGTCTTAACTTTATAGCATCCTTAGACACACCATTCATTTTAAACGTATCACAAATCTCAAGGAAACTAGCTAGATGGGCGTTGGGATCTTATTCAGGTAGCCAATGAAATTGGACCATCTAGTTATTCTTGGGCTTTATCTCAAAATTATTTGCATCCACCCTAGACCTAATGATACTCAAGCTTGTGCCCGAGATTGCAGGTTTCACAAAGTCATCCATAACCCTTCTATTTTTTCCAGCATTGTTATTTTGAGCACCATCCATGTCTGCAATCAAGTTCCTTTAGATTGTCCGGCAGATCTTTGACAGTGTCCTTTCGATCTCAGGATCAAAATCAACTATCTCGCCTTCAGATTTTTGAGTAATGCGCCAAGGATAACACCTAAAAAAAAAAAAAAATCATAAGAAGCAAGTTAGTTAACAGAATTCATGATTATAACAAAGTACAAAGTTAGTCAAAGTTAGTAAGTTAGATTACAAGGGTATACAAAAGAACACAAGATATACAAGATGGCACCTTTTTGTGAAAAGAACAATTGTACATAAGTACATATTTACATATTTACATGGTTAAATCAATAAAATCCAAGCTTTCATGATATTGTTTCCTGACAACGGTGCAAAAAACTTGATGCGTATTTATTTGGGTATAAAAATTATATAAACCTTAACATAGCATAGGGTTCAAACGAGTGTCGATCCACCAGGAATAAGTATGCATTAATCACTTTTCTTTCATTGTTTAACCGACTCCATAAAGTGAAAAAAAATAAAAAGGAAAATAAAATAAAATAAGAGAATATAAAAGAATATATGCACATGTCAATGATGGAAAATTATGTAACTTAAACCATTATTTTGACAAATATGATCTTAAAGTATTCAATCATTATCATAACTAATTATTCTCTTGGTATCATGAAGGATTAAGATAGATTTACCTCTTTTCCAATCCATGAAATCACTATCTTTGAGACAAATTAGCATCATATATCATGTCTCAACTAATTCATCCAAAAGACGCACTAAACACAATCATCGATTAAATTTCCATATCCTGGCAAACTTAAAGCATGAAATTAACCAATGAATCCATATCATGGCAGATATCAATTAACCTTTAATTACCTAGTTCTTAGCAATTAACCCCTTTCTCCAAGCAAGTTAAGAGACAACAAATATGAAATTAATGAATTGAACCCACCATTAACCCCTTTGTCCAAGCAAGTTAATGGAAAGAAACAATCAACTAATCTCATAATAAGCTCACGTAATTAAATGCCAAGAATAATAATAAATTAATCAAAAGATCAAAGTAACTCTTAAAAAATCTTGAATACCTAAAACAATGTGAAATTACAATAAAACAATTAATACATCATTGTTCAAGAAAAAGAAAACAAAGTAAAAGAAAGTACTCATAGACAAACCTCATTCTTCTTCCTTTGAAGACCTTCTTGTACAATCCTCCTTCATTTGAAGAATTCCTCCTTTGATTTGAGTTATTTTCTATTTAGATCTGCGAATTCTCTCATTGGATTTGTGTTTTTCATCTATTTATAAGCTTAGGACGTGCCTAAACTCGTTGGTGTAGGGTTCTTGGCCGAGTAGAAGTAGAAAGATACTAAAATTTTGTGAACTACCAAAAACCACGTGCAAAAATCAAAACTCCGCTTATCCTCAGGGTATAGCTGACACCGCCTTAGCTACCGGAGCCAGCGCCGGTTGTGTTCTGTTTCTTCAGTTATTCATCGATTTTTTCACGATTTCAATACAATGTTTTCCAGAGTATAGGGGGCGCCACCTTGGCTGCTAGAGCCAATGCCGGTTCAGTTCTGTTCCGGGCATTTTATTGATTTTTTATGTCGCCTCGAAGTGCATGCTAACAGTGCATTGCCGGCACCGGTTCTTCTGCCATAGCCGGCGCTGCCTATGTTTTGTTTTGCAATGTTTTTACTTTGTTTTACCCCAAAAATCAGAAATAATGCACAAAATACTTTTCCAAGGGTAAAATCTTACATATGAAGGAATATGACTAATTATTGAACCAAATGTATCACAAAATTACCTCAAATAACTAGGAAAAATATGACTAATTTAGGCCTTATCAATCATGCTTGTCAAAATAATGGTTTGAGTTACATAATTCCCAATACTTGACATGTATATATTCTTTTATTTTATTTTATTTTATTTTTCTTTTTATTCTTTTTTTTACTTTATTAGGTCAATTAAACAATGAAAGAAAAGTGATTAAGACATACTTATTCCTTGAGGATCGACACTTGTTTTAAACCCTATGCTATGCTTAATGATGAGTACGCTAGCTCATATTTATAATTTGGGGTTAACGTTTTAATTTAAACTTGATTGGGAATGTGCTTATTTTTATATGATTTTTATTCCCAAATTCAAACACATCAAGTTTTTGGCAACGTTGCCCGGGAACAATATCATGAAAGCTTGGATTTTGTGTGATTTAACCATGTTTATATGTTTATATGTCCATATGTCTATATGTAAATATGTATATATGTTCTTTGTGAAAATTGGTATTATATCTTGTTGTTTGTAACATTGTGTAACTTAATTGACTAACATACTTCATGTTGTACTGTAAATACCACTAACTTTTGTTTGTAAATAGTTTGGGAATGCATGTGTTGTTCTTTTTTTTGTTTTTATGTTATTTGTTTTACCTTTTGTTTTTCTTAATTTTTTTTTTGTTTTTATTTTCGATTTGATTTTTGTTTTTCTTTGAGCGCAAGATTGACATCATCATGGACAACTACTTTTGGGCATAAGATTAAAGGAGCTACAATGATGAGAATTTGGAAAAGTTGCAATCTCGAATCGATGCTTTTTCTGATACGTCACTTGAAGCCTCAATGCATTCTTTTGTCGCCAATTCAAATTCCTCCATTAAGTGGCCTAAAGAAGTATCCCAACGATTGAGCTATCAAAGAACACAACTAGCCAAGTTGGTTGAGGATGCCATAAAGGCCTATATGCTTGAACAAGAGAATCTCCAAGGAAATGAGAGAGGATATGAGGACCAATTGTCCAATGTGGAAATGGAGGTATTTAATTCTACTCTACGAACTAATAATTCTAATATTTCTTTATCATATGATTTTCTAGGTTCCTCTCAATTCTTGGAGAACAAGGGTCCAGATGATGATGTGTTAAATTTATCATGCCTCAAGGAGTTGGATCTTTCAATGCTACATCAATAAGAAGTCCTTGGAGGATAGTGGAATAAAGTCCTCTTGGACAAGCCCTTCTCCTTACCTCAAGTTTGGATATATATTGGAGCATTATTGTACTTGGGAAGTATAATTTAAACTTTCTACCCCATTATTATTTTTAGTCCCTTTGGAGATGCTTTCTTGTGTTTATTTTTTGCCAATGAGGACATTGTCCAATTTAAGTGTGGGGGAGTGATTTGGTGATATACTTTGTCCAAGTTTTTATCAATTATCTTGGTGCTTTCTTAGTATTCAGCTACTTTGCAATATTTTGAAATTGAGAAATAATTTTATTTTGAGCACAAAGTTTGGAAAATTTGAGCTACTCCATCATGACAGTATTTTCTTTACTTTCTTCTCGTCTTGTATTGTTGGTCTCGTGGCATTATTTCCTTGCTCTATTTGTTTTTCCATTGAAGACAATGTCCAGTTTAAGTGTGGGGGAGTGGTTAGAATGGGAATTCTTCTAGGCTTCATTCTTCTGAAATTCTTCGAACCTTTTGAGCAAGCAAATTTTTCAAAAGTTTAGAATCTATTGGTACATTTTGTTTATCCTTTTCTTGCAAACTCTCATCATCTTTAATATTTGATTTTCCTATATTCTTCGTTTGACAACTACATTACAAACCCTTTAGCCTTACATTACAAGCTTAAAAGTCCTACTTGACCTAAGTAGAATCATAATATGTCTTGGATTAGTGGAGAGAGTGTATGAAAAGTAAGCTTATGGAATGCATATTCGTTTGAACTAACTTCTTTCCAATGGTTTGAGAATGATGTTAAGTGTTGGGATGGTCCTACTAGTCATTCTTCACTTACACAAGTCTTGCATTTGTTATGAAAGATATAGTAGCAAATGTTTTGTTGTCTTGAATAAAGAAAGAATTGGAAATATTATTTTGAAATTGATTGAGTGATTTTGTGAAAACTTGTGTTTTTTTACTTGTCTTTGATACTTTGCTTGAGGACAAGCAAATAGCTAAGTGTGGGGGAATGTGATAGGGCCTAAATTATTCATATATTTCCCTATTATTTGAGGCTATTTTGTGAAACATTTTGTTCAATAACTGATCATATTCCTTTATATTAGATATTTTATCCTTGGAAAGGTATTTTGTGCATTATTTAAGATTTTAGGGGTAAAATAAGGCAAAAACGTCGCTAAACAGAATAGAGGCGGCGCTGGCTAAGATAGAAGAACCAGCGCCAGCCATGTGCTGCTGTCACACACTTTGAGGTGACGAAACAATCGGTGAAATAGAGCTAAACAGAACACAACCGGCACTAGTTGGAAGCTCAGAGGCAGCACCGGATGCAGTCAGGAAGAATTGGCACAAAAATCAAGAAAAATCAACGAATGGATGGAGAAACAGACTACAACCGGCGCCGACCCTAGGTAGGTCAGCCAGTGCCGGTTGTGCACTGGTACTGAGGCAGTGCCTCGATTTTTATGCACATATTTTGACAATTTGCAGAGTTTTGGTATTTTCCTACTTCTATTTGGCCAAAAACCCTAGAGGGACAAATTTAGGCACTTCTAAAGCCTATAAATAGCGGGAAAAACACAAGGAAAATGGGAAAATTCACGAATTAAAACATAAAATCACTCAAATTCAAGGAGGAATTCACTCAAATAAAGGATAATTGTATAAGAAGGTCTATGAAGGAAAAAGAATGAGGCTGGTTTATAAGTTCTTTCTTTTTAACTTTGTTTTCTTTTCTTGAACAATGATATATTAACTATTTTATTGTAATTTAACATTGTTTTAGGTATTCATGATTTTTAGAGTTACTTTGATATTTTGATTAATTGATTGTTATTCTTGATAATTAATTACTTATGGTGATTATGAGATTAATTTGTTGTTTCTTCTAATAACTTGCTTGGAAAAGGGGTTGATGGTAGTCTCAATTCATTAATGTCATATTTGTTGTCTCTTAACTTGCTTGAAAAAGAGGTTAATTGCTAAGAACTGGGTAATAAAAGGTTAACTGATGTCTGTCAGAATATGGATTCATTGGTTAATTTCATATTTTAAGTTTGCCAAGATATGGAGATTTAATCAAGAATTGTGTTTAACGCATATTTTGGGTGAATTAGTTGATATAGAATATGTGATGCTAATTTGTCTAAAAGATAGTGATTTCATGGATTGAAAAAGAATTGAATCTATCTTAATCCTTCACAATGCCAAGAGAATGATTAGTTATGATAATGGTTAGGTACTGTAAGGTCATGTTTGTCAAAATAATAGTTTGAGTTAATAATTCTCCATCCTTGACATGTATATATTCTTTTATTTTATTTTATTTTTCTTTTTATTCTTTTTCACTTTATTGAGTCGGTCAAACAATGGAAGAAAAGTGATTAAGGAATACTTGTTCATTGAGGATCGACACTCGTTTTAAACCCTATGATATGCTTAATGATGAGTACACTTGCTCATATGTGTAATTTAGGGTTAATGTTTTAATTTATACTTGATTGAGAATGTGCTTATTTTTATATGATTTTTATACCCAAATTCAAACACATTAGATGTGTTTGTTGTACAAGTGGGGCATATTTTATCGGGAAAGCTAAGGATATTTGATAGAGATTTGGCGTGATGCGTAAATTTTAGGTGTATAAAAATCATAAAATTTAAATCCATCCCTTAGTCAAGTTTTAATTAAAACATTAATCACAAAATACACATACGAGCAAATATACTCATTGCAAGCACAGTATCGGGAATTAAAGAATATCAATCCTCAAAGGAACAAGTACACACTAATCACTTTTCATTCATTGTTTAACCGACCAAATAAAGTGATAAATTATAAAAAACAAAATAAAGAAATATATACAACTTAAGGATGTAGGAATATGAAATTTTTGACAATTAACCTAGAAATCATGATAATGAATCATCTAGCAATTATCCCAATTAATCATCATCATAGCATCATGAAGGAATATAAAGCAAAATTCAATCATTTTTGAAGTCATTAATCCACTTAAATAGATTCCACTTCTTTCCCAATCCATGGAATCACTATCTTTTAATTAAATTAGCATATTTCTCAATCAAACCAATATAACCAAAAAATACATTAAATTCAATTCCTCATAAACATTAAATTAGTCAACAACCTAATACTCTAGGAGAAATTAACTAATCTTTGAATACTTGAGTTCTTTGGCTTAACTTCGTTTCCTAGTCCATTAAGCAATAACAAATATGAAATCAATAAAATTAAATCAACTCCTAACCTCATTCCCTAAGTCAATTAGAAGCAAATCCAACTTCATCAATTCTTCCATAATCACAAGTAATCAAACACTAAGAATGATAGAAATTTGATCAAATAGCCAAGTTAATACAAAAACCATGAATCACAAAATATTGTCAAATTACAATAGAAACATTAAATACATTTTTATTCTAGAAAAAGAAAACAAAGGTCAAAGAAAAAACTCATAGGTAAGCCTCCTTGTTCTCTCTTGAAGACTTACTTCAACAATGCTCCTTGATGTGATGAATTCCTCCTTCAATCAGTAATTTCCTTCTTTGATTCCTTGAATTCATCATTATGTCTTGTGTTTTTCTTGTTTAAATAAGCTTCCAAGATGCTAAAATTCATCCCCGAATGTAACACCCCATATTTCAATAACATAGGGAGCTGTAACTTTGTGTGATATTGCCCTATCTGATTGCTTAGACAAAGGGTCTTTATAACAAACTTTACTTAATAGGCAGCGAAAATTTATCCAAAATAAAAAAGTACAAGAATTTGGCTTCTGATACATACACTCATGGGTATAATAGGTACAAGATGTAGCATGAGCCTTTGGGTTTCCACCGCGCTTTCTCTGTGCCTCTAATCCTAAATTTTTTAGAAGAGGTAACACACGTGTGAGTGTAAAGCTCAGAGAATCCCATGTGTACTAGTGTTTTCAACTGAAAAGATCTAATGAAAATAATCTCAACATAAGTTAGTTCAAAAATTCTCGTGTAAGAACATTCTCAAAACACGTATTCAAGGATTTCGAATGAAAACATGATGATTCAAGTATTCAGGATTTCGAGTATAAAGTATTATGATTCAAGTATAAAGGTATTTGAGTGTTCAAGTATAGTCAGTGCTTATGCTAAGTATTCAAGTCAATGCCTACGCCAATTATTCAAGTTAGTGCATACACCGAGTATTCAAGTTAGTACTTACACCAAGTATTCAAGTTAGTGCTAAGCCAACTATTTAGGTTACTGCATACACCAAGTATTCAAATTAGTCATATATTGGATTTAAGAATTGATAGGTTCAAGAAATCAAGAATTCAATATTCATATTGCTCATCATGTTTCCAAATCCATTTAGAAAGCTTGCACTTGAGCAACCAGAAACCATTTTCCATATCAGAAAAACACTTTACCAAAATTGGGATTTGGAAATTAAAAAGATCACACGATATATTTCATATTCAAGATATTCCAGAAATCGAGAGCCTACTGATGCTTTCAAATTCAAGTGTACCATTCCTCTCATAATATATTAGGAAAGCACCAACTATATCAAGAAAACACATGATCGTTACAGAAAAACGCTTAGCTAAAACAGGATTTAAAAAGTAGTAGGACTCACCTCGTGTCCTAACTCATTATGCTGACGTAAATAGTACTCTTAGTCCTTTACGAAGCTTTGAAGATACCTGACCTATATCGAGTGTCATTCCAAACCTCACTTATTATTCTATGGTATGACTAACACAAAACTATTATGTGAATAGAAAATATTCTATTTTCTTCTTTCTCACTTCTCCCGACCAAAATGAGATAAATACATGGAATGATCAAAGGTTCATTAATTCATTTCCCATCTCTTTGTTCAAACAAATATCTAAGTTTTCCATATGCTCTTGTGATCTCTCTTTCATCCATTAATACTAATAAAGCAATACTTAAGTTTATTTCTTGCTAAACAAAATTCTGCATTTCTTCATTCTGGTCACACTTGTTTTTTTATAACATAACATTTGATTCATAAGTCCAATTGATGTCAAATATGCTCCAAAATTTCCTCAAGGTATTCTTTACAATTTCCAATTCATGACCCACTGATTTTGCCTCTTATTTCATTCAATTTTGCATACAACATCTCAGCTTCTTAAACTCGTTACTGTTTTGGCAGCATGTGATAGTTTCATCATAACATTTATTCGCAATTCCAAATCATGTAAAATTAGTTCCAAAATGATCCTAAGACATTTAGCTACAAGTTTTAGGTCTTGAGATTCCAAATTGACAAACCAATTTGTACAGTTTATTTGTTCTTCAAGGCTGCTCGGGATTTCTTCAAAACATAACTTCTGTTTTTGTTTCCTTTCTTCAAACCAACTATTCTACATTGATCCTAATAACTGTATAACAGTTAAACCATCTTAAATTCCATCATAATGGCCTTCAATTCTCTGATTTTCAGAGATTCATAGCCCAGCAAAATCATATTCTCCAACATCAAGTTCAACAAGAGCAAACAACAACATTAACAATTCATTTTCTTCAACACTTAACTCCATCTTTCATTTCCATTTCTTACACCTTCTTGTGCAGTCATGAACTCTCAATTAAACCACCATTAGAACACTTCTTCTATCATATAAAACATAGTATATATCTTCTCTAATCAGCCGGTATACAACACACACAAAACAACCCCAAAACATAGCAATTGTCCATGTAATTCTCATAGTTCTCATGAATTTCCCAATAAAATTAATACAAAAATAATCCTCACAATTTAATCTACGACATTAATTTAAGGAGTATGATGGTTTACCTTCTGTATAAGATTCTCCAAGCCTGAATTGCTCTAAGTTCTCCTTCTTTTGCTTCAAGAACTCTCTCTATCTCTCTCTCTCTCTCTCTCTCTCTCCCTATTTTCTCTAGATTTTCTTTCCTTTTTCATTCTTTTTCTTTTCCTTCTCTATTTGTTCTTGTGGCTGCCAATTCTAAGCTTTAAATACAGCATTTCCACCACCATTTCATGGTCCAACTTGTCACCAAGATTGGTCACAAAGTCAACTATTGTGGGCTATCTAATTTCCAATCATTTTCTTATTGGTTGATTTACTTAATTACCTTAATTATTAATCTTATTCAATAAGTTTTTGAAAAAAAAAATAATCCAATGAATATATTACTTCCCCAATGGTATTTTGACACTTTTTTTTATCCTCCAATCATTATACGTGCTTGCCTTAATGTCGACCGCACTTTAGAATTTTCTTTAAAAAACAACTGTAATTTCGGTTCGTATTTGGAAAATATTTTTTTCCACCAATGAAATCTATAAATTGTACTAAATTCAGTAGTGGGAATCAAAATTCTCAATTCCTTCTCAGTTCTTTCCAAATTGCGGTCAAAATCCCGATCACGGTTAAAATTATGAAAATATCCTTGATAGCTCCGTTAGCTCAATTTATACGAAAATACTCATCTCATCACAGTGATCAATTTTTCTTTCTAATGTACTCTTAAGTTCATATTCTACTAAAACTAGTCGCAATCTGAAGATTTAGGGTACAAGTAGAACAAATTCAAAAATTCCATTCAGGTCCCCATAATTTCAAATTTTCAATAATGCCCTTAAATATGTTTATCATACCAAAACTTTCATCTCATTATACTAATCATTTTTCGTTCTGGTCACTTATACAAATTCTTAGTCTATACATAGTAGTAGCCAATTAAAGTACAAAAGTGGTGGTTGTTACACTCTCCCAAGCCTTAAGAAATTTCATCCTCGAAGTTTATATTTTCCTTAATTCCATCGAACATTTATTTCTGGTTTTTCTGCTATTTGCTCTTTCTTTACTCTATATGAATCCTGATGGATCCTTTGTTTCCCTATGACTTTCTAGATTTAAATTCCTTATGAGAAGAGGGGGCATCTTCTTGCTTCTTAGTATATGGACAACTGGCTAAAGTATGTCTCATTTTCCCACATTGATAACATGCTCTAAATTTCTTTCAACATTGCTCATAAGTGTGTCCGCCCTTGTTACAGTAGGTGCATTTAACATATAACATTCTTCTTCTTTTCTTTAAATGTACCTTATGAAACACCAGGAAAATATATACATCTCAATACTTCCCGTTCATATGACATGAAATAGAAGAAAATTTCTATTTAGCACATATAAACATGATCTCTTGAGAAATTCTCATATTCTTTCGACCTAATAATATACTTTCATATACATCGTTCTCGTATGATCTATAATTAAACCTCCT
Source organism: Voacanga thouarsii (assembly GCA_026120185.1). NCBI lineage: Eukaryota > Viridiplantae > Streptophyta > Magnoliopsida > Gentianales > Apocynaceae > Voacanga > Voacanga thouarsii. Next base: position 579,718 of record JANUWF010002977.1, read on the forward strand.
GTATTTATACATTTTTCATATAGATCATACTTTTATTTCTTTAAATAGTCCCTAAATCACTTCATTTCAACGTTCATGGGTACTTCCCAAAGGTAACCCATCCTAGAAATTCTCTAACCTAAGCACGTTTAACTTCAAATGTCTAATGATTTCTAGTACATCAATATTGATATAATCATATATTTTCACCCATTATGATAAACCAGGACTTTTAGCACTCAGATATAATAATAGAACACTATACATTTGTGCATATTCTTATCTACACAATTAATATCGCACTATACACACAAGGCTTTTGAGTGTTCAACCTCTTTTATTCATCATCTTACTATTACTGATCCCAAATAGGAAGTTTAGAATTAGTAAATGATTCAAATATAAGGTCTCCCTAACCTTAATCCATTTACTATTATTTAAATTCGAGGTCATAGACCATATTTAGATATATTAGATTTTTCTCAAATCGCTCCTCTTCTGGGTCATCAGAATAAATTATACCTCAAAGTCACAGGTCACATCAACTCTAATATCCAATTTCATAAAACACACTATCTCTATAAAATCACATTTACTCATACAATGATGGACTCTATAATGTCCCGTTAGTGGCTCGATTATATTCCATCAGAAGCTCTATTTTGGTCTTCGCAATGATTTGATACCACTTGTAACACCCCATATTTCTATAACGTATTAGGTTGTAACTTTGTGGGATGTCGCCCCGTCTGATTAGTTAGACAAAGGGTCTTTATAACAAACTTCACTTAATAGGCAACGGAAAATTTTCCAAAATAGAAAAGTACAAGAATTTGGCTTCTGATACAAACACTCACGGGTATAAGAGGTCTAAGATGTACCACGAGCCTCTTGGAGTCCACCGCGCTTTCGCTATGCCTCTGATCCTAAATTTTTCAAAAGAGATAACACATGTGTGAGCGAAAAGCTCAGTAAGTCTTGTGTGTGCTAATGTTTTCAACGAAAAAGATCTCATTAAGAATAATCTCAATATAAGCTAGTTCAGAAATTCTCGTGTAAGAACATTCTCAAAGACAGTATTCAAGGATTTTGAGTGAAAACATGTTGATTCGAGTATTTAGGATTTCTAGTATAAAATATTCTGATTCAAGTGTTCAAGTATTTGAGTATTCAACTATAGTCAATGCTTACGCCATGTATTTTAGTTAATGTTTACACCAGGTATTCAAGTTAGTATATATGTGAAGGATTCAAGTTAGTGCTTACTCCAAATAGTTAAGGTAGTGCTTACACCAAGTAGATAAGTTAGTGCTTACGCCAAGTATTCAAGTTAGTACATATACCAAGTATTCAGGTTAGTCATATATTGGACTCAAAGATTAACAGGTTCAAGAAATGAAGAATTTAATCTTCATATTGCTCATTAGGCTTCCAAATCCACCTAGAAAGCTCGCACTTGAGCACATCAGGAAACCATTTTCCATATCAGAAAAATATTTTACAAAAACTAGGATTTAAAAATTGAAAAGATCACACGAGATATTTCATATTCAGGATATTAAAGAAATATAGTGCTTGCTAAAGCTTTCAAATTCAAGTGTACCATTCATCTCACAATATATTAGGAAAGCATTAACTATATCAGGAAAACACTTGATCGTTTCAGGAAAACGCTTAGCTAAAATAGGATTTAAAAAGTAGTGGGATTCACCTCCTGTCATAACTGAATTTGATGATGTATATAGTACGCTTAGTCCTTTACAAAGCTTTGGAGATAACTGACCTATATCCAGAGTCATTCCAAACCTCACTTATCATTCTATGGTATGACTAACACGAAACTATTATCTGAATAGAAAATATTCTATTTTCTTCTTTCTCACTTCTTCCAACCAAAATGAGATAAATACTTGGAATGATCAAAGGCTCATTAATTCATTTCCCATCTCATTGTTCAAACAAATATCCAAGTTTTTCATATGTTCTTGTGATCTCTCTTTCATCCATTAATACCAATAAAACAATACTTGAGTTTATTTCTTGCTAAACAAAATTATGCATTTCTTCATTCTTGTCACACTTGTTTGTTTATGACAGAACTTTTGATTCATATGTCCACTTGATGTAAACTTGTTCCAAAATGTCCTCAAAACATTCCTTTATGATTTAAAATTCATAAACCACTGATTTTCCTTCTTATTTCAGTCAGTTTTTTGGACAACATCTCAACTTCTCAATCTCGTCACTGTTTTGGCAGCTTGTGATAGTTTCATCATAACGTTTTACTCACTACTCCAGATCATGTAAAATTTGTTCCAAAACAATCTTAAGACATTTAGCTACAAGTTTCAGGTCATGAGGTTCCAAATGAATAAGCCAATTTGTACAATTTATTTGTTCTTCAAGGCTGCTCAGGATTTCTTCAAAACAGAATTTCTGTTTTTGTTTCCTTTCTTCACACCATCTATTCTACTTCAATCGTAACAACTATATAACAATCAAACCATCTTAAATTACATCATAATGGCCTTAAATTCTCTGATTTTCAAAGATACTTAGCCTAATAAAACCATATTTTCCAACATCAAGTTCAACAAGTGCAAACAACAATATTAATAGTTCATTTTCCTCAACAATTAATTCCTTCTTTCATTTCCATTTCTTACACCTTCTTTTGGAGTCATGAACTCTCAATTAAACCACCATTAAAACACTTCAACTATCATATAAAACATAGTATATAGCTTCTCTAATCAGCCGGTATACAACACACACAAAACAGCCCCAAAATATAGCAATTGTCCAAGTAATTCTCATAGTTCTCATGAATTTCCCAATAAAATTAATACCAAAATAATCCTCACAATTTAATCTACAACATTAATTCAAAGTATGATGTTTTACCTTTTGTATAAGATTCTCCAAGCTTGAATTGCTCCAAGTTCTTCTTCTTTTTCTTCAAGAATTCTTTCTCTCTCCTTTTTCCCCCCCTTTTCCCCCTATTTCACTAGTTTTTCTTTCATTTTTCTTTCTTTTTTTCTCCTTCTCTATTTATTCTTGTGGCTGCCGATTACAAGGCGTAAATACAGAATTTCCACTGCCATTCTGGGTCCAAATTGTGACCAAGATTGGTCACAAAGTCAACTATTGTGGGCTATCTAATTTCCAACCATTTTCCTACTGGTTGATTTAATTAATTTGCTTAATTATTAATCTTATTCAGAATGTTTTTGAAATAAAATAATCCCACAAATATCTTACTTCCCCAATGATATTTTGACACTTGTTTTTATCCTCCAATCATTATACGCACTTGTCTTAATGTCGACCGCACTTTAGAATTTTTTTAAAAAAATAACTATAATTTCGGTCCGTATTGGGAAAATATTTTATTCCTCTAGTGAAATCTATAAATTGTACTGAATTCAATAGTGAGAATCAAAATTCTCAATTCCTTTTCAATTCTTTCCAAATTGCGGTCAAAATCCCAATAAAGGTCAAACATACAAAAATTCCCCTGATACCTCTATTAGCTCAATTTATACCAAAATACTCGTCTTATCACAGTAATTAATTTTTTTTTTCTTAATTGACCCTTAAATTCTCATTCTACTAAAAGTAGTCGTAATATGAAGATTTAGGGTATAGGTAGAATAAATTCAAAAATTCCATTTAGGTCCCCATAATTTCAAAATTCCAATAATGCCCATAAATATGTTTATCATATTAAAACATTCATCTCATTATACTGATCATTTCTAATTCCTGACACTTATAAAAATTCTTATTCTATACAGAGTAGTAGTCAATTAAAGTACAAAAGTAGGGATTGTTACATCTAATAGTTCTGGGCCGAGTGGAGATTGGAAAATACCAAAATTCTTGGAAATTACCAAATCCATACAAAAATTGGAAAGCTCACTGACGTTGTATAGAGTGCAGCCAGTGCCGCTTAGAAGGACACGGCCATCGCCAGCAGTGCTCTAGTCGGCCCGGTCGTGCTCTATTTTCATGCCAAAAAATTCCCTTATTCCAGATCAGGGCCTGCGCTAGCTCCATGGGTCACAGTCGGTGCCGGTCGTGCACTGACGACAACAGTTCTATTGTATTTTCATCGTTTTCTGTAATAAAATTCCAAAATACCTTTCCAAGCGTAAAATATCAAATATGAAGGAATATGCTTAGTTATTACAACAAATGTATCACAAAACACCATCAAATTACTAGGAAAATATAGGTGAATTTTGCCCCTATCACATTACCCCACACTTCAACCTTTGCTTGTCCTCAAACATAGCCCTTAAACAAAGAAAAACCAAACACTCTTTGAAAAAAATTTTCCTTAAAACAAAGTCACAATTACCTTTCTAACTTTAGATATGTTCTTGTCAACCTTTTGAAAACATTCTCAAAATAAAGTACTAAACAAGACATATAAAGGCCTTTAAGTCAAATTAAACAAGTCCATACTCTAGTCTAAGAATATTATTTCACACTTCAAGTAAAAGCACAGATAACATGAATCATACAAGTTAAGCCATCTCCCAACTCCAGTATTATAAGTCTAAAAATTGCACAACTCAAGTTATAATGTGAGGAAAACACTCTAAATTCTAATCTTTTCTCAAAAAAATTTTCGATGACTTAGAGAATTGATAGCCTCAAGTGCATGGATTTCTCTTCATACACCATATTGGCCCCTTATAGTCATCACTCATCATCTTTTTTTTTTTGTCAAAAAATTTCCTTTTTCTTTTGCTTTTGGGAATCAATAGCCTCAAGAAGGTGGATTTCTCTTTACTCTCCGTATTAGCCCCCATAATCATGCAAAAACAATTTTCTTCAAAGACGAATTAACACTCAACTCATTTTTTCATAAATTTTTTCAACTCATGCTTAGTTTTTTTCCTAATCTTTCCACTTAAAGATTTTAACGCATCACATTTCTCATCATAACTCAATTTTACGCAAAATTTAATCTCCTAATACAAGAGTTAGCCAACCACCTTTCCAATATTCATCCAATTATCTATATTTAAACTAGATGAGTTAATTAATACTCAAACACTAATGTATAAACAAGATTAATTCAAATTCTCAAGTTTTAACATATCCTATCCAATAAACCACTTATATATCAATAAAAATCCACCTAGTGAATAACACATCTCGTATCCAAAAGAAGAAAGACAATCACAACCTTGCTAAGGCATTGAAACCACAAAAAAATTTTAAAAATTCTCAGAAAAAATAGATTTGGATAGATATGGAAAATATGTTTAATACCAAACACTCCCCCACACTTAAAGTGGGCATTGTCCTCAATGGCAAAAAATTTAACAATAGAAGTAATGCTAAGGGACCAAAATAATGAAAGAGGAAGAATCGAGAAAAGAAAATACTCCCATTTCACTTAAACTTCAACATATTGGAATTCATCACAAGGAGTCATAAGGGAAATTGTACATAAAGGAAAACGAAAGAAACAAAAATAGAAGCATAAATCTACAAAAAGAACAAGAAAATAAAAATGAAATGAAACAAAAGAAAACAAATAAATCAACTAAAAAAATAGCCTAATAAAGTTCATAAAAATATAAAGAGAAAAGAAATACATAATGGTAGGGTAATACTCAATCCACCTCATCATGATCACCCTTATCATCATCATCCTCACACCTCAAATGTTCTAATTGCCCTCTCACTTTAGCCACAAAATCACCCCTAGATTAGGTTTAGAAACTACCAGCATGAGCTCGAGGTAGTGGTGCAGTATGCTCTTCTTTCTTTGGTGGAAATCCGACTTGTCCTATATGCTGCACATCAAAATGTCGTAACCAACACCTTACCTCCATACTATACTAATAACCACAACTAGTAAGTGTAACACCCCACCTACTTACGTAACCCAAAATGGGTCGGGGATGCCGCCCCGTCCTTTGGACTAGGGGTCTTTATAATGAAAGAATAAAAGAAATTCAACTTTTAAAGAAAGTCTAAGGGAAATTTTAATTTTTTTTTAAAAAAAAAACTTCAATACATTTACAAAATTTTTCACATAAAATTAATATTCAAAGTAAATATCCAACAAATGGACAAAGAAATTCCATAACAAAAGCTTCAAGCTACTGATCTTCCAACCTGATCAAAACCTGAAGCAACCTGAAACCATAAGTTCAAAATAGTGTAAGATTAGTTATCTCAGTAAGCCCCGTGTGTGAGTTAGGCTAAGAAAACAAAACACTTTTCATGATGCATGCACTAACAGTATATCAAAAGCTTTGTCATGCCTTCTTTACAAATTTAACTCTCACTTCTTGAAAGATAGTAGTGAGAAGTCATGAAGCAAAATGCTCTTAGAATATTTTGTTCGGAAAGATATGAATAATCAAAGGATATTAAGCTTCAAATAAAATTCCAAGGTCACTTTAGAACAGTTTCACAAAAATAGCTCATCAATTTAAAGTAACCAAGTTAATGTGACAGGGCACAGAGGTGGCTCTCACACTAGGTGAGGCACATGACCCCCATCAGGCAATGAAAGGGCATAGAGGTGGCTCTCACTTCTGTGAAGCACTTGACCCCCCAACTCCTGGTAGATGTACCTCCTACTGAGTGAGATTCTCCTCCCTCTCTCACTCAATCCAATTTGGTTGTCCCACTTCCGGCCGTTTGTTCTACTAGAACCTTGTCGCTAGCTGAGGACGGCTCAACCTTCTATACTAACGCCCTAATCAAGAATAGTTAACCTCTTAGAGGTGGCCACCTGCCGAGAGATATCCTTACACCAACCAAAGGCTAGTATAAAGGTCTAGCTCCTATTGAGTACTCAACGATATTCAATCTTCACAATTCATAAGGCTCTAAAACGGATCCTACAGAATTAGCTCAATACAATTCCAATCATCATTTTTCAACTCACACAAAGATTTTAGAAGGTATGGTTTTAAGTCAATAATGTATTCCAAGTATTCATAGTAAAGGAGCCACATACTTAAATAAGTCATGCTATGATTTTCGAAAAGTATATGCATGCTCAAGAATTCATCTCTTGCATATTCAAAACAGATCAAAATGTTTGATGCTTGGCTCCTAAGTCATGCTTGACTCATTTTAAAAACTTATAAATCTAGAAGTTTCTAAAATTAGAAGTTTTCCAAATGCAGAAAGTTTCCAAAATAAGAAGGTTCCAAATATAGAAGTTTTCAAAATTAGCTATGGTGCTAATATTTTGTGTTTGCAAGAGATACTCACCAACCTTTCTTTCAAACCAAGATAATAAAATAAAATTATTTTCATGAATGTAAGGGAACTTACCTTATCCTTAAGCTTAGGGTATGAAATCTAGTAAGTTGGTCCTTACCCTTGATAATCTTCCCAATCTAGAAAAGAGTTCATATAAATTAATCACAGCATTTCCTAGATCATCCCAAACAAAATTCAAGTCCATATTACACACCATGCATATATTAAGCCTATACTATCATTTGTTCGCCAAATAATACCAATGAGCAGCAAGCATGAACTCTACAGATACTCAGCACCTAAGACCTTCCATCAATCCCTTAGAAAGAATAAAATCTATCCTTTAATAGTTCTCATGAGATTAAATTAAACTTAGCAATTAAGCACAAAACCCTTAGCTGTCTTCAGTTTCCAGCAACCTTAATCTAAACTCCTAAAGGTAAAAACCCTATATGAACCACTCCGATTGACCTCAAATTTTGGTGACGCATAGCTTAATATGTTATGAATGAAATACACTAAGCACATTCAGAAAATCAGGCTCATACAAGTCGCAGAAAATTCTGAACCCAAATTGCTCAAATCTGACTCAATTTTGGCCATGCTAAAAAGAAAATTAATAACTTCCAACCTTGACCCCGTTTTAATCCCAAATTTTTCAGATTGTTTAAGCACACAAAATCCTACATTATCAAACTTTTTACCCGAGCAAACCATGCTCAAAATAGATTACAAAACAATGAACAATGACTTATGAAAATCCCCTGTTCTAATTTTTTTTTTCCCTTTGAAAAATTTCTGCACTAAACCTGAGTAACTTCCAAAATAATACTCCACATGAAAACATGATATTTATGTATTAAAATAAGTTTCAAAAAGTTTCTTCAAAAATCCAATCTTGTCCTGCATTTTCTGGAGGTCAATTGACAGCTACCAAATAAACAGCAAAACTTCAGCTTCCAACATGCATTCGGTTCACTTGAAACAAAAAAAAAATAGAAGATACAAATAGGAGCATATATTGTGAAACTATCCACAACCTCCATATGCATTTAGTCCCTGAAAAGAAACAAGTAGAAGAGAACAAATAAAAGGGACAAATAGAGGTAAGCATCCGGTTCATGAAAAGAAACGAGTAGAGGAGAACAAATTGCAGCAAGCATTCTCCACTTACAATTCGGCAAAGAGAGACAAGTAAAAGCAATCAGTAGGCCTTGCAATTTCCATTTCAATTTCGTGCACAAGGAGACAAATAAAAGCAACCAGCATGCCTTGCAATTTTCCATTTAAAATTCATGCACAAGGTGACAATTAAAGTAGCCAGCATGCCGGCCAAACCCATTCAAAACACATCTACAAGCTGCCTTTATTCCAAGAGAAAATAAAAGAAGGATCAAGCTTGATACCTCTTGAAATCCTTTTAGGAGAAGAGAAGACCAACCTAGGATGCTAGCCGATGTGTGTGTCGGCCACAATAAGTGAAGAGAGTTTGCTGTGAAGTTGGTTTAGGAAATATGTATGTGTGTGTCGGCTGTTTTGCTCACTATGGCAGCATTTTGTTGTTCAATTTGAAGAGGAAATCGTCCACCATTGGAGAGAGGAAGCAGTTTACGATGATGGCTGAAGTTCTTTAGAGGTTCAAGAGTTCTTAGGAGTGAAGGTAAGCTGAGATTTTCCTTAGGCAAAGGAAGGAAACTCATAAAGCTAGGGGGAAGTTAGGATGCACCAGTTGATAGGAGGAAAATGTGGGGTTTGTTTAATTTCAAACACACTTCTAATCAACCCATAATCCTATAGATACTAACAGCCTTTGGCCAGGTCCGAGAAGTACAAGGGCAAAGCAGAAAATAAAAAATCTCTACACATGAACTCATGCAAAGCACATAAACTAAGTTTGCTAGGTATAATATTTGAAAAGTAAAAGTGGTAGGTAGCTAGAGTTTTTAGGAGGAAATAAGGTCTTCAAAGACACGAGCAAATGCTGAAATCTTAACTTTTCAAAGATGAAAAAATCCTTGATAGATAGGTGGTGGATGTTAGCCATAGAGAGATGTAGGAAAATATAGGAGTCTTCAAGTCAAAATGTGATGGCTAAATGAGATCAACCACATGAATGCATAATTTAATATTATACAAGGATTATATATATGGAATGGAAGGAAATCATTTAGTTATAATATTATCAAGGTAATATATATATATATATATATATATATATAATATTATTATAATTCATCAACCGAAAACAACTATAACAATAAATAGGTTTTCAATAGATAATAAATAATAACAATATAGTTCTAATTAGTATAATAATTATTATTGCTACTATTATAAATAATTAATAGATGACCAACCAAAAATGAAAGATATAATAGCTTTTTAGGAATGATGATGATAATAAAAACAATAATAATAATTTCCATGTAAAGTATTTTATGACACAATAATCAAATAATGCATTCCACTATTCCTAAATTTCTTCTATTCCAAAACCAAAGAAAGGGCAAAAATCGTCTCCGAAAATGAAGAAAAAGGTTTTGGATTCAAGCAAAGCGGCACTTTTTTGGATGATAATTTCGGATCGAGTCTTGATCCAAAATCCATTGGTAATACTTTTCTTAATCCGAACACATATGCAAATAAATTTAAAATATGCATATATCACCACAACACAACCTTGCAGATTCATGAACCAAGCATACGTCATGTTCAAATATATATATATGTTCATATTCAATGTATGCTAATTCTCATAAACTAGGAGAATATATGTTTATATTCAATGCATGTTAATTCTCATAAACTAGGTGTGACCAGAGTGGGGTATTACAGTAAGTGTTTGCTCAGTAACTATATCATGCTCAGTTGTGCTCTCAGTAAGGTTCCCTTCCAAGCTAATATTAAAGACTTCAAGAATTTTCATTATCATGAGGGGGAAGACAAAAGCTTTTGTGGAAAGGTGAGAGTAGGCCACATTCAGCATGGATTGAATAATTAAAAAAGTAAGGAGGCTGGATATAGTGTGCATGATCCTATGAAGAATGTACAAGTCAATGACAAGGGACTCATTGAACCCACTAGCTTTTGAAACAACATTGTAAGGAAAGATATAGACTAGGGTGCATAGGTTGTCTTCAAGATCATTATTAGAGTAGAAACTTACTTGTTCGACGAGACCTCTCCTATATAGTAGCAAGGTAGCTCTAATATCACTGACTTTCCACTCAGGATCAGACACTATCATTTAGTTATTGTGATCCACAACTAACCAAGGGCCTTCATCATTCACACGGAGAATGGCAACTAGTCTCTCCTTATCTAGAAAGATGAGAGTGCCCTTTACTCTAGTCTCAGTGGTCTCAAGATGGTTAGTGCATTTTTTGACCATGTTAGCATAAAAATCTTTTATCAAAATAGGGCAATAGGGTCCTTTGAGTTGAACAATTTGTCCCTACCCCAAGCATCTAGATATAATGCCTAACATGAGGGAAAGGTCTAGTGAGGGTGCGAAAGTGCGTTCTACTATAATCTTATTGGCCACCCTCTTAGTGTACCACTATTGGCAGGATGGATCAATGAAATTAGCCGAGTGTAGGAACAATAGGTCTATGGAAGTGGGAGTAGAGGAAGATGAAGCTCTAGCCCATTTAGATGATTGACCCCCCTCTCTAGGCAATATGAAAGGATATGAGGATGGCTAATCAAGAAGTGGATGAAGTTATCACAACAATATCACACCCTAGATAATCAAATCACTATAACATAACTTCACACACAATTCAAAACTCCACAATGTTTAATCAATCCACACAAACATCAATCCACAATATCAATTAAACCCAACCTCGTTTCAAAACCTGCAAGAACTAAATATCATAATAAAAACCAGCTCTTGGTTCCCAATGAATTCACAAACTAATTACGCAAAATATATCCATATTCCAAGATAAAAAAATATATATATAGCTAAGCATATCACATGAATTCATCAACAAAACAATTTCCGTAACCAAGGATATACCACCTATGATCATACTTATGGACATGTTGTTGTAAAAACAATCCAAGAATCATGCTTTCATGCTATTCTATTCATAACAATGCAAGGAAGATAAGCTAATTCAACCATCAATTCCCAAACAAGCAACTTTAGGCCAAAAATAGGCCCAAAAATAGAAAAAAATCCAATTGCAAGAATTAAACCATAGGAATGCAAGAAAAATTATACATTTATTTTCTACAATGCATAGGCAAGCAAAATATGCGATCTTTTTATGAAAGCCTTGCTTGAAAGGAGAGATTGGAAAGTAGGTTTTTGAAGAAAATTTTGAGATTTTTAAAATTAGGATCCATAAATTCAACAAAAATAAGAGGGTTTTGTGTTGGATTGATGTTTTTGAATGATGGAGCTTGAAAAAAAAATGGCCAAATCGGCCACTTGAAAGAGTATTCCCAACAGGAGCCAGCGTCGGCTCTATGCGGCCAGGCCGGTGCCGGCCCTACCACACACACACACACACACACACACACACATTGAATAAATATGGAAAATCAAAAAATGGTAACTACAAAATTATAAAGAAAATAGTATTATAAAAAAATCAAAAATGCATGAAGATGAATAAAAGCACAGAAGAATTAAATAGATGATCCAAAGGAAAAATAATAAATTAGTAAAAATTATTTCTTTCCAGGATCGAGGTTATATGGACTGGTTTCAGTATTAACCGAAAGGGATCCCACTTGGCGATCTCTAAGGAGTTTAGCCAGTTAACTAATTTGATTCTCAAGTTGCTCATGGATGCCGCCAAGTTTCTTGTTATTGCATCTACTCCTTGAAATCGAGTTTCTGTACCACTTACTAGTTGATTAACCAACTCTTCCAATGATGGCTTAGGTGCTGGTGCATTGTAAGGCAAAGAAGGTTGAGTCCTTTGGTTCCCAAAATGAGAAGAAGCCTACCTAGGTTGGTTTTAGTTGTTCTATGCAATGTTAGGATGATTCCTCCAACTAGGATTATAAGTGGTGCTATAGGGATTATTACATTGTCGTCTATTACCCACAAACGTAGCTTGTTCTAACGACTCTTGTGATAACCCCATATTTTGGCCCTCAAGGTTTAGATGCCTTTCCCTGCATAAATCACAACTCACATTCATTACCTACCCTTGGGAAAGAGACACTACCAGTTGATCCATCTTTTGTGTTAGTGCCTACACTTTTGCCTTCAAATCCGCCATTGATTCCATCTTGTATACTCTATGGACATAAGTTCTTAACCTTAAACTATCCCATGCATAGTTGTTTGTGGCTAAAATCTCAATCAAATAAAATACCTCTTCTAGAGTCTTAACATCAATGGAGCCTCTTGCAGATGCATCAACTAATTACCTAGTATCAAAGCTTAAACCACTGTGAAAGATTTACATTTTCATACCCAACTCAAACCCATAATGAGGACACTTTTTAAGCATTTCCTTAAACCTCTCCCAACACTCATAAAGATTTCCAAACTCTAATTGCAGGATGACGAAAATATTAGTCCTAAGTTTGGATGTTTTAGCCGGGAGAAAATATTTTGCCAAACGTTTTCTGCTAAAACATTCTAAGTAGTAATGGATCTAGCTAACAAACATTTTAACCAAAATTTCACTCTATCTCTCAAAAAAAAGGGAAAAAGCCTTAGTTTGATAGCATCCTCAGAAACACCATTCATCTTGAAAGTGTCACAGATTTTTAGAAAATTTTCAAGGAAGGTATTAGGATCTTCCTCAGGTAACCCATCAAATTAGGCCATGTTTTGTATCATCTGAATTTCGTTGGGTTTTATTTCAAAATTGTTAGCCTCAATCCTAGGTCTCGTAATACTTACGCCTATACCTAAATTGCAAGTTTCACAAAATTGTGCATAATCCTCCTATTACCACCATTACCACTATTGTTGGGTTGATTAACCTCTAAGTCTTTCCTTATCCGTTCGCTTAAAACCTTTCTGACATTTGTGGGGTTTCTCTCAATCTCAGGATCAAGATCTACGTTGTTGGCTTTAGATCATTGGGTTATAAATTAAAGGCAAGGTCAACAAAAAATAGAAAATGGTGAGATTATAAAACTTACAAGTTAGACAGTTAGTACATATTTACAAATTAAGTTAGAAAAATTGTAACATGTAGAGATGTCAAATTACAAATATATATGAAAACAAATTATGACACATATTCATACAAGGAACATATATACATATTTACATATAGACATATATACAAATAAATATGGTTAAATTAACAAAATCCAAACTTTCATGATATTGTTCCTAGACAATGGTGCTAAAAAATTCATGCGTAAATTTTGGATGTATAAAAATCATCAAATTTAAATCCATTCTTATCCAAGTTTTAATTAAAATCTTAATTCCAAATTACACATACGAGCAAGTATACTCATCGCAAATATAGTATAGAGAATTAACGAGTATCGATCCTCAAAGGAACAAGTACACACTAATCACTTTTCATTCATTGTTTAATTGACCAAGTAAAGTGATAAATTATCAAAAAGCAAAATAAAAAAATATGTATAACTCAAGGATGAAGGAATATGTAATTTAGACAATTATCCTAGAAAAAATGATAATGAATCATCTAGTAATTATCCCAATTAATCATCATCTTGCCATCATAAAGAAATATAAAGCAAAATTCATTTGTTTCTCAAGTCATGAATTCACTTAAATAGATTCCACTTCTTTCCCAATCCATGGAATCGCCATCTTTTGATTAAATTAACAGATTTTCCAATCAAACCAACATAACCAAAAAATGCATTAAACTCAATTCTTTATAAACATGAAATTAGTTGAGAACCCCATACTCTACATGAAATTAACTAATCTTTGATTACTTGAGTGCTTTGGCTTAACTTTGTTTTCCATGTCCATTAAGCAATAACAAATATGAAATCGATAAAATGAAATCATCTGCTAACATTGTTTCCGAAGTCAATTAGAAGCAAATCCAACTTCATCAATTTTTCCATAATCACAAGTAATCAAACACCAATAATGATAGAAAATTGATCAACTAACTAAATTAATGCAAAAATCATGAATAATAAAATATTGTCATATTACAATGGAAACATTGAATACATTATTATTCTACAAAACACAAAGATCAAAGAAAGAATTCATAGAACAATTTCCCTTGAAGACTCTTTTGAACAATGCACCTTAATGTGATGAATTCCTCCTTCAATGAGTAATTTCTTGATTTGATTCCTAGAATTCATAATTGTATCTTGTATTTTTCTTGTTTAAATAAGCGTCCAAGATGCTAATATTCATCCCCTAAGGGTTTTGTGCCGAGTAGACGTTGGAAAATACCAAAACTCATAGAAATTACCAAATCTGCACAAAAATTGGAAAGATTGCCGACGTTGCACAGAGTGCAACCAGCGCCAGTTTAAAGGGTCACAGATGGCACTGATCTTACTCTGATCAGACCAATCGTGCTCTATTTTCATGCCAAAAAAATTCCCCTGTTCTAGATTGAGGCCCCGGCGCGGGCTCCGTGGATCAAGGCCTGTGCCGGCCATGCACTAACGACAATGGTTCTGTCTTTTATAATTTTTTCTGTAATAAAATTCTAAAACACCTTTCTAAATGTAAAATATTAAATATGAAGGATTATACTTAGTTATTATAACAAATATATCACAAAACACCATCAAATTACTAGGAAAATATATATGAATTTTGCCCTTATCATGGCGCACAAGGGGTGGGAGAATAAATATATTTTGAACAAAGATGGGAAGAAGATCATACTAATTCCATTACCCCCTAGTAAGGTACTTAAAGATCATAACATCATGAGGGAAGAAGACAACAATGGAAGTGAGTTGAGAAAGAAGGCAAAACAAGAGAGGAAAGAAGGAGAGCTTAAAGAGAGTACAAAAAGAAAGATGATGGAAACAAATGAGTCACACTTTCTTTGTGCTTGAAGCATGAAAAAAATAAGAGAGGGTATACAAAGAAGAAAAGTGAAGATAAGGGGAAAAACGAGCTTTATTTGGGAGAGCATAAACTTGCCTTTTTTTATCTTCACAAAAAGATTCTTGTATAAGATCTTATACAAGTAGTCATTCTCGGATGAATCGTCTTCAAGAAGGGAAAAATGATAAGAATCCACCCAAGCATCTTGCTAAAGCGAAAGAAGAGGTATGGAGACTTAAACCAAATTCTATGGTGCCAAGGAAGAACTTAAATTACGAAGGCTTTCAGTGGAGGATTCAAGCCAAACAAGCCACAAAGACAAGGAATATAAAGATAGTAAAGAAGTGGGTGCCAAAAGGAAGCTTGAAAGGCCTTCAAGAAAACAAATTAAGAATTAAGTGTTAGTGTTGTGCCCTAGAGGGAATCACTTGAACATTGTATATATGACACATTTTATTTTAATAAAAAGGCATTATTTATCTTACAGTTTATTTTGTTTACTTTAAGTAATATAACTGTTCGATAAAGTCCTTAGTACAACACTGTGTTAAGGAAATCATGATAGAGATCATGATATGAGATTTCTACTACACTGGATGGTGTTAGTACTTAAATAGTTCCTAATCATAGTATTAATGAGACAGGACATCATTAATGCGTTAAGACTAGCATGTGTTAGACTTCCTGATTTGATCAGGCGGTGGTTCTCATATCTGTGAGTATTGAGATACTCAAAGTTAACACATGGATGCTTGTTAATGGAATAAGTCCATTGGATGACCTAGCTTTGAGTTACATGGATAACTATTTAGTGCCAGTGATATAATTTCAATATACCAAATGTGCAAGTATCCTTAGACTTGAAATCTCTAAGGTACTCTGTTTGCTGAGTTATGTACTTTGATTCCAATCTCCAAAGCTTGATCAAGGGCTGCCTATAGGATAGATATTGAGTACATTGTGAGGTAAGCGAAAGTAGTTGAGAGAGTCAATAAAGGATTCACCACTCCTAATAGTAGGGGTAAATATCTCATGGCCACTTGTAGGAATTACTACTCAGAAAGTCCTTGGCCAAGGTGATTATGTATTGGAAACAATTCCAATTGATACACATCTAGAGTAGTGGGTTCCTGGTATAAGTACTATTGTATTTGGGCCAGAATTAATTTTGGAGGGAGTTGGCACTAATTCCGTACTCCAAACCGAATGAGATATTATATGGTGAAACGAGTTAATTGCACTAAAGTTTGTTATTGAAGGGTTCTTGTCAAGCCACTTGACTTCCTGGACTCTGGGTGGTTATGATGTGTTGCTAGCTACCGCTCATGATTTGAGAATATATGTTTATTAATTGATGAATTAATAAACCAATCCTGATTAGAATTTATATGATTAATTCTAATTAATTATGGATTATTAATCTTAAAGACGTTTGGATTAATTCATGTTCACTACCAATTGATTGGGAAACCTAATAAGTCACACACTATAGAGGATTATTTACTCAAGATGTTATTTGAGAACATAGTGGGGTTAATTGAGAGAAAGAAAAGTTGTTGTGGATAAATTATAATTAGCTATAATTTGTGATCCAAGTTGTAATTGTGAGAACTTAATGTTTCCAATGACAATTAAGAAATTCTAATAGGATTAGAATTCTCAATTTTGGAAGGAATTTTCGTGTGACATGTATTATGAGTCACACGAAACCCTAGAAGGGTGATTCACACGAAAATAGGAGCCACAAAACACACAATCTTCTCTCTCTCTCTCTCTCTCTCTCTCTCTCTCTCTCTCTCTCTCTCTCTCTCTCTCGTTTTGTTGAAAACGAAAATAGCCCTAGCCGCCATCTTTTTCTGCTAGTACAGGAAATTTTGGTGCTTAAGTATTCCTCTGTGTGAATTACTGTTAGAGATAATTACACACTGTGATTATAGTGGTTAGACGTCCAACTCTCGTGGAGTTTTCATAAGAGGATTACTGGATCGTGCCTCGACTTGAAGAAGATAGATTTTGTTCTTCGGACGATCAACCAAAGGTAAAAAGCTATTACCTTTATTATCTTTATGTCTTGTTTTCCACACATAGATGGGTCCTGGGAGGGTATCTCGTTTTATTTTCCGCTGTGCCATATTGGATACAAGTCTGGGATACCCAACATTAAGAAAGTTGTGAAGCGATGGAGAATTAAAGAAGGGCTAAGAAGACCAAAGCTTGAATAAAAATTTGAGTGGAGGATCAAGTGCACTCGAGAGAAGGCTGAAAAGACAAGAAAAGCAGGGTGTAAGGAGACTAGAGCACACCTGGTGCCGAGTCCACTAGTACACCTGGCGCTAGGTCCACACTGGAATAAAATTGTTCTGTTTCTTGAACACACCTGGTGCTAGGCAAACTAGTACACCTGGTGCTAGGTCACTTCGGGTATAGCTCTTTTTTTGCTAATTTTTCTTGTTTTGTTTTATTTTATTTCTAATTTAATTATCACGACTTTAATTATGTAATAGGGATATTTTGCGCCATTTAAAGGTTTGAAAGGCTGATATTTCATCTCACCTTAGTTAAGTTTGGATCCATATATATATATATATGGTATTATAGCATTTCAAATGTAACTTTGAATATTAATAGAAATCAAAGAGTCTCATTTGAGAGCTTTTGAGAGGTGATTTCTCTTGGGTAAAACCGTGAACGTCAAGACCATTCTTAGGGCCTAGTTTATTCCTATCTATTGATTGTGTAAACTCTTTTAAGATAAATCAATTAGCTTGCTAATTTAAGTATTAAGTTATAGATAATTAAATGTTCTTGTTGGTAGTAAAGTTGGTTTTCTAAATCATCTTCTTCAAAGTGTTCATAGTTTCTTGTTGAATCAAGTGTCTTTGGTTGTGATTTAGATTACTTAATTCTCATTTCAAGTGTTCTTAGTTCTTTATTTGGCTTAAGGTTCTACTATTTGAATTAGGTATCTTATTTCCTCACAAAAAGCACTATTTTTCATTCTTAGTTGGGTCTTGCATTTTAACCCAAATTTAGCCACGAAATTCATCGAGAAATCACCCCTAAAATCATATCAAAGAGTTTCATATCAGTGCGAGGAAGCTTTGACTCTCATCAATTCTTGAAGACATTGAATAGGGTTTCAAACATAGTGAATCCCGTAACTCAAAGTTGCACTACAAAAAGGTCAAGTTTTCTTTGTTTTTCTTATGTTTTATATGGTAAAGTTGTGCCGTGTGGATAGTATAATAATTTGTAAATTTCTTGTTGATTGTTGATTTTGGAGGCTAAAATTGCTTAAAATTTCTGCTATATCTCGAGCTCCAAAAATTGTTTACAAAATGTTTGATATTTTGCCTAAGTGAAATTTGACTTAAAATTGTGGCTAAAACTTTTATGAACACTTCTATAATTTATTAGTTATTTTTTTTCAAGTATCATGGGGACATTGCTCGACCAATTGAAATTATTATTATTGTTGAATTCTTACTCTTGTTCTTGGGTGATATATTCATTAAACTTCTAGTGTTTTACTAAAATTCTTGTTAGGTCTTGTTCATTCACCCATGACTTAGTCATTAAAGTTGTTGAACTCTCTTGAACTCATCGACTCTTGATATAAACTCCTCGTGGCTCATTGTTGTTGATAATCGAACTTCCACCTAAGTCTAGTTGGTTGTCTTTAGAGGGTTAGTAAACTTGTCAAGTTTCGACAAACCCCTAAGCAATTGAGAAGATTTTTGTGGAAAGAACTCATTAAGGAAATTAAGTACTTGAAAAATGTAAGAGTGTGAGTTTACTCTTATTAAAAGTCAAATGAGAGTTAAACACAAGAGTGAATGCATACACATAAGGAAGTGATTGTAAGAATTACTTTCTCCTTTTTTTCAAAATTTTCTAAGTGAGAACCCTTGAAATTCACAATACAATGTCCAAAGGAACTTCATTTAATATTCAAGCCGTCTTTGAAATTTTTTGAGCAAAAATGGAAGGCATGAGAAGGGACATTGAGGGAATAAAATCTAACCAAATCCAAACCTCAACGTGTGCTAAAAAGGAAGATAGCCTTAGAGTGAGAAATAAGTACAAACCTCCATCCCCATTATATGAGCAACCAATGAAGGGATGTGGAGAACATTTTATGGTAGGTTATCTAAAAATTCCACTAAATGGAAGGGATAGGAAAAGTTTGGGGTTAGGTAAAGGAAGACATAAGGGGAAAAAATTGAGGGGTGCAAGGAACGGGACCTACCATAAGAAGTCTACATATACCAATCCCATGTTTCAACATTCACCAAACCAAAAAAATAAGCCACCAAAACAATCATTAAGAACAACCCAAAAGCTTAGACAAGACGAGGGTAGTAAAGAAAGGCTTGAGGTTGGAAGGTTTTTCCATTAATTGGTGTTGCTAGAAAGATTGAGGGTGCGAATGGTGTTGAGAATGAGGAGAATTCACAAAGGAGTAATATCTTTTACACCAGGTGCCTTATCCAACAAAAGCCTTGTAGTATGATCATTGATGGAGGAAGTTGCACAAATATGATAAGTGCAACCTTAGGGGAGGATTTGGGATTAGAAACCATGAGATATCCTAAACCATTCAAACTCTATTGGTTGAGTAATTGAGGTGAAGTAAAAGTAAACAAATAAGTTGAGATTGAGTTTGATATGAGGGCCTATAAAGATGTAGTGCTATGTGATGTGTTCCTAATGCAATTGGAACATATTTTATTAGGAAGGCCATGGATGTTTAATAAAGATATGGCACACAAGGGGAGGGAGAATAAATATAATTTGAATAAATATGGTAAAAAGATCACACTATCTCTATTACCCTCGAGTGAGGTGCTTAAAGATTAAAACATCATAAGAGAATAAGATAACAAAAAAAGAGAGGTAAGAAAGAAGGCAAAATAAGAGAGGAAAGAAAGAGAGCTTAAAGAGAGCACAAAAAAGAAAGATGATGGAAATAAAATGAGTGAGACTTTCTTGTGCATGAAACTTGAAAAAAATAAGAGAGAGGCTACAAAGAAGAAAAGTGTAGATGAGGGAAAATTTGAGCTTTATGCGGGAAAGTATAAACTTGTATTTTTATCTTCACAAAAAGATTCTTGTATAAGATCTTACACATGCATTAATTTGAGGACAAATCATTTCAAGAAAGGAAAAATGATAGGAATCTACATAAACATCATGCTAATGCTAAAAAATGGGGATAGAGATTCAAACCACATCCTATAGTGCCAAGGAAGAATTTAAATTACGAAGGCTTTCTATGGAAGATTCAAGCCAAACAAGTACCAATCTAAGGAATATGAAGATAGGAAAGAAGTAGGTGCCAAAGGGATGCTTGAAAGACCTTCAAGAAGATAAATTAAGTATCAAGAAAGTTGTCAAGTGATGGATGATCAAATAAGGGTTAAAAAGGTCAAAGCTTGAACACAAATTTCTGTGGAGGATCAAATGTGCCTAAGAGAAGGCAAAAAATTAAGAAAAATAGGGTATTAAGAGATCGGAACACACCTGATGCTAGGTCCACTGATACACTAGGTGCTAGGTCCACACAGGAACAAGATTGTTCTATTTCTAGAACACGCCTGGTGCCGAGTACACTAGTACACCTGGCGTAAGGTAACTTCAAGCAAAACTCTGCTTTATTAATTTTTCTTGTTTTATTTGATTTTTATTTCTAATTTAATCCACACGTTATTATGTAATAGGAATATTTAGGACCTTTTAAAGGTTTGAAAGGCTGAGATTTCATCTTACTTTCATTAGGTTTAGATGCCTATATATATGGCATTATAATATTACAAATGTAACTTTAAATATTGATAGAAATCGAAGAGTCTCTTTTGAGAGATTTTGAGACGTGATTCCTCTTGGGTAAATCACATGAAAATCAAGACAATTCTTAGGGCCTAGTCCTTCCCTATGTATTTTGTCTATAAACCCTTTTAGGATAGATCAATTAGCTTGCTAGTTTGGGTCGCAGGTTATAGACAATCAAAGGTTTTGTTAGAGGTAAAGTTGATTTCCTAAATCATCTTCTTCAAAGTGTTCTTGGTTTCTTGTTGAATCTAGGGTCTTGGTTGTGATTTGGATGACTTAATTCTCATTTCTAGTATTCTAAGTTCTTTATTTTGGCTTAAGGTCCTAGTATTTGAATTGGGTATGTTATTTCTTCACCAAAAATCATTGTTTTGAGCGCTTAGTTGGGCATTGCATTTTAGCCCAATATTAGCCATGAAATTCATTGAGAAATCACCCCCAAGATCATATCAAGTCTATTAACTTGTAATCAATTAGGAGTGAGAACATTCTTATATACCTACTAATGAATTAATGTAATTGAACATTTATTTATGCCTTATCTATTGCTTGGATTTCTACCACAAGAGAATATAATGGTAGGATTAAGGTTGATGTCATCTAAATCTTGAGCATATTTAAGCTATCATTGTCTATTTGTAACAAACCCGTAATATAACTATAATTATGCATCATCAGAAATATTTGCTTCATCAAAAGCATTCTACTATATCTAACTTTGAATAGGAATTATATTCTAATTACAAGTTTTAAATGTTCTATTCAGAAAATTTCCACTAGACAGATAAGGATAGTGTACATGCATGGCTCAATTGGGAAAAGAAGTTGTGAGACAAATATTTAGATACTTTCTGCAAGGCTCGTACAAGTGGTAAGCGTCCTTCCTGGGTAAATCTAGCTAATTAGACTAAGATGACCCGATATTGGGGGACGAAGGATTATTAGCGGGTTTCTACCACTGCAAAGTACACTAAGTCTCAGGGTGATACTACTTGCACGGGAGGATTGATACCAACACAAGGACTATTTCGTAATTTCTGTTATTTCTTGACAGAATTTTCTTAGTTCTTTACAAATTTTATCCTAGCTTCGTCATTAATTTAAATATAAATTGCCAGGGATTGAGCAAGGAGTAGTTTTAGTTACATGGAGATGTTTAAGAGTTTACACACAATCCAGAAGGGACCTAAGCAGGAAGAGTTCGTCAGTGAGCGGTCCCGCAAGGCAGTGGTAATAATTACTTATTATTTTTTATATATATCATTACTTTAATTCTTGGAATGTTAATCTACACAACTATTGTCATTAATTTTCCATTTTAGAAGGATATGAACCAATTACCTTAGAGTTGCTGACAAGTTTCTTCCAGCAGCTCTATTACTGCATCTGTCATTCTTGATGAGAATGCCATGTTATTTTAGGCAATGGGCAGCTGCAATAGGGGTTGGGTCTTTAGTATGGGGTCAGAGGCAGCACACGTACGTTAGGAATTACATCAGAGTCAATTGCCCTCATACTCTTCTAATAAGATCCTACTGATAACTTTGATAGGATGGATATCAAGGTCCAAGAGGGTGCGCAACAGATTCGGTATGAATACGAGAGATAGATGTAGCTATACAAAAAGGGTATAGTTACATGACTGGGTTGCTATAGTAATAGCTGAGAAGATGGGATTGCCCTCGCCACAACCCCCTCCTAGTGTTGATAAGACAGCTGATGATGGTGTTGGTGAGGATGAAGACTTCATTGTATAGCCACCTAATCATCATCCACCATCTCCTGGCAATGGTGGTGGTCCTTATCTACTACTCTCTACGGGGACTACTCCTACTCCACTTGCTACTGGCTTATTAGTTTTTTATGTTTATTGGAATACTTTTACTAGTTTTTATTGTAAATATATTTATTCAACCATTTTGTGCTAATTTTAGTGTTCCTAGTACTGGTGTTAGTAAATGTGCAATTTATAAATTTCAAATTAAATTTATGTTTTGTATACTCTTTGTTTATTGGTTTAATAGACGAGTATAATATATTGAAATATTACATGGAAAAGACATAAATAACCAAACCTAGGTAGTAGCAGTTGCAAAATAAGGATGACCTAGCGACGGCCAAGCAAAAAAACAATTGCAAAAAAGGCTACAACTTTGTGGGGACAAATAAATGGCCACAACAAGAGATTTGCAGTGTTGTCGATAATCCGCGAGAGACTTGCTACAGCCGATAAAATTAATTCAAAATATTATAAAGAGTAGTCGGAAAACTTCCACAAATGAACAACAAAACTGCGATGAATTTTTATTTCTAATTTTAAAATTTTAAATAATAAAAAATACTGTCACAAAAGTGTCGCAGATTAACCAAAGTACTACGACAGTCATTTAAAAGCCACCGCAAAGAATTCGCAATGTAAAAGTGTACAATGATGGCGACATTATCCTAATTTAAATTAAACTATTTTAGTTCCTACACCTGTCGCTGAGTATTTGCAACTAGCGACTATGTATCAATGGCTATCTATATCTGGCCATCACAAAGCCATAGTAAAAGTATCGACGACCGTCTGTGCCTAGCTGACACTGTATCAACTTTGATCATCACATCGTAGCTAAGCTTATTGGAATCTATGCCCAAATTGGATTATGTATTTGTGTATTTTGGAATTTAATAAAATACTTTATTCATTAATATTTATTTAATTAAATATATGTGCATATTAAGGTCTAATTGTGTTAGTAAGCAATCTATGTGAAAGGGTCATGCTTTCACAATATGTTGTAGATTATGAGCTACTAACACATAAGCGAAAAAATTGTTCTTATCGATGGATAAAGTTGGATGCATTATCAAGGTTTAGATTATTACACTATGGTTTCTAAATAAAAAATAATTTATCTTAGACTAGTGAGTAGTGCACTTACGCTATTAGTGTAAGCTCATTTGGAATACGTAGAATTTGACTACGTGATAATAATCTTTATAAAAGTACTAAAATAAATAAAGATTGGTTTATCATTGCTACTGCATGGATAGGTATGCTAAGACTTAAGTATTAGTTAGTGGTCTGATGAATCTGGACTTGCACACTATGATGTTTGGTGGGTGATGTCTTAAGGCAAGGCTAATAACATTATACGTTGGGTGTATGATACTAGTTAATTAAGATATATTTATACAATTCAGTTTCTATACTTCGTTGCATGAAGAAATCACCACCTTGTGATTGTCCGGTATAATCTAAATAATCAAGGGCCTCGGGAAGCGTGACTTAATATTTATGATTTTGAGTAGCTCCCAAAAATAAGTTAGTATATACGGGAAAACATGGGTTATCAAACTAGTTATCAAAGAATAGTATATGTCATTGAGTAATGCATCTGTACATTTTTTCTATCTCAATGACAGGTGTTATGTAGAGAGGTATTTTCATCATTATACCAGTAAGTCTAGGACATCGCACTTGCAATATTATAGGGGTTTACATTTTCATATAATGATAAATGAAATATTTAAAATGTTAAAATATGGCCATTTGTTAGCAATGGTATTTTGGTTATTTTAGTACTTAAAAACAATGTGTCTTTTGGTCTCCAAAGTAGCTCAAGTAACCTTAATAAATTTCTTTACTTTATAGGCTTATTAGATGAATTAATAGTGGGAGAATTATTCTAGGAGTCCAATTAATTATTTATTTGGGTTAGAATAAATTATTAGGCTAATTTAATTAAATTAGTTTATTGATTAATTATTTCAGATTATTTTATATTTGGCTCAATAAATTATTTAATTAATAAGATAGCTTTTTAATTAGACTTGGGATAAATTAACTAAATTAGTTTATTAATTAATTATTTTGGGTAATTTTATATTGTACCAAAGTAGATTAATTAATTAATAAGGGAGCTAGTCTTGGACTAATCAAGAAAAACCTTAGCCCACTAGGGTTGTGAGTGATGGCTATTGTTTCTTTGGAAAAAAAGGATTAGCTGTGACACAAAGAAAAAAAAAAGGAAGGAAAAAGGAAACAAGAAAGTTAGTGGTGGTGGAAACAAATTCACGAAATAATATAAGAAATTGGTTTCCAAATTTCGTGTATGTTGTATATATCTCATATATGAATTGGTTTCCAAATTTTGTGTACGCTATATACATATATAATATATGAATTGGTTTCCTAATTTTTCATGTGTGGAAAATTGTGACAAGAAAAACATTTCACTATTTTTGTTCCAAAAATAAGCCACCAACGATTCTTCTTGGTTTTTCCTTCATTTTTTTTGCTTTGAAAAATATAGATCTTCTAATATTCTTCCAAAAAAATTAATTAATTCTTCCTAATTCTACTTTCACCAGTAAATGACCCATAGGAGGTCTGAGAATACTTTGAAAAATTAAAAGCTAGGAATGTTAGTGCGCGTATTTGATGCGAAGGAGTCAACGCTTGGTCAATATTCCTACGAAACAAGTAGTCATGACAAACCAAAGGGTTGTTCTGTCAAACCCAAATCATTTGGTTATTCAATCTAAGTAACCTAAAAGTAAGTATTCCTTAACTTTGGCTTGGAGAAGAAAATTTTAAATTACTATTTTCCACTCCATTTTTATTTTCCTACGAGCATTTCAAGTGGTATCAGAGTTATGGTTATAATCTAGGAGTACTCTTAGGGTTAATAACCGAAAAGGTGGTTCCTTTACTAATTAAAAAAATGCAATCTTTATGATTGTATGGATTCTCCATAGTTTTTAATATGGGTAGATATTGTATACATCTCGCGTCTGGAAGATATAGGCACTTGTATTTATTGTTATTTGTTTTCTATAGAATTCGTGTACATCTCATTTTGAGAGGCATAGGTGATTGATATTGTATTTAAATTCATCTAAAAGAATTTTCGTAACAATATTGGTGCCTGAGCGAAATTCGAATGAGAAAAAAAAAATTGAGAAAATGGTTGATGATTTTAGAGCAAGCAAGGAATGGTTTTTCTTGGGCGATTCGATCAAGGTTTGTGCAGTTCAAGCTTCGAAGTTTTCCATTTCATAGTTCCTTGCAGTTTTTCTTTTTTTATTTTGGGGCTAATATTGCACAAGATTATTTTTCTTGCAATGGTTTATTAATAATAATAAATAATTTTGCATGAAAATGGGTAGTAATGGAGGATCCACCTTTCGATTAAACAAGATCATTTTAATTTCATCATTATGATGTTTAATCCTTTATTTGGTCACATAAGAATTAAATGAAAACAATAGCATGTAAAAAGTTTATGTTAGAGGTATGGCTATTTTATTTAATTTTGTAATCAAATACACAAATTTTTTTGATAAATTAATTTTTTTTTCTCTAGATAAAACAATTAAAGGAAAACGTTTTAAAATAAAACTAAGGATTTTAAAATAAAATTCTTGGTTTATTCTTCTAAAGGGTTTTATCCTTGAGATGGAGAATATTTTGCATTTAAGTATTTTAAATTTAGTTCATAGAAAATGGTTTTCAGTTAAGTAGTGAAAATAAAAATTCATAGACTATTCTCTTAAAATGTTTTATCCTTGACATAGAGAATAATGTTTGAATTTTTTGGGATTTCACTAAAGTTAATAAAAACTAATTAATTTTAAAGAAATGTTTTTCCTAAAAACGTATTTTTCTCAAAAGATTAATGAGGAGAGGGGGTCCAATGGCCCCATAACTTCCATCAAAGATTCCTATTAGAGATTGTGGTTATCCTCATGTCATTCTAAGCATGACTCCCTATATGATGGATTTCCACGAGAATCTAGAGCTAATGGTTGAATTATATTAAATGCCTAGGATATATGGTAGTGTCGGCATGCCTACCATTGGAGACATTAATATTAGATTATCTATAGGTGGTGAGAGTAATGGCCATCCAATCGATAAAACTATTTCTAGATCATTACCTATTAAGGAAGTTTAATTTGTGATGGTTATACACTTAACTTATAAAATTGTTAACCTTCCTACGAAGCTCTATAAATGCTTTTAAGCACCAAATTTTTAATTTTTTTTACAATGGTTTTAATAGTATAACCATATCATGGAAATAATATGATGTTTTAAATGTGCGTTTCTTATATACTTTTCAAAAAAAAAAAAAAAACTTTCTAAATGAAGATTTTTTCCAATCAACAGAAATGTTTGGTTTCAATCCTTTGTCCATTATTCTAAAAGGGAATAACTTAACTAGATCTAATTACATGGAGTGAAAAAGAATTTGAACATAGTACTCACCACGAAAGAGTACAAGAATGTTCTGACTGCCCTATCTTAAAATTGGGAAAGATTCCACGAACCAAGATCATGAGCTTGAGAAGGCATGGAGGAAAGTTGATAAGATGGCTAGATGCTATATGTTGACTTCCATATCTAATGTTCTACAGTCTAAGCACGAGAACATACGTACTACATATGATATCAATGTATCATTGAGCACTATGTTTGCTGATATGAGCTGGCCTATAAGGTATGAAGCTCTTAGGGTAATAATGAATACTATGATAGCTAATGTGAAACCACACCTAAACCCAACCCTAGAGTAAGGGAGTCGGGATGAATATCATATTATTTTTCATGAATATATATGTTTTTGAATAATTCTATGTGCTTTAGAATTATGGTTTATAGGTTAGAAGGCTTCGTTATGCTTATTGAGAAGGAAGGTAAAATGGTAATTTTTCTTGAGGTCAAAATAGGAGGATAGCATGAGGATTAAATAAGAAGAATATTTGGGTGAGAAAATAAGAACAAGAGTTGTTATGGTTGAGTGGTTAGAGCTTTGTGATTTAATCTCTAAGGTCTTGAGTTCAAATCCCATCATTTAAGTTTTTATCATGATTATCTTAGTTAAGTTTGATTTTTTTTTTCTTGCATTCCTTGAAGATAGGAATGTTGTCTTAGGGGAGACATGAAGAGAATGCCCTAATCCTATCATCATGTCCTAAAAAGAATTCTAGAGGAATTCTTGTCCTTTTATTACCTCTATCTTGTCCTAACCACTTCACCAATTAAATTTGTTCAAAATTTATCAAAATTCATGTTTTTAATTCTAGAAAATTCAGCAAGGATTCTTGGGCTTTGAATTTTGAAAATAAATCTTGGAAGTTGGAGAATTGACTGAAAATATGAGAGGAGTTAGGGAAGGTTCCCAAGGGAAATTAACCTCTATGGTTGAACCTTCAAACTCCACTCCATAGTGTTTATATTCTTCATGAAAGAAATCTGAAAACTTTCCCGATTCTTGAGCAGCCTAACCTTCGAAAATCACAGCCATCTTTCTTACTCATTTGCTTCCAAAAAAAATGGCCAATTTATTCAGCTTGAAGACTAAAATTCCTGTGCAAAATAGGACTGCACAAAAACTGCACAAATAAGGAAAAATTTTGGGCAGATTTTGCTGCATAGCAGCCTAGAAATGGAGCTGTTTTCTTCTGTCATCAACTCAAAAAAATTCCTCTAATTTTCCTCCATAAATAAGGATGGAAACTAGCCTTAAAGGACCCTCAAACACCTCTCAAAAACCTCTACAAATTGGGTTGGAATATTGCAGAAAACTGCATAGAAAAATTGTAGCAAACCTTCGAAACATAAACACCATGAAACCAGAAAATTTCCAGCTTTGTTCCCTTAAAGCCTTGGCCAAAAACCACCCTCAAACCCCTGTAAATTAACCCTTGTTCAGCCATGAACTAAACACCATTAACCCCTCCACTTACCTTGCACACTTGGACTCCATAACCAAACCTCAAATATCTCCTAAGATCACTCCATTCAAACTTTCATTTGAACTTCAAAATTTCCAACATTTGCTCCATGAAAATACTCTTGTACTAGGCTTCATAACCAGAAATTCCTCTGCCATTGAGCTCAGAATTTCGCCAAGCCTTAAAGGTCCATCAATCTTCATTCATTTTAGCAAAACATAGCAGTCCTACAGGCTCCATTACAGCACCAAGAAACCTCCAACAATCAAACACCATTAACATATCTTCTACCTCAAATCTCTCCATTTGAATTTCAAACAATCAGATTTTTCTCTCCCTCTCTAAGATGAAAATCGAAACCCCTGAATTCCCTAAACCATTCAGCCAACATTCTCCAGAAATTCGTGCATATCCTTTCTCAAATTCTCTCCATTTTCACCAAGAATACCAATAACACAGACTACCTTTCTTCAAGACAAAGACCACTCTAAACACCTTCAATCCCTCTCAAAAACTCTAGAATACTCCTACATACTCCCTAGAGTTCATTTCTGAAATTTATAACATCAAATCTCGAAAACAAAAATTGGCGTTCGGATCAAAACCAGTTTTTTTCCTTGATGTCTCAAGAACATCATCAAGGTAACCAAGAACAACTCTTTTGTTCATCTTCTTCCATTCAACCTTTAACATATCATGCTAATGCTCTCTCTCTCTCTCTCGGCCGAAATGGTAGTTACAACCATGGCTGTTTTTCCTTCTCTCATGGACAATGCAAGACCCTCAATCGCGTGGACCTTCTTAAATCTTCATCAATCAAGTACTTCTCCTTAATCCTTCTTTTTAATTCTAAATTCATGTCTCTTAGATGCTAATAGGGAGAATAGAATATGAATGGGGGATTGAGTATATGCAAATGTATGAAGGGGTAGAGATTTGGACATGAGAATGATTGATCATGTTTAAACTATATGGATTTTCGTGAGAATCAATGTATGATCATCATGTCTTAAGAGAATTATGATTGTTTAAGCATGCTAGATGTTATGATACCTTTGGTGAATTGGATTTTTATGTTCTTATCTCATTTGAAGCAATGATTATGATTATGCTTAGTAGAGAATTGGCCATGTGATAGTATGTATGGATTTAAGCCTATATTCATGAATGGATTAGTTTGTTGTTCGATGTTGGAGAATGTGTTCATGATTCTTGTTAGCAATAGGGAAATTATGATTATGATCTTATTGATCTTAGGTTATTTTAATTAGCAAATTTTATTACCTTAATTAAAATTATTACTATATTTTTTTTCTCTAAGGATTTCAAAATTTCTAGGAAGTTTTGGAAATGGTATATTAAATGAAATAGTGATAATTTAATAGTTAAATAAATGACATCTTTTATTAAAAATAATATATATATAATAAATAAAATCTTAATAATAGTAAAATATTAATGACCTTGTAGACCATAGTTCAAATTTTACCTATATTCATAAATATTATTTATATTAAAATTTGTTTGTTATGTATTAAACAAAAATTTAATATAATTCATTTATTATTAATTTTATTTATTACTAATTATTTATTATCTATAAAAATTAATTGTAAATTTATTATTTATTTATAATAAAACTATTTTTAAATTACCATTTACTAATATTAATTAGGATTGTTCAATATTTAAACCCTAGTTAATTTGTTAATAATAGTACTCAAGATTTACTATTTGAACCTAAAACTTATTTGTAATTATTTTACAACACTTAGTTATTTTAACTTATCAAGGTAGGCTTATTTTATAAAATTTTTATTATCTCGCCTTAAAGCTTCGGACATTAAGGTCATGATTATAATTAGTTGAATTAGGATTTTTTGTGTAAGCGAATATAGCTTGAATATAACCTTATATCCTGTGTTTATCCCAAGCGGGGTTAGGTCAGCCTTGGAAGATTTTTGAATTCAAGCAAGCAAAGGATCAAGTAAGCTCCTACATGGAATTTTGTGAAGACCAAAAATTATGGTGGCAAGCCAAATGCGATGTATATGGACGTTCATTTTGTAAAGGCAATTAAGCACTGTTTTTGCTTTTTATTTCAGTTACACAAAGCATTTGAAAATTAAACAAGCATTTTTATACAAAGTGCTAAACTCTTTCTAAAATCCAACTGACAAGAATTTTGGAAACGCTTACTTGCTATTTCAAAGAAAATTATTGTGTGATCAATTTTCTCCCAAGTGGGGCAATCAACATTGAGTACTCAATAAGAGTAGGCTAGTAGTACTAGTTTTGAAGAGTAAGAGCAAGTCTTCTGGCAGGAGGCCACTTCCAGAAGATGAACTCAACTTAGAGAAGCGATAGTACTACTTAGTCAGGTCATCCGAGCTAGCAAGTTTCAATCAAGTGCACTGTGTTTCCGGAGTGGACAACCAGTAGGGTGTAGAGACGGAGTATCTCACTCGGTAGGCCGTACACCTACTTTTTGTTAGTTTGCACAAAGTGTGGCATTTTGACTGTTATATGGTCATGGGGCCCAACGTGTGGTAACCCATGGCTAACTCTTGAGTGGTTGTATTTATTGCACACATGTATGGTTTGAAAAGAAAAACACCACTCTTTATTTTTAACATTTATTTAATGCTTGCCAACATTTTCTCTTATGGAATTTTACAACTTACATACACGAACTATTTTATCTGAAACACTCAATGCACACACGGGCTTATTGAGATTTTTATCACATCACCTTTTATACCATGTTTTCAAGTCAATCTTGCTGTGGAGATGAATAGCTAGATTTGTTGCCTATGCTTTGAAGACTTTATGTTATTTTTCTTATGTGTTTTTTGAGAGATGGTAGTGAATAATTTATTTTAGATTTGTTCATGCATTTTTGGATTGTAATAAGTTCAAATTTAAAGTGTTATTTTTATTTTCTTTTGTGTGACCTAGTTATAAAGACCCCTTGTCCTATGGACGGGGCGACATCCTCGGCCCTATTGGGCCTAGGTAGTGGGGTGTTACAACTAAAGGGGGATCGGATCATGAGCTTATGCTCAAGATGATTATACATTTTGAGGAGGCCAAGGTCTTAGAGGTAACAATTGATTTTGAGAGCCAAATTAACATGGTTCTTGAGACTTTGCCAAATTCATATTCTTAACACAAGCAAAACTATAACATGAACAAGTAAAGTATGTCATTAACCGAGTTAATAAAAGAACTCTAAGCTGCTGAGAAAATCATGAAGCCTAAGTCAAAGGTTTTTGGTTACCCATTCTACTTCATCTTCTAGAATTAGGGCCCAGCCTTAGAAGTTTAAAAAGAAGAAGGCCCAGAACAATGCAGTAACCCAGCCTAAGTGGTGCAAGCCCTGTCCATCCAAGCCTAACGCCAAGCCCCAATGCAAATATTACAACTGCTACAAGAAGGGGCACTTCAAGAAAGATTGCCCTAACTTCTTGGCCAATTCCTCTTTAGGTACTACTCCTTACATAGAGTGTATATTAATGGTAGGATCATCATCTACTTGGATTGTTGATTTCGGAGCTATTAACCATATCTATAATTCTTTGTAGGAGTTCAGCAACATAAGGTGACTCAGTAGAGGAGAGCATGGACAAATAATGGACAATAGAGCACAAGTGTGGGTTAAAGTAGTAGGAGAGTTGGAGCTTTTAATTGATTTTTATAGGATCTTAGTTTTAAATAATATTTTTTTATGTTTCTAGTTTTAAACAGAATTTTATTTCAGTTTTAGGATTGATTAATCAAGGATATTTTATTTCATTCCATTACGGTATTTCAATTTGTAGAAATAGAAAATTTTTTATTCTGGAAACATGTATGGTAATATTTTCCATATTAATCCTATTAGTCATCAAATAAATAATACTTAGACAGAAAAAAAAAATAATAAGAAGGGAAAGGCCACATCAAATAACTCATATTTATGACACTTAAGATTGGAGCATATAAATTCTGATCAAATTAAGCGGTTAATCCAAAATGGGTTCTTAGAGTCATTGAAATTATGGGAAAAATGTGAATTTTGTCTTATGGCAAAAATGACCAAAATATCCTATACTCAAAAGGTAGAAAGAGCTAAAGAAATATTAGAATTAGTTCATATTGATGTTTGTGGTCCAATGTTTGCACTTGCTGGAGGAGGTTATGAATACTTTATCACATTCACGAATAACCATACGTGTTTTGGTTACGTTTAATAGATGAGGCACAAGTCTGACTTATTTGATAAAATCAAGGAGTTTAAGGCTGAGGTGAAGCATCAAACAAGTAAGCCAACCAAAAGGCTAAGAGCGAATCATGGTGGAGAGTATCTCCCTGATGAATTTTAGGATTATTTGCCATATTAGGGAATAGTATCTCAGCTAACTGCAGCTGGAAGTCTCCAATGAAATGGAATAGCTGAGAGAAGAAATAGAACATTAATGGAAATGGTCAAAAGTATGATAAGTTATGCAACTCTTCTTATTTCCTTTTAGGATATTCTTTGGAAACAACGATATGTATTCTAAACTTGGTGCCGTCCACGTTAGTGCCTAAGACACCCTATAAGATGTGGACTTAACATAAGTTCAGTATGAATCATCTCAATGTATGGGGTTGTCTAGATTATATACTAACTAAGGGAAGTAAGTTAGACCTAAAATTAGAATTGTGCTACTTTGTGGGGTATCCAAAAGGAGCAAAAGGTGAATACTGTTATCATCTTGAATAGCAAAAGATAATTGTTAGTACTCATGCTAGATACTTGAACGATGAACAAAGTGTACCCACTAAGGTTTCGAGTAAGATGGAATTAGATGACAGGTTGAATGACACTTCAACTTCTAGTACACCAATTGAGGAGCCTAAAGAGGTATAACCAGATATTCCTATACAAAATATGCCTTGTCATAGTGAGAAGATATCTAAGGTTCCTAAAAAATGGACTGAAGAAGCCTCTGAGGTGGTTTCTTAGGAGGAACAAGATAATGCTAGATATAATAAAGCCATTGATAATGTCGATGCAGACAAATGGTAAATAGTAATGGATGTCGAGATTGAGTTTATGTATCCTAATCAAGTCAGGGATCATGTCATTACACCTAAAATGATTAAATCTATAGGGTGCAAGTAGGTATACAAGAGACGGAGAGGTGTTGATAGATAGATGGAAAGCTATCAGGCAAAGTTAGTTGCAAAAGGTTGTATTCAGAATGAAACGATCAATCGATTATGAGGATAACTTTTTACCTGTTGCCTTGCTAAACTCCATTTGCATTTTCATTGCCATCACTTGTTATTATAACAATGAGATATCACAGATGGATGTCAAGACAGTTTTTTTTAATGGCTATCTTAGTGAAGACATATATACGCCTAGCCTAAAGTCTTTATTGCAAAAAGCTAAAAACATATGGTCTATAGGCTTAAAAAATTAATTTATAGACTTAAGCAAGCATTACATGTATGGAACACATGTTTTGATGAGACTATAAAGTCTTATGGTTTCATACAAAACGTGGATGAATCATGCATACATAGGAAGGCAAATAGGAACAACATATATTTTATGGTACTTAATGTAGATTATATTATACTAATTAGAAATGATGTAAGAATATTATGATCTATAAAACTTTAGATATCAAATTAATTTAGCATGAAGGATATAGGAGATGTTAGCTACATTCTTGGTATAAATCTTCGTAGAGATATGAAGCAAAGAATGCTAAGCTTATCTTAATTTGCTTACATTGATAAGATATTGACTCAGTTTAGCATGGTTCGGTGTAAAGAGGTAATCATACCCTTCTAGGATTCCATATACCACGGCATTGGGAAGTCTCATATATGCCATGCATTGTACAAGGCCAAATGTCTGCTTTGTAGTGGGCATGGTTAGTAGGTATCAGTCAAACCCAAGAGAAGAACTTTGACAAGGAATAAAGAATATACTCAAGTACCTTAAAAGAACGAGGAATAATGTGCTTGTATAGAAAGCTGATGATTTAATTCCTACTAATAACACTAACTCAGACTTTTAGGTGGATAACAATAAAAGGAAATCCACTGGTGGATACATTTTCACTTTGTCTAGAAGGACTATCTCTTGGAGGAGTGTTAAGCAATTTTATTTTGCTGATTCCACTATAAAAGCTGAGTATTTGGCAGTTTTAGATGCTTCAAATTAAGCAGCTTGCCTGCAAAAGTTTCTCATAGAACTTGGAGTTGGGCTGCCAATAGATAGGCCTATTATTATATATTGTGACAATTCTGGAGTAGTGTCGCGATGCAAGAAACCAAGGGACTATAGGAACGACAAGTATATTGTGAAAAAATATCACTTGACCTAGGATTTCATCCAGAAATGGGAGATAGTAGTTGACCAGATTTCCACTTCAAACAATCTGGAAAACCCATTTACTAAGCCTCTGATAGAAAAAGTGTTTCGAAGACACTTAGATGTCATAAGAGTAGGCATTTATAGATTATTATAGTCCATCTAGTGCAAGTAATAGATTATTGGAATATGTGCCCAACATGGACTTTGTATTTGTGTATTTTAAAAATTAATAAAATACTTCATTTATTAATGTTTGTTTGTTTATATATATATATATATATATATATATATATATATATACACATTAAGGTCTAAGTGTGTTAGTAAGTAATCTACGTAATTAGGTCATGCTTTCATAATAAGATGTAGATTTTGGGCTACTAACACATAAGAGGAATAAATTGTTCTTAATCGATTGATAAAGTTGGTCACTTTGTCAAGGTTTAGATCATTGCACTATTGTCTCTAAATATGGAATGCTTTACCTTAGACCAATGAGTAGTCCACCCATGCCAATTGTATAAGCTATTCGGATTACATAGAACTAGACCATACGATAATAATCTTTATAAAAGTACTAAAATAAATAAATCTTGGTTTATTATTGCTACTGCATGGATGAGTACTCTAAGATTAAAGTATAAATTTGTGGTCTGATGAAGCTAAACTTGTACACTATGATGTATAATGATTGAGGTGTTATTGCAAGGCTAATAACATTAACGCTAGGTGAATAAGTCTATTTAATTTAAACAAATTTATACAATAGAATTTCTATTCTTCATTGAGTGAAGAAATCTCCTCTTGTGATTGTCCAAGATATCTAAATAATGCAAGGTACTAAAACGTAACTTATTAAGTATGCTCTTTGGCAACTTCCAGAAATAAGTTGGTATATACTGGATGTCATGGATTATTAGATTAATTATCAAAGGATGGTAGATGACATTGAGGTGGGTGTTAGTACATTTTTCCTATATAATAAGGCTTCATCACATATATTTTTTCTACTATTTTTATGCTTTAATGGAGATATTCTTGTTCAATCACCGCTTACCACTCCACATTCATCTTGTTTTGCTA
This sequence comes from Voacanga thouarsii, assembly GCA_026120185.1. Classification (NCBI taxonomy): domain Eukaryota; kingdom Viridiplantae; phylum Streptophyta; class Magnoliopsida; order Gentianales; family Apocynaceae; genus Voacanga; species Voacanga thouarsii. Next base: position 615,939 of record JANUWF010002977.1, read on the forward strand.
GAAAATGAAAAAGATCGAGTGAAGATGAAAGGAAGAAGAAAAATGGAGAAATGGAGGAAAATGGAACAAAAGAAGAATGCTAGAAGTTTTGTTATAAAAGAAGGTAGCCTAGGGGCTGCCAGTTTTGGTTCAATTTGCACAAAATTTTGCAAAAATGTCATGGCCTAGGGATCTCCAACTTCCCTAGGCCGCCAAGAATTGTTCAAGTGTATATGCTGTCCAAAAAGTTCAAGGCCTACGGAATTTAAATATCCATAGGCCTCCAGATTAAACGTAAACTTCCCTAGGTCACTAGTTTTTCTTCCAATTTGTCTAATTTTTCCATAAACCTCATGGCCAAGTTCCCTAGCCCGTTTGGTTTCTATTCCTTTTGTAAAATTTTTCCAAAAAACATCACGGTTCCCTAAGTTACCTAGTCTTGTATATATAAATAATGAGTTTTGCATGGCAACACAGGAAAGTTAGACTTCCCTCGACTGCTCATTTTTGTTTGCCCACCCTAGTTTTTCTAAAAACTAGTGCCTTGATTCTAAAAGAACATAGCGGGCAAGGGAAGTCTTCCTTAGGCTGCTCACTTGCGGAGAAAAAGCTTCCTGTCAGCGCTTCTTACAAATTGTGGACAACCAACTCATATAGAAACATTCTTTACTCACGATATCAAAGGAGGATAGTTGGGAAAAGGCTAGGATTTCTCTCAAGAACCCTAGATCTTGAATGTTTGAGTGCCAAGAAGAGGGAAGGACCAAGAGATCCAAGAAGATGAAGGGAGTCTACTTGAAGATTTCAAGAGGAGGAAGAATAAAAGATTGTCTATGAATTTGCCTTTCTACCCCTTTTGTAATACTTCTTGTATTCTTGTACTAAGAATGGATTTTTAATTGTAGTGAAAGGTTGTACCCTATTTTTGTGCTTGAGAATGATGTATTTTCTTTAGATCTTCAATTTTTATTCTTGGGTATTTGGTTATCTTTGGTTGAATGGAGTTTGATTGATTTATTTCAATTGATTTATCTTCCTTAATGATTTTGAGAGATGGGGTTGAAGATAGGACACCCATTTGATTAGGCTAGCATTTGCCATTTTCAATTAACCCGAGAGAGAGGTTAGGAATTAGGGCTAATTGCCAAAAGGTTTATAAAATTGCCTAGAGATATGGATTTTGTGACCTCCAGATGGTTTAGGATAGTAAGTAATGGTATGCACCTTTAGGCTTAGTTAGTTAAGTAGAGATATCAATCAATAAAACATAAGGGTAGAAATTTCATAACTCAAGAGAGGGTAAGATTGACATTTGACTTACTTCGGTGCCTAGAATTGGGATTTGTTTGTTCAAGGGGTGGTCATTTCTTAGGTCTTAAGTGGGGGACTTCCTCTTTGTTGCATGGGATTTTCTCTTTCTCATTCTTTGGGAGTATTGTGACTCTATCTTGTGTACAAGACCATAACCTCTCTTCTCATGTAGTTAGATTACATCTCACATTCACTTTTGGCTATATAATGACGAAAGATGGAAGTAGGAATAATAACCCTCGTTCCTTAAGGTTCCTCGATACTTGCCAATGATACTAGACTATAGGATAGGTGCACTTGCCTCTATATTTGTGTATTGTGTGATTTTATTTGGCCTTTTAACTATTAAAACATGTCTATGTGGAGCACAATGATTGTCATTTTTCTTACACATGCAAACACGTGCATCACTATCTTAATAACGGGTGGTATGTAGAGAGTTATTTTTGTCCTTACACTTGAAGGTCAAAGACATCACGCTAGAAATATTATTCTTGGGGTCAATAATTTTATATGGTAATAAATATAATATTTAAAACGATAAAATACAACTTTTGTTAGTAAGGATATTTTGGTCATTTTAGCAACCAATAATAATATGTCTTTTGGTTCTTAGAGTAACTCAAGTTGTAACACCCCACTACCTAAGCCCAACAGGGCCGGGAATGTCGCCCGTTCAAAGGATAAGTGATCTTTATAACTAGGTCACATCAACAAAATTAAAAACAATACTTTAAAAATTGAACTTATTAGAACCTAAAAATTCAGGAATAAATCCAAAATAAATTGTTTACTATCATCTCTCAAAGTAATACATAAAATAATTAACAAAAAGTCTTCCAAGCAGGCAACAAATCTAGCTACTCATGTGAAACCCCGGTCAAAAGCAACTATAGAGTAAGGGGGTTGGGGTGCATATCATATTTCATTACATGTTTAAATCTATTTTTATATGCTTTTATGTGCATTGAATTTGTGTTTCATAGTCTAGAGGGCTTGATTATGACTATTGAGTGAGAAGGGCAAAATGGTAATTTTTGCTTGACGTGGAAAAAGGGAGATAGCTTGAGGATTGAATAGGAAAATATTTTTTAGAGGGAAAATAAGAACAATAGTTGTTGTGGTTTACTAATTAGAGTCTTAGAATTAATTCTTGAGGTATTGGGTTCAAATTCCATCACAGGAGCTTTAGCTTGGTTAAATTTTATTTTTGCTTGGGAAGTAATATTTTCGGCCTTATGAGCTTGGAGTAGGGTAGAAATGTTGTCCTAAGAGACACATGATAGGAGTATCCTCATCCTACTCTTTTGCCTACACAAAATTCCTAAGAGGAATCCATTTCTTCTTTATCCTTAATTTTTCCTATTTCTCAATTCATTAGCTTGTTCAAATTGTTCAAGCCAATTTTATTCTAGAAAAATTCCAGCAATGTGCTATGGCTTTGTAGGTTCAAAATGTCATAGTAAGAGACATCTTATGGACTGAAACCATGGAAGAGGGGGGAAGGATTTCAAGTGAATTACATTCCTTAGTGAACTTTCTAAAAGCTTTACTCTAGCTAAGTTTATTTTCCTTCATGCGTGGAACTGAAATTTTTCCTAGCTTTGTGTGCCTTCAAGGTATCGAAATTCTTAGCCATTATTTCCTCCGAAATGCTGCCAGAAAATGGCCTTTTTGATCATCTTAGAACATGGATTTTTCTTGCCATTTTCGGACTGCACAAAAGCTGTGCAAAACCAGGAAAATTGCTGGACAAATTCACAGCTTAGGAGGTCCGAAACCAAGCTGTTTTCTTCCAGTTTTTGTTCAACATCTTAGCCACATTTTTCCTCCATAAAGAAGGCTGGAAACCAGCCTTGAAAAGCCCTGAAATTCCCCTTCAAACTCCTTACAAACCGACTGGAAAAGGGCAGCCGAAAAACTGCCCAGAAAATTCCAGCAAGCAGCGAAAACCTGTGCAGAAATTTTCCAGCCTTGGTTCCTAATTCATCCCTAGCCGAAACTCCATCCTTCTTCTGCACAAATCACCCTTAAACCTTAAGTAACTGAACTCCATTATCCTCCTCAAGCTTTTGTACGAAAATCCAGTCATGGCTGCCTAAAAGATTTCCAAAAAAAATTCTGTAAAATGATCTGATTTTGGATTCCAAAATTCCAGCCACCATGATTTAACAACTTTCCATAAAATATACCTCAAACAACTAGACCTTCCCTTCACCATTACACACAGTATTTTCCGCCACCTTTAGCCTCTCTCAACCAGCATTCATCTAGCCGAAACACTTCCAGCAATTCGGCCATGGCAGACTTCCAAAAGCTCTCCCATGATCAAAGGTATTCCTGAGTATTTAGTTTACAAATTTGCTTCCCAAAAATATTCTTCAATGATTTCAACAACTAGCCTTTCCTTTTTCCTTCCAAACTAGAAAATTAGCTACCAAAACCCTTCAAGCAGTCGGCCAACCCTAATCTTTACAGAATTTCGGCAGCTCCAATCCCAAAAGCTCTCTACTCTCTTCGACATTAAGAGCACACAACACACCAAGAACACCTACTCCTTCCTTTCACCCATTATCTCCCAAATCACTTCAAACTTCTTCTAAAATTTCTAGATTGAACCTCCTCACTGCCGTGAGTCCATCAATACCATTCTTAGCATCAAACTCCAAAATCCAACTTGCTATTTTGGATAAAAAAAACTAGAAATTTTGTTAAGGCTCAAAAACACCTTCAAGGTAGGTTTATTCTAACAACTTTATCTTCTCCAAACTTGAACTCTAATGAATATATATGCAAATAAACATGCTAATGGTCTCTCTCTTCTCTCTCTCTCTCTCTCTCTCTCTCTCTCTCTCTCTCTCTCTCTCTCATGGCCGAATCTTTCTCCTCTTTGCCGGATGGCTTCTTCTCCAATGGCCATGCTTTCTCCACCTTCCTTGGATGGATTTAGGCATCTTGGGGTTGACAACCATTCGAAACTCCTTCAAGATATTCAGCAATCAAGTAAGCCTTTTTAACCCTTCTTTTAAATTCTAGATTCATGTCTCTAGGATGATGTTGATAGAAGGTGGATTGTAGATAGGGTTTAAGTATATATTGTTGAGGTTGAAGCATAAATGTATGTATAAATATGATGGAGATGGGATTTATGCATGGATGGATTATCTTGGTTGATTGTATGATGATTTGAGGTTTAATGCATATCCCCATGTCATAGGTAGTATTTGTGATTAAGTATGCTAGAGATTATATCACCTTTGGTGAATAGGATTCATATTCATGTTGGATTATTGAAGCCTTGATCATATTTATGCTAGTAGGGGTTAGATCATGTCTTGGTAAATTTAGATCTATGCTTATTGCATGATTTGGATGATTTGATGAATTAAATGATTGTATATGTGCATGATGTGGTTAGCCATAGATGTATAATCATGATCTAATTGTCCCTAAGCTAATTTTTATTTCATGAATAAAATATTTAATGATATGATTTTGCTAAGTATTTTCGAAAAAACCCTAGAAATGGTAGATTTGGATTATTATATATAATAAGGATATTTTAGTCAAATATATATATATATATATATATGTGTGTGTAGATATTATATAAAATAATGAAATCAACTAAAGTCTTTTATGAAAATAATCATAATTAGTAAAATATTTATTACTAAAAAAATTTAATTATTTTCTTTAATCAAAACCCAATAAAAATTTATTTATTATTTTTCAAGCAAGACTCATTAAATTTATTTTCAACTAATTTTAGTTATCAATTATTTTCTAACAACTAAATTATTAATAAATCATTATTTTACCTAATACCACCTAAGACTCTTTATCAAGTAAACTCTAATTTTTTCTTAGCAAGATTTAAACCATCAACTTATTAGTACTTGTTTCTCAAAACATTAATTATTTTAAATATCAAATTAGGCTTAGCTAATAAACCTATTTATTTATTGTTTGGCCTTAAAGCTTGGGACACTAGGATCATGGTGGTATTGAATTGAGTTGTTTTAAATTGAGAAAGTGGATTTTGGTTTGAGTTTGATTGTGATTTGTATTTTCCCATGCGGGCTTAGGTTAGCTGTTGGAGACCTGATTTGTGAGCAAGGATAAGGTAAGCTCCCGCATAAAACCTGATTGATAAAATGCGTTTATTATGGCAAGCTAAATATAGAGTGCATGGACACTCAGTTTTGCAAGGGCAATTGAGGATTAACTTCTTTTTTATTTCAGACAAACAATTTATTTGAAAATCAATAAGCAAATTTACTCAATCTCAAAACTCTTTCCAAAACTGGTTTTGATAAAGACTTTAGGAACCCATAATTGCCATTTTCATGTGGAACAGTGTTTCGTTCATTTTATCCCAAGTGGGAAATGTTGTTCAGTACTCAATAAGGGTGGACTACTAGGGCTAGTCTTTGAGGGGTTAGGGTAAGTCTCTCAGTAGGTGGCCACCTCTGAGGGGTGAGTCCTTCCCGGATAGGACGTCAATCCAGTAGGTCATGTCGGTTCGAGCTAGCAGTGTTCTATTTTAGTCAAGTGACTGTGTGTTGCCGGAATGGACACCCAGTTGTTGTTTGGGTATTGAGAAGGAGGAGTATCTTACCCAGTAGGCTGATCACCTACTTTTTTCAGTCTGCACCAATTGTGGCATTCTGGCCGGTGGTATGCACAAAGTGTGGCATGCTGACCATGCGGTTATGGAGGCCCAACGTGTGGTAACCCATGATCGTTTCTTTTGAATGGTTGATTTTATTGATTATTCGTGGTTGGAAAAGCCAAAACACCAGTCTTGCTTTTGACTAATGTTTATTACTTGCCAGTGATCTCTTATAAAGAATTTTATACTTTGCATTCACGAACTGTTTTCTTCCGACACTTAAGCACACACGAACTTACTGAGATTTATGTGTCACTACCATTTTTACCATGATTTCAGGTTGATCCTGCTGTGAGAATGAGTAGCAGGATATTGCTTGCTTTGGAAGATTTTCTGATAATTTATTTTGTGTAATGTTTTGGGGAGATGAGAGTGGATAAATTTTATTATAGATTTGTTGTTGGTATTCTTGGATTTATTTTTGGGTAGTAATAAATTTTAAGTTCGAGTATCATTTTTATTCCACTATTTTATTTGTGTGACGTAATTATAAAGACCCCTTATCCTTTGGACGATGTGACATCCCCGGCCCTGGCGGGCCTAGGTAGCGGGGTGTTACAAGTGGTATCAAAGCCTAGGTTATAGGTAAATATTAATGATATATGTTCCATTTATTTAAGTTTAAAATCTTTATCTAATTTATCTTGTTTATGTTGTAGGATGGTTTGAATGCTTAGAACCGCGAGGAAATGGCAACAATGGCACCCGCCTATCCCTATATACCAGGAAGACCTTCCAGTTCCCCAGCCTATCCCTCAGCCAGTTATCCCTATGGAGGATAACAGTGATGATGAGGTTAACCCTATAGATGATAGCAGTGATGACGAGGTCTAGATCCTTAAGCCACCCCCAATTCTGATGATAGACATAAGTTCTGACAGTGAGGATGAGGTGATGATTGCGGGGCCTGGACCCCACCCTCCTAATCCCGAGGTGGACTTAATAGCAAATAATGATGACCTGGGGGAGATAGACTATGAGTCTCCACCTAGGCTTTCTTTCCTTCCTCCTTTCAGCTGAGTTGAGCTCGGAGAGAGTTCTAGGTGCCCGGGGAAGGAGCCAATGGAGGGATTTGCTAGCGGGGTTGGGGTAGATTTTTCTAAGAACTCTGGGGGATGGTTATATGAGGCGGATGCTGAGTATTCTGATGAGGACTAGAGGACTAGGAGTTGTTTTAATTTGGATGTTTATTTGTTTATTATTTTTTGAGAACTTTTACGTTAAGGATTTCTAATTCTGCTTTCTATCAAAATTTCAAATTTATGCAAGTCCATTTTTGAAAGAGAATTTGTTCCTTAGCCAAAATTTACATCCGATTTCTGTTTACATCTATTTGACTATGAATGCATGTGCAACTAAAAAGATTTGACCCTTAAATGCATACACTTATCATTTGGGGTGTGGTTTAGAATGGCACCCAAGCGTCATGCAGCTTCAGCAGGTGGAAGGTTTCCAAAAGTCGATCAAGTGGCGCCAGAAGTAGAAACAGCCCAGATGCAAGCACCTAACCAGGGTGAAGGGAATAGTCCGAATATAGGAGCGGGGTCTAAAGTTTCACTTGATGTAACCATGGGCTGAGTATTCAGTAAGATGGCTGAGATTTTGCAATCAATGACCGAGCGAAGGAACCCAAGAGGTGAGGACGACGCCTTAGAGTGGTTCTTGAAGTTTCAATCGCCCGCCTTTATGGGCGAAGCTGAACAAGACCAGAAAGTTGAGCAATGGGTTGAGCAAATGGAGGATATATTCGCAACACTCCAGTACACCGAGGAGAGGATGGTTAAGTTTGCAGCTTTTCGATTGAGAGGACCAGCTCGGGCGTGGTGGCAGCGGGTCTAAGACGACTGGGAGATGGACGAGCAGGAATGGACGTGGTCCAACTTTGTTGAAGCCTTCAGGGCGGACTACATCCCACAGTGGATTGTGGAGAAGTGAGAAGATGAATTCCAGAATCTGAGACAAGGAAGCATGTCGGTAGCCCAATACACAGCCCGATTTACTCAGTTGTCCAAATACTGCAAGCGATTGGTAGACACCGAACAAAATAGGACGAGGCAGTTCGTCAAGAGGCTAAGACCAGAGCTGAGGAGAGCATTGGCACCTGCTCCATCAACAACTTATTCAGGGGTTGTAGACACAGCTATTCGAACGGAAAATGAGGATCGCAGCAGGATGGCGGCAAAACCCTTCCAACCGCCAAGGTAGCGCAGGGACAGTACCCGAGACCGGAACCCCACAAACGCCCCGCCAATCACCAATGGCAGAACCGGGGGAAGCAAGCCCGAACAGCATCGGGTGGACCTGCCCCTAATCTCCCATCATGCAGGCAGTGTTGAGGGAAAGGCCATACCGAAGGAATTGTTGGTCTAAGGGTGGTGAAAAGAAATGCTATCATTGTGGCGACCCGAACTACCTGAGGAACACTTGCCCCAAATTGCACCGAGTTGGGCAAGGAAACCCGGCTCAGAACCCAGGGCCCAACCGAGCCAACCCCACGGGAACAGTCAGGAATGGAGCACCGAAGCCGCAAGTGAAGGCTAAGGTATTTGCTCTCAACAAAGAGGAAGTTGGGGCCGATGCAGCGGTGGTAGAAGGTACATTCACTATTTAAGGACGTTCCGTTAATGCTTTGATTGATCCTGGCTCTACTTATTCCTATATAAGCAAGTTGTGTGCATGTCATTTGGGTTAGGATGGAGTGGAGCTACCTTACGCTTTAGTGGTGAGCACACCTCTGGGGAAAATGGTGCAAGCGGATCGGTATGTAAAAGAGTGTAAAGTTAATGTAGGGAGAGAAAGTCTAGAGGGAGATTTGACAGTGTTAGACATTGAGGATTATGGCTTAATTTTAGGGATGGACTGGTTAGCCAAGCATGGGGTTAGGGTAGACTGTAAAAATAAGACAGTCCAGTTCGTCAGACCGGGTTGTGATATATTAGAATTGAATGGCAAAAGGGTGAAAGAACTCAAGTATTTGATTGCAGGGGCTAAAGCCCAGAAATTGTTGAAGCAAGGGTGTCAAGGGTACCTGGCTTACATGATAAATAAGCCGAAGGACCAGTGCACTTTGGAGGACACTGAAGTAGTGAAGGAATTTCCCAATGTATTTCCAGTGGAGCTTGATTCTCTACCTCCCAGCCGAGAAATGGAATTCACCATCGACTTAGTTCCGAGAGCTGAACCAGTATCGCAAACCACGTATCGGATAGCACCGGAAGAGTTGAAAGAGTTGAAAGAGCAGTTGGAGGAGTTAGTAAGTCAAGGCTATATCAGACCTAACACGTCGCCCTGGGGAGCGCCTGTGCTATTTGTGAAGAAAAAGGACGGCACTCTGAGGCTATGCATTGACTATCGGGGATTGAACAATTTGACGATCAAGAACAAATATCCCCTACCATTAATTGACGAGCTATTCGACCAGTTGCAAGGATCCAGTTGCTACTCCAAGTTAGATTTGAGGCAAGGATACTACCAAGTGCGGATAAGAGAGAAAGATATCCCCAAGACGGCCTTCAACACCAGATATGGACATTATGAGTTCGTGGTGATGCCGTTCGGGGTGACTAAAGCCCCAGTAGTATTCATGGACCTGATGCACCGAGTGTTTCGACCCTATCTGGATAAGTTCGTGGTGGTCTTCATCGACAACATTTTGATCTAGTCCAAGAGTCCGGAGGAACATGCGAAGCATCTGAAGCTCATCCTGGAGAAGCTTCAGGAGCACAAGCTGTACGCCAAGTTCAGCAAGTGCGAATTCTGGTTGGACAGTGTGGCATTCCTTAGCTATGTGGTGACCAAGAAGGGAATCAAGGTGGACCTGGCAAAGGTTGAAGCGGTATCTAACTGGAAGCAGCCAGATAGTATCACCGAGATCTAGAGTTTCTTGGGACTGGCTAGTTACTACCGAAGGTTTATCAAGAGATTTTCGACACTCGCATTGCTAATGACCCGATTATTGCAAAAGGATGTTCCATTTGTGTGGAATGAGAAGTGCGAGAAAAGTTTTCAAGAACTGAAGCGCAGACTAATGACAGCACCGGTATTGAGTCTACCGGAGGAAGGGAAACCCCTATGCGCTATATATCGATGCTTCGAAAGAAGGACTGGGAGCAGTGTTGATGCAGGATCGGAAAGTGATTGCTTACGCTTCTCGAAAGCTAAGACCTCATGAAGTCAACTCCCCCACTCATGATCTGCAGCTGGCAGCTATAGTGTTCACCCTAAAGAAATGGCGACACTACCGGTATGGAGCCGAATATGAGGTGTTCACCGACCATAAGAGTCTGAAGTATATCTTCACTCAAAAGGATCTGAATTTGAAGCAGCGAAGGTGGATGGAATTCCTAGAGGAATACCGTTGTCCGATCAACTACTATCTCGGGAAAGCTAACGTTATGGCGGACGCCCTAAGCAGAAAGGTTGGGATGGCTAGATTAAGGGTGTAGGAAATGCAAGCAGTTCAGGATGTATTGGACAGAAGGGTGAAACTGCAAGGCAAAGGAATTGTCATTAGCAATTTGAAGTTGGTGTCGGATCTTAAAAAGGAAATTGTGGGAGCTCAGCAAAGCAATGTTGAGTTTCAACTTTTCAAGGACAAGGAGCTTAGGCGGCCGGGCAATGAATTTCGTCTAGATGAAGCAGGAGTTCTCCATTTCAGAGATCGGTTGTGTGTACCCGGGGAGCAGCAGTAAAAGGACAGAATTTTGGAGGAGGCACACAAGAGCAAGTACGCCATTCATCCGGGGGGAAGTCAAAATGTATCAGGATTTGAAGAGAGCCTATTAGTGGCTTGGACTAAAGCGAGATATGGTCAAGTATGCCTCAACCTGTCTTACCTGCCAAAAGGTCAAAGCAGAACACAAGAAGTCAACGGGACTATTGCAGCCATTACCAGTACCGGAATAGAAATGGGAGGAGGTGACTATGGATTTTGTCACTGGGCTTCCCATGTCAAGAACTCAAAAGGATGCCATATGGGTGGTGGTGGATCGACTGACCAAGTCGGCCAATTTCATACCGGTGAATGTGAGAGACTCGATGGAGAAGCTGGCTCAGACTTATGTTCGAGAAATCGTCCAACTGCATGGAGTGCCTTCAAGCATAGTGTCAGATTGAGACCCAAGGTTTATATCTCGACTCTGGGGAAAGTTTCAGGAAGCAATGGGGTCGAGTCTAAAATTCAATATAACGGCACATCCACAGACCGACAGGCAGTCAGAAAGGGTGATACAAACATTGGAGGATATGCTGAGAGCCTGTGTTTTGGACTTTGGAGATAAATGGATAAAGTGTGTACCGTATGCCGAGCTGTCATATAATAATAGCTACCAAGCTTCGATCGGGATGGCACCGTATGAGGCTTTGTATAGGTGCAAGTGTCAGGTACCGTTGTATTGGAGTTGGTCCGAAGATGGTCATGTGAGCAAAACCGGAGAATTATGTGTCCAAGAAATGCTGGATAAAGTGAAATTGATTAGGGAAAGGTTAAAGGCGGCACAGAGTCAGCAGAAGAGCTATGCGAACAACTGGCAGAAAGAATTGGAATTCCAAGTCGAGGACAACGTATTTTTGAAATTGACTCCAAATAGGGGAATTTTGAAGCATCCGAAGGGTGGAAAGTTGAATCCGAGATATTTGGGGCCGTTTCCGATTAAGGAAAGGATTGGATCGATAGCTTACCAATTGGACCTGCTAGATGGGTTGACAGGAATCCATGATGTGTTTCATGCGTCACAATTGAAGAAGTACAATGCTGATCCTGGTCATGTATTGAATGATGAACCATTAGTGTTGCAGCCAGATCTGAGCTATGTGGAGAAGCCTGTGCGAATATTGGACCGCAGCATCAAGACTCTCCGGAACAAATAGATACCGATGGTTAAGAATCAATGGGAGCACCATGGCACACAAGATGCCACATAGGAGTCGGAGGAGTGGGTTAAACGAAAGTATCCTGAGTTGAAATATAGGTATGCTTAAATTTCGGGACGAAATTCTTCTAAGGAGGGGAGGATGTGAAACCCCAGTCAAAACCAACCTTAGAGTAAGGGGTTGGGGTGTATATCATATTCCATTGTATGTTTAAACATTTTTTTATATGATTTTATGTGCATTGAATTTGTGTTTTATAGTCTAGAGGGCTTAATTATGACTATTGAGTGAGAAGGGCAAAATGGTAATTTTTGCTTGAGGTGGAAAAAGGGAGATAGCTTAAGGATTGAATAGAAAAATATTTTTTAGATGGAAAATAAGAACAAGAGTTGTTGTGGTTTACTAATTAGAGTCTTAGAATTAATTCTTGAGGTATTGGGTTCAAATTCCATCACAGGAGCTTTAGCTTGGTTAAATTTTATTTTTGCTTGGGAAGTAATATTTTCGGCCTTATGAGCTTGGAGTAGGGTAGAAATGTTGTCCTAAAAGACACATGATAGGAGTATCCTCATCGTACTCTTTTACCTACACAAAATTCCTAAGAGGAATCAATTTCCTCTTAATCCTTAATTTTTCCTATTTCTCAATTCATTAGCTTGTTCAAATTGTTCAAGCTAATTTTATTCTAGAAAAATTCCAGCAATGTACTGTGGCTTTGTAGGTTCAAAATGTCTTAGTAAGAGAAATGTTATGGACCAAAACCATCGAAGAGGGGGAAAGGATTTCAAGTTAATTAAATTCCTTAGTGAACTTTCTAAAAGCTTTACTCTAGCTACGTTCATTTTCCTTCATGCATGGAACTGATATTTTTTCAAGCTTTGTGTGCCTTCAAGGTGTCAAAATTCTTAGCCATTATTCCCTCCCAAATGCTGCGAGAAAATGGCCTTTTTGATCAGCTTAGAACAAGGATTTTCTGGCCATTTTCGGACTACACAAAAGCTGTGCAATGCCAGGAAAATTGTTGGGCAAATTCACAGCTTAGGAGGTCCAAAACCAAGCTATTTTCTTCCAGTTTTTGTTCAGCATCTTAGCCACATTTTTCCTCCATGAAGAAGGCTGGAAACCAGCCTTTAAAAGCCCTAAAATTCCCCCTCAAACTCCCTGTAAACTGACTGGAAAAGGGCAGCCGAAAAACTACCCAGAAAATTCCAGCAAGAAGAGAAACATGTGTAGAACTTTTCCAGCATTGGTTCCTAATTCATCTCTAGCCAAAACTCCATCCTTCTTCTGCATAAATCACCCTTAAAACTTCAGTAATTGAACTCTATTATCCTTCTCAAGCTTCTACACGAAAATCCTGTCATGGCTACCTAAAAGATTTCCAAAAAAATTCTACAAACATGAACAGATTTGGATACCAAAATTCTAGCCACCATGATTTAACAACTTTCCATAAAATATACCTCAAACAACTAGACCTTCCTTTCACCATTACACTCAGTATTTTAGCCACCTTTAGCCTCCCTAAACCAGCATTCATCTAGCCGAAACACTGCCAGCATTTCGGCCGTGGTAGACTTCCAAAAGCTCTCCCATGATCAAAGGTATTCCTGAGTATTTAGTTTCCAAATTTGCTTCCCAAAAATATTCTTCAATGATTTCAACAACTAGCCTTTCCTTTTCCCTTCCAAACTAGAAAATTAGCTACCAAAACCCTTCAAGCAGTTGGCCAACCCTAATCTTTACAGAATTTCGACAGCTCCAATCCCAAAAGCTCTCTACTCTCTTCGACATCAAGAGCACACAACACACCAAGAACACCTACTCTTTCCTTTCACCCAATACTCTCTCAAATCACTTCAAACTTCTTCTAAAATTTCTAGATTGAACCTACTCACTGCCGTGAGTCCATCAATACCATTCTTAGCATCAAACTCCAAAATCCAACTTGCTATTTTGGATAAAAAAAACTAGAAATTTTGTGAAGGCTCAAAAACACCTTCAAGGTAGGTTTGTTCTAACAACTTCATCTTCTCCAATCTTCAACTCTAATGAATATATATGCAAATAAACATGCTAATGGTCTCTCTCTTTCTCCCCCCCCTCTCTCTCTCTCTCTCTCTCTCTCTCTCTCATGGCCGTATCTTTCTCCTCTTTGCCGGATGGCTTCTTCTCCAATGGCCATGCTTTCTCCACCTTCCTTGGACGGATTTAGGCATCTTGGGGTTGACAACCATTCAAAACTCCTTCAAGATATTCAGCAATCAAGTTAGCCTTTTTAATCCTTCTTTTAAATTCTAGATTCATGTCTCTAGGATGATATTGATAGAAGGTGGATTGTGTATTGGGTTTGAGTATATATTATTGAGGTTAAAGCATAAATGTATGTATAAATATGATGGAGATGGGATTTATGCATGGATGGATTATCTTGGTTGATTATATGATGATTTGAGATTTAATGCATGTCCCAATGTCATAGGTAGTATTTGTGATTAAGTATGCTAGAGATTATGTCACCTTTGGTGAATAGGATTTATATTCATGTTGGATTATTGAAGCCTTGATCATATTTGTGCTAGTAGGGGTTAGATCATGTCTTGGTAAATTTAGATCTATGCTTATTGCATGATTTGGATGATTTGATGAATTGAAGGATTGTATATGTTCATGATTGTGGTTAGCCATAGAAGTATGATCATGATCTAGTTGTCCCTAAGCTAATTTTTATTTCATGAATAAAATATTTAATAATATGATTTTGCTAAGTAATTTCGAAAAAACCCTAGGAAGGGTAGATTTGGATTATTATATATAATAAGGATATTTTAGTCAAATAAATAGTAGCTTTTGCTAGAATATATATATATATATATATATATATATATATATGTAGATATTATATAAAATAATGAAATCAACTATAGCCTTTTATGAAAATAATCATAATTAGTAAAATATTTATTACTAAAAAAATTTTAATTATTATCTTTAATGAAAACCCAATTAAAATGTATTTATTATTTTTCAAGCAAGACTCATTAAATTTATTTTCAACTAATTTTAGTTATCAATTATTTTCTAACAATTAAATTATTAATAAATCATTATTTTACCTAATACCACCTAGGACTCTTTATCAAGTAAACTCTAAATTTTTCTTACCAAGATTTAAACCATCAACTTATTAGTACTTGTTTCTCGAAACATTAATTATTTTAAATATCAAATTAAGCTTAGCTTATAAACCTATTTATTTATTGTTTGGCCTTAAAGCTTGGGACACTAGGATCATGGTGGTATTGAATTGAGTTGTTTTAAATTGAGAAAGTGGATTTTGGCTTGAATTTGATTGTGATTTGTATTTTTCCATGCTGGGTTAGGTCAGCTGTTGGAGACCTTATATTGTGAGCAAGGATCAGGTAAACTCCCGCATAAAACCTGATTGATGAAACATGTTTATTATGGCAAGCTAAATGTAGAGTGCATGGACACTCAGTTTTGCAAGGGCAATTGAGGATTAACTTCTTTCCTATTTCAGACAAACAATTTATTTGAAAATCAATAAGCAAATTTACTCAATCTCAAAACTCTTTCCAAAACTAGTTTTGATAAAGACTTTAGGAACCCTTAATTGCCATTTGTGGGGGATATGCCCTAGAGTCAATTTGTACTTATACTATTGTCATTATGTTTTATATAATAATATGAGGCTTTCCTTTCCATGATTAGTGAATTTTGTTTTGTGGTCATCAAGTACGTGACTTGGTAGTAAAACCCTACAATGAATACAATGACTGTTCTAAAACTATCCCTGATCGATTATTATTATTGGAATAATAATAAATTAAGATTAGTATGTTTGTGACTTGATGGCTATGTTTTACTGGCCATGGATATTTGTGATATCGAGTCAAGACATAAAATAAATGTTAGAAAACATTGTATTGGACATGACCTACTGTGAGAGTACTTCATGGAATATATCATAAGTTCTTTCTAGCCATAACAATATTGAAAGTCCTTCGACCTAAATTCATCATAGTTTCCTACTTGATAAATTCTATATTTTGACATTGTCTAAAGTTGTCTTTAACCAGATAATAAATTAGACTACTGTTGGATATAGAATAAATCAATGAGAGGAATATGATTGAATGTGAAGGAATTTGTCCCTCTCAATTATGGGAGAGATATCCATGGGCCCCTTGATAAGTTAGACTGTTAAAAATGCATGGCCGTGCTCAAATATATCAATCTAAGATATTGATATAATTTGTTTGAACAGTCTACAATGAAATCAAGAAATAATTGATTAAGCTTAATAAGGATGACATGCTCCGTGCCTTATGCTTAATCTGGATATCGTGTGACAAAAGGACTAAATATAAAATTATGGTTTGGTTCAAAGAGATCACCGATCTTCATTTAACCTGGTTAGTTATAATGTTTTGCTAAAAACCGGTTATAACTTGTGGGCCATTTAAATATGATTTAGGCACACTGCCAGTGTTAAATGAACATATAGGGTCACACAATAAGCGAACTTGTTAGGTTATTTTTCTGGTGACCAGATTCGATGAATCTGGAAATATGTCTAAGTTAATCGTACTTAGAAAATTTACCAGAAACAATGAATCTAGAAATATGTCCACATTCGATGTATCTGGATGATGTCCAGATTATAAGAATCTAACTCGATAAATTAATTAGTTAAATTACCGAGATAATGGTAGAATATTATCATATCAGTTTTAATTTAATTTGAATTTAAATTAGAATATGATAAGATATTATTAGGGCTGGACTCTAAGAGGTTCGGGGGTTTTTAAGAAAACTCTAGCCGTCTTTTCAATAGTCCAATTTTTTCGTTGAGAACATTCGTGCCATTCTCTACCAGAAGAGAAAAAAAACCTCTCGAACCCTAGATGCTAGCACTCCCCAGGTATCGAGTGAGTTCGCGGTGTGTATCCGATTGAGGACGTTCGCATATTGCAGCGTCTGGTGATTGTTCGGGTTGAACGTACAACAGCGCAATCAGAATCGAAGGATTTCGATTACAGCAACCAGAGGTAATTCTTAAACCTTAGATCTTCTTAATCGTTTACTTGGATCCTCGGGAGGGATTCGTGGATGTTTTCTGTGTTTAGGAGTCCACGAATCCTAACAGTCGTATTAGAGCAACTTGCTAAACGATTAGGTTGATTCATCTGTGTTAATCGTATTGTTGGATACATGTATGATATATATATGTGAATTTAAACGGTATGTATCAGCATGTTCACATGATTATGATTTTAGAATACTTAGCATGCAGACTTCCTGAATTAGGTTTAATATGTGCGTCTTAGTTGCCTGATCAGACCAGATTAGTTGCAGATTGTCTGTAAATTGGTCTATTTTAATATGATATGGTATCGTAAGCATGCTATCTGTCATTCTATGTTTGTGAATTGTTTGTATTAATCGGCCATGATAATATGTTATCTGTATAAATATGATTAAAAGAACGCATATTGTTTGTAATATGAATTTTCATGGTGATGGTTACTAAGGGGTCCGAACGTTAATTTGATTAATATTCGAAAATCGGAAGGCAAAATCTCATTCAATGAGAGAAGGAAAAATCATTTTTCCTTCCGGGGGCGCCGCCCCCGAAGACCCCCGCAAGGGGTGCTGCCCCTTGGAACCCCAACACCCCTTGACCCCTGCCCGTTGACCGATCGCGGGACCTTCGCCTGGGGCGCTGCCCCTTGGAACCCCAACTAACTGTTCGTTGTGTGTTATTCGTTAGTGTTTTTTATTATAGTTGTGGATTATTTTGAATAGTGCATAGCATGGCCCGTTTTATCCCAATGTGATTGGCTGGTTACATTATGGTTGCTTTAAGTAGTAATTTTTAAATACGGCCTGCGTGTCGTTTTTCATTGTTGTAAAATTGTACTGCTTTCCTAGAATAGGAATTATTTTAATTTTGCTATCCAATGTAAAAGAAGATGGCAGCCAACATTTACAACCAAGGAGGAGTATGCTCAAGGCATTAGAGAATACTTAAGGAGTTCATATACCTAGATTGACCACCTTGACCTTCACTTTGCTCGTGATGAACAACATAAGTTATGGGACATGCTATGTCACTTTTATTTATGTCTTGCATGTATATTTGATATGTTTATTTCCTGCTTACTACAATCAATTTTTTTTTAAAAAAAAATTAAGTGTTAAATGCCTTCCAAAATCAAACACTTGTTATTACTTGGATCATTATATGGTCATTCCTACCAAAGTATGATGCTTTTGATTATCTGAGTGAGATAAGATGGAAAATAGTTTTCCATATGTTTGATATGGTTTAACTTAACTGGGCTATCAAAATGGTTTTGGGCCTAGGGCATTATATGAGATATTTTTAGCTAGGACATTTGATGTCTATCTTATTTAAAATTTGAATTTTATTTAATTATAATATTAAAGACAAAGCTTACTTATGATTAAAATAAAATATTTATGATATATATATATATATCCCCACTACGAAACATCAAAATGTTGAAGTTTCAAAAAGTTTAAATGCTTTTAGTGGGAGTTTTTCGTTAAAGTCTCAAAAATTAATTACTTTGCATATTTTTGTATGTAGATAATGGCAATAAACAGTTGGAATAATTCATTGCGATCTGTGCTTGAGAAAGACAAGCTTAGTGGGACTAACTTTCTTGATTGGGCACGAAACTTAGGAATTGTTCTTAAGCAAAAAAAAAAGGCTCTATGTTCTTGAAAATCCTATTCCCCCTGCTCCAGCAAATAACGCCTCAAAAGCTGAAGAAGATGCTTATAGTAAGCACAAAGATGACTCCAACGATGTTACTTGCCTCATGCTAGCAACCATGAACCCTGAACTTCAAAAATAGTTTGAAGAAGTAGAGGCATATGACATGATTGTGCATCTCAAGGAAATGTTCCAAGAGCAAGCATGACAAGAGAGATTTGAAACTCACAAGGCGTTAAATGCATGTAAGATGGTTTTTGGCACCTCGGTAAGTGCTCATGTCCTTAAAATAAAGGGCTATCTAGATCATCTTGATAAGCTTGGTACTCCTGTTAATCATAACATGGCCACGGATTTGATCTTGGGCTCTTTACCTGCTGAGTATGACCAGTTTGTCATGAATTTTAACATGCATAATATGGAGAAATCCATTACTGAATTGCATGGGATGCTAAAACAAGCTGAACTGAACATTAAGAAGAGTACTTCTAGTGTTCTAATGGTTCAAAAAGGGAAAGGCAAAAAGAACAACCAAAAGGGCAAGGTCATGGCTAGTAAGGGTAAGGACAAGGCAAAGTCCAAGTTCAAGCCCAAACCTAAGGCCAAGACACCAAAGGAGGGAGCTTGCCACCATTGTGGAGAACAAGGACATTGGTTAAGAAATTGCAAGCTCTATTTGGAAGCAAAGAAAAAGAAGGACAGTGAGACTGCCGCTTCAAGTATTTATGTTATTGAAATTAATTTATCTACCTCTGATTCATGGGTATTGGATACCGTTTGTGGATCTCACATTTCTGTAAATGTGCAGGGTCTAAAAAGGAGTAGAGCCTTGGCAAAAGGCGAGGTGGACCTACGAGTTGCAAATGGAGCAAAAGTTGCTGCAGTAGCTGTAGGAACTTTTGAATTAATTTTGCCCAGTAGGCTTGTTTTAGAACTGAACAATTGTTTTTATGTTCCTACTATGAGTAGGAATATTATTTCAGTTTCTTATTTGGATTTAGAAGGTTTTGAATTTGTTATTAGGAATAACATTTGCTCCATTAATAAAAACGGCATTTTTTTTATGGAGATGCTTCATTATCGAATGGGCTCTATATTCTAAATCTTCGTGGATCTTCAAACATGTCTATCTATAATATAAATACTAAGAGATTCAAATCCAATGATTTAAATCAGACTTACTTCTGGCATTGTCGTTTGGGCCATATAAATGAAAAACACATAACAAAGCTTCATAATGATGGGCTTCTAAAATCATTTGATTTAGAATATTACAAAACATGTGATTCTTGTTTATTAGGCAAAATGACTAAAGCGCCTTTCAAGAGGCAAAATGAAAGGGCAACTGATTTATTGGGCCTAATACATACTGATGTATGTGGACCAATGATTTCACATGCTAGAGGAGGATTTCAGTACTTCATTACATTTACAGATGATTTCAACAGATATGGCTACCTGTATCTGATGAAACACAAATCTGAATCGTTCCAGAAATTCAAAGAATTTCAAAATGAAGTACAAAATCAACTTGGCAAAAGTATCAAACACTTCGATCGGATCGAGGTGGTGAATACTTAAGTCACGAGTTTGACGAGCATCTTAAAAATTGTGGAATTATTTCCCAATTAACTCCACCAGGAACACCTCAATGGAATGGTGTATCTGAATGGAGAAATCGGACTTTATTAGATATGGTTCGATCAATGATGAGTCAAACTGATCTTCCAATCTCCTTTTGGGGTTATGCCCTGGAGACTGCTGCATTCATACTAAATCGAGTTCCATCTAAATCGGTTCAGAAAATGCCATATGAGATATGGACTGGGAGACAACCTAGTTTGTTATTTCTAAAGATTTGGGGCTGTGATGTTTATGTAAAGCGTTTATTATATGATAAACTTGCACCTAAATCGGATAAATGCATATTTGTGGGGTATCCTAAAGAAACTAAAAGATATCAATTTTATCTCCCAAAAGAAAATAGAGTAATTGTTGCTCGAAATGGATTCTTTCTTGAAAAGGAATTTATTTCCAAAAGAATCAGTGGGAGTAAAATACATCTTGATAAGATTCAAGAGCCACAATTAGTGCCTGAACCAAATAATGAATCTCGATTAGATGGCTCAGAAGTCCAAGATGAGCCTATATCTATAGAACAAGGACCTCGAAGATCTGATAGGGTTCATCAACAACCTGAGAGATATAGATTTCTCATCACTGACGATCACAATATGGAGCTTATGGCTAATGATGAGCCCACTTCCTATCAAGAAGCCATTAAGAGTTCTGACTCTGGAAAATGGTTAGAGGCTACGAAGTCTGAGATGCAATCCATGTATGATAACCAAGTTTGGACTTTGGTTAACCCACCTAAAGGTTCAAAAACCATTGGGTGTAAGTGGGTTTTCAAAAAGAAAACAGACATGGAGGGAAATGTGCATATTTACAAAGCACGACTGGTAGCAAAAGGTTATAGACAAACGCATGGTATAGACTATGATGAAACCTTTTCACCAATTGTAATGCTTAAATCTATCAGAATTCTTCTTGCCATAGTAGCATATTATAACTATGAAATTAGGCAAATGGATGTCAAAACTGCATTTCTTAATGGAAACTTACTCGAAGATGTGTACATGACACAACCTGAGGGTTTTGATGATCCCTTGAATTCTAATAAAGTGTGCAAGCTTCAAAGATCCATTTATGGATTGAAGCAAGCATCTCGAAGCTGGAATCTTCGTTTTGATGAAGTAATTAAAGAATTTAACTTTATCAAAAATGAAGATGAGCCTTGTGTCTATAAGAAAACAAGTGGGAATGCAATAGTCTTTTTGGTACTTTATGTTGATGATAGCTTACTCATTGGAAACAACATCCCAACTCTACAAAGTGTAAAGACATGGTTGGGAAATTGTTTCTTAATGAAAGACTTAGGCGAAGCTACCTATATTCTA